>JASAUF010000229.1:0-600000 GCA_030180095.1 Magnolia changhungtana
AGACCAATATTATACATTACTTTGAACATGGTTTCCAGCAACATGAATAAGCGTACTAGATTATGGAGGTATATATGTATTATGTAGTGTAATGACAATACCGTAGACCAATATTATACATCACTTCAAACAGGGTTTCCAGCAACACGAATAAGCATACTAGAAGAAACCCCATCAACCTAACCTATATTGCTTGGCTTGGGTTACTGATACGTTTATAAAGGGCCCTCTACTATACTCCTATATCCTTAAGGTACAGGCCATCCTTTGTGCTGAACGGCGTCTTCCATTCGTCTCCCCACCCTAATAATGACAGTTGTATCCACTTTGAAAATCCACCTTTGAGAACGTGCGCCTATGCCCACTCATAACGTTGAGCATAAGGTAACATCAACATTTAGTTCAGCGCTCAACTCACTTAAGCAGCAGTTCCCATCCTTGACTGACTGTGCCTCGCTTCCCCTCGCTTGCCAGTCCAAGAAACTCACCAGTTCTGGAACTGGAACTGGAACTGATGGAACTCTTTCCCTTGCCTTTGGGACTGCTGCCATCCCTGCTTCCCATGCACCTTCTATTATGGAGGTATATATGTAGTGTAACTAATGACAAAACCCTTCACTTCATTCCGCGCCTCTTTATGTCCGTTCTCTTCTTCTTCTCGATTTCAGATATCAGAGACTTTTTTTTCTTTTTTATTGTTGGTGGCCAAATTATTTTATTAAGAAAAAAGCAAATACAAGGTCCATCAAAGCAGTGGATAAAAGTTCCTATACAAAGAGAAGATCTATGTAATCCTTCCTTTGGAAGAGAATTGATCATACAATCAGCCTTTCTAGGGACTCGATGAAAGGAAATTTCTATATGCCAGAATCTAAGCTTGAGGTCATTTAGATTAAATGAAAAAATCTTAAGAGGGAACATATCTCCCTGCGTCTGTGCAATTGCAGAAGTCAAGTTAACCTCAACCATCATGGACTCACCTGCTTGATTTGCAAAAAAAAAAAAAAAAATTACTCCCATTTTAAAGCTAACTCCCCTCTGTTTGCATTTCCCATCCCTGCCTACTCCCATTTTAAAGCCAACAATTCCCCCCTGTTTGCATTTCCCATCCCCGCCTGTGATGAAAAGGTGAACCTAATGTACACCATGTTCATCATTTACAGCTCCCCCAATGGCGAACTGTCCTGGATTTTACCCAAAAAGCTCCTGTCAACATTTAGCTTCAAACAACCTAATGGAGGGGTCCAAGACCTCACCTTAACAGGAGGGCAGTGAGCTTTGTCAATAGTAACTTCTCATTCACAAAGGACAGAAAAACCACTTTGAACACTTCAAATGCACTTCCCCACTCACAAAGGATGACTTGATCTTTACTAAGAAGAACTGCAAGGAGGGTGTCTTTGAATATTCTTTTGTTTCTCTCCTTTCTATTCCTTTTTTTCAATAGAACACTGAATTTTATTATATTAACAAGAAGAGAGGAAGGGCTCTAGCTATACTTAAGGCAATGGAGAGTAATTGTTGATACAAGAGAAGAACTCACCAACCCACTTTTAGCTAGAGACGCTACATTTGAATTTGCAGAAATGAAAAGAAGAAGAAGAAGAAGAAGAAGATCAGCCTTGCTACCTACAATAATAATTTCATTAACCAAGAGCTTTTCCATGGGGCTCAAGAAGAGGAAGAAGCCCCAGAAATGGCACTCCTCAAGTCGCCTTCAAACACAAGATGCCTGGTGTAACTTGTAAGATTCCCGAGTAAGCTTAATGCGAGTGAGAATTGCTTCTTCAACTCAGCACTATTGGAATTTCTGATACCGATTGGACCAGAGAACGACATCTTGATCACACCAAGTTCATCCTGTACCACTGCACCTATTCCAAATCGCCCGTGATTCCCCAATGAACACCCATTAGTGTTCAGCTTCCACCAATTGGCTGGAGGCAGCTTCCCGCTCAAATTTATCCTTGGGATTTTCTTCTAAAGTCCTTGATGGTGTCCAACCAATTTCAAGAGACGGCCAACAGAGAGATACTACAGAACTCCTTTAGCTAACATACCTTGAGAAACCAAATTGACTTTAACTTTTTCCTTCAACCGGTCCATTGAGCAGGCACCTTAAAAATTCTTCGATTTCACTCAAGCCAAAGCAAGACGATGCGCCAAAGAATTCTTCCTCTTTTATGAAATGCCTGGAAGACCAACCCAACAATAGCAAACAAAGCCAGCCCAGGAACACCCACTAAACCTAGAACAGGCGAAGGAAGCACAACCAGATTTCCACTGCAATGTAAATGTGTGTGTGTGTGTGTGTGTGTGTGTGTGTGTGTGTGTGTGTGTGTTCAACCAGCTCCTAGCCTTCCCAACACATGTAACAAATGTTAGGCCAAGCCCAATTATTTTCTTCAAATTACCAATTGTGAGAATATTATTGGCAACATGAAAGCCTCCACACAAGGTGACGCCGGCGATACCCATTCTTGCACACGAGCATATAGATAACTAACTTTTTAAAAAAAAAGTAATGAGAGCCATAATGAAATTCATAACAGACTGTTTCCTGTCAAAAAAGAAACCCTAACAGAGAATTATCTGGCGAAGAGTGAGCCTAAACCTTTCATCTGGCTCATCCAAGGGAAAGATGGCTCATCCAAGGGAAGGAAAAAGCTACTGAGGGAACCTATAATTCTAAAAGAAACTGAATCATGCAGTAAATTCCTAACTAGAGCATTCAAAACAACCTCTCAGGATATAAAAACACTCCTTAATCAGAGTATCTTTTAGGAGAGATTCAACAAAGCCTTGGAAAATCTCTGAGCCAAAGGGGAATCTCCCACCCATAAGTCCTCCCAAATTTTGATTCTATCAACCTTGCAGACTATTGTATTTGATTCCTTCTGTAAAGGCACTACCCAAACCTTCATTGAACTTGTCAAAGGCCGAAATGTTCTTCCACACCTATGATTCAATGCGACAGCTTCCCCTCGAGGCACCTGACAACCAGCCTCTTACATCTTCTCGTAGTTTCTCACAATAACTTGCCTCCGCAATGAGCCCTGTCCATTGCCATAGCACAGCCACCATTTATTAATAGGACTCAGTTTCTTTCCTTAATTAGACCAATACCAATCCCCCTTTCAACTTTGGGTTTTTGAACCTCCTCCACTTCATCAGATGATATTTAAAGTCAGCATTCCTTACTTCCCAAGCCCTGATAGAATGGAATGGCGGAATGGGATTCATGTAGCTGACCCCAGTTAGTTGGGATGAGGCTTATATGACGATGATGATCACTTTTTCCTTCCCAAAGAAAATCCTGCTGAATTTTTCCAATCCTCTTTGCAACTTTAGCCAAGATTTTTCAAATAAAGACATTATATGGACAAACTAATGCCGGGAATGCCAAATGTAAAGAGGATACAAGGAGGATACATAAATAGTCATGTAGGACAAGATTGTAGGGGATATGAATAGGGAGGGTATATCGAGGATATGACTCTGAGAGAAGAAATGAGATGGTAGAAGCTTGCCTCGATTTTGCTATGGCATACAATCTAGCTTTGCAAAGACATTTTTAAAAGAGATGAATTATTTAATTACCTTTAAAAAGTGGATCATATATAAGCCCGATGGACTTCTTTCTGCTAAGGAAGACAAAATTATCAATATGTAAACACCACGTGTTTGAGTACACAGAAAAGGTTAATGGTTGTAGCTGTTTACAATAAGAAATGGAAACAGGGGAGTGAAATTTATAGGTATAAGCCCGATGGACTTGTTTCTGCTAAGGAAGACAAAATGATCAATATGTAAACACCACAAGTTTGACTACACAGCAAAGGTTAATGGTTATAGCTGTTTACATTAAGAAATGGAAACAGGGGAGTGAAATTAATAGGTGTCCAAGAATGATGTGGTGGAATTTAAATGGGGAGAGAAAACAGTTGTTACTTAGTAATAAATTTATATAAAAAGGGAAATGTTGACGAAAGTGGTGAAAGAAGTTTAGGAGAACATCTAAAGGGAAACGTTGCTCATTGAAGGAAGGATTTTTTTTTTTTTTTTTCCTTCTTTTTCAAGATCGCATTGAAGGATATGATGAGGTCCAAAAGCGATCATGTTTCACACTTGGTAAGGGCAAGGTGTGTCGTAACAGTAACAGTGGGCTGCCCACTGTTACTGTTACATGTAATGGAGGGCGTAACGGTCAAAAAAAAATCTGCCAAAAAATTCCGGAAAAATCATAAATACTTAAGAGCATTCCAAATATGTATTCTTTTGTGGTTTTGAATATGTTTATGATGGTGTAATGGTACACTCTTTGGTAAGAATTTTGTCTTAGCTTGCCTGATGATTTTATTAACTTGACAGTATTCGATTGATCCCAAATTGATCCACAATTCATGCAAGTTATGGCGCTCATCTTGCTAATGCACATCCCTAAGCATTTAACATCATTCCCCAAAAGAAATTAAAAAAAAAAAAAAATCGAAATTAAATTTGAATAAATAACGTTGCCAATTTAGGGGGGCACTCAATGGACTTAAATCACCATCATCACAGTTGATAAATAACGTCCCAAATTGGTCCATACATTGGTTGTGGACCTTATGGCACCATCATCACTGTGCATTTTTTCAGTGTGGCACATTACACACATGTATCGCATAACGGGTAACACTATTCCCGTGATGTAACGTAACCGTTTTGGAATACGTTTGGGTAAGGGACTAGAAACGAGGGAGATTTTAAAGAATATAAAAACGCTAAGAAGAACGAAAAGAGCAGTAAATATAAACTTAAGGCATACGACAATGTATGCAATAGATTGGGGACACAAGAAGGAGAGAAAATTTGAAGAGGGGGGTTCCGGAGTTCCAAACCTAGATTATGTTAGATGAATTAAAAGCGCTCACCAAAGGGGTATTAGTTGAGGACTATGAAATTAAGGTAATGTGGAGGGGCTATTTCCAGAACTGGTTAAATGACAATTACTCTAAAATCTTTTGAATAGAAGGAAGCATAAACTCAAATGAGGCTAGAAACCATAGATACTTTCGTATGACTAGAATATATGAAGTGAATGAAGCTTTGAGAAAAATGAAGATAGAATGGTCATAGGACCAGATGGTATGCCAATGGAGGTTTTGGAAGTGAATGGAATATATTGAATTGTTTTAGTTGACGATGCTATCTAACAAGATTGTATGATCGAAGAAAATATCAAACGAATGGAGGAAAGTACCATGGCACCTATTTACAAGAATCAAAGAGACATAAAAACTTACACTAACTATCATGGAATAGACATATGAGTCATACTATGAAACTTTGAGAGAGTGATTGAGCAAATATTGAGGCACAAGATGAATGTATCATAAAAACAATTTGAATTTAAGCTAGGAAGGTCAACCATTGAGGCTATTTTCTTACTTAGACAACTAATGGAGGAATATATGGAAAGGGGGAAGGATCTCCACATGGTCTTGAGACATAATCAGGTGAGGGTTGAGAAAGAAATCAGTCTCAAGAGGATATACTAACAGGATTAAAGTTATGAAGGTAGAAGCGGAAACTAATGTGAGGACCGCTAGTGGAAAAACAAGTGTGTTTCCAATTACTATAGGCTTACACTAGGGAGCATTGAGCCCATTTCTTTTTGCATTGGTTATAGGCAAATTACCAAGGCATTTACATTGAAGAGGCCCCAAGGTGTATGTTGTTTGCAAAGATGGCATAGTTTTGACTGACAAGATGAGGGAGAGGATAAAAGCAACTAGAACTATAGAGGAATTGATGGAGGACAATTAACCACTTGCTCTAAAAGCTCGAACTGATAGAGCATGGCGAATTAATCCCTTTATCTCATAGCCCAAACCCTACGTCCCATGGGTTAGGACCTCAGCCAAACTCCCCTCGTGGCCCCCATTTCACATGGGGTTCTGCTTCACACGAGACACCCCCCTCACACGGGCCGCCCACCTCGACTGTGCACCTGCATCCCACAGGCCACCCCGCTCGAGCCCAATGTGAAAATTAGCCCAGGCCCCACATCCCATGGGTTAGGACCTCAGCCGAACCCCCCTCGTGGGCCCCATTTCACATGCGGTTCCACTTCACACGAGCCACCCACCTCACACAAGCCACTCGCCTCACTCGGGCCACCCACCCTGAGTATGTACCTGCATCCCACAGGCTGCCCTGCTCAAACCTGATGTGAAAATGTCCCTGCATGAAGCCTCGAACACAAGACCTCCTGTTCTAATACCACTTTGATGCAAGACAATTAACCACTTGTAGAGCATAGTGAATCAATCTCTTTATCTCATAGCTCAGGCCCCACATCCCATGGGTTAGGACCTTAGCTAAACCCCCCATTGTGGGCCCCACTTCACATGAGTTCCGCTTCACACGAGCCACCCGCCTTACACAGATGGGGCCCGCCTCACACAAGCCACCCACCCCGAGTGTGCCCATGTATCCCACAGGCCACCCCACTCGACCTCGGTGCGAAAATCCCTTGCATTAGAAATGCTTAAGAATCTAAAGGCTTTAAAATTATCAGACTAAAGGGAGGATACAGAATGCAATTTTAGTATATAAAAAAAGGTGGAGACGAGGAATTATTTAAGATTGTCGACCAAGAAGTACCCTAAAACAACCATTTTCGATGTCTTGGGTCAATACTTCGTGAGAGCAGAGAGATTGAGAATGATATTGCTCGCAGAATTAGAGCTGGGAGGATGAAATGAAGATGTGCCTATAGAGCTTCATGTGATCATCAAACTAAAGGGAAGAGTGAATAAGATGGCTACAAGACCAGCCATGCTTTATGGACATAAAGTTAGGCAATCAAGTAACAACATGTTTAGAGGATGTGTAGCTGAAAGATGTTGAGATCCTTATGCAGCAAGAGGAAGTGATGCGGACACAAGTGCATTCAAGGTGTACAAACGAAGAAAGCGCCAACCACAAGTGTCGTCCTTGTGGATAGGCGACTATTGAGGAGCTGAAGACTTTTCACATGTGATTGGACATATAGAAGACCCCACTCAGGGAAGACACATGTGAAGGAAGATTGGAGAAAGAAGACCGAGCGCCCGAACTTTTCCGTACTAATGTTATTTGTGCGTTTTTGCTTAGTTAGGGGTCTTTTAGTATTTTTATGTCTTTATTTGCTTATTCTAGAGGTATTTTAGTAATATTATGTCTTTATTTGCTTATTTAAGTGGGCTAAAGCCCTAAACTCGAATTTTTAACTATTGATTAATGAAAAGCAAATCCTTTAGTTGCATCCTTCCTCTCTTCTCTCTAATGGTGCTTTTTCTCTTCCCTTGATCTTCCTCTTCTAATTTCTTCTTGTGCCCCTCCAACTTCTTCAAGGTAATTATTTTCTTCTTTCTATTTTTCAATTTTGGCTAATCCTTCTTCGATCAAAATCTTGAGAATCGATCTAAACCCTAAACCCCCAAATTCTCAAATCCCTAATCCGAGAAACTTCTTGGTTCTTCGGACTAGTGATCTTCATTGATCGATTGGGTGTGACCATGCAAGATCGGGAGGTCTCATCCCTCGTTGGATCCAACCTAAGTAATAATTGAATGCCATACTCCATGGTTGTGATGATGGCCGGCTCCATTGCATGTTTCCTTTATGATTTTCTCAGTTATGATGATTACTGCTAGAATTTTAGATCATTTATTCCTTTTATTTCCGCTGTTTAATTATGTTCATGAGCATGCATCATAATTAGGGTTGTCCTGCGTCAGGAAGGATATAATTAAAAATGAATGCATTCGAAGTAACTTAGGAGTAGCAGTAGTAGGTAATAAGATGAGGAGAGCTTGACATAAATATTTTAGCAATGTGCAAGGGAAACCAAGAACTACTCCAGTTAGAAGAAGTGAGTTGGCTCAACTTACAGGCTCTAAAAGGGCATGGGATGGGGATGGCCCAAAAGGAGGTGAGTGGAGGTAGTAAGAAAAAAATTGATGACCTATGACTTAATTGAGGATATAGTCCTTGATAGAGTAAATTCATGGAAGAAGATTCATGTTAGCCAACCCCAATTAGTTGGATGAGGCTTATATGATGATGATGGTGATATGCAACTTGTACCTGCTAGAAGAAGAAGTACTAAAGTTAGGCTTGGATTGGCATGAAATAGCACTTTTCTTTTTTTTAAAACTTTTTGGGTGCATGGAAACCATGTGTTGTGTGTTTCTACCAGTCACGATTTTCTAATTTTTCTTCAAAATTTTGTATATTTGTGTATATCATGGTGTCCCGTATCCGTTACGATACTACCGTATCGGCCCGTACACCCAGTAGTAATGGCCGACACCGTTACAGTGATACGGGGGTCGAAACAGCACCCCGGATTCGTGACCGTGCAAACGGCCACTGGACCCGTAATGGCTCGTTACGAGCCTAAAGAATTTTTTTGGGGGGGGGGGGACATACATTTTTTTCTTTCTTTTCTTCTTCTTCTCCTTCTTCTTCTTCTTCCTCTTCCTCTTCTTCTCGGATGCCTGACGCTGCCGTCTGTCCTTGGCTCATGTCTCCTTTCCTTCTTCTTCTTCTTTCTTCTTCTCTCTCTCTCTCTCTCTCTCTCTCTCTCTCTCTCTCTCTCTCTCTCTCTCTCTCTTCTTTTCCTCTTTTTCTTTTCGATTTCCCTCTCTCCCTCTTCTTTCCCTCTTTTTCTTTTCGGTTTCCCTCTCTCTCTCTTCTTTTTCATTTGGTATCAGAAAAAGAAATCAGACTGCGTACGAGTTACGCAACACGCTTTTATCGCACGAGTTAATAAAAGGTCCACATGCCATGGGCCCCACCATGATGTATGTATTTTATCCATGCCGTCCATCCATTTTGCCCTATCATTTTAGGTCATGATCCAAAAAATTAGTAAGATCCAAATCTCAGGTGGACCACACCACAGGAAATAGTGGTTTTAAAATGCTCACCATTAAAATTTTCTTAGGGTCCACTATAATGTTTATTTTCCATCTAACCTGTTAATTGAGTCACACCAACGTGGATGAAGGGAAAACACACATGTCAACTTGATCTAAAACTTTTGTAGCCCCTAATAAATTTTTAATGGTGGACGTTTAATTATTGTTGTTTCTTATGGTCCGGTCCACCTGAGCTTTGAATCTGCCTCATTTTTGGGCTCATGCCCTAAAATTATTTGGCAAAATGGATGGACGATATGGATATAACACATTTATCATGTGTGGGGCCCAAAAAACTTTGACACTCATGTGCTACACTTCGCAATCCAAGTCCCACCTAATTCGGGCCCTTTAAAAATTGTACACGAGACATGTATTAACTTAACATTTACCAATTAAATTATGGACTGTAGTTGCTAACTCACAATGCCAAAATCAAATTGTTTGAATAGTTTTAATTGGTAATTTGTGGACGCTTATTTTTAAAAATAGGGCCTTTTGATTTTTTTCATGATTCACTATCCAATAAATGTCCACCAATTCATAAGTGGGATAATGCCAATAAATTGCATGAATTTGAGGCTAATTTGGGGCATGGATTGGTCCTCCAAGTCAGCCCCAAATTGACAACGCCATCTACCTGAATTTAATTTCATTTTTTTAAAGAACTATTGGGAGAAATGATATCAAATTGTTAAGTATATAAATTAGATATTTAGAAAATTAAATATATGAATTTTGTAGTCAAATTCAGGTAATCTGGTTCATAAATTCATTAGACAGTCCGATACAACTTCTCACCAAAGAGTGGACTATTACACCACCATAAACATGTTCCAATTTATAAATGAATGCATGTTTGGAATACTTAGAATATTCCGGATTTAATCCATATTTTTTCATTTTTTTTGGCAAAAATAAAAAAATAAAATTGCACCGTTACGGCCCGTTACGCCCTCATATCGCCGTTACACCCCCGTATCCGTATCGGTATCGGAGGGCACTGTTACGCCAACCGATACCGATACGGGATACCTTGGTGTATATATAGATGGATGGATGGATTCAGCAACTTAGCACATGACACTAGCAGCCACCTAACATGCAATTAAATGATAGAAACAACAACTATGAAACAGGAAAGTGAGAAATGGAAAAACATCCAGCCCACCAGAAACAGCTGGCAGTTTTTACCAAATAAAATAGCCATATAGTCCACAACCTAATGTCATTATGATTTAAGAAACGGCTATATCCAGTAATGACTTCAAGAACAGTGTTATGATTGATAAAAGCCCATTGGCATTACCGTTATACGACAGAATCAGCCCATTATGAAACCGTAAGTGGGAAAATGGTAAAGCTCCCCGCGAAAGCCTTATAATCCATGGTGTGTTTCAAGGAAACTAGTTCAATAGAAAATGGTCAGCCATTACTGCCACAGGCCTTTTTCATAGAATAACACGATTAAGAGTGACATTTCCCATTATAATTTATAAGTTATAGCAGGCAGGATTGAAAGACTCGGACAAGTCCCATGCAACTTGTTCAAGATAAATCCAGTTTGACACCTAGATTTGTGCGACTCCCAACTCAAGGCCAAATGAGTCGATCCGAGTTGCCGAGTCCATTAACCATGTTAACAGGGCTTTGTGGCTTTTCTCTCAGAGGACTGATCGCCTACAACCAGTGTAACAAATATCGCTGCGATTTTGAAAATGTCATGACAATATTACAATTAATACAATTAACGACATTATCGCAAGATTTTCAGAATCTAGAATATTATAAATTATCGTCACATTAACTCTAAAAATAGTAAAAAAGGAATTTGTTATATTAATATTATATATATATGTAAATTCATTTCATAATTTACAATAAATATTTTAATTTTTGGTGAACTTTTCCCGATAATATCCCAAGAAAAACCTCAAATCTTGAAATTCTCCCAAGAAACTTCCCAGCCAAGAAATTGCAGAGAACAAGATAACACTATGCCTACAACTAGGGGTGGCAATGGGCTGGTCTAGGGCTGAGCTGAGCTTGGCCCCAGACCGGTCCTAGAGCCCTAAGCTACGGCCCTAGCCCTCGCTTTAGAGGGCCAGGCTGGTCGAGTGGGCTGGATTAGGGTCAAACCAGAGCCTACCCTACAGGTTTGAGATAAGTTACATATATGCTACAAGTATAATAAGTTTACAGTTGGTGAGTGGGCGTTAATGAATCATTGTGCTCTTCCAAGGTACCAAGTTTTTTTGTGCCACATATCAATCATCGGCCAAGCATGTGCCCCACATGATTATCCACCACTAGGGCTGAAAGTTGGGCGGGTTCAACCCGACTGACCCGTGACCGTCAGGATGTATCAGGCTTGGTCTTAGGCTTGGGCCATACAAACACTAACCCGATACAACTTGGGTTGGGCTCGGGTTAAGGTCTCAGGTTGCCTGACCCAACCTGAACCCGATCAATATATAAGTTCCTTATAAATTAATTATAATTGAGTGCGGATCGTCTGTGTCGAAGGCACATGAAATTCCACTGCCGTCGGGTTTCATTGGTCCACGTCGTTTTAAATGACTCAAGCTAACAAGACATGCCAAGTTTCTCTCCCAAATAGATTGCTTGATACACTATGATTTTTAAAAGTGTAGTTGTCCTATATTTTAGCTTGTTTGTTTAGAAAAAATGAACTTTTTTACGATAAATAACTACATTTATAATTAATAAAATTATAGGTACAAAAAATAAGATGTGTATTGAAAATATAATAGACTAATGTAATAATGAAAATATTAGCATATATCTACCCGACCAACCCGGCCAACCTGACCAAGCCCGCTTGGGTTGGGCTTGGGTTGGGCTCGGGTCCAACCCAAGGTTGGGTTGGGTTGGGTTAGGGTTGAGGTATAGGAACCTTGGGTTGGGCTAGGGTTGAGCACCAACCCGCCCGACTTTTAGCCATATCCACCACATGCATGGACTTAAATGATTTCATCAATGTATAAGTTCACCAATCTAAACTATAGTCAACAATTTAGACAATTTATAAGTGCCTGTGTATCATCTACCATACCCAACCAGAGTAACAAAGTTCTCCATATTACTATATATATACTAGTATATGAACTCTATAGTTTACACTATTAACACCTATGTACCATAGGGTAAACACTAGCGCAGAGGACCAGGTGGGCTGCGCAATTCATCGTTGGCCCTGGCCCAGCCCAACCCGCACACCGGGCCTAGATTTCAAGTCCAATCCGTCCAGGCAGCCCAGCCCATTGCCACCCCTACCTACAACAGGCTGTAGGTTAACTTCACCAACTACCAATCTTTTACCAGCATTTCTCCAGGGCAAAAGTGGAAACATAAAATTCTAAAGGCATTAAAAAGGGTTGTAGTCGGTTTAATAAATAAGGGGAAAAAAAAACCTAGAATCACAGTACTAATGAGAGAGAGAGAGAGAGAGAGAGAGAGAGAGAGAGAGAGAAATGGGAGAAAATACCTACAATCGAACGTCGGGACATTGAAATCCGCTCTTGCCAAGGTAATGCTCGACCAATTCGTCAGGGATCTGTCACAACGGGAAAATATGAACAAAGAGGAAGGGCATAAAGGGAAATTCACTTCTCAAAACGACGAGAGAGAGAGAGAGAGAGAGAGAGAGAGAGAGAGAGAGAGAGAGAGAAGCATGGATTACGGTAGGTGTGTAGTCCATGAGAGAGGAGAGGAATTCGGATAGTGCAGAATCGTCGTCGTGTCTTGTTTCGCCTGATGGATTCATCGCGTCACACCTGAAAAATTACAACAAAAGAAAAATGAGACAAAATTTCAAAGGTTTCTTTTATAGCGGCATCGAGAATCCATTTTTTTCTGCAAAAAGCTACGAAGGCATTGACAATCACACCCAGATAAATGAAAAAGTAACACACAAAATCGAGAGAAGAAGAGGGAGAGAGACCGGAAGGAGAAGAGGACTCGAACCCGTTCGAAAACGAGGAGACAACAGGAGCCGAAGACTTTATAGGATAGAGTTTATTTGATACTCTGGCGCGTAAGACGCTTGATACGCCGGCACTCAAACGCTTATACTCAACCGGAAGGGGAATGAATAAGTGCGGTTTGCGTACTGAGTAGGGCCCACCGTGATGTATGTGTCTTATCCACGCCGTTCATCCATTTTTTTTCCAACTTGTTTTAGCGTATGAAACCAAAACCGAGTCATATACAGAGCCCGAGTGGAACATGCCATAGGAAACAGTGGGAATTGAACGGCTAAAACTTCTTGAGGGCCACAGAAGTTTTGGATCAAGCTAATATTTGTGTTTTTCCCTTTATCCATTCCTGTGTGACGCTATGAAGAGGCTAGATGACAAATAAACATTACCGTGGGCCTTAGGAAGGTTTCCACGGTAGATATCATTTTCACACTGTTTCATGTGGTGTGGTTTACTTGAGGTTTTGATATGCTTCAATTTTAGCCTGATAAACTAAAATGAACTGATAAAACAGATGGACGGTGTAGATAAGATACATACATTATGGTGGGGCCATAGAGTTTGTATCGTCCAGACTGATAGTGACCCCACCCGTACCGAGCTCCGTACCTGTCGGTGCTGGAAAAGAGCTGTGGCCATCAACAATGATGTATGTGTCTTATCCATGACCTCGGTTAATTTTGTAAGCTCATCTCAGGATAAGATCCCAAAAATTAGGTAGATATAATTCTTAAATGCCCACCATTTAAAACTTCCCAAGGCTCATTGTAATGTCTATTTGCCATTTAACTTGTTGGTCACGGATGAAAGGAAAACATAAATATTAGGGTGATCCAAAACTTTTGTACGCTATATGAAATATTTAATAGTGTCCATTCAATCACTACTATTTCATATGGTGTGGTCCACTTGAGATTTTGATCAGTCTTATTTTTGAGCTCGTGCCATAAAATGATATAGAAAAATGGATGGACAGCATAGATAAAATACATACATCATGTAGGAGTCACTACGGACTCCGAGTCTAGGTCCGCCTTGCCTGGATGAAGTCCAGGGAGGGGCTCTTGTGGCCCATCATGATGTATGGGTTTTATCCTCGTCGTCCACCCGTTTTGCCAATTATATGAGCCCAAATGATGTAGCTGGTCGTGGATAGTTTCATGGCTAAGATGGATCATAAAAGGCCCAATCGACGACAAAAGTGATTTGGACCGCCAGACCTTAAATCTAGCGTATTTCGCAAAATTTTTGGGGTAGGACGAGCTACTTTGGCCACCCAACCCGGCTATGCGGGGTTGTGCAAGCTGGATTTAGGGTCTGATGGTCTGGATCACTTCTGTCATTGACCGGGCCTTTTCTAATCCATCTTGGCCATGAAACTGTCCAGAACCTGCTCTACATCACCAAAAATTAGGCAAATTCAAGGCTCAAGTGAACCACATAGTGGGGATTGAACTCACAACGTTCAAAACTCATTGGGAGCTATAGAAGTTTTGATCGAATTGATATTTGTATTTCCCCTTCAACCAGTTCATAATGTGATATTACGAGTAGGTTAGATGGTAAATAAGCATCACAGTGGTTCCTAAGAAGGTTTCAAAGGTGGGCATCATTGTTATTGTTGTTTCCTGTGGTGTGGTCCACTTGAGCCTTCGATCTACCTTATTTTTTATTCCTACCCTAAAACAATATGGCAAGATGAATGGACACGGTGTATACAATCCATACATCATGGTTAGCCTCAAAGAGCCCCCCTGCCTAGACTAAGATCATTTTAGGAGTAGAACGCAATTTGCTTCCCCTAAAACTAGGTAACATGACACTGGAAACAAAGGTTGTGGCCACACTATGTACTACCAATGAAAAATCGGGTCATCTATGGTCGTAATTCACCTGCATTAAAAACCATTGTTTTAAATAGTGAATAGCATGTAGTGTAGTAACCTGCATAGCGTGTAGCATAAGTTTACTTGTTATTTCTAATTTTTTCACCAACATCGTACTTGGTTGCACCAATTTTATTATATTTTGCACCAAATTGGACTGATTAATAATGAAAATTAACAAAATTTCATTACATTTAGTGTGCAACCAAACACAATCTAAAATAATAGGAAACTAAGGGCAATGATTAGGTATAAAAGTATAATTAAAGTAATTTAATATTGTTAATATACACTTATTATTTTATTAAAATCATTGAAAAGATTAACTAATTTTTATTGAAAATATATAACTAATTTTTATTGAAAATGTAACAATTTGTCGAAAACATTAATTGTTTTTAATAATGTCGTGAAAAGTAACTTATAATGTAACATACATAATCTATTGTGTAGTCTATGTAGAGTGTAATATTTGTAAATTATCATGTAGTGTTGGCTTAAACGTGACTTGAGCTATGCAGCATTAAAGCTATGCTACACTATGTAGCATAAGCTACACGGTCCATAGCATAGCTTAAACAAAAGCATGTAAAAATATAGTGAACATGAATGTAAAAGCTCTCAAACTTAGGATTATGATTATTTTCACATTTGTCATCCAACCACCTAATGATCACATGATCAAGTGGCCTGATTTGCCTTTCTAAAGAAAATTTTACATTTAACGAGATTCAAGATATCCTACCTAGACTTCAGTTAGAGGTCTCCATAATTCCAGCATCAATATAATAGGATATGAAAGCTATGAAAAATATGAAATATTAGCTAAGAGATGAACTTGAACTTGCATGTTTTGGCTCCACATTTGGGAGCCTTAAGATTGAGTCAGGTTCAATACAACTACTGTAATATGTTTATGCTCTTCCTTTAACAAGAGAAATGTGCATAGAGTTTTAGTCCTTGGATGACTGTGAGATCTCTGACCTCTCGAGTAGTTTATATACATCTTAAATTTAACAATGCTATCCGTAGTGTCTTAGTTCTATAGGGAAATCTCTTCACTTGGGGATTACATAAGTGGTGTGTCCATATATGGTTGCTACTTTCGTAGGCAAGTTATAGTTTCATCAAGATAGGGTCGATGTATAATTTTTTACAACATGATTCAGTTCTCAACTTGGGCACTCAACATCCCTGGTGATAAATGCTTTATTTTGTCATTTAAAGCTTGATCTATAGCAATTTTCATAAAAGATTTCCTCTTCTTTTTTTCTTTTTCTTTTTTTCTATCTTTTTCTTTTTAAATACAGTCCTCAAGTTTTTGAAGGGCATCCATTCATTATTGAAGTTGCAATTAGTTTGGGTGGAAAAGATGTTAAGCAAGCAGGTTCTTTCTATAAACTTACATATATTTTGTTTCTCTTAACTTGTTTTCTGGAACCATGCAACTCTTTTCATCTTCTAAATGGTTTGATGGTTTCTTGATTAAATGTCTTCTCTCTTCACATGTTTAATATACTCGTCTTAGATGTTTTTCCTTGTTTCCCGTACCTTTGGTTGTTGTAGCCATGGCTCATTTGTGTTTGTGAGGAGTATATGATTGGTTCCTATGACTTATTTATGTAGTTCTATCAGCACTTAACATAGTCGAGCTTGTTTATTCCTAAATTATTATGAGTAACATATACAAATATATAGTCATAACCAAGACTTGCATGGTAACTTGTGTCTATTAACATGTGCATGCACGCACACACATGCAGCTACATATGTAACGTATGTAATCATCTCTGCCAACATGCCCTATTATTTAAATCATAGAGACTTCTCTATAGTTTCTACTTTTGCAACCATGCCCCATCCTTTTAGAAAGTTTCCAATCATGTCACGAGGATGTTTCCAGAGTAATATTATAAAAAACCTCAATCACATTGCTTGATTATTCGAGCATTGTTTTATGTGCAACCTATTGCGCAGCACGCAAACAACGCAATGAACCGAGATCCAATTACAAGTCTCACCAGCAAACGATAAACAAGAAGAAATATAAACTAGAAACAAATCAAAGTAATCCAAACAAACCACAATACAAGATATACGTGGAAAAATCCAAAATTAGGGTTAAAAAAATCACAGATGCAAACTTCCACTATGAAAAATAACAAAGATTACATGGTAATATACTAACCTCTCCCTTGGAAATACAGAGAAAACCCTTTGCCCACACCTTAGAATAACTCCCCAATATTCACCTTAACCCTATAATAGCCCTAGGGACACCTATTTATAGTTTAGGCAACTTCCCTTTCGCACCCTTGCGAAAGGCGACTCAAAAATCCCCAGTCCGCATCAAAATCGGAAACGAATCTGTAACCACGACCAGTCGAGAGGATTCCACGACCGGTCGAGCACATCGGAACCCAAAATTGACGCTCGCTGGACTTTGAGTCGAGCCAGTCCATGACTAGTCACGACCGGTCGAGTGGGCTCCACAACCGCTCGAGCAGGGGCCACGACCGATTGTGCGCGGCCCTAGATATGGCTCCACTTCTCAACAATCTCTCATTTGTAGACACATCATTATAAACCTGTCTTCTTCATTCAGAGTGCACCACCTCACCGTCTTCAAGCCTAAAGACCAATCAAAGCTAAACAAAGCTTCAGCTTCTCCCGTGTGACCGCCATAGTCAGCATATCCATAGGATTCTCACTTATATGAATCTTCTCCAGATTAATCGATCCATCTTCCAGTAACGAACATATGAAGTGATATCTGATGGCAATATGCTTAGTCCTTGAATGAAAGGCTGAATTTTTAGCCAATTGTATTACACTCTGACTGTCACTGTACAACTTACAATCTGCTTATTTCTTACCCAACTCTTCCATAAAACTTTACATCCACACCATTTCCTTGCACGCTTCTGTAGTCGCAATATATTTTGCTTCCATCGTACTAATGGATATTATCTTCTATAACTGAGAGACCTAACTGACTGTAGTACTACCCAGAGTAAAGACATAACCTGCAGTGCTATTTCTATTGTCAATATCTCCTATCAAATCTGAATTCACGTAGCCTTGTAACTTGATTTCCAATCCACCATAACACAACCCTACATCCTTAGTACCTACCAGGTATCTAAGGATCCACTTCACAGCTTCTCAATGTTCCTTCCCTGGGTTGTTCATGAACCTGCTAACAACTCCCACTGCTTGAGCAATGTCTGGCCTCGTGCTCACCCATATCATACATGAGACTCCCAATAGCTGACGTGTATGAGACTTTAGCCATGTAGTCTCGTTTCTCCTGCGTCTTTGTACCTTGCTCCTAAGATAACTTGAAGTGGTTGGCTAATGGAGTGTTAACCGGCTTAACACCTCCCATATTGAATCGATCAAGTACCTTGGCTCTGTACTTTGCCTGTGACAAAACCAGTTTCTTGATTTCCCTGTCACACTTTATCCTCATACCTAAGATTTATTTTGCAGCTCCCAAATCTTTCATGGTAAATTTTCTAGACAGTTGTCTTTTGAGATCTGAGATGTCCTTTATGCTTGAACCAGCCACAAGCATATCATCAACATACAGAAGAAGGATGATGTACAACGTATTAAACTTCTTCAAATAACAACAGTGATTTGCATGACATCTCTTAAAACCGTTTTTCGATATGAAACTGTCGAACTTCTTGTACCACTATCTCGGGGCCTGCTTCAGGCCATATAGACTCTTTTTCAATCTACATGCCTTGTTCTCCTTTTCTGGTGCCACGTATCCTGTCGGCTAATGCATATATATCTCTTCTTCAAGGTCCCCATGAAGAAAGGTTGTCTTAACATCTAGCTCCTCTAGATGTAAGTCCTCTTGTAATAACCCATCTGTTTTTTTGAAACGATGGGAATTATATCCCATTTTTTCTTTTGGTGTGGCTCACTTAAACCTTGAATCTACCTCATTTCCTTACTATGTCTTAACACTATCTAACAAAACTGAGGAACGGTGAAAGGAGTGACACGTCACATTCCTGTGGAGCCCACTCTAAAAAAAAAAAAGAAACAAAACAAAACAAAGTGACGTGTCACTCCTTTCACCGTAACCAACCCCATCTCTCACTCCTCTCACCGCACGACCTAACCTCTCTCCCCAATTTCCTCTCTCATTCAAACTCTTCTCTTTCTTCTTCCACCATTCTTCATCGGCGGAACCCACCAAATAATCTAGGCCGCTCACCATCAACCCAAGAAGATTTTAACGGCAGGCGTTCAACCCCACTGTTTCCAATCTTATGGCCCACCTAAATTTTAAATCTGCTTTACCTTTAGAATCATGTATTATTACGACCCGACAAAGTAGCTGAATGAAATGAATTTCTCACAAACATCTTGTTGGACCCACCTAGCTTCCTTTGCAATAAGGGATTTGGAAGGCTTCCACAATGCAATCCACACAGATTGAAACCTCTCCAATTTTTCCTCCATTCTCTTTCCGTTTTCGAGCCAACTTATAAATTGGGAAATCTCGACTATCCATTGGATCCATCTCCAATTTGCAATGTCCAAACTATGTCATTTAACTTCCACTCAACACACCAGGTAGGTGATCTTCCCGATTGAAAAGACTACATTAGTGTATATATTTGATTACATTAATTATTTATTTTGTATTATTGATTTAAATTATTTGATTTTGATTTTAAGTGATGTTGAATGCATTTATTTAATTTCTGATATGTGAAATAAATTTATTTGATCACTGTTAATTGCTTTAAATTGTGGGTGCTCTATTCTAAAAGGATCATTACATTATATTTGTTATGGGTGCTCTGCCCAGGGTCATTCCCGAAAGGATCAGCATGGTACGGGTGCTCTGCCCAGGGTCATACCCGAAAGGATCGGCACGGGTGCTCTGCCCTAGGCAATTCCTTAAAAGGATCGACACATACGGGTGCTCTGCCCTAGGTATTTATCCTAAAAGTTTATTCATCAGGTACTCTGCCGAGGGTCATTCCCTAAAAGGATCAACACCAGTGCTTTGTCAAGGGTCATTCCCTAAAATGATCAACACACACGGGTGCTCTACCCTGGATTGAACCAAAAATGATTTTAGATAATTGCATTGTCTTATTTTGTGATTATGAAAAATAAATTATTATTGTTGTCATATACAATGACGATTCAATACTTGTAATTAATCATATTTGTATTATTGAGTTTTATTTGTGTTAATGTAAAATTTTCAATTTTAGAAAGGATGTGACCCTACGAGCCGTCGTGCTCACACCCATATAAACTGTTTTGCAGGGTATGTATATGAAGAACTGGTTGGGCAAGATTGAAGACTTTTATATTTTTTAATCTAGAAATTAATTAAAATTCAATGTATGTTGTTATTATTATTTTTAATATAAATGTAATTAAAGATTTAAGGATTGATTAGTGGACAATATTTAATGACAATGATTAGTATCCTTTTAATTGTTCTGATTGCCTTGAAAATGTATGAAATAATATGGGTTGCGATGTATATTTTATTTAAATATAACTCAAGTCCTTAAATTCGAGTCCGGGTCTGGCCAACTCGGGTTCCGATTTTCGGGGCGTGACAGATTGGTATCAGAGCCTAGGTTTTAGATTCTCATGAGGACCTTAGATGTATGTTATATTAATGATTAGATTAAGCCTAGGCTAGAATCAACTCATGACTTAGAATAGAGGTTGAATTAGAGACCCCAACTTAGGACCCCCTTTGCTCTTGTGATAAAAAAAATTAATTAAAAAAATTAAAAATTCAAACTTAGAATTCCTTTTTATTTATGTTAATATGGAAGCTAACCTTATTTAGACATGACATCATGTAAGGAACTCAATCTGGACCATATATGAATTTTATAGAAATTTAGCTCTCCACTTTTTGCTAGATAGCAATGAATAGTAAGAATTGGCTAATTTTGAAAATTCATAACTAATTAATTATAACTCCGTTTAAGGCGATTCAAAATCTCAGTCATATATTAACAAGTGTAATTTTATAAAAAAAATAATATAAAAATATAATTCTAAGTATCTCCTATACTGATTTTAATTTATGTGTATACTGGTCAGAAATCGTTTGCTTTTGCGCATACCTAATTTTCTAAATTTTAGGATTTTTTGTAAATTTTGGATTAAGCTGAAATTTTATAGAGTTATAATAGACTAATAGATGCATCATTATAAAAAGTTTTAGACCAATCCGATACCTGAAAATACCAGAAACATTAGCAGAAACAATGGCTTCAAAATATGATTTTTTGCACTACAACCTTGGTACATATCACAGCTCTTATCCTCTTGATCTTCACGTGTAAGTCTTTTAGACCATTTAATATTCCTTGCAATCCTACAAAATCTTCAACGTACTAATAATAATAATAATAATAATAATAATCAAAGACCTCCATCACATTGACGTTAACCCTTGATTATGTTGTCGCACTATCAGAAGAGAGTAGGTTTCTACGAATAATTTCATAATACATTATCACCTGAAAAGACACCACAACTGAAGTAAATGTTAGCACAAACTACGTCATTCACAAACCCATCACGCAATTTTAGTTTAGGTATTGACATAATAAATTTCGGGGATGAAATTTTTGTTAAGGAGGGTAGAATGTAATAACCCGTCTGTTTTTTTAACGGTGGGAACTATATCCCATTTTTTCTTTTGGTGTGGTCCACTTAAACCTTGAATCTACCTCATTTCCTTGGCCATGTCCTAACATTATCTAACAAAACTGATGAACGGTGTGGATCTGTCACATCATTCTTATGAGGCCCACTCTAAAAAAAAAAAAAAAGAAACAAAACAAAACAAAGTGACGTGTCACTCCTCTCACCGTAACCAACCCCGTCTCTCACTCCTCTCACCACATGACCTAACCTCTCTCCCCAATTTTCTCTCCCATTCAAACTCTCCTCTTTCTTCTTCCACCATTCTTCATCGGCGAAACCCACCAAATAATCCAGGTCGCTCTCCATTAACCCAAGAAGATTTTAACGGCAAGCGTTCAACCCCACTGTTTCCAGTCTTATGGCCCACCTAAATTTCAAATCTGCCTTACCTTTAGAATCATGTATTATTACGACCCAACAAAGTAGCTAGACGGAATGAATTTCTCACAAACATCTCGTTGGACCCACCTAGCCTCCATTGCAGTAAGGGATTTGGAAGGCTTTCACAATGCAATCCACACAGATTGAAACCTCTCCGATTTTTCCTCCTTTCTCTTTCCGTTATTGAGCCAACTTATAAATTGAAAAATCTCAAGTATCCATTGGATCCATCTCCAATCTACAATGTCCAAACTATGTCATTTAACCTCCACTCAACACACCAGGTAGGTGATCTTCCCGATTGAAAAGACTACATTAGTGTATATATTTGATTACATTAATTATTTATTTTGTATTGTTGATTTAAATTATTTGATTTTGATTTTAAGTGATGTAGAATGCATTTATTTGATTTCTGATATATGAAATAAATTCATTTGACCACTGTTAACTACTTTAAATTGTATTTAAATTATGGGTGCTCTGCTCTAAAAGGATCATTACATTATATTTGTTACAGATGCTCTGCCTAGGGTCATTCCCGAAAGGATCAGGACGGTACAGGTGCTCTGCCCAAGGTCATACCCGAAAGGATCGACACGGGTGCTCTGCCCTGGGCAATTTCCTAAAAGGATTAACATATACGAGTGCTCTGCCCTGGGTATTTATCCTAAAAGTTTATTCACCAGGTGCTCTGCCGAGGGTCATTCCCTAAAAAGATCAACACCGGTGTCTGCCAAGGGTCATTCCTTGAAAGTATCAACACACACGGGTGATCTGCCCTGGATTGAACCAAAAATGATTTTAGATAACAACATTGTCTTATTTTGTTATTACAAAAAATAAATTATTATTGTTGTCATGTACAATAACGATTTAATACCATAATTAATCATATTTGTATTATTGAGTTTTATTTGTGTTAATGTAAAATTTTCAATTTTGGGAAGGATGTGACCCTACGAGCCGTCATGCTCACACCCATATAGACTGTTTTGTAGGCTTTGTATATGAAGAACCAGTTGGACAAGATTGAAGACTTTTATATTTTTATATTTTTTTATTTAAAAATTAATTAAAATTCAATGTATGTTGTTATTATTTATTTATTTTTATATAAATGTAATTAAAAATTTAAGGATTGATTAGTAGACAATATTTAATGATAATGATTAGTATCCTTTTAGTTGCTCTGATTGCCTTGAAAATGCATGAAATAATGTGGGTTGCGATGTATGTTTTATTTAATTACAACTCACAGTCCTGAAATTCGGGTCCGGGCCTGGCCAACTCGAGTTCCGATTTTCGGGGCGTGACACCTCTATAGCCATTATACTCAAGACCATACAAATCTTAGACATTTTCACCACAGGTAAAAATATTTCAGTGAATCGATACCTGTCTTTTGTTGAAACCTTTTCACAACCAATCTAGCCTTATACCGTTTCAAACCATCATGCTTCTCCTTCAGTCTGTAAACTCACTTGTTATGAAGAGCTTTCTTACCCTTAAGTAGAATGACTAGCTCCTATGTACGATTAGACTCAAGAGAATCCATCTCATCATTCATGGCCTGCTCCCACTTAACCCGTGTATTTGACTGTAATGCCTCTTCAAAACACTCTGGTTCACCATTATCTATTAGCAGTAGATAATGTAAGGAGGGTGAGTATCGTACCGTGGGTCTTCTCTCCCGAGTAGACCTCCTCACAACTGGTGTATGTGGCTCTGCCTCATAATGCTCCTGTGTATGATCATCCTGTGGCGTTGTAACACCTGTGTCTGGTAACTCTTCCAACTCTATGAATTCCTTTTTCTCGGCCTTATTTTCCTGCATGCTGTCCTTATATATCACTTTTTCATTGAAGACTACGTTCTTGCTTCTGATGATTTTTCTGTTTTCTGCATCCCAAAACTTGTAGCCAAAATCATGCTGCCCGTAGCATATAAACGTACACCTCCTGGACTTTGCATCAAGTTTGTTTCTGTACTCTACATCAATGTGAACATATGAAGTACAACCGAACACTTTGAGATGTGCAAGGTTCACTTCTTTTCCGGTCCATGTATCTTCTGGTAGCCCACCATTCGATGGTGCTGGGGGACTTTTATTGATGAGATATGTGGCAGTATTCACAGCATCTGCCCAAAAGGTCTTAGGCAACCCTGCATGTAACCTCATGCTCCTGGCGTGCTCAAGAATGGTCCTGTTAATGTGCTCAGCCACACCATTTTGCTGCGGTGTCCCTGGAATCGTTTTCTGATGTTTGATTCCATTTGCTGCACAATACTCCTCAAATCTCTTATCACAGTACTCTCCCCCATTATCAAATCTGAGACATTTTACTGTTTTACCTGTCTCGTTTTCTACCATAACTTTTCACTTCTTAAATAGATAAAATACATCAGATTTATGTTTTAAAAAATAGACTCACAGTTTTCTACTAGCATCATCAATAAAAGAAACAAAATAACATGAGCCACTAAGAGATAATACATGTGTCAGTCCCCATACATCAGTGTGTACAAGCTCCAATAAATGAGTCTTTGGAGCGCGTCCCATCTTCTTGAAGCTTACTCTCTTCTGCTTGTCATACACGCAATTCTCGCAGAATTCCAGGTCAATAGACTTCATCCTTGATAGCTTCTCTTTTGACAATATCACTTTCATCCTTTTCTCACTCATATGTCCCAACCTCTGTTGTCATAACTGCCCATTCACTCCAGTTAATGCGACTGTGAGTGAACTATACGATCCTGAAGTCACATACAAGGTACCTTCTTTTTTGCCTCGAGATATCACCAAGGCACCTTTTGTGATCTTCTAGGAATGACTAGTGAATGTCGTCACATAACTGGTATCGGCCAACTGCCCCACTGAGATCAAGTTACGTTTCAAACTCGGTACATGTTTGACATCCTTCAATTTCAAAATCGTTCCGTCTTTCTAATTGACATGATTGTCTCCCTTTCCAACAATACTACACGACTCATCATCACCCAGGTAGACTCTCCCAAAGTCACCTAACACATAATTATACAGAACTTCCTTACATGAGGTGGCATGAAACGAAGCACCCGAGTCTATAACCCAAGACTCATTTATCGCATCAAGAGATAAGATCAACATCTCTGTATCACTCTCCTCAGATAGATTCACTAAATCCTTCCGGCTTTGAAAGCTTCCTTCTTGTTTCTTGAGTGCCCTACAATCACGTTTCATATGTCCCTTCTTGTCGCAATGCCAACACCCGTCTTTGTCTTTCGGTCCCTTGGACTTCTTCCTCGACTCAGAACATCTGTGTTTATTGCCTCCTTTATTCAGCGATCTTCCTCTTCCTTCAACGTTTAGAGCATTTCCTGAATCTTCTGAAACTCTTGATGTCTTTCTTCTAGATTATTCACTGAGAATTAGACCGGCCACATCATTAAATTTTAGCTTTGTCGACCCTGAAGAATTGCTCACAGCAATCATTAAACCATCCCAACTATCTGGCAAACTGGATAAGATCAATAACGCCCTGACCTCATCCTCAAAAACAATGCCAACAGATTCCAACTGGCTTATAATTGTATTGAACTTGTTTAGATGTTCAGTCACGCTCCCACCCTCTGACATCTTCATGTTAAATAGTTGTTTCATAAGATGAACCTTGTTGGACGCATAGGTTTTTTCATATATAGTGGCTAGGGGTTTCATTAATTCTTTTGTAGTTTTCATCTTGGATTTGTTGAAGGCAACGCTCTTAGACAAAGAGAGTCGAATCGTTCTTAGAGCCTTCTTATCTAGTAAAAACCATTCATCATCTGTCATCTTTTCTGGTTTCTTCTCTTTTCCTCCTAGAGGAATATAGAGGTCCTTCTGATACAGATCGATAATCCTCCATCTGCATCTTCCAGAAGCCAAAGTTTGAACCATCAAACTTCTCAATTCTATTTTTCTCTTCTTCTGTCATTGCTCTTATTAGAACTAAACCAATAACTCTGATACCAGTTGTTACGCAGCACGCCAACAACGCAGTGAACCAAGATCCAATCACAAGTCTCGCCCACAAACGATAAAGAAGAAGAAATATAAACTAGAAACAAATCAAAGCAATCTAAACAAACCACAAGACAAGATATACGTGGAAAAACTCCAAATTAGGATAAAAAACCACGGATGCAAACTTTCACTATGAAGAATAATGAAGATTACAAGGCAATATACTAACACCTCCCTTGGAAATACAGAGAAAACCCTTTGCCCATACCTTAGAATAATTCCTCAATATTCACCTTAACCCTAGAATAGCCCTAGGGACACCTATTTATAGTTTAGGCAACTTTCCTTTACTCAAAAATCCGCAGTCCGCATCAAAATCGGAAACGAATCTACTTAACCATGATCGGTCGAGCAAACTGCACGATCGGTCGAGCAGACTGCATGAACGGTCGAGAGGACCCCACGACCGGTCGTGCCAGGGCTACGACCGGTCGAGCACTTCGAAACCCAAAATTAATGCTCGCTGGACTTTGAGTCAAGCCAGTCCACGATTGGTCATGACCGGTCAAGTGGGCTCCACAATCGGTCGAGCAGGGGCAACAACTGGTCGTGCGCGGCCCCAGATGTGGCTCCACTTCTCAACACAACCAAGCTAT
The DNA here is from genome assembly GCA_030180095.1 of Magnolia changhungtana. NCBI lineage: Eukaryota > Viridiplantae > Streptophyta > Magnoliopsida > Magnoliales > Magnoliaceae > Magnolia > Magnolia changhungtana. Next base: position 26,581 of record JASAUF010000229.1, read on the forward strand.
TAATTTTTATTTTTATTTTTCAATCAAATTTATGTTTGCTACTTACACAACAAGTTATATCTTTTAAATCGTAGAGTCTCAATATCTTCCGCTTTGTAAATCGTGTTCCGCTTCTTTTCGAACAAGGTGCTGACGTTGTCACAAGAATAGCTAAAAAACGAATTGAATGAGTCCTTCTCAATACCATTTCAGTTTATTATTAGACAGAAGTTATTATTAAGCATGAAAGATCTCATTTAATCATTCTTTGTGCATAAGATAGAATAGGTACGAGATTAATCCAGCTCAAGATAAAATTAGTGTGTTCATGAGCATTATAAGTAAAAAAACATACCCTCAAAAGGAAGTGGTAAGGAATATATTGGAGTTGATATCAACGAAATAGCATTTGCTATCAAGGTGACTTTCTTGTCCCTATCTTAGGACTTTTAGTATGCTCTAAACAGACCATTGACTAGCTAATATGTTTCCCTTTTGGCCACTTTTTAATTATTTAATTTATTTTTATTTTCATTGATGATTATTTTGTTGTCTGCACTTAAATAGTTTTGTATTCAGCTAAAATCTAAGACAGTAAAGGAAAACCAGGATCGAACAAAAAGAGAGGAATCATAAATTAACTACGTAATACTATCTTCAATGCATGATGCACCTCATATATCAGAGATAAAAGAGGATGCTAGGTTTATTTTGTGTTGAAATTGAAATGATTGCTAATGTCCCGCGTAAAATTTAGAGGTGTCTAATTTTGTCATTCTGCGTTGACTTTTGAGTATTTTGGTCATGGAGACAGGACTCAATCCACGATGAAAGTTACTGCGAGGAGAATCCAGCCACTAAGTACTGTTGTCCACCAAGTTGGAACCCGAACTGCCTGGAAAAAAAAAAAAAAAAAAAAAAACAAGACTCATATGTCTACAAAACTAAGACCCCATTTGGTACAGGATCTTAGGATTCCAAGAACTTAAGATCTTGAAATTACTTGTGATCCAGTATTTGGCGCATTCAAATTCTTGAAGGTTTGTCGTCCAAGCAAACAAATGTTAAAAATATTTTAAATAAAACCTTATATTCCTATTGAACTAGTGTTATTTCAAGTTGAAAGAACTTTGAGAGCCATCCTGCCTTTGCACATGACTCTACATGGAAATCCATACATACCACTCATCGAGTTGGACCAACCATGTGGTGCAAAGCTCACACTGGTTAGATGATCCTGCTTGTCCAACCAAAGGCAGAACCGGCAGATGAATTATCTAGATCAACTATTACTACAGTTAAAATGGAAACCTTTTTTCTTTTTCTTAATTGATGTGAAGAACATGTTGATTCCGAAACTCTCTTCTACCAAATAGTGGAAGTCTAGGAATTATATTGTGTCATCCAAACAAGAAAAAATTGAATCTTAAATTCGAGGACTTCCTGGAAGTTATGTGTCACGCCTCGAACTCGGAGACCAGGCTCATGAAATTTTCGATCGCTGAATCCGGCGCCGATAGCCTCCGTAGTACCCCATTCTCGGCTCCCGGCACCCATATACCAAGTTCCAATCCTGAGATGCTACAAGGAGGATTTCTAATAACCAATTTAATTTGTAATGAGCATAACCACAAACATAATCATGAACAATAACCACAAAAATACCATCACAAAATCCACTATAATCAAAAACTTTTGAGTACAAGGCGTATGAAAGGGAAATACAATATACTGAAAATGATAAAAGCTCCAGAAGCTCGGCTGTACGCTCCAACTGCGATGAGATTACGGCTGTGTCCTGGCGTCACCTGCACGCATCAATCGTGCATAAGCTTATAAAAAGCTTAGAGAGTGGTGTAAGTGTGTGCGCAATATGAGCGTGCTCAGAATGCAGGGTCAGAGTAATACAGAATCATGCTGATGAGTACATAAATGCAACCAGCCATACCAAGGCTATACAGTACAAGATATGAGTGCAACCGGCCATACCAAGACTATGCGATGCAAGATGCAGCTCAAGCATGCCAAACCATATCCACATATCAATACAGCTCCTCACTAGAGCATCAAGTCAGTACGGTTCAAAGTCTGGATAATCACCGGGGTCTAGTACACTCTACGCGAGCTTATTGTCTCTATCCGGACGCACAACTGGAAGAACGGAAGAGACCTCACTATCCGCCTCCCAATATCGGGCCCGACTCGTTAATAGCGGACCGATTCCTCAAGCTGGTCAAACTCAACCTAGAAATTTTTCCCTCACTCAGGCGGGTAAGGTCACACCCCTTTCCAACCGACCATGACACAGTAGGAGACGCGGCCTCATGATATTCGGCCCTCGTGCGCTCATATATCCACTCGGTCTCAACGTTAGAGTCATCCTCTGGTACCATCGGGTTTAGGAATTTTCACCCAAGGACATCTATGGCGCCCGTCTGCTAGAACCAAACACTTCTGGTATCCAATCCAGCCACCTACGATGTGTCTGTAGAGGCTATGGCCCTAATGTCGCTAGGGCATATCACAATCACATAAATGCAAGTGCATGTATTACACTACCAGTCATGCAATCATCCTGCGTAAAGTACATGCTCATGTAGGGCAACTCAGCCTATCTGGGAGCCCATAACAATCTGCCCGAAGGCATATGCTTTGATCAGTCATTCCTCATCTCAAGCATACATATGATGCATTTGATCATGAATCATGGGGCGGCACTAAACTTATGATATGATAATGGGCTCTGCTCAAAACGAAGATGGGCCTAAACGGCCTGCAGACTACAAATATGGGTCTATCAGTGGGCCTTAGGGAGAGTGACAATGCGGACTTTGAACCAACATCATCCTTACAATGTGGACATCAAACCATCATTGCTCTCAAGGCACGACTTACCCTAAATATCATAATATAAATCATGGCGGGATATCGCATAGGAATGGGCCTCGTATATGTTAAATGGGTTAATCCAATCGGCCAATCAGGTGGGCCGATTCAAATGGGTCAAGTCATATGGGGCGACCAAATGGGCCGAGTTGAATAGGCCGAGTCAAATGGGCCGAGTCGAATAGGCCGGGTCGAATGAGCCAAATCAAATAGGCCGATTCAAATAGGTCAAATCAAAATGGGCTGGTACAATTGGGCCGATCAAATGGGCCGAATCAACTGGACCGATCAAATGAGTCAAATCAAAATGGGCCGGTACAATTGGGCCGATCAAATGGGCCGATACAAATGGGCCGAGTCAAATGGCCGAGTTGAATAAGGCGAGTCGAATGGGCCGACTCGAATAGACCGAGTATAACACAATTCATCTATTTTTAGAGATCAATATGGAGTATTATATAAGAAATGAATCATATTAAAAGATCAACTGGACCATACCACATCTAGCAGTGGTAATAATAATTTTCATGGTTGAATTGCTAGTGGGCCCACCATAGTGTTTATTTTTACTCCAGTCTATTCGTAAGGTCATGAAGACCTGAACTAAGAGGACAAACAAATGTCAGATTGGTCCAAAACTGCTGCAACCCAGAGGGGTTTCAATGGTAGGCATTTAAAACCCACTGCTCCCTGTAGTGTGGTCCACCTGATAACTGGATCTGACTTATTTTTAGTCTCAAGCCTTGAAACGGACCTAGCCAAATGGATAGACGGTTTAGATGGCATATAAATATCATGAGGGCCCACCGTCTAGCCATCTGGACGGTGGAATACAAAACATACATTAAAGTGGGGTACAACCACCTGCTAACGTAGTCAGCCAGTGGGATCCACATAACTTTGGTGGCGTCAATACACCAGCTATACGATGGAGTGCGGTGTCTAGCCCATCCACTGCTCTCTGTAGCAGGCGGGACCCTAAGATCAACGGATGGACAACGGGGTTAACACAAACGTCAAAGGTGAGCTCCACCCATCCAGCTTGCTGGACGGTTGGATACAATACATGCATCAGTGGTGGGTCCCACACACATGGCCCACCTCTAGAGGGTTCGGATATATATATATATATATATATATATATATATATATATATATATATATATTATGATATAATATAATATAATATTTTTATATACTTCAAAGAGCCACCGTTTAGACGTGGTGGTTCCACACGTGTGGCCCACCTCTCATATATATATATATATATCATATATCTTACCTTTTTTTTATTCTATTCTATTTTTTTTTTTACCAGGCTGCTTGTGTGATTTCCCTTACACAGTCCAGCAGAGACTGGATGTCCAAGGCATGGATGCAATGCCTTCATTAAGGTGAGGTCTACGTACTCGTGGCCCACCAACCACATATATGTCTAGAGGTGGCCCCATTGATACATGATTCTCAAATGGACGGTGTGAATCTAACCCATTCATCACGGTGGGGTCCATACATCCCAAAATGGATGGTAGGGATATAGTATATACGTCATAAACGGGCCACACACTCATCATAAACATCACCAAAAGAAAAGGAGAGAGAGAGAGAGAGAGAGAGAGAGAGAGAGAGAGAGAGATCGGTGTAGCGAAGAGACCCCGCCACTATGGGCCCCTCTAGATTACAACACATACATCAAAATGGGTCCCACTTACAAGTGGACCCTAAATTAAAAGTTAACAGTGGATCACCCACCTCTTGTACTCCTCCTTACTTCCTTGCACTCCTATGCTCCTTTGCTTGACTTTTAATGGTGGATGATGCACTTTTGATGGTGTGGATGAGAGATGAGGGTGTAAGAAGGTGGGCCACACTTGTTGTTGTGGTTTGGGGAGAGAAGAGAGCTTAGAAATGCTTAGGAATTCTTGGGACGTGAGATGCTTTGTTGCTTGGGAGAGTTTTTGAGAGAAATGGAGAATTAATGGTGAGAGGGATAGTGGGATGGTGCGTGTAAGGAAGGGTATGCGTTGGGTTGAAAAGTTGTAAAGGAGGTAGGGTTATGGTTGAAATTTATAAAAAGGAGGAATGGTGAGAGGAGAGAGAGGTTTGACTTATGGTAAAGGAAGGAGTGGTCATGTCTCCTTGTTGTTGGTGAGGTGGCATGGAGGTAAGGTAGTGTACTTGACTTGATTGATGGGACATCTCGTAGAGATTCCCTCAAGATTCGTAATACGCGGCGTTCTATCGGAATAAACGTAGGCGTACATCTTATACCCTGGGTATCGGTTCGGTGCGCGAGTCGCGACGTTGGAACTGCGGCGACGGCGCGGTCGCCAAGGTATGAGTTTCGGATCGATCCGCCTTCGGTAGGCAGGACTCGGCTTAAGATCGCACGCAACGTCGGATACGAGTTGAGAATTGCCGGAATTCGACCGGAAGGACCACGGAAGCACATAGAACGGTATGGACTAGGGTACAAGTCTTACAACTGTCCCCTCCAAATAAAAATTTCATCCATGAAATTTGCACAATCATCGCAAATAGACATAACTCATAAGGAAGAAGAAACATAGCATCATCATATATAATCGGAGAGAACATACACCATATAATCAATCATCAAACAGATGGGGGTAGCTCTCTCGAATCTCAGCCTCGCGCTCCCAAGACGCCTCATCAACAGAATAGTGACCCCATTGAACTTTCACCAAGGGTATAACCTTGGTCCGTAGGACCTGCTCCTTCCGATCAAGGATACGAACTGACTGCTCAATGTAAAAAGCGTCCTCACGAACCTCCAACGGCTGCCAATCAATAACAGGAACTATGTCTGACCTACATTTCCTCAACATAAAGACGTGGAAAACGTTGTGGACGTCAGACAACTACGGTGGTAAGGCAAGCCGATAGGCCACAACGTCAATGAGCTCAGTGATCTCGAAAGGTCCTATGAATCTCGGGACAAGCTTGCCCTTCTCTCCGAATCGAATCATGCCCTTCATAGGCGAGACCTTGAGATACACATGGTCCCCTACATCAAACTCTAAGGGACGACGCCGGCGATCAGCAAAACTCTTCTGTTGACTCTGAGCTGTGCGCATCCTCTGCCTGATGATATCAATAGCCTCTAATGTCTCCTACACAAGCTCGGGACCTAAGAGACGCCGCTCTCCAACCTCGGTCCAACAACTTGGAGATCTGCACGGTCTACCATACAGTGCCTCAAAAGGAGTCATGTCAATGGTCGCCTGATAGTTGTTGTTGTACACAAATTCAGCCAATCGTAGATGCTCATCCCAGCTACCCCCGAAGTTAATCACGCAGGCCCAAAGCATATCCTCAAGGATCTGGTTGACCCTCTCAGTCTGGCCATCGGTCTGCGGATGGTACGCGGTGCTGAGCTGCAAATTAGTGCCCATAGCTCTCTGAAAGCTCCTCCAGAACTGAGATGTGAACCTCGTGTCTCGGTCAGAAACGATCGAGATTGGAACGCCGTGTAGTCTCACTATCTCCTCAATGAATAACCTCGCAAGCCGGTCCAAAGGCCAAGTCGCACGAATCGCAAGAAAGTGTGCCGACTTCGTCAGACGATCAATGACAACTGAGATGGCGTCATGACCGCGCTGAGTCCTCGGCAAACCCATAATAAAATCTGTAGATACGTGCTCCCACTTCCACATCGGGATACTCAATAGCTGCAATAAACCAGGGAGTCTCTGATGATTGGCCTTGACACATTGGCATGTGTCACACTCGGCTACAAAACTGGCAATCTAGCGTTTCATCCCCGCTCAGAAATACTGTCTCCTCATATCACGATACATCTTCGTCGAGCCAGGGTGGATAGAAAACCGCGATCGATGTGTCTCGGTCATAAGATTTCTGCGCAACTCGGGAATATCCGCGACACATAATCGGCCTCTGAAGCGAAGTCCACCATCAGAACCAATCTACCAATCTGTCTGACTCTCAGATGCTGCCTCTGCTCAGTAATCCTGTAATGACTCATCTGTCTGCTGAGCCTCGATCACCCTTGTGACAAGAGAGGGTTGAATCGATAAGCTCGATAGCTGAACGATAGAAGACCACAGACCAAAATCAAAGTCATACTCTGCTATATCCTCGAGCATCATCCATTCCTGAATCATCATGTATGCCATTAGGCCTCGTGGTTGACGGCTGAGGGCATTCGCCACCATGTTCGCCTTGCATGGGTAGTACTGGAGGTTAAAATCATAGTCCTTCAGAAGCTCCATCTAGCATATCTGTCTTATGTTCAGCTCGGACTGAGAGAATAGATACTTCAAGCTCTTGTGGTTAGAGAAGAGCTCGAACTTGACCCTATAGAAATAGTGTTTCCACACCTTCAGTGCGAAAACGACTGCTGCCAGCTCCAGATCATGCGTGGGATAGTTCAGCTCATGGACCTTGAACTGACGAGACGCGAAGGCTACAGGTCTGCCGTGCTGCATCAGGACAACACCTAAACCAATACGTGAGGCATTGGTAAATACAACAAATCCATCACTCTTAGAGGGAAGAGTGAGGATAGGAGCAGAGGTCAAACAATCCTTCAGCTTCACGAATGCCTGCTCACATGCGTCAGTCCAAACAAAATCTACGCCCTTCCGAGTCAACCTGGTCATCGGGGCCACGAAACGGGAGAAGCCCTCTATAAAATGTCGATAGTATCCCGCTAAACTAAGGAAACTGCGGATCTCGGACGCAATCGTGGGCTGTCCCCACAGACGCATTGCCTCAACCTTCGAGGGGTCCACTGCGACACCCTCCCTCATCACCACATGACCGAGGAACTTCACCTCCTCTTGACAGAACTCGCATTTCTCCAGCTTCGCATACAACTGGTGGGCACGGAGGGTCTGCAATGCGATATCCAGATGCTGCATATGATCCTCACGGGTCCTCGAATATATCAGAATATCGTCGATGAAGACCACAACAAACTGATTGAGATATGGATGAAAGACCTTGTTCGTCAACTGCATGAAGATCGCGGGTGCATTGGTCAGTCCAAAAGACATGACCTGAAACTCAAAATGACCGTAACGCGTCCTGAAAGCCATCTTCGGGATGTCCTCCTCTCGGACATGAATCTGATGATAACCGGAACACAGGTCAATCTTCAAAAAGAACTGTGCACCCTGTAGCTGATCAAATAAATCGTCTATCCTCAGGAGTGGGTACTTGTTCTTAATCGTAACCTGGTTGAGCTCGCGGTAGTCGACGCAGAGCCTCAACGAGCCATCCTTCTTCCTGACGAAGAGTACCGGCGCTCCCCAACGTGAACTGCTCGGACAAATAAATCCTAACTCACGCAACTCGTCCAACTGTCGCTGCAGCTCGCGCAACTCCATCGGTGTCATACGGTACGGGGCCTTCGAGATAGGCGCGGTACTGAGCACAAGGTCAATCTGGAACTTAATATGATGGCACGACAGCAACCCCGGAATCTCCTGGAACACGTCGAGGAAATCACGGACCACCGACAATTGATCGATATACAAGGCAACAGGCTCCTCGACTGTGCAGGTCATCAAATGAGATAATGGCTCTCTTCGGGGCTCTGCAACGAACTGAAATTGTGGCAAGCCGAGTATACAGAACGTGACTATCCTCGCGCAACAGTCTAAGATGGTGTGGTACTCGACAAGCCAATCCATGCCCAAGATAACGTCGAAGTTCGTCATCGGCAGCACAAATAAGTCAGCGAGCAAAAAGATATCACCGACTAGAACGGGGCAAGACGAACAGAAACGACCTAATATTGTGGTCTTCCCCAAGGGCGTCGATACGGTCAATCCCTCACTAGCAGACTCTGTCGGTAATCCAGTTGATCGACAAAAATCCTTAGACATGAATGAGTGCGAAGCACCATAATCAAATAATACTCGAGTAATGCATGAAGAGACTGGAAGTATATCCTCAACGACTCCTTCTGAGGTTTGTGGGTCCTGCTGAGCCGCATAAAACCTAGCCTGAGCTGGCTGGGGAGGTACCTGTCCCCTCTGAGGTCCCTGGTGCTGCTGCTGATGTCGCTGAGGCGCTCGAAATTGCTGTCTCTGCTACTGCGGTCTCGGAGGCTGGTGCTGATGCTACTGCTGAGGGGGCCTCGGCGGTGGAATCTGCTGTCGCTGCTGCTGCGGAGGCTGTTGCGGTGCTTTCGGCTGCTGTGGTGCTCTCGACTGCTGTGGTACTCCCGGTTACTGCTGTTGAGGTCGAGGACACTCTCACCTACGGTGTCCTACCCCACCGCAACCATAGCAGGTATCAGAAAGCTGCCTCTGAGGTGGTGCTGCTGGGGGTGCCGACGGTGCTACTGGTGCTCTGGCGGATGAGTGGATTCTGTATCTCTGCGGTCGTCGGTGCTGCTGGGAGCTATTGAAGGGGGCCTGCCTCTTCTGACCCCTCCTCTGATTTCGATCGCTCTGTCCACCGGTCCACTTGGCCTCATAGATCTGAGCCTTCCGCACTACCGCCTGGAAAGTCGGAAGCTCATGTCCAATAACACGACCTCGAAAACTGTAACGTAAGCCGTTCTCGAAACGGCGGGCCTTTCGCCCCTCATCATCAACCATATATGGTGCAAACCTCGATAGCGCCACGAAACAGGCCGCGTACTATGCAACGTTCATGTCCCACTATACTAGAGTCTCGAACTCCAGTGCTCTCTGACGTCGGATGTGGTCGGGGAAGTACTGCTCCTCGAATCGGTTAATAAAGTCATCCCACGTCCAGACATAATCAGGTCCTGCGACACGGGTAACAAAGGTCCACCAATGCTTGGCCTCACCCTGGAAGAGAAATACTGCTAACCAGACTTGCTGTTCGGTCGTACATGACATGGTATCGTAGATCTTCTCCACGTCGGAGTGTCATCTCTCTGCTGCAGTCGGATTTGGCTCACCCTGGAAACGCGGAGGATCAAGCTGTCTGAACTCACGAAGAAGAGCACTTGTGCCATCCTGCTCAGCCTAAGCTAGAGAAACAACCGGGCGTCTGCCCTGCCCCGAAAGCCCAGCAGTCATAGCCTGCAACATCTGCTGTAACTGCGAGGGCACTCACAGGCACGGTCAGATCCGCACCGACATCAGGTGGAGGAACATCATCCTTAAGCAAGGGAGCAAGAATTTTTGGCGGTAGAACGGGAGGCATAGGTGGTAAAGCTGGAGCCTCAGGTGGTAGAGTAGGAGTCGAACAGGTCACTCTCCTGGGTGGCATGTCCTATAGGAAGAATAAGGACGCTAATCAATTTTGAGAATCGCACGTTAGAGAAGGTTTCGCACTCGGAACCTAATCGCCCTAAACTTTTAGCAAACATGTGATGCTGTTCTCAGTTATTCCCAAGTTATGCTCTGATACCAACTTCTGTCTCGCTCGAAGTCTCGCTCTGAACTCGGAGACCAGGCTCATGAAATTCTCAATCACCGAATCCGGTGCCGACAGCCTCCGTAGTACCCCATTCTCGGCTCCTGGCACCCATATACCAGGTTCCGATCCTGGGATGCTACAAGGAGGATTTTTAATAACCAATTTGATTTGTAATGAGCATAACCACAAGCATAACCCACGAACAATAACCACAAGAACACCATCACAAAATTCACTATGATAAAAAACTTTTGAGTACAAGGTGTATGAAAGAAAAATACAATATACTGAAAATGACAAAAGCTCCAGAAGCTCGGTTGTACGCTCCAACTGCGGCGAGACTACGGCTGTGTCCTAGAGTCACCTGCACGCATCAATCGTGCATAAGCTTATAGAAAGCTTAGAGGGTGGTGTAAGTGTGTGCACAATATGAGCGTGCTCAGAATGCAGGGTCAGAGTAATACGGAATCGTGCTGATGAGTACATAAATGCAACCAGCCGTACCAAGGCTATACAGTACAAGATATGAGTGCAACCGGCCATACCAAGACCATGCGATGCAAGATGCCGCTCAAGCATGCCAAACCATATCCACATATCAATGCAGCTCCTCACTAGAGCATCAAGTCAGTACGATTCTTAGTTTGGATAATCACCGAGGTCTAGTACACTCTACGCCAGCTTGCCGTCCCTATCTGGACGCACAACTGGAAGAGCGAAAGAGACCTTACTATTCGCCTGCCAATATCGGGCCCGGCTCGTCAATAGCGGACCGATTCCTCAAGCTGGTCAAACTCAACCTAGAAATTGCCCCCTCACTCAGGCGGGTAAGGTCACACCCCTTTCCAATAGACCATGACATAGTGGGAGACGCGACCTCATGGTATTCGGCCCTCGTGCACTCATATATCCACTCGGTCTTGACGTTAGAGTCATCCTCTAGTACTATCGGATTTAGAGATTTTCACCCAAGGACACTATGGCGCCCGAATGCTAGAACCAAACATTTTCGGTATCCAATCCAGCCACCTACGTTGTGTCTGTGGAGGCTATGGCCCTGATGTCGCTAGGGCATATTACAATCACACAAATGCAAGTGCATGTATTACACTACCAGTCATGCAATCATCCTGCGTAAAGTACACGCTCATGTAGGGCAACTCCGCCTATCTGGGAGCCCGTAACAATCTGCCCGAAGGCATATGTTATGATCAGTCATTCCTCATCTCAAGCATACATATGATACGTATGATCATGAATCATGGGGCGGCACTAAACTTATGATATGATAATGATCTCTGCTCAAAATGAAGATGGACCTAAACGGCCTGCAGACTACAAATATGGGTCTATCAGTGGGCCTTAGGGAGAGTGACAATGCGGACTTTGAACCAACATCATCCTTACAATGTGGACATCAAACCATCATTGATCTTAAGGCACGGCTTATCCTGAATATTATAATATAAATCATGGCGGGATATCGCATAGGAATGGGCCTCGTATATGTTAAATGGGCCAATCAGGTGGGCCGATTCAAATGGGTCAAGTCATATAGGCCGACCAAATGGGTCGAGTCGAATAGGCCGAGTCAAATAGACCGATTCAAATGGGTCAAATCAAAATGGGCTGGTACAATTGGACCGATCAAATGGGCCGAATCAACTGGACCGACCATATGCGTCAAATCAAAATGGGCCGATACAATTGGGTCGATCAAATGGGCCAAGTCAAATAAGCCAAGTCAAATGGCCGAGTTGAATAAGCCGAATCGAATGGGCCGACTCGAATAGGCCGAGTACAACACAATTCATCTATTTTTAGAGATCAATATGACGTATTATATAAGAAATGAATCGTATCAAAAGATCAACTGGACCATACCACATCTAGCAGTGGTAATAGTAATTTTTATGGTTGGGCCCACCATAGTGTTTATTTATCCTCCCGTCTGTTCGTAAGGTCATAAAGACCTGAACTAAGAGGACAAACAAATGTCAGATTGGTCCAAAACTGCTGCAACCCAGAGGGGTTTCAATGGTAGGCATTTAAAACCCACTGCTCCCTGTAGTGTGGTCCACCTGATTACTGGATCTGACTTATTTTTAGTCTCAAGCCTTGAAACGGACCTAGCTAAATGGATAGACGGTTTAGATGGCATATAAATATCATGAGGGCCCCACCGTCCAGCCATCTGGACGGTGGGATACAAAACATACATTAAAGTGGGGTACAACCACCTGCTGACGTAGTCAGCCAGTGGGATCCACATAACTTTGGTGGCGTCAATACACCAGCTATACGATGGAGTGCGGTGTCTAGCCCATCCACTGCTCTCTGTAGCAGGCGGGACCCTAAGATCAACGGATGGACAACGGGGTTAACACAAACGTCAAAGGTGAGCTCCACCCGTCCAGCTTGCTGGACGGTTGGATACAATACATGCATCAGTGGTGGGTCCCACGCACGTGGCCCACCTCCAGAGGGTTTGGATATATATATATATATATATATATATATATATATATATATATATATATATATATATATATATATAATATTATGATATAATATAATATAATATTTATATATACTTCAAAGAGCCACCGTCCAGAGGGTTTGATATTCTGGATGGTGCTCATCTCATGCATATGACGTGGTGGGTCCACACGTGTGGCCCACCTCTCATATATATATATATATATATATATATATATATATATATATATATCATGTTATCGTATATCTTATCTTTTTTTTTTATTCTATTTTTTTTTTTTTACCAGGCTGCTTGTGTGATTTCCCTTACACAGTCCAGCAGAGACTGGACGTCCAAGGTATGGATGCAATGCCTTCATCAAGGTGGGGTCCACGTACTCGTGGCCCACCAACCACATATATGTATAGAGGTGGCCCCATTGATACATGATTCTCAAATGGACGGTGTGGATCTAACCCATTCATCACAGTGGGTTCCATACATCCCAAAATGGATGGTAGGGATATAGTATATGTGTCATAAACGGGCCACACACTCATCATAAACATCACCAAAAGAAAAGGAGAGAGAGAGAGAGAGAGAGAGAGAGAGAGAGAGAGAGAGAGAGAGAGATCGGTGTAGCAAAGGGACCCTGCCACTATGGGCCCCTCTAGATTACAACACATACATCAAAATGGGTCCCACTTACAAGTGGACCCTAAATTAAAAGTTAACGGTGGATCACCTACCTCTTGTACTCCTCCTTGCTTCCTTGCACTTCTATGCTCCTTTGCTTGACTTTTAATGGTGGATGATGGACTTTTGATGGTGTGGATGAGAGATGAGGGTGTAGAAAGGTGGGCCACACTTGTTGTTGTGGTTTGGGGAGAGAAGAGAGCTTGGAAATGCTTGGGAAGGCTTGGGACGTGGGATGCTTTGTTGCTTGGGAGAGTTTTTAAGAGAAATGGAGAATTAATGGTGTGAGGGATAGGTGGGATGGTGGGTGTAAGGAAGGGTATGGGTTGGGTTGAAAAGTTGTAAAGGAAGTAGGGTTATGGTTGAAATTTATAAAAAGGAGGAATGGTGAGAGGAAAGAGAGGTTTGACTTATGGTAAAGGAAGGAGTGGTCATGTGTCCTTGTTGCTAGGTGAGGTGGTGTGGAGGTAAGGTGGTGTACTTGACTTGATTGATGGGACATCTCGTAGAGATTCCCATGAGATTCGCAACGCGCGGCGTTCTTTCGGAATAAACGTAGGCCTACATCTTCTACCCTGGGTATCGGTTCGGTGCGCGAGTCGCGGCGTTGGAACCGCGGCGACGGCGCGGTCGCCAAGGTACGAGTTTCGGATCGAGCCACCTTCTGTAGGTAGGACTCGGCTTAAGATCGCGTGCAAGGTCGAATACGAGTCGAGAATTGCCGGAATTCGACCAGAAGGACCGCGGAAGCATACGGAACGATACGGACTAGGGTACAGGTCTTACATTATGAGTCAGGATATCAACCAATTCCAAGATCTTCATATTCTATACCCACAAAGTTTTGCATTCAACAACCTCCAAATAGTTGTCTTATGCATGGAATATCATGGATAAGAGTTTTTTTTTTTTTTTTCCATTCAAATAATATTAGCTTTGGTTGTCACAAGAGCAATATATTGAGAAAGTCCTAAAGTAGTTCAATATGAATGTAGCGAAGCCAATCAGTACTGCACTGGATGGTTGCTTCAGATTGAGCGACAGGTAGTGTCCCAAGACGAAGGCAAAAGTAGATGAGATGTAGAAAATACCCTACTAGTTAGTGGTAGAAAGTTTGATGTATACTATGGTGTGTACACGCCCAGACATAGCATATGCAGTTGGTGTTGTTAGCCGGTATCTTGCCAATCCTGGCAAAGAACATCGGGTAGCGGTGAAGTGGATACTGCGGTATGTAAGAGGCTCATCCAGGTTGAGCCTATGCTATGGTGAGGGAAAACCTAAGTTAGAGGGCTATACAGATGCAGATATAGTAGGTGACATATACTCCAAGAAGTCTACATCGGGGTTCATGTTCATGTTTGCAGGGGGAGTGGTGTCTTGGCAGAGCAAGCTACAGAAGGTCATAACATTGTCGACGACAGAGGCCGAGTACATTGCAGTCATGGAGGTGTGTAAAGAGATGCTTTGGATGAAGAGGTTCCTACAGGAACTTAGCCTGAAGCAAGAGCAGCACGTGGTTTATTGCGATAGTCAAAGTGCTATACACCTAAGCAAGAATCCAAGTAAGCACTCCAAGTCAAAGCACATAAAGATTCATTATCACTGAATCGGGGATACTTTGGAACAGAAGGTGTAACAGCTTTAGAAGGTCCACACGGATAAAAATGGGTCAGACATGATGACCAAGGCATTGCTCAAGGGCAAGTTTGAGGTTTGTATAAACCTAGCTGGTTTGAAGAAGACGAACTCTTCCTGAGTCGAAAAGGGAGAGATTTGATAAGGATTTTCTCCTCATTGCTGGGTTCAATGAAATCGAACCAGTTTCGATATCATCGAGTATTTTCGAGATTTTTCACCCCTGGTCACTGGACAGTTTTTGTCCATTTTCAATATCATCGAAGGACCTTAAATGAAATCGAAGGTTGTCGTTGAAGGCCTTCGATGACATCAAAAGTTTACGCATATTCATTTGCGGAAACACAAATTCTGCGATTTTTGTTTCCTATTCCGTTTATACCTCTTTCTAAATCTATATAAATGGGTGTATGCGGGATTGAAGGTATTCCAGGATATTCTAAGGTTTCCTAAAGGTTTTTTTAGGAGGGCTTAGGGCTATCAAAGGTGTGAGAGAGAGAGAGAGAGAGAGAGAGAGAGAGAGAGAGAGAGAGAGAGAGAGAGAGAGGAAGGTTGTAGAAGGGAGATTCTGCTCGTAGAGGTGATCTACTTCGTCGTCCACGTCTCAGTGCTTCTATGTCCTCGTGATCGGTGAGATCTCTCCGTTTTTCTTTTGTTCTCTTATTATTTATCCACTCCTGTATGAGTGAAGAAGGTTTGATCCAAGCAGTGTGTGCTTGTGATCCGTTGTAACGTTCTGCTTTATAGTGGATTATTGATCTGGACGAGGTCTCGTGGTTTTTACCTCTTAGAGGGTTTTCCACGTAAAATTCTCTGGTGTCGTGTGGTTTATGCTTTGATTTATTTCATTGCTTTATTATCCAATAATTCTGGTGTTTTTGGGACGATAGGTCTTAAGGTTTTGTGCAAAGCCCCCCAACAGAGAGGAGAGAAGCGACGCTCTCCTCCACATTATAAAGAAGGGGGTACAAAACAATAAAAAAAAATTAAAAAAATAAATAAAAAAAATCTTGAAGCACCGAAGGAAAAAATGGCTCTTGGAAAGCAATTATCAAAATGTCTTCTTCATCTGTTTCTGCCCGTTGAATGCAACTTCTGCTTGCCATACCCCACCAGCACCACCAGTAGTTGCCCCAAGATGACCCACCTATTGCAGCTAGACAGAAGGCAGAGGACTGCATGAGATCAGACCATACCATTACAACACCATCCAGGGACTCAAACTAAGCTAGGATGTTCAGCAATGGAAAACCCAAGAGCCAGCATCTTTGGATTCTCTTGAAACAAAAAATAAATAAAAATAAAAATAAAATAAAAATAAAAAATAAAAAATAAAAACCAGGACTCATTATGTCTACAAAACTAAGACCCCATTTGGTATCTAGGATCTTAGGATTCCAAGGACTTAAGATCTTGAAATTACTTGTGATCCAGTATTTGGCGCATTCAAATTCTTGAAGGTTTGCCGTCCAAGCAAGCAAATGTTAAAAATATTTTAAATAAAACCTTATATTCCTATTGAACTAGTGTTATTTCAAGTTGAAAGACCTTTGCACATGACTCTACATGGAAATCCATACATACCACTCATCAAGTTGGACCAACCATGTGGTGCAAAGCTCAAACTGGTTAGATGATCCTGCTTGTCCAACCAAAGGCAGAACCGGCAGATGAATTATCTAGATCAATTATTACTAGAGTTAAAATGGATCATCCACTTCCCTAGACAGTCCATTGATTGGACAGCTAGGATCATCTAATTGAAGTGGTTATTTTGACAACGATGGACAATCAAAGGTGGGACCTACATGATATACAGTCTAGATCAACGATTTAACAGTATCCAGTATAATGAATATGAATTATATATCCATTTCCCTAGTGACTGACTGGACAGTTAGGATTACCTGGCCAAAGCGATTTTCTGAGGGATAGCCAATCAAAGGTGCAGCCCACATGATGGATATTCAAGATCAATTATTGAACATTTTCTAGGACTAAATATGGATCACCTATTTACCCAACCCATTGACTCAACGGTTCGGATGGAACGATATACACCAATGATAGGACCCTTTTTTAGGAGTATCTGGATCATCCATCATGATAGGGCCCTTTTTGGTGTAATCAATAAGGCCTGTCCATTTCCTACTACATTCATTGGATGGTTAGGATCATCCAATCAAAGTAGTTTTTTTTTTTTTTAGAGATGGCAAATCAAAGTTGCAACCCACACAATGGATAATCTGGATTAATGATTGGACCTTTTCCGGTACAAACAATAAAATATGGGCCAACTCTTTCTCTATGAGTGGATGATGGTTAGGTTCATCCAATCAAGGTAACTTTTGGGAGATGGGAAATCAATGCTTGGACCAACAAGACGGATTGTCTCAACAATCAGATCATTTTTAGGATAATTGATAAGAACCACCTAATTCGGCCTAGCCATTGCTTGGATGGGTGATCATTCAATCGAAGTAATCTCTGTGAGAAGGATGAACATTGAAAGGTGGGACCCATACGACAGACAGTCCAGGTAAATGAGCAAACATTTAATAGTATATAAACAAAATGGACCATCCATTTTTCTAGCTACCAAATGGATGATTAATATTATCTGACAAAAGCTCTGATAAATGATCAGAGCTTTTCATGTATAATCAAGAAATCTTCCTTTTCTGAGCCCCCAAGAGAAACTGTCAATATTTTAGGGGAGGATATAATCAATGTGATCCACCAGATGGAAACCTTTTTTCTTTTTCTTAATTGATGTGAAGAACATGTTGATTCCGAAACTCTCTTCTACCAAATTGTGTCATCCAAATAAGAAAAACTGAGTCCTAAAATCGAGGACTTCATGGAAGTTATGGATCAGGATATCAACCAATTCCAAGATCTTCATATTCTATACCCAAAACGGTCAAAGTTCTGCATTCAACAACTTCCAAATAGTCGTCTTACGCATGGAATATCATGGATAAGAATTTTCTTCTTCTTTTTTTTTCTTTTTTCCATTCAAATAATATTAACTTCAAGTGCTAAAATGTGGTGGTACATCATGTTTGCAATTTTTTTAACATTCTGTCTTGAAGTTGCTTCTTTCAAGGTTACTCTCAACAATCAACATACACCTATAAAAGAGAGCTGAGGATTGTGATGGTATTGCCATCCAAGAGGTTATGATTCACCCAAAGCTCAGTTTGCAACAGACGCTCCAAACAGAAACTATGAATGTAAGGTGCAAACAGAAATTGAACATAATTTGTGGAGCAAAGAATCACACCCAAAAATTATCTGCCTTCAGTTACCCCCATGTTACAACTTACAAGAGACCTCTGTAGTAAGCCTACACTAGCTGCATCTCGGGCTCAATTCCATCAGCCAAGAAGCCCCGAGGATTTCTGTCTTCTTTCATTACCTTAAATTACTTTAAGAAAAGACAACAGGAAGCCTTTTTTTTTTTTTTTTTTGAAAGGTAACTGATTATATTAAAAAAGAAAAACAGAAATACATCAGATAGAGTCTGCTGAGGAAGCAGAAACTAATTAGGCCCCTAAAAAAGCAAAATCAACATCCTTAAGATCGACAATATGATAGGCAAGGGGATTTAGATTCGTTTCTGAAGCATCTGTTATTTCTCTGTCCACACAACCCACCATGTGGCAAGGATAGCTATCCTCCATAGGAGGGTTTTCAACTTGCCTATTCTGATACCGTGGCAAGCTTTCAGCAGCAGGTCCGCATCTTTGGGAAAGCACCAACTGATCTTAAAACAGGAGAGGAGATCTGGCCCAATGGCAGAGACGAACAGACAGTGGATGAGCAGGTGCTCAACTGTTTCTTTCGCTTTCAGACAGCAAATGCACACATTAGTTAAGGATCATCCCTTTTCTTCTAAGATTGTCCACAGTAAGAATTTTCCTGTTCCCAGCCAGCCAAGCAAAAACCTGTAGCTTTGGAGGGACTGGGTACTTCCATATGAAGTGGGGTTCATGCGAGGCAGCGTTACCAGGCTTGAACATAAGCTACTTGTAAAATGAACTGACTGAGAAAATGGAGGATCTATCTGACCTCCGAATGAGATTGTCCTGGTTTATCTGATTCGGGTTTGCCTGCTGAATGCAGTCAAGAAGTTGCACGAATTCATCGATTTCCCAATCGTCCAGGTTCCTCTAGAGTTGGAATAAATAGTAAATGCCATTAGTTCACCATTGAATCTAACATGATGGAGAATGAAAAGAAATAGTAAATGCCATTACCTCCTTTACAAATCAACTAGAAGGTAATCGAATTCATCGATTACCTATTAGTTCACCATTGAATCTAACATGATGGAGAATGAAAAGAAATAGTAAATGCCATTACCTCCTTTACAACTCAACTAGAATAAGATGTGATGAACCATGTGCAGGGATTCCAGAGCCAATTTTCTCATTGCCTTTTCATTATTTTTGTTTCTCAGCAGCCTGTTGAACAAGATGATAGTTTCCTTGTGAGTATGACAACATTCCAATATGGTAGTAATAAAATATAAATAATAAACATCATACACAAGTCTGGACATCACAAATATGAACCACAATCATTCATGCTTGCATGTAAACTAAACAGCTTTGTTCGTTTTACAAAAACTAAACAGCTTTGTTAAAACATACACAACTTCCACCTTCCAGGGTAAACGAAACAGCACATCTTTTAAGGGGAAAATATGGGGAATGCTAGCATTTGTCCTATTTATTGACCCTGTAAGTATTGCTTTCAAAATGAAAAAGATGGGCATATTTAGTACTTTTTCTTTTTTTCCTTATTGATTCTTCTACCAAGGTTCTGGAATCCTGTCTTTCTGCACAAAGGAGTAGGACCCTATACAATATATCTCTTCCATCAAAGTTCTGAAATGTGAAGCCACTGATTGGATGTGATGCAAAGTTCCAATATGAAAATTCCCACGAAGCGCTCTATGAATTCCAAGTCCCTAATGAGGGAATGGATCCAGATAGAGATGGTGAATGGATTCCCAACAAACAGAATGAATCCAGGCAGGGACCATTTACTGTTTGTGTTCAAATCAACCCATTCTCTTCATCCAGGAAGAGATCACGAAGATTTTCGATGCGTTTGGGCATCGAAAAGAGATCTGTTAGCAGTAGGGGATTTGCTTTTGTAAGGTTTTCGTATTTCAATGAAGCCCAGTCCCAGAAGGCCAATTTCAGATGATGGATTGTGGGAAATTGAAAGGAAGAGTACTGCAGATATGTACTGAAGGACAACCATGGTCGTGAGGCTACACTCAGAGCGCAGATCTGCTGCTTATCTCATCTATTCGCCTGGAGTATCAGCATTCAGATGTCAAGCGAGCTTTGGCTCCAGTGAGGGGTGGTTCATACTGGGTTGCTTTGCTCGGGCCCAAATCATCTGATGCCTCACCGGCTTCAATGGTGGCCAACTAGGTAGTGTGAGTTTACAATGTGATTGTCAAAATAAGACTCAAAGATCTAGCACAGCTTCGTTATTTCAGTTGAAGGATTTGGGTGGAGTCTTCACGAATATGTGGAGAGATTGAACTCATCCCATTTGGTAAGGCTAATATTTCAGCCTCCAGATTGTCCATTTCAAGCTTTCTGCTCTCCTGTCTGTCCAGAGTAATTGAGATAGCATCTCCAAATGATGTCTCCATACAATCAGCCCCGCAGACCTGAACCTTAGGAGGGACCAAATACTTCCAGATATGAAGAGTAAGGTGATCGTCTGTAGAACTGTGGTTGGATTGGATCAGATTATAGAGTGATTTTACTGTAAAGATGGACGACTTTTCCAATCTCCATATGATCCAATCCGCATTCAACTGATTCGGAGCAGATTTATAAATATAATTCAGCAGCAGCACAAATTCAGCAATCTGCCTGTCCTCGAGATTCCTTGCAATCGTGTCTTAAGTCAGGAAGGTGTTGGACAGTGATGACACAGCATCTAGGATGAAATTTCTGTTTTTTTGCCAGAGTGAAAATACTTCTAGATGTTTAAGCTAATGTACAACCAGTGACAGAGTTGGAGGAGGGAAGCCTATCTTTCCCATTTCATGCATGTATCAAAGCCCCATGCCTAATCGAGATAGAACATCTGAATCCTGTCAAGGCATATAGAGTTTCTCAGGCAGTTCTCGAGCTCAAATCATACACCAGGGAAGCAAAGAAGGCTTCTAGGGAAGTGCAAATGAATTTTTGACACAAAGCATGGCACTTCATGGAGAGAGGTTATTGCAACAAACTGTGGTTCAGCAGAAAGAGGAGCAAAATTGTTAAACATTTATACACTGAATGGCTGAGGGGGTGGAAGAGTGATTTGAGGTGGAAGTGGGATGGATGCAGGAGTCTGAAGAATGATTTGAAGCGGAAGTGGGATGGATGCAGGAGTCCGAAGAGTGATTTGAAGCGGAAGTGGCACCTAGTTAAAAAGATCCTGCAACTAATGGTCAAGTGCATCGATCCCAAACATAGCATGGGAGGTGTGTCGACTCCTAAACTGTGGCTTCATTGGTTGTCCGTTGGGGACAGATTCTTACTTGCGACCAATTAAGAATTGCACAAATCATTGACCTAGCATGAGCTTCATGTGTACAAGATAAGCAATATGTTCATCACTTCTCCTACAATGCAATGAAGCTAGAAGCATTTGGACTTTCACTTTAGGCAATTTGTCCTCTTTGCACTATATAGAACAGTTCAATTGATGAAGGAAAAAAACTAAACAAAACATTCTTTGGAAGAAAATTTAAGGCTGATTTGAGAAAATAAACTCTCTTTGCATACATGATACATCCTTGGTGCATGCATTAAGATGTAATTGGGCAATCAAGCAGTCAAAAAACCTCAACAGGAAGTCAATTGGGTTCAATAAACCTGGGCAACAGGAATATGCATATGCATAGAATCAAGCAGAATTATTAAAGATTATCTCAGATTAGATTAAAGTTGTATGCAGCGTTTAAGTTTCAAAATTTCAGCATTCTGTATCCAACAAATCCAGAATTAAGTGAAAAACAAAACAGAAATATAGCATTGAATCACTTAACCATGGCAGCAGAGACATATAATGGTTGTATTCTTCAATCTAACACCTGGAAGATCCTCCAATTAAAAGTTAAGTTGCAGTTATTCTGAAGTGCACAGAATGAGACACCAATGAGCTAAGAAAAGAAGAAAAGAAAACGAACCACACATTGAGATACAAAAAATATCAACATGAGAATGACAGAGAGGTAGGAAGCACCATCCATCATAGTTCAAAGAATAAAGTTCAAACCTTTTGGAGCTTCTTTAAAATGGAGTCTTCATAAGCCTGATAACCAGCACCAACAAGATTGCTTAGATTTGGAGCGTCGGACTTAGCATGTTTCATAGGAGGTGTGCTTGATGAATGATTGTCATCAGGATGTAGAGGAACAACGTCAAGAGGGTTTGATATATCCCCACGCATACTTTGTGACGCAGCAACCTGGCAAGGAAATACAAAAGATGAGTACTGAATTAAATATTAGCTGAGAGAGAGTTATTGATGAATACAGTAGCAGACAAAAACTATCAAAACAATAAACAAACACAAAACAAGTTCTGGATTGTGGGGACGTACAACAAGACAAGGATAGACCATTTATAATAATAATAATGATAAATGATGCCTGATAGGTGCTAATGTAGTAATCACAACAATCATATGAAAACAACTATTCCTAAGTATTTCTGTCACTAATTTCAGAGGCCCTTCTCAGGGTATCAAATGATGTTTGAATGGCAAAAAATCAGCATTGTTTAAAAGCCTATCGAGCTAGCCTTAAAAGTTCAAACAGACCCAAGATTATGTGATTCTAACATCATTTAAGGACACGTCAAATATGATTCAAGCTGCATGGATTAATTGACTTGAAAAAACGATGCTCTTTTTAGGCTATCTATAATTGGCGGATGCGATATGAAAAACCGATGCTCTTTTTAGGCTATCTTTTATTTTTTCCATTTTTTTTTTCTAAATTTTCTAAAAATAATGGAAAGATCTTACAGTTTAGATTTGGTTTAAGAGCTGGTCCAACGTAAACCCAATCGTAATTGACAATTCAATCCTAATTTTAGAAACACCCATTAATTATTCTTTTAGTTGATTAACCGGTTATTTAGTGGTCTTTTGGAACCTGTAAAATTTTAAGTTATAAACACTCTACACATGAAACTTTTGGCTTTAAGCTATAAGGAGTTTAGGGGTAGTTGCTACTTGCTAGCTTCAATCCGAGGAAATAGTGGTGATTGACCATTAAAAACTTCTTGTGGGCCACCAAAAGTTTTGCATAAAGCTAATAGTTGTTTTTTTTTTTTTTTTTTTTTTTTTTTTTTTTTTTTTTTTTTTTTTTTACCTTCATCCAGGTTTATGTGACTTTATCAACAGATTGGATTGCAAATAAACATTACACAAACATTATGGTGAGCTCTAGGAAGTTTTCAATGGTGGGAAGTTCAATCACCACTATTTCCTATAGTATGGTCCATCTGAGATTTTAATCCGTGCGTTAAAATGATCTGGAAAAATAGATGGACAGCATGGTTATAGAATACATACATCAAGGTGGGCTGGGCCCCACAGTAAGGGCCGCACCTTCTCGGGTCCTAATCTGCTGCCGATTCTAAAAGCCCCTGTAACCGGTAAACAGTTTACAGGCAATTACAGGCATCAAAACAGCACATTTAATGTCTTTGCCTGCAAACCTTTTACAACTAAAGGATTTTATAGTAAGAGCATGTAGTTGTAAGTAGGAAATAATCATATAGCATTTGGAAGTTTATGGTCAGAGAGAGCAGAGAACTACATACTAGTTTGTATGAGGTGTTGTTGGAGTACATATTACTGTTTTCTACAAAAATGGAAAGGAGCTTGAGACTCAGCTGACACAGTTATATTCTACAATCTAAATAGCCAGATAAAGAAACGTACCGCAACCTCCTTTGTCGCCATGACAACAAGAGCTGATCTCTTCTTCTTCGACCCTTTGTCCCGGATAACCACATCCTCGACCTTGCCAAATCTTGTGAATAACTTCTTCAGCCTCTCCGCACTGTAATCTTCTCCATCCCTTTCCTAAGAGACCTTCAAAACTCTCGCCTTTTCCAAACCTTCCCCGGTCCCGCTGCCCTCCCCCACCACAGCCGTTTTCTTCTTGGCGTGCATTTCCCGAATCCTCGTCACTTCTTCCTGAAACTTCCGCGCGGCCCTCTCCTCCTCAATCCGGGCCTTCTCTTTCGGATCAATGGCAAACGCGGCACGCTCCCGTTCCTCAAGATCGGACATCATCCTCTCGCGGTTGGGGTCGAGATGGAAAACACGGCGGAGGAGGCGATCATTCCTGGCACGGAGGAGGGCATCGAAGGCTTTTCGAGCATCGGGGTTCTTGAGAATCTCGTAAGATGAAGTGATTTTCTGGAAGGTGGAGTGGGCATGGGGGTCGTCGGGTCGCTTGTCAGGGTGAGAGGAAAGGGCTTTTGCCCTATATGCTTTCTTGATATCTTCTGGGGTTAGCTTGGCGCCCTCTTCGCCCGATGGAAGCCCTAGAATTTCGTAATGATCATCTCCTTCCGCGGCGTCCATGCCTGCCGCTGCTGCTATACGGAATTCTCTCTCTGCCTGCACCTGCTGCTATGCAGAACTCCCTCTTGCGAGTTTCGTTGTTCTTCTACTCTCTGCTCGTGGGCGGAGCCGGATATTCCGAGTAAAGATCAGATAAAAGAACGTAAAAGGCAAGGTAAAATGCATCAACTCAATTAAGACAAAAGGTAAGTAAAATGCGGGATATAATAAATAAGCATAAAATAGGTAGGATAAATATAACATAAGATAAAACCCTCATCTTTGGGGTTTCATCAGTAAACTAATTATTATCTAAATCAAAACTTAATATAGACTTTCACGTAAATGGCTAACTTACCTTGATCAGCACCTGAGTCTTGGCCTAAACGGATTTGATGATATCCTTTCACTGAGTCGACCCGTTCATGACTCAACAGGTTGTAACATCACCACGAAATTTCCCTTTTTTATTTCTCTCTCTTTCTTCCCTTATTTCTTTCTCCTCTCAGTGGTTGTAGGGTCTTTATAGACGCAAGGGGATTCCAGACCCTTCTTGCGGAAGAGTTGCGTGACTCCCGTTGCGCTGTCGGGAATGTGAAAGGCAGTTTACGCAGCTTTTTGCATGCGTAGCGAAGGGAGAGGGGTATCCTACTTTCTCTCTTCTTGTCAACGTGGAGGGGATCAGATTCCCATGTCCAGATAAGTTGGTCTGCCAGTGTAGAAGTCATGGACGACCTCTGTTTTAATGGCAGATCCGGCCATGGTCGTGTTCTACCCGATCAAATCAGTTGCTCGGGTGGTTCTACAGCGGTTCTGTCGAGAGAGTTCTTCCGCAAGACGGAAGTGTTGGAGATCAAGACGAGAAGTGCGTCTCTTCTCCCTGTTCGGACCGATTCCTCCCTCATCGGAAGGATCAAAATTCCTTTCTCTTGGAGTAGTTTCAGAGATGGGATGGGAGTTGCATCTGATAGACGGACCGGATTCACTCCCTCTCTTTGAAGATGGGTACCACCGCATCCCTGGATGGGGTCGGTTTTGAATCCGCGGACGCGGGAACCAGGAAGAAGGCTTTTTCTACGGGGAGGAGTCCATTCGTGACTAGAACTGTGCCCACTTGTGAGCTTATCTTCAGGTGAAAAAAGCTATGGTCTGCTCGGATTCGTCCCTTCTACATGATGGACGGTTTAGATCATCCAGGTGGGCCTTTGATGATGGGTCTAATCACGTCCAGATGGACGTCATGCGTTTAAAACGCCCGAGCGGGAAAGAAACGTACAAGAAGGAAACTCCTCTTTTGTTTATAACGGGTCAAACACAGTTTGACCGGGCTTCCGGGCTTGGTGCAACGCGAGTCTATCCCTGCTGTGCACATGCACAACACAGAGTGGGGCCCACAGGGTTGTAATAGCGAATCCACTCCGTCCATCCGTCCTTCCATTTAATTTAAGTGACTGAGCCCAAATTTGAAACTTATCCAACAATCAGCTGGGTCATACTCCATGAATCGGTGGTTGTTGTGATTTCCACCGTTGAAACATTTCTAGGCCCTACATTGATGTTTTTTAGTTGACCAACCTGTTTACAAGATCATGCAGACATAGATGAAAGAGAAATATTCTCCCATGACCTTACTTCACTTGATGAACACCCAAAATTCAACGTTTAAGGGATTGAATTATCAGTTGGGCTACTTTTATAATCATCTAAGGGTTGAAATTATGGACAGTGGGAACCATGTGATCTAAAATGTAGGGGTCGAGGTTAGTGGCCTTTTTGTAATTATTGTTGATTAATGAGTTTTGGGAAATTCAATGGCTCCACATGATTTCATGTAGTTGCTTGCGAAGGCTTTTTACTAGCCATAAACATATTACAACTTTTACCCGTGACATGAAACTAGTAAAAAGTCATATTTCGTGTTACGGTTAAAAGACATTATAATATACATATACACCATAATGTGTAGGGTACATCCAATTTATTCATCATGTACTCTCTTTGATATTATTCTATGGCCTTAAAAAATAAAAACAACTCGTACATTATCAAATAGACTATACAAGGGAAGGTTGGGATGTCCACCATTAAAAACTTCTAAATTACGTTTGGGCTACTGTGATGAGTGGAAAACATCCAATTTTGTTTAGTACATGCATGCTTTAATATCCTCTTAGGGCTTTAAAATTACTTGGACTAAAATGCCCTTGTCCTTGTTTACATCGTATTTAATGCCAAGAAAGTGATGTGTATTGTTCACAACCCCAAGTGTAAGGTCTCATACCATAAAATGATCTGGAAAAATATATGGACGGCATGGATGAAACACATACATGGTGGTGGAGCCTACAGACCATGAAGCACCAGCCATTGGTTGGTGGCAGGGGGAGTAGCCAATCCATCACTTTCTCCGGGGTTGAAACAGAAGGTAACTTCTTCTTCGCTCCAAGATTGTACGACTTCTGAACCAAGGATAGGTGCATTTTCATTCGAAACAATATCCAAAAGTTGTCAGAAGGCCACACTTAGGATATTTGAAAGGTTTAATCTCGTTAGGTAATTTGACCAAACTTCGAGGTCAGTACGATCAAAATCCTAATTTCAAAAGGGAGGAGAGTTCTTTCCTCAAGCGTGGGTCAAGGCCGTTTGACCAGGCCTTTTGGTCTGATACACTTC
The DNA here is from genome assembly GCA_030180095.1 of Magnolia changhungtana. Taxonomy (NCBI): domain Eukaryota; kingdom Viridiplantae; phylum Streptophyta; class Magnoliopsida; order Magnoliales; family Magnoliaceae; genus Magnolia; species Magnolia changhungtana. The sequence goes on from JASAUF010000229.1 coordinate 53,930, forward strand.
AAGTGCACACCATTGTGGTGTTTGTATTGTAAGATGTGGGGTCCACATAGATTATGGACAAAATTCATTTCGTTCCTTCAGTTTTAAGAGTACAATTATTTCCCCTGACCAAAGATGTGGAAATTCCAAGGCTTCGGTGGGCTATACCAATGAGTTTCATCGTATTGGTTGATCTTCACTGAACCAACAGTTATGTGTTCAGGCCCAATTATTTTATCTATTTAAAAATCCTTCCAATAATATTATTCTTGTTATTATACTCTTGTCACTTATTTTATTTATGTATTGTTATTATATGTGTACATGGGGATACTTATTCATTTGTTCATTTGTTTATCTGTAGGATCTACCTTTGATCAGAGTTATCAATATTTAGCCATTTGTCCAATCTCGGACACCTATATTACTTAAGTAGTTTATGGTTGATTTCATAATTTGATGGTTAAATTAGGAAGATCGATCATTAGATTGATCAATATAATGTTGTGGATTTGATGAACGGTGAAGGATCCATGGTTATTTTGGGGAGTCCTAATATATATAGACGTAAGGTCTACCTTAAGACTGAATGGTGGGTCTGGTGAACCAGGAACCAATGTTGTTAATGGTCGGTCTAATTTGTCTCTAAAATGGTTCAATGACTATCCAAGTATTGATGAACAGTTGGATGGCTTGATGAGTGGATGAAGGTTAGTCCTATTGGCTTGATTTAGGTCAGGACCACTCACTTAAGTTAGATTCATGTTTATACTAATCTAGGTTTTCATGATAATACTCAAGTATCGAAAGTGTGGGGTGTTACTGATATATTACTTCTGGGACCAAGTCCAATTAAGTGTTGAATTGTACATTAGAAAATTGTTATCATTTGTATAAGCAATCATGAGAATATGCAGAGAAATTCATTGTCTTGTTAGCAAGAAGAGAAAATGCATAAATAAACTTTAGTACTTGTATAGTTGTCACTACAGCATAAACATATCTCTGTCTCTAAACTTTAGTATATATACAATAGCAATCATTGCAACATAAACTTCAATACATGTTTGCTGGCTATCAATATAGCCCTACACGGTACCCCTCCCTTCCTCATGGGGTAGGCTTATGAAACTCGGGATTCTTCACAATATGGATGGCACTTCTGCTATCACAAAATAACGAAGTGCAAGTGGGGAGAACAACACCCAAGCGAATGTCAATTGTGCTCTAAAGATCGTAAACTTCTACATGAACCCGCATTCTATAGGCAACTCATTGAGGTATTAGGGGATTGATTGAACTTCTCATTGCTTGGCATGGCAGGAGATAGGGAAAGAAAGGAAAAAGATGTGGGTCATGTGGCAATTAAGTTTATTAGCGATTTTTTTGGGCTCTATGGTGGGAAAGGAATCAATGATACTTCAGAAACAAATCAAGAGATCTAATGCATGTTTTCAATAGGGCAATTCTTAATATGAGGGATTGGGTGGTAGCATAGAGGGTTCAATCTCTTTTTTTTTTCATACACTCTAGGGAGTGTTTTGTTTGGGGTTGTTGTATATTGTGGCCATGACCTTTTTTTTATATTTAATTTATCATCATCATTAAAAAAAAATAAAAAAAAATCTACTTGATTATTTCTTAATTTGTAGATCTAAATTAAAAATTGAAAAGCAGAGGAGATGAAGGGATGTTTTGTAATCAGTTTTTGAATTGCTCTTGAAACAGGAAATTTGATCCATAAGAACAATCACAAGAATGTAGAAAGAAAATGTTGTTCTGTTAGCAAGATGAAGAGTCTACAAATACACATTGATACATGTATTCTAGTTGTCAACCTATCATGACAGTTGCAATTGTCATGACAGCCAACACAAGGATTTACATGTATTTAAGCGTGTCTATCAAGCGTCATACGTTGTCAGATGGCATCAAATAACATCAGATGGCTTGTCAAGTTAAAATTATTAAATAATAATAATAATAAAATCATCAAACAGGCTAAAATAACATTCTCACAAAAAAAATAAAATTGAACAGTTATGCGACTGTAAATACAGTAAATAAAAAAAATAAAAAAAATAAAAAATATTTAGATGTTTAGAATATTTGGAACAAGAAGAAAAAAAAAAGGCCAACATACTTGAAACCCTCTTCTTTCCTTTTTCTTCTTCAATTTAAGGTTTTCTCAAGGTTTCTTAAATGTTGCAATAAGGTTTGAGGGAGAAAGAGCATTAGGACTTAGGAGACATGGGACCTTGGGAGAAAGTTGGAGTGTTGGGACTTGAGAGAATGAGGGGTTTATAGAGCAAAAAGGAGAGGGAAGGTAGAGACAAGTAGGCAAGTGAAGAAGGTGGATACAAGTAAGGGTAGGTAAAACTAAGACATTTGATACTTTGGCAAGGTATGAAGCTTGCTACACATTCACTTAAAGATTATACACATGTTAAATACTAATTTAAATTAAAATAACTCAAATGTGGAAACCATAGTCCCTGAGAAGCCGCAATGCAAAAAATGATTTAATCTTTAAATCCTAACCTCTCATTCATGGACACTATATTGGATATTTTCAAATTTAACCATTTAATAAATGTCAATTAATCTTCTAATCACATAATAATATAAGTGTTTTTTTAATACATTTAAAATGATATTCATAATTTAAACAGTTCAACTTATGTCATAGGCTGCATTTAGAATTTTTAACTACCTACGTATCATCCATCACATTCTACAGTATCAATGTTTTTCTCTAGGAGGCTGAGTATGATAGTTTTCAATCATCGAAAAGCCTGTGGTGACTCTTCCATTCTAAACATGACAATAATGTCTGTTTTTAGAGTTTTTTTTTTTTTTTTTTTCCTTTAACATAGACATCAACCCACTTATCTTTTTTGCACATGCACTTAAAAATAAGTTTTCCTAAATTATATTGCCTATGTATAAGATATGTTTGGTGGGTTTTAGTATAGAGTTTGACGAGGTCTCGTGACTTTCTTACCTTGTCTTGAATCAGACGACTTCAAACCATTGAGTCTTTAATTTATATTTTTCTTGGGGCTCATTAGACACTAAGACTCTTAATTCACATTAATTGACAAACTATGACACTTTCAATATCCCTCGTTGTCAATTACGTGACAAAACCTAACAAACCCTATACAACTCAGTCAATATTTGAGATTACAAGTCTCAAACTAAAAATTTACATAATTTACGGACAACACAAGATATGACTTCTTTAATGCTCCCCCTAACTTCCTACAATACCATTGTTTCTAAAAAGATAACCGAAACGGATGGTGGGAGTACATGTTTCTCTACCTTTTTATTAGTGATCAGCAAAAGATGTTAGATAAAACATAAGCACTACTAAAAAGGGGAAAATGCTACTGATAAAAACCGTAGCTATAAGATAGCTACGGTTATCATCCATAGCACCACTAAGTCACAGTGCAGTAACCAAGGTCAAAAATATATGGCTACGGATTAAACCGTAGTTATACTTTCTATGGTAAAATCTAAAGAGAGCTATGGATACTATTTGTAGCTAAAAGTCACTTTATCCATAGCTATTAGCCAAAGTGAAAAATGGCTATGGTATTTATATAGTAACCTACAGCTATTAGCCGTAGCTAGATTCTATTTTTAAAAATATATAAAATAATGGCTTACAATTGCTATTGGATGCCCTGATAGATCAACTCATCTAAAAATTCTAAATTCAACGATAAAAGAAACATACACAACAAAGAATACATGACAGCAATGCTTCTATGTATATATCAATAGAAATGGTTTTCTTGACTCTGGAGAAACACAATCCATTAGACAACTGTTCTCTATGATGAAAATATGTTCCACTTCCAAATGAATCTCAAGATATAAAATCAGTAGAATATGTTGATACTCATGAGACCAATAAGACATGCATTTTCTTGAAAATCAGTGTTATCTATTCTAAGTTTCTATCTGCTAACATAATTCTACCCATCAACTCGATGACAATAATCAATAGTTGCAGCAAACTAGTCCTCTCACATGAAAGACCAAAAACGTTGAAGACTTGATTGAGGGCATGAGTAGAAGGCAGAAAAGCCAACCAAGGACTCAGAGTCACATGACCAGGCCATGGGCTTGGTTACTGATGGTGGTGGTGGTTGGTCTAATGGGTTTAGCAAAAGATGGTGGACAATTTTCTAGGTTGGAGGATTCTAAACCAAGACTGAAAAATGATGATGATAGTGATCGGCAAAGTTACAAATGTCTCGTAACTTTGCTTTGAAAAGCATAGGAAGTACATGTATAAGCCACCAGATATGCCAATTACAAGGGGCAATGTTCGGACCACTGATCAATTTAGCCCCAATGTCCAAACTAGGCTACCACAAAAATAAGTTTAATCCACACATCAGATGGTCCACATCTAAAATGAATGGATGGAATGACGTGACCTCATCAAATCTTGTATCTATGAACTACCAGCCTATTTGATGGATGTATCAGATCATGCACATAAAAAAACCTCTCCTTTGTAGGCTTTTTGCGCCCCTTATAGCTAGAGCTGGGTACGGGACAACTCAACTCATCTTACTCAGACCTAAACCGAGTGGGGTGAGTCAATCCAAACCGAGTAGACTTTGTCCATTGACCTGACCAGAAATCCAACTCAGTACTGACTCGACTCGATCAGAAACCCAACTCGTACACATATATGGCCCTAATCTGATGTTTCATATTTGAGATGCAGTATAGCTGATAGAGGTTGTAATTCTGACAGGTGCACCTAGGTTTTGAGTTGTGATTTCAGCCCATGGATATCCGCTGTACCTAACCGACTCAGTACCTATGAGCAGGTTAGACTTGGTCTAGATTAGTCCAGGCCAGACCCAGACTCGGATCGGGTCAGGCATGCTGGACTCGATACCGAGTTGGGTCGAGTTCGGGTCAGGCGGCCTTGTCCCACGTGTAGGTTGCATTATAGCGAACGGCTTCCTTTTGTGGACCCACCAATCGGCTTCAAAATTCGGCGTGCCGCGGTATGTCTTTTACGGTATGTCCATCATTGAAACGGTGGCCCGATATCAGCCGCACAAGGGCCATTCATCTGACTATGAGCCATTTGAGGTCTCACCAAGAGAGACTTGAGTGGGCCATTCAAAGATCCCGATTGACCCAGAGGTCCTTGGCACGACTTCGTTGCTAAACAAGTCAAATGGACGGTGATGATTGAAGGAATGATTGTTAATAGCTGGTACAAGATCGAGGCCGTTTATGCTGATTATTGGAACAAAGAGTATGGGCCTAGAGGTTGGGATGTGGGCCCACTTTGTGTGGCCCAGCAAAGTGCAGGCTGACCATAAGACCTTTTTTCCTGCAATGGGATGTTAGCCATGCAACGTCCTGTTCTGTACGTTGCATTCGGCACACAAGTGGAGATCTCAGCCGTTCAGTTGCGAGAGATCGTGTTCGGGCTGGAACGGTCGGAGGCGGATTTCTCGTGGGTGGTTGGATCAAACAGATCAGATTTATCTAAAGAAACTGGTCTATCAGAGCGTTAGAGGGTTCATGAGCCATTGTGGATGGAAGTCAGTGTTGGAGAGCATCTGCGCTGGGGAGCCCATCTTGGCGTGGCCCATGATGTTCGATCAGCCGTTGAATGTGAAGATGGTGGAGGAGATGGGGATCGGTTTAAGGATCCGATTGGACGGTGGTGATTGCAATGATCTGGTGGGATCAAAGATTGTGGAGATGATGGTGTGGGAACTGATGGTGGGAGAGAAAGGGAAGGTGGTGGGCCACAAGGTGAAGGAAGTGGGACGCGGATTGCGTCCTAACCCCACCCGTCTTTAGCCACGAAGGGGCAGTTTTGTTGGTGGCCCACCGTGATGTATCTGGTTATCTACGTCGTCTATCTCTTCTCTTATATTATTTTAAGGTATGAGTAAAAAAAATGAGATATATTCAACAATCAAGTGAACCACACCACAGGTGACTTTTGCATTTAATGCAACCTACATTTAATGTTTTGTGTATTTAATGAAACCCAAACGATAATTACTTGATCACACCACGGGTGACTCATGCATTTAATGCAGCCCGCACTTAATGCTTTGTGTATTTAATGAAGGTCAAATTTAAGTATTTGGTGTGGTTCACTTAGCATTGGATCTACCTATTTTTGTGCATATGACTTGAAATGATTGATAGAAGGGATAGATAGCCTGAATAAACAGATACATTAGGGTTGGTTGGGCAGTGGGATTAGAACGAATTACGTGGGATGGGATTCAAAAAACATAATTATTACCCAAGGCAAGGATTGTCCCTGTTACCATGGGATAAAATTAATGTCATGCTTTCATGGTAATACGGTGGCACATTGAATGGATCTACCCACTATTATTTGAAATTACTTAGCATAACACACTGTGTTATATCTAAACGATTCATTTGTTTTGTAACTTCATTTTATGGCATGAGCCTAAAAATGAGGTAGAACCAAAACTTATGTGGCCCAAAAGAAGTTTTCAATGGTAAGTATTCAATCCCCATTGCTTTCTATGGTGGGGTCCACGTGAGTTTTAGATTTACCTGATTTTTGGCCATGCTCTAAAATACTCTCGATAAATTGGCGGACGGTGTGGATATAGCCCACACATCATGGTGGGACCTACACAACTTCCCAAACATTAAGTAAAATTGGCACAAGACCCAATGCAATTCCATTTAATGTAATTCCAAGCTTTTCCATCCTTCCCAAACATGGAGTGGAATTGACACGGGACCAAAATGAATCCATCCCACCTAATCCTGTCTAATCCTACTGCCCAAACACACCCTTAAGGTGGGCTGCCCGCAGAACTGGCCGTTCGTGGCTAGAGACCGGTGGAGTCAAGGAAAGTGGGCCATCCTATACTACCTTAGATTGGACGCGGATTAGCCCCTGAAAAGGTTGAGTAGCGAGACTTGCTACCGAAGTGATGTCACCAAGTTTTGTGGGCCCGACCATGATGTATTTGCTGTATCCACGCCATCCATCCATTTGGAGAGATCATGCTAGAGTACGAGTCAAAGAATGAGTTAGATATGAAGCTCCAGTGGACCCACCAAAGAAAACAGTGGGTGACGCCCACCATTAAAAACTACTAATGGCCACAAAAGTTTTAGATCAAGCTGACATTTGTGTTTTACCTTCCTTCATGCCTGTGTTAACTTATCAACAGGTTAGATCTCAATAAACATCATGATGGACCTTTGGAAGGTTTCAGCTATGGGTGTCACTCTCCCTCTGTTTCCTGTGGTGGGTTCCACTACTGCTGTGGATCTACCTTATTCTTTGGCTCATACTTTAAAATGATCTCTCCAAATGGATGAATGGGATACAATGCATATATGATGGTGGGCCCACAGAACTTGGTGACATCACTTCAGTAGCGAGTCTCGCTGCTCAACCTGTAGCTAATCCGCGTCCCCTTAGATCAGCTCATTATTGAGGTTAGTTGGCCACATGCCGAAAGTGACAAAAAAACTTCCTTAGCTCTCTTGAATTTTATGTAGAAGAAATAACTCTCTTTTTTTTTTTCTTTTTTCTTTTTTCTAAATTCAGTGACCACCCATTTTTTGGCATGGTTTTAACACGACGTAGATTGTGGAGTCCGTGGGGTCCTCAATGATGTATTTGTTTTATCCAGGTCGTCCATCTGTTTGCAAGCTCATTTTAGGCAATGAGTCCAAAAACGAAGTATATCAAAAGGTTAAGTGTACCACACCAAAGGAAACAGTGGGATAATGATGTCCACTGTTGAAACCTTCTACGGCACACAGTGATTTTTATTAGTCATCCAACCCGTTAATGAGGTCACAAAGACCTGGATTAATGGAAAACAGAAATATCGGCTTGATCTAAAACTTCTATGGCCCCTAGAAGCTTTCAACGGTAGGCATACAATCCCCACTGTTTCTTGTGGTGTGGTCGACATGAGCTTTGGATCTTCCTCACTTTTGAGCTCATGCCCTAAAATGATAAGGAAAAACAGATGGATGGGGTGGATTTATCACATACATTAAGGTGGGGCCATGTACGGTCAAAGTTAGGCTAGCTTAGATGCTTGTTCGACATTTATATCCAATCGGTTGAACACATACATCATGGTGGGCTTGTATAATTTTGCCACGTCAACACAGGATCAACCTACCTGTTGTCTTCTACACTAAGGACTTGTTGGGATGCCTAGAAAATTATTAAGCCGTAATTCAATTTATAAATAATTATTTGTGTTTGGGTAATTTATAAGTTATTTACTATATGTAATTAAGTATTTATGCACGAGAGAACTTTGGAGTGATAAATTCTTTAAAAATCATTAAATGACATATAATTAGAGGTGGGCAAATTAGACCCGATCCGGTGGATCCGACCCGACTCGGTATCGTTCTAAACAGAACCGACGGCCTAGATCAGCCTGATCAAGTTTGTCAATTTAGATCCGATAATTTTTCGGGTCGGGTTTGAATAGAGGTGTATCTGGATAGAACTGATCCGAAAACCTAGACCGAAAGGGTCCGAACCGACCCAACCCGACCCGACTCGACCCGAGATGTAAATATCTCTCTAAACAAAAATTTTACTTTCCAAATTTTTCGTTCGGTGCCAAAAAACCCCACCCTATCTCTCTCTATCTCTTTATATCTTTATATCTGTCTATCTCTCTTTATCTATCTCTCCATTTTTGTTGAAGAAGAAAGCAAGAAGAAGGCTATTGGAGATCAAATCCTTCTCTTTCTGTTGTTGGAGATGGTGTATAATTGTGTATGGAAGAGAGAAAGAGGGAAAGAAGGAAAGAGAGAGAGTCGCAGCAGAAGAATGGTCGGCATACAACAATTTACTAGATGGCCGTCATCTTTGAGTCGGACCCGATGATGACGAAAGCAGATTATTGGTGTCAAGGAAGCGGATTGGCTGGTTTAACATTGGCAAGTTCTGTGGGTCTGATCACGAGGTATGTGTTATATCCAAACCGTCTATCCATTTGGCGAGCTCATTTTAAGGCTTGAGACAAAAAGTAAGACATATCTAACCATTAACTGGACCACACTATAAAAACTAGTAGGAGATTGAACGTCTACCATTGAAACCCTTTTTAGGGTCAAAGAAGTTTTAGATTAATATGAAAAAATTTTTTCCTCTTCATTTAGGTAGGGACATTGTGAAATTTGTTTTTCCTTCACTTGTGACCTTATGAACAGATTGGATGTAAAATAAACGTTATGGTGGGCCCTATAATTTTGTTAACGGTGAAAATCATTATCTCCACTGCTATTTATAGTGTGGTCCAGATGATCTTTGAATATGATTAATTTTTTGAATAATGCTATAAAATGATCTCTAAAATCATATTAACGATGTAGATATAATAAATACATCAATGTGGGCCCAGTAGCTTTGATCTCCTTTAAACTGTCCTTACAATGCGGAGCTCGAGGAGCGTCAATGATGTCTTTGCCCGACACGTGCCTAGAGCAGCTATATATAGCTAGTGCCGGCTAAGGATACTTGGGAATTTCAAAGCTTCTCCAGGAAGCTACATCGGCTGGGAAATAGGATTGCGTACTAAGTTACTCAGTAGGCTTTATCGTACTGAGTAAACTCAATTGGGCCCACCTTGAATGTATGTGGTTTATCCAATCCGTTCATACGCTGTTTCAGCTAATTTTATACGTTGAGCCTAAAATTAAAGCATATACAAAGCTCAAGTGAACCATACCACTGGAAACAGTGAGAATAATGATTTCAACTGTTGAAATATTTCTAGTGCCCATAGTGATATTTATATGTCATCCAACATTTTCATAAGATAAAAAAGACTTGGACGGAGGTAAAGAAAAAATATTAGCTTGATCTAAAACTTCGGTGGCCCCCTAGAAATTTTCAATGGTAGGCACTCAATTCACACTATTTCCTATGGTGTGGTCTATTTGATCTTTAGATATACTTTATTTTTGGTATATGGAAATGAAATTAACTTTTAAAATAGATGGACAGTGTGGATCAAACAGATAAATCACGATGGATCCCACAGAGTTTACTCAGTACACAATCCGCTTCCCATGGCGGGTGTAAAGCTTCTTCAAGAAGCTATATTGATGTACGTTTTCATCCTACTAGAAAACTATGTAGGGCCTGTCTTGAATTTTTTTTTGTTTATCCACACCGTCCATCAGTTTTTTCAGATCATTTTAGGGGTTGATACTAAATTTTAAGTATATTTAATAATCAAGTAGATCGCATCATAGAAAAAATTAAGAATAATGATTTCCACACCGTTGAAAAAAATAAACGATCCGAACGTTGCCCAATCCCGGATCGGTTCAGACCAGCACATGTTCGGGCCTGACCGAGTCAGCTGACTCAGACTCGGTCCCGGTTCTGTCCGAGTTCGGGTTGAGCCATGTAAAATCCGGACCTGGTCGGGTTGGGCCAAATCTGAGTCGATTCAGTCCGATGCCCAGCTCTACATATAATGTTTTCATTTATAATAGATTATTAGGTTAAATCTATTAATAAAGCTTATGATTAATTCTTACACTAAACTAATATTTAGTGGGCCACGTAAATAGTCCACTAATTCCAATTTACTTTTATGATGAAAAATTATCGAATATAAATAATTAACTATAAACTAACATCAAATTAATAATAACTAATAAATTTAAACATGACTTCAATTATTCAAATAAATATAACCTATATATAATGTTCATCTATTTAATGGGTATAATCAACGGTTGGGACCATCAAACTTAAACCTTTTAATTAATGGCAATCAAAAGGTATGATTTTTTTTTAAAAATAATTAAAACGTTATTCGCTAGATAAAAATAGCCACATATAATCAATCTACCATGTTTATATATTTAAGTCCTAGGCCCACCTAAAATTTGAATGCATCTGAAACTTGGTTTGACCCCTCATCTAAGTGGAACACACATAATGGATGGGATAGATTTGTGAACAACATCACGGTGGGCCCAATAAATGATTATGAATGTTTTTTTTTTTACACACACACACACACCCCCACACACTCACGCCACACGCACACACACCCCACACACGCACACCGTGGGATTTCACCACCATGGGTACTCGAACCCTTGACCTGGTGTTGAAACTCCAAGGAGTCTACCACCAGGGTAAGAGTAAGGATCTGATTATGAATGTTTTAATGGAGGGTAACCCCTCCGAACTTTTGTATGTGGTGTGGCCCACACAAGTCACGAATTGACTTGATTTTTAAGCCCTAGGCCCAACATGGAATGGTGCATCTGACTGATGGGGTAGATGTTCGACAAGCATCACGGTGGGCCCACACAGCTCGACCTCATGGGAAGTTCCGATGATTATATATATATATATATATATATATATATATATATATATATATATATATATATATATATATATATATATAACTTCCCATGAGGTTGAGTTGTGTGGGCCTATCGTGATGCGTGTCGAACATCAACGCCGTGTATTTGATGGGTCCCCTTTAAATTATGGGATATCCCAAAAATCAGTTATATACGGAACTCAGGTGAGCTATACCATCTAAAATCACGTGAAGACATGCCTAAAACATATAAAAGCACTTGGTGGGGCCCCCCTAAATTTTGGTTGCGCTTGAAACTTGGTCTAACCCCTCATTCAAGTGGGACACACATGATGGATGGGTTGGATTATTGAAACACACCTCGATGGGCCCAACAGATGATTATGAATGTTTTAATGGGAGGGTAACCCCTCTCAACTTTTGTACATAGTGTGGCCCACAAAAGTCATCAATTGACTTGATTTTTAAGCTCAACACCTAACATGGAATGGTGCATCTAATTGATGGGGTAGATGTTCGACACGAATCATGGTGGGGCCCACACAGCTCGACCTCATGGGAAGTTCCCATGAGCTTGACAGCAAAGAACCGGTTCTTTGCGGTCTACCTCACGTGAACCTCCCATGAGGTTGAGCTATGTGGGCCCCACCGTGATGTATGTCGAACATCAACATCGTGCATTTGATGGGTCCCCTTTAAATTATGGGATATCCCAAAAATCAGTTGTATACAGAACTCGGGTGGGCCATACCATCTAAAATCAAGTGAAGACATGCGTAAAACATATAAAAGCACTTGGTGGGGCCCACCTGAAATTTGAATGCGTCTGAAACTTGGTTTGACCCCTCATCCAAGTGGGACACACATAGCGGATGGGCTAGATTTGTGAACCACATCTTGGTGGACCCAACAAATGATTATGAATGTTTTAATGGAAGGGTAATTCCTCTCAACTTTTGTATGTGGTGTGGCCCACATAAGTCACGGATTGACTTGAATTTTAAGCCTGAGGCCCACCATGGAATGGTGCATCTAACTAATGGGGTAGATGTTTGACACACTGCACGGTGGGGCCCACACAGCTTGATCTCATGGAAAGTTCTTATGGGCAAAAGGTTTTATATGGTTGAGCCCGTGGGAACTTACCATGAGGTCGAGCTGCGTGGGCCCCATCGTGATTCGCGTCAAACATCAACACCGTGCATTTGATGGGACCTCTTTAAATTATGCGATATGCCAAAAATCAGCCGTACATGGAACTCAGGTGGGCCATACCATCTAAAATCATGTGAAGACATACCTAAAACATATAAAAGCACTTGGTGGGGCCCACTTGAAATCTGGATGCATCTGAAACTTGGTCCAACCCCTCATCCAAGTGGGACACACATAATGGATGGGCTGGATTTGTGAACCACATCTTGATGGGCCCAAAAAATGATCATGAATGTTTTAATGAAGGGTAACCCCTCTCAACTTTTGTACGTGGTGTGGCCCACACAAGTCACGGATTGACTTGATTTATAAGCCCGAAGCCCACCATGTAATGGTGCATCTGACTAATAGGGTAGATGTTCGACATGCATCATGATGGGGCCCACACAGCGAGACCTCATGGGAAGGCCCCATGAGCTCGACGCATAGAACCTTCATATATATATATATATATATATATATATATATATATATATATATATTCAATGTTCATCTATTTAATGGGTAGAATCAACTATTGGGACCATCAAACTCAAATCTTTTAATTAATGGGCATTAAAAGGTATGCTTAAAATAAAATAAAATTTAAAAGCTTATTCGCTAGATAAAAATAGCCCACATATAATCAATCTACAATGTTCATCTATTTAATCAAAAGACATATGAAATAATTGGACCCAAACTTTTCAATTAATGGTCATCAAAAGGAGTTCCATAGGGCCCACCTTGATATATATGTTTTATCTAAGTCATCTATCCATTTTGAAATATTATTTTAGGGCATGAGAGAGAAAGAGTCAGAATGAAAGTTTGAGTGGACCACACCACATAAAGCGATGGTACAATAAGCCTCACCAGTGAAACCTTTCTAACGCCTACCGTGATTTTTATTTGCTATCAAACAGTTTCATGAGGTCACATGGACCTCACATAGACCTGGATGAAAGGCAAACATAAATATCAGTTCCTGATCGCAGGAGGTTTCCAGCTATAGGCATTCAAACTCCATTGCTTCCTGTGGTGTGGTCCACTTGATTGTTCTATCTAGGTTTTTTTTTTTTTTTTTTTCCTTTGGGCTTATGCCCATAAAAATGATCTTTCAAAATAAATAGGTTGGGATAAAACACATACATCATGATGGTCCCACTGAGTCTTTGACAGGACCATCCGTCTTGAACCAAGTCCCGGAAGGAAACGGATTGGCTACTCCCCTGGCAGCCACATGGTCGGTGCTCTGTTGGCCCACCATGATATACATGTTTCATCCATTTTTACAGATCATTTTAAGGTTTTATCCCAAAAATAAGAGGGATATAAATCTCACGTGGACCACATCACAGGAAAACAATAGTGATTGGATATCCACCATTAAAATCCTCCTAATGCCCTACTTTTTATTTGTCATCCAAATTGTTGATTAGGTCATACAGACCCGGATGAAGGTAAAAAACAAATAAAAGCTTGATCCAAAACTTTTATAGCCCAAAAAAGTTTTTAATGGTTGACGTTCATTCAACACTGTTTCCTTTCCTGTAATGTGGTCCATTTGAGATTGGGATATACCTCATTTTTTGTGTCATACCATAAAATGATATAGAAAAATATATAGATGACATGGATGAAACACATACATCATGGTGGGGCCCATAAAGCACCGACCATCAACCATTGGTTGGTGGTAGGGGGAGTAGCCAATCCATTTCCTTCCCGGAGGGGGTAATACCCAAAGGGTTTCTTGCATTCTAGGTTTCCGACCTTAGCAATATTAACATGAGAGAGGGAGAGACACCGGAGAGAAGGTACGCTCTCCTCTTCCTCCATTTTGTTTCGTTTTACGTCCTTACATAGCCGTTGGAAGATTTGCAGCTCTTCCCATATTGATTTTTTTTCAAAAATTAGAGCCGTTGCTTGAAATTCCTTTACATGTAATATTGTAATTGGATTATCAGTTAAGCTGTATTTGGATGCCTGGAGGTTTTTTAAGTTTGTGAAAGAAAGTTACGGGTAATCCTATTTGGGTGTAAGTTGTAACTAACTTACAGGTAACATGTAAGTTTTTGTGTTTGGATAACATGTAAGTTAGTTACAGGCAAGATGTTTTATATTCACATGAACTGAAGTTTAAAGTATAAAATTGTTAAAGAATCAAATTATCACATAGAAAAATTTGGATAAGAGTATGTAATTTCATTGAGCCCATTTAGATGACTAGTTGAACTGATTATAAAGCTAAACTAGTTATTATGTAATAATTTATTTTTATTATATAATATAAGTCTGAATAAAAGTTTTTATACATGCAGAGTCTTATATACTTAAGTGTTTTATGCTATACCTGAAGGATTTGAGTTTCTCCACAAGCAAGTATGTGTGTATGTGTGTGTCTCTATGTGTGTGTGAGAGTATATATATATATATGTATATGTGTGTGTCTATATATCTACATGAATATGTGTATATGTATGTATATGTATATGCATATGTGTATAAATATACTTTTATATGTGTATGTGTATATGTGCATGTATATATGTGGAAATCATTATTCCTATTGTTTCATGTGGTATGATCCACTTGAGCTCTAGATTTGCTTCAATTTTAGTATCAACCCCTTAAATAAGTTGGAAAAATGGATGGACGACATGGATAAATCATTAACATTCATCGTGGGCCCAACCGAGTTTACACAGTACGATAAAAGATCTGAGTTACTCTGTACACTCTTATCATACTGAGTAAACTCAATCAGGCCCACCTTAAACATATGTGGTCTATCCACGCCGTCCATCTGTTTTTCTATCTAATTTAAGGGGTTAAGCCCAAAATTAAAGCATGTACAAAATTAAAGCATGTACAAAGCCGACTCGGTTCGGACTGACTCATCCATTCGGCACAAGTCGAGTCTGATCTGAATGAGTCGGACGAGTTGAGTCAGCCGGATCGTGCCCACCTCTGATCATGAGGATCTTTCAGTTGATAACCATATCACCTGCTAATCAATGAAACAATACTCATGATTACTTAATAGTTACCACTCCGAGTGATGTGTCGTAAGGTTAGTGATGTTAGATTGTCCATCCGTCAGGCCTTACTAGGGGTGTACATGAACCGAGCTAGCTCAGTTAGCTCGCTTGACTCAACTCGGTTTGAAGCTGTGTTCGAGTTGAGTCAAGCTGATTTTTTGAACTCGAAAATGAGTTCGAGCCAAGTTCGAGCAGGCCCCAACTCGACTCAACTCGAATCGAATCCAACTCGAATCGAACTTGGATTGAACCAGTTCGGTGACTCGGTTACTTTGCCATCGATGTTGCTCACCAAGTGTTTGATAAAATGACTCAACAAAGTGTGGCCGGTGGCAAGGAAGGTATGTACATGATACAAATACTCCTTTTTTTCTTGGGTTTTCTTGGTTTTTATGTTGTTTAGAGGGTGTTTGATAAAGTAGTGTAAAACCATTGCTTTTGTTTCACATGTAGAGCTATTTTGAAGGTGCAGTCAAGGTGTTTGTGGAAATGCCTCAATGGCGAACTCGGCCCGAGTTGGCCTGAGCTGCTGACCGAACCGAGCTGAGCTGGCCAGTCAGGCTCGAGGACCGAGCTGAGCCGAGTTTGAGCTGAAATCAGCCAGTTGCCGAGCCGAGTCGAGTTGAGGCTAGCTCGACTCGGTTCGACTCGATGTACATCCCTAGGCCTTACCATGTCTGGAGTTGTCAAATTGTGGCCTTAAAATCGACAGTGAAAATTAAAAACCGTCAATGGTCGAGTCCAAATGCAAATAAAATAAAATAATAATAATCTATTAATCAGATGCTTATACCATTCAATCAAGGTGACTTTTTGTAACATGCGCTATTCATGGTAGTCTCCCCCATTGGATGACCTAGATTTAATGACCATACAGCCACTTATGCTATGCAGTGGCAACAAAACCATTCAGAGGGGCTGAAAAGCTCTTGTTAAAATCATAACACTATAAAAAGAAAGGAAATGTTAATGTCCCTACCCTCGTGTGCACGCAGGTATCCTAACACTGTAAAAACCACCAACTGCACATGGTGTGTTCTGGTTGATTTTTACGGTGAGTCACATGTGATTAATGAGTTTGACGAAAGATACACATCATGTTGGCTCCGGTGCCTATTAGCTGCGATCCTGACTGTGGAGCCCACTTCAATATATGCATTGTATATCCACGCCATCCATCCATTTTAACAGCTCATTTTAGGGCATGGGGCAAAAAATGAGACAGATCCAAATCCCAAGTGTCCCACAAGGAAAACAGTGGTGATTTAACACCCACCGTTAAAAACTAATTAGGTCACACAGGCCTGGTTGGAGGGAAAGCATAAATAGCAGCTTGATCCAAACTTTTGTAGCCCAGTGAGAATTCAATCCATACTGCGTGTTCCACCTCACATCTGGATTAGCCTCGTTTTTGGGGCCATATCTAAAATGAGCTGGCAAAACAATAGCATAGATATACAACACACATGTCAAGGTGGGCCCCACGTCAGGGTTGCACCCACTTGGCTGGATCTGAGTTTGCAGTTATTCTACCTCCGGTGACTCCGAATACAAAGCTATGATTGGGGTTCCATCCTCATTGTTGCACGTGGTGTGTCCATGGTGGGCCCACTTGATTTATGGCATTAGGGCCTAATGGAGTATAGAATCTAGAGCTGTACACCAGTTGAATTGAGTTG
The DNA here is from genome assembly GCA_030180095.1 of Magnolia changhungtana. Lineage (NCBI taxonomy): Eukaryota > Viridiplantae > Streptophyta > Magnoliopsida > Magnoliales > Magnoliaceae > Magnolia > Magnolia changhungtana. The sequence continues at coordinate 71,222 of JASAUF010000229.1, forward strand.
AGCTTGGCACAGCTCGGCTTGGCCAATAGCTAACCCCAGCTCGAATGGGAGTCTGCTCGGTTCTCGAGCATGATTGGCTAACTCGGCTTGGTTTTATCAGCAGTTTGGGCCAATTTGAGCCAAGTTTAAGCCTCTGTAACGTTTTTGCAAACACATAAAGTGCATCTTTAATTTCTCACTGAATGCAAAACAGGTATGCATCCAAAACATAGTGATCTGTTTCGTATTCATTCCTTCGTCGCCACCAGCCGATGAGAATGTATTCACCTGAAACAACACTTGGTGAAGTATTTGTACCAATCAGAACCGTTAGATTGACAAGAGACAGGGACCGAGATGGAGAAACCATGCAAAGGTTGCTGAATGAAGGTTATCTGGTGGTCTGCCCCGAAGGGACCACATGTAGAGAACCATATCTATTGAGGCTCAGCTCCTTGTTTGCCGAATCAACGGATGAGATTGTTCCTGTGGCTATGGACACTCACGTTACCATGTTCTATGGGACTACGGCAAGTGGGCTCAAGTGCTTGGACCCCATCTTCTTGATGAAGCCTTTTCCTGCCTATGGCGTGGGATTTCTTGGGAAGGTGCCCAGGGAGCTACAGTAAGCTGTGATTTGGCCAACCATATACAGAGGCAGCTGGCTGATGCATTGGGGTTTGAGTGCACTACACTTACTAGGAGGGACAAGTACATGATGCTTGCAGGGAATGAAGGGGTGGTCCATCATAACAACAACAGTGGATTTTGAGAGAGAGAGAGAGAGATTTTTACTGTTGATTTCTTTATTATTCTTTTATGAGGTTTGGTTGAATGCTTCACGAATTTCAATAACATACCTCAGATCTCTAGCTATTGGATTTGGGTTTTTTTATGGGAGCCAAACCGTTTATTTGGTAGGCCACCTTTGATGGGATGCCAAAAGAACTCTCAGACTGAATATTTTAAGCTTTTGATCATTATGCAAAGGTTAAGGTGGCCGTTCATATAGAAAGCAAAAGAGCCAAATTATCAAAATGTTGAAATAATCCAATTGCGAGTTTCTATTTATTGATTTTCCACCGTTCAAAGTGAAACTCATTATATAAAAAGGCTAATATCATGATGTCTAGCGTTGCAAACCTATCTTTTTATTGCAATCATATAAAGGATTGGTAATTACATCTTTAAAGATGTGCTTGGATGCTTCTAGGCTTTCATTTCTAATTATATGCTGGGACTTGCATTGTTTTCAAAGAAATGTGGTTACCAAGGCCGAGATTGAGCATCCCTTACGCATGGTTTGTGTATTTCTTGAGTTTAAAAATCTAACCGTTCATCAAACTTGGCATCACAGAAAACCTGTATTAATGAAATTTCAGGCTTACTGGACGCCCAAGTGGGCCACAATCTTAAGCTCAGATTCAGTCTGATAGGTTATGATGCCTGTCAAGAGAAAAATGTGTTAAAACATTCTCAGAAGCACCCAAACACAACTTAAGCATTGAAAACCACTAAACAATGCAATCTAAAATGACTTGACAATGTCTTTTAAGAAATTAAAATATTATTTGGGTACTTGACATCTTAAAATGCAACAAAGAAGAGGTTTACGATCGACCGTGTCACAACGTATTTTGTATGATTCATTGGGACCATACCCATTGGATTTGGTGCCTTGTTTGGTGATGTAAACATTGATTTGATGAGATTCACAATTAACTGTTTTATGAAAGATGCTTAGGGTCAATTTAGGTTTAGATTATGTAAATGGATGTAAATGAAATGAAATATGAGTAAATGGGCTTGTTAACAATATATAAGAAAGGATTTGAAAGTTGGTGGGAGTGAAATGACTTTTTGAGCTCCTTTATAGAGTTGCACAAGTAAACAAAGGTGCTGCTACACACATATCCATCATACTTGTAACACACTAATAATAATATGAAACTATCCAATTGTTGGCTGCATTACTAAAATCACACAAATAAAATGATCCAAACCGTCCAAAGTTGGCCATCTAAATGGACGATTAAAAAAGATGCTGGCAAGTTGTTTGTTTGTGATCCTTACATTAGTGGGCTTGAAAATTTCACTTTTTTTTGTAAAATTATATATTTCAATAGGTTTATCATAATCATTCTATTAAATATCACATATATACAGTTATTTGAGATATTAAAACTGATTTAAAATATCATATATATTCATGTGAATATATTAAAAACTGTCAACCGTTTCAATTCCTCCCATTTACATCTATTTACTTCCATCCAAACACAGCTGAATGAGTCATTTACTCCCTATTGGAGGCAAATAGAGATAAATGGGAGCTTATAAATGAAGATAAATGGAAAATGAAATTGGAAGTAAATGAATTAGGAATAAATGGCTTACTCATGTGTTTGGACGAGAGTAAATTAAATGCTTTTGAAATACAATTATTTTATTCGGATGGTGAATGAGAGGAATTCTAATGCATTGTAGTTTTTCAGTATATTAATAGGAACATATGCAATACTCTAAATCAACTTTAATATATTAAATTAGTGTACATATGTGATATTTAACAAATTTATTATAATAAACCTATTGAAAAATATACATTAACCAAAATTAGATGGCAACATTGGACAGTTTGAATCATTTTATCAGTGTATTTTTAGTGATGTAGCCAATAATTAAATGCTTTTAAAGTATCAACAATGTGTCATGTGTATGTCGAATATATGCGTAAAGGCATTTTTGTTTACCGGTATTACTCTTCAAGGGAGTTTTCATCCCATTTACTTCTAAATCCTTTTCCAGAAAGAGAATTTCATTTACATACATATTTACTTCCATTTTATTTATAAAATCAAAATTTAAAGTTAACAAAATTTAACCAAAAATCAAGATTAAGCGTTAAAACTACATAATTTTAGAAATTGTTTAGGCCAATAGCCGTAAGCCATAATGGGTTACCGATTTATAGCCAATAAAAGCTATAGTGTGCTGAAGATCTTTAGATCAAACTTTCTGGCCCAACCTCTGTATAAATCCTAGCTCTCGGAGAGATTGTCCTCAAATTTGTTTTACATCAGCATTGTTTCTAGTTATTGATCATCTAAACTGGGCCAGGACAGAATAAATTCAATTTCTAAGTAATCTCAGAGTGCAAGCATATCATCGATGTATGCTGGTAAGTGTGTGGTAAGCATATCATCTTTCTCATGTTGCATGGTAAGTGTGCTGGATTTGATCAATGCATCTCAATAAGGGCCCGTTTGGCCGGTTGGATTGGAAGGGATTAGATGGTAGTGGAAGGGATTGGATGGTAAATCCCGGGAATGGCCGGGCGTGCCAAACAGTTTAGGTGATCTGATCCAAATCAGATGGATCTTCAGACAATGCATCCGACAATAAATTGATTTAAATCCCATCCAATCCATCCTAATCCGTGCATTGCGTGTTTGGTTCATGGGATTGGAAGGGATCGGGAAGCTTTAATCTCCATGTTACAAACGGACTGGATGTATCAATCAGGGATATAGCAATCTGATGGATCTCAAGACAATCCGTGACAACCATCATTTGAAATTCAGGCCATCCACATACTATTCAATCCACCCGGCCAAACGGGCCCTAAATGATGAGATAAATGCGTGCATTGCGTGTTGCATTGAATCCTGTTATGGTCGTTGGTGGCAACATAATTCACGAGGACGGCTGGCATTCTCTCCCTTTTTTTGGACAGAGAGAGAGAGAGAGAGAGAGAGAGAGAGAGCACTCCCAATATCTTCCGATCACTGGTCTGTTGTATTTCCCTTCTCAACCATCTAATCCGCAGGCCAGCAACCAAAAGGTCAATGTTGTCCTATCAAGGATATTTTTAGTATGGTACATCCAAGCTCGAATACCACAGACCAATGGTCTGGATTGCACAACCATGGCCCACCTTGTCAGAATTGAAAACCATTACAAATGCAGAGAGAGGGAGATCTTCTATACTAATCCTATCAGAGGAATACAATATTCTTATCGTCCTAATGTCTCGTGGCATTCTTTAACATTTCAAATACGTGTGGTGAGACTTGCACTGAAATTTTCCTCTGAAATGCTAAATATAGCACATGTAGCACACATGGAGGAGATCTAGGCCATTCCCGAGGTAGAGCATACTGATGGAATGCCCTAGTCCAAAAATCAGGCATGTTGACTCATCAGGCAACCACACCGACGGTTGATACAAGTTGACAAATGGTCTGATTCAGGGTACTCATGATCCACGAAATGATTATTTAAGCTAGAGAAAGGAACTTGAGGGAGGCTTGCTTTCTGGGTTTGAGCCCGTGTCTCGGTGGTTGTCGGGTCTAAGCTGCTCGACTGCTGGTTCAACTGTGTCAACACTTAATCAAATTACTAAAAGATACTAAAATAATAATAATAAGAAAAAGAAGATTATCTCAGATTAGATTAAAGTTGTATGAAGTGTTTAAGTTTCAAAATTTCAGCATTCTGTATCCAACAAATCCAGAATAAGATAAAAACAAAACAGAAATATAGCATTGAATCACTTAACCATGGCAGCAGAGAAACACATAATGGTTGTATTCTTCAATCTAACACCTGGAAGATCCTCCAATTAAAAGTTAAATTGTAGTTATTCTGAAGTGCACAGAATGAGACACTGATGAGCTAAGAAAAGAAGAAAAGAAAACGAACCAATGACAGAGAGGTAGGAAGCACCATCCATCATTGTTCAAACAACGAAGTTCAAACCCTTTTGAGCTTCTTTAAAATTGAGTCTTCATAAGCCTGATAACCAGCACCAACAAGATTGCTTAGATTCGGAGCGTCAGACGTGCTTGATAATAATTGATACTGATTGATACATGATTGTCATCAGGATGTAAAGGAACAACATCAAGAGGGTTTGATACATCCCCACGCATACTTTGTGATGCAGCAACCTGGCAAGGGAAATACAACAGATGAGTACTGAATTAAATATTAGCTGAGAGAGAATTATTGATGAATACAGTAGCAGATAAAAACTATCAAAACAATAAACAAACACAAAACAAGTTCTGGATTGCGGGGACGTACAACAAGACAAGGATAGATCATTTATAATAATAATAATAATAATAATAAATGATGCCTTATAGGTGCTAATCTAGTAATCACAACAATCATATGAAAACAACTATTCCTTAGTATTTCTGTCACTAATTTCACAGGCCCTTCTCAGGGTATCAAATGATGTTTGAATGGCAAAAAATCAGCATTGTTTAAAAGCCTATTGAGCTATCCTTAAAAGTTCAAACAGACCCAAGATTATGTGATTCTAACATCATTTAAGGATGTGTCAAATATGATTCAAGCTGCATGGATTAATTGACTTGAAAAACGATGCTCTTTTTAGGCTATCTATAATTGGTGGATGCGATATGAAAACCGATGCTCTTTTTAGGCTATCTTTTATTTTTTCCTTTTTTTTTTCTGAATTTTCTGTAAATAGTGGAAAGATCTTACAGTTTAGATTTGGTTTAAGAGCTGGTCCAATCGTAATTGACAATTCAATCCTAATTTTAGAAACACCCATTAATTATTCTTTTAGTTGATTAACCAGTTATTTAGTGGTCTTTTGGAGCCTGTAAAATTTTAAGTTATAAACACTCTACACATGAAACTTTTGGCTTTAAGCTATAAGGAGTTTAGGGGTAGTTGCTAGCTTCAATCCAAGAGAGAGCCATGAAAGGGGGGGGGGGGGGGGGAAGGTTTTTGTTTTTTTTTTAAAAAAAACGAGGTGTCCCCACAACTCTTGAAGAATATAAATAAATATGACTGACTTGTAATACAAAACACAGCAAAATGCTAGGATTCTAAAGGGAGTTGATTATGTGTGGCCCTTACCATGGGGCCCACCTTGATATATGTATTCCATCTCCACGCCGTCCATCCATTTTTCCATATCATTTTAAGGGCAGGAGGCCAAAAATGAAGTAGATCCAAATCTCAGGTGGACCATACCATAGGAAACAGTGGTGATTGACCATTAAAAACTTCTTGTGGGCCACCAAAAGTTTTGCAAAAAGCTGATATTTGTTTTTTTTACCTTCATCCAGGTTTATGTGACCTTATCAACAGATTGGATTGCAAATAAACATTACACAAACATTATGGTGGGCTCTAGGAAGTTTTTAATGGTGGGAAGTTCAATCACCGCTGTTTCCTATAGTATGGTCCATCTGAGATTTTAATCCGCTTCATTAGATGGACAGCATGGATATAGAATACATACATCAAGGTGGGCTGGCCCCTACAGTAAGGGCCACACCTTCTTGGGTCCTAATCTGCTCCCGATTCTAAAAGCCCCTGTAACCGGTAAACAGTTTACAGGCAATTACAGGCATCCAAACAGCCCGTGTAATGTCTTCACATGCAAACCCTTTACAACTAAAAGGATTTTATAGTAAGAGCATGTAGTTGTAAGTAGGAAATAATCATATAGCATTTGGAAGTTTATGGTCAGAGAGAGCAGAGAACGACATTATGAGGTGTTGTTGGAGTATGTATTTCCGTCATCTACAAAAATGGAAAGGAGAACGAGTCTTCACACTTAGACTACACAGTTATATTCTACAATCTAAATAGCCAGTTTTGCAGAGGAAGAAAGAAACGTACCGCACCCTCCTTTGTCGCCATGACAACAAGAGCTGTTATCTTCTCCTCCGACCTTTTGCCCCGGATAACCACAAACTCGACCTTTCCAAACCTCGTGAATAACTTCCTCAGCCTCTCCGCACTGTAATCTTCTCCATCCTTTTCCCAAGAGACCTTCAAAACTCTCGACTTTTCCAAACCTTCCCTGGTCCCGCTGCCTTCCTCAGCCACAGCCGTTTTCGCCGTTTTCTTCTTGGCGTGCATCTCCCGAATCCTCGTCACTTCTTCCTGAAACTTTCGCGCGGCCCTCTCATCCTTCGCCTGGGCCTTCTCTTCCGGATCAACGGAAAATGCGGCACGCTTCCGTTCCTCAAAATCGGACATCATCCTCCGGCGCTTGCAGTTGAGATGGAAAACACGGCGGAGGCGATCGTTCCTGGCACGGAGGCGGGCATCGAAGGCTTTTCGAGCATCGGGATTCTTGAGAATCTCGTAAGAGGAAGTGATTTTCTGGAAGGTGGAGTGGGCATGGGGGTCGTCGGGGCGCTTGTCAGGGTGAGAGGAAAGAGCTTTTGCCCTATATGCTTTCTTGATATCTTCTGGGGTTAGCTTGGCGCCCTCTTCGCCCGATGGAAGCCCTAAAATTTCATAATGATTATCTCCTTCCGCGGCCATGCAGAACTCCCTCTCTCTCTCCCTCCCTCTAGAGAACACCCTCTCTTGAGAAACTGACCAGCTATATATAGCTGCTATGGATACGCGTCGTGCGAAGACGGGACGCGGATTTCCTGCGAAAGCCTTTGGCAGGAAGATCCTGCGCTGGGAACCCAGGTGGGCCACTGTGATGATTTTGAGAAATCCTCTCGGTCCATCCGTTTTTTGAGTTCATTTTATTTGATGAGGACAAAAATGAACCGTACCTAATTCTCAAGGGCCGAAAATGTGAGAATTGAATTTCAACAGTTGAAATATTCGTGGGCCATAAAAGTTTTGAATCATTCTAATATTTGTTTTTTCAGCTCATCCTAGTATGAAAGACGTTATTAACGGTATGGATGGCATGTAAACATTACTGTAGAACCCAGGGAGGTTTCAACGGTGTAAATTTCTTGACCACCTTTTACTTTAGTACGGCGCACTTTAGTCGTAGATCCTGCTCAATTTTACTCTCATTTCCTAAAACGAGCTCACAAGCCCGATGGACAGAGTGGATTCCATAACGGTGGGCCCCACCTGGTTCCCAGCGCAGGATCTTCTGCGAAAGGCTTTCGCAGGAAATCCGCGTCCGCGAGGACGAGGACGCTCCTCGAGCTCCGAGTTGTACGAACGTTTCAAAGGAGATCAAAGTTACGTGGCCCGTGATGTATTTATTATATCTTCACCGTTAATCTATTTTTAGAGATCATTTTATAGCATTATTCAAAAACTTAATCATATCCAAAGACCATCTGAACCACACCACAAATAACAGCGGAGAATATGATTTTCACCGTTAAATAATTCGTAGGGCCCACATAACGTTTCTTTTCAATCCAATCTGTTCATAAGTTTACAAAGACCTTAATAAAGAGGAAAACAAATTTCATATTTATCAAAGACTTCTGTGACCCCAAAAAGGCTCCAATGGTAGACGTTCAATCCCCCACTGCTTTTTGCAGTGTGATCCACCTGATAGTTAGATCTGTCTTATTTTTCTACATGGTACTAAATAACAGCTGGGCGAATGGATGGACGGTTTGGATATAACACATACCTCATAATAGGACCACAGAACTTGCTCACGTCGATACAGCAGCTATATAGCCCGTGTGAGGTACACCAGCCACTTCGCGTCCGTCCCGGAGACGGACGCGGATTGCGTCCTACCACCACCCGTCTATAGCCCCGAACGGGCAAATGGACCGCCGACCCATTCAATGCTTGGTGGTCTGTGGGCCCTGCCATCATGTATGTGTTTCATCCACACTGTCTAAATGTTTTCCCAGATCATTTTATGGCATGAGACCAAAATTGAGGTATATCCCAAACTCAAGTGGACCACATTACAAGAAACCGTGTTGAATGAGCCTCATAAACTATTAAAAACTTTACGGGGGGCTATAAAAGTTTTAGATCAAGTTGATTTTTGTTTTTACCCTTCATGTGTATTTGTATGACCTAATTAAGAGATTAGATGTCAAATAAACAATACAATGGGCCTTAGGAGGACTTTAATGGCTATGTAGTAGAGGAAGTGAATACGTTGAAAACCACGGTCTATATTAAGTAATAACCACAACCTATATAACATAACAAATATGCAAACCACGACCCATATAACATGACAAATATGCAAACCACGACCCATATGAGGCCACATTGATGTATGTGTATAATCCATAACGCCCATCCTTTTTGTTGTGTCATTTGAGAAGTAAGGCTCAAATATCAGCCTGATCCAACGCTCGTGTGGGCTAGAAAATAATGATGACTGTATAAACTTTTCAGGCTCATTGTGATGCTAGTTAGAAGTGGATACTGCCCAAGTCAAGACTTTTTGAGCCCATAGCGAGCTAGCCGAAAAGGTGGACGGAACGGATCACCCCATGGTGGGCCTCGACTCCTATTATTTAAAAATAAACAAGTAGATAACAACCACGATCCATTCAAAGTGTTGTAGTTCACATGTAATATGGATCGTTGTTGTTGACCACGACCGTTTGCATGGGAACCACGACCTTTCGAATGGATTGTGGGTGTCATGTAATAAGGGTCGAGGTTGTCATATTATATTGTGGTTGTTAAGTTATATGGGTCATGGTTTTCATGGGTTGTGGGTGTCATTTTATATGGGTTGTAGTTGTCATGGGTTGTAGTTGTCATGTTATATAGGTCGTGGTTGTCATGTTATATGGGTCGTGGCTGTCATCCAGGTCATGGTTGTCACGGGTCGTAATTATCATGTTATATGGGTTGTGGTTGTCATGTTATGTAGGTCATGGTTGATATAGGTTGTGATTGTCATATTAAATGGGTTGTGGTTGTCATATTATATGGGTCGTGATTGATATGGGTCGTGGTTGTCATATTATATGGATCGTAGTTATCATGTTATATTTGTCGAGGTTGTTACATGACGTGTGCGATTCATGGTTGTAACGTAATAAGAGTCGATGTTGTCATGTTATAAGGATCGTGGGTCCTGTCGTGATTTATGTGTCGAATCCAATCCGTCCATTGGATTTTGAATTTTATTTAATGTCATGGGTCAAAAAATGAGTTACATCCAAAATATTTATGCCCCAAAAGGTTTTCAGTGGTAGGCTTTCAATTTCACTACTTTCTATGGTATGGTCCACATGAGATTGGGATATACCTTATTTTTGTTCTCATACCATAAAATGATCTAGAAAAATATATGGACGGTATGGATGAAACACATACATGGTGGTGGGGCCCACAGACCACCAAGCATCAGCCATTGGCTGGTGGCAAGGGGAGTAGTCAATCCATCACTTTTTCGGAGGTTGAAACAGAAGGTAACTTCTTCTTCAATCCAGGACTGTATGATTTATGAACCAAGGATAGGGACATTTTCATCCAAAACAATATCCAAAAGTTGTCAGAAGGCTGCTCTTAGGATATTTGAAAGGTTGAATCTCGTTAGGTAATTTGACCAAACTTCGAGGTCAGTACGGTCAAATTTCCAATTTCAAAAGGGAGGAGAGTTCTTTCCTTAAGCGTCGGGTAAAGGCCGTTTGACAAGCCTTTTGGTTCGTTACATTGTGAGTGCACACCATTGTGGTGTATGTATCATAAGATGTGGGGTCCACAGAGATTCTGTACAAAATCCACTCTATTCCTTCAATTTTGAGGGTACAATTATTTCCCCTAACCAAAAATGCGGAAATTCCAAGGCTTCGGTGGGCCATACCAATAAGTTTCATCGTATTGGTTTATCTTCACTGAACCAACGGTTGGTGTGTTCAAGCCCAGCTATTTTATCCGTTGAAAAATCCTTCCAATAATATTATTCTTGTTATTATACTCTTGTCACTTACTTTATTTATGTATTGTTATACATGGGGATACTTATTCATTTGTTCATTTATTTATCTGTAGGATCTGCCTTTGATCAGAGTTATCAATTTTGAGTCATTTGTCCAATCTTAGACACCTATATTACTTAAGCAGTTTATGGTTGATTTCATAATTTGATGGTTGAATTAAGAAGATCGATCATTAGATTGATCAATATATTGTTGTGGATTTGATGAACGGTAAATGATCCATGGTTATTTTGGGGAGTCCTAATATAGACATAAAGTCTACCTTAAGACTGAACGGTGGGTTTGGTGAACCAGGAACCAATGTTGTTAATGATCGGTCTAATTTGTCTTTAAAATGGTTCAATGACTGTCTAAGTATTGATGAACAGTTGAATGGCTCGATGAGTAGATGAAGGTTAGTCCTATTAGCTTGATTTAGGCCAGGACCACTCACTTAAGTTAGATTCATATTTACTTCATGATACAATTGGGACCAAGTCCAATTAGAACCAATGTTTGATGTTTATTTAACTTGCACAATAAAAACCGAACGCCGATACCCACCTACGAGATCGAATGGATATTTTTCAAAAAAATCCAAAAATATTTATAATACAATCCTTAAGGAATTTCGTTTCGGAAAGGATAGTAATTTTCAAACAAAACGAAATTTTCAAAAAATGCACGCGGCACGCAATACACTGAGGAATCTTTCATATTCTTTAGTTACAACAAGTGCAAACAACAAAATAAGATTCGATCCCTTCCAGTCTCCCCGGAGGATGATCGAATCTATATATGATACAAGTACGATTGGCCCGATCTCTATATCTGGACAGTCGTACGAATCGAATGCAAGTGATAATGATTTAATCTATCTATGGAAAAGAATAATTAAACTCAAAGTGAAGAAGATTCATTGTAACCAAAGTATCATAAGCAGTATACTGCATGATAAAATATTACCCGCACATACCTAGTCCGGGATATTCGAAAAGTTTGATCAAGTCCAAGTCAGCATAGTGAGTTCCTCATAAGGCCGCATTAACACACAGGACAGCTACCACTTTGACGATCAAACGGAACAAATACTCCTAGGGTGATTACATAACAAAGGAAATGACAGATCCAAATAGTACGGGAATCCTCGTAAAGCCGCATCAACGCGCAGGGGCCCTACTTTTCAAACTTACCCTTCAATGCTATGAACAATCTGACATGAAAGAGTTATGATTCATTGCCCGTAATGCCACAAAACGCATAGGGACAATCACAACATTTTTCTCAACCCTCATGACATGTGCGGGTCATCTCTTTTCCAAACAGTCAACTGACAACGATACAATGACAAACAATAAATTCGAATTACTACATTTTCTGACCAGAGAGGTGGGGTATCCACTCGCTTTGGCACTTGGTTGCTTACAACCTCGGCTAAAGAGGGGCATCTGTAGATACTCCATTCAGGCTAGCATCTTAAGAGAATAAAAATAATATGGAAACCCTAATCATATCCCAAAACCAAACCCTAATCCCAGCATAAACCTTAAACCCTAAACCTAGCCCAACCCTATCCTAAACCCAGCCTAAACCATAACCTTAGCCAAACCCTAGCTTAAACCCTAATCCAAACCCTAAACCACCACCCAAGCCAATGCTTACATGCAAATCAGTACAAACCCCAAAAATACACCCAACCATTTTGAGCCAAAATCCCAAAAGCAAACTTTCGGCCGAGCCAAAACACTGAAGCAAGCCCACCAACCAAAGCCCTGGAGAGAATACTGCCCGCCGGTGGTAATCCGACTATCGCTCCTTATCCGATAGGTATCCCCTCTGAGCACACAGTTGTCTCCCGTACTAAAGTCAACTTTCATATGGATTTACCCCTGAAGTTCACCCTATTTACCCTTTTACCAACCCCCAAGAGCCTATAAGAACATGCTATATGGTATTCCTCTCTCCTCAACCAATCCCAAGCTACCATGTTAGCTTTACCATTCACAAACCCAGCAATTACCACAATGTCATCACAAAAGGCTATAAATATCCTTCCTCTCTTCACATTTCATACAACAATCCAACAACAACTATATAATTTTAAAATTTTCAAGTGAGAAAGTGGGAGAGTGAGGGTGAGAAGGAGCTCCAAGCCTCCAAGCCTCCAAGATCATATCTTTTAGCTACCACTTAGCCTCCTCACAGCCATCTCAACGCCATAGTCTAACCCAGATTGATAATGGTTTATTCCATGTTTTAACCATCTCAAGAGCAAGCCAAAGATCACTTCATTTTCTATTCAAGCGTTCATTATATTATCTTCTCTCTTCTCAACTCCCTTGCTTCTCTAGATCGCTAGCAAATGTATGCTCTGTGACTTGCCATACAACGGATTTTGTCACATCAGAAACTCCTAGTGATCTAGTCTACTTTTCTTTACTTTTACATAAGCATCATTACATCCATCTTTTTAGACACATCTCCGTACGTATGCTTTTTTTTTTTTTTTACACACGCACACACACCCCCACACACGCACACACTCACTCCCTACACGTTTGAGAATTTCACCCCCTATGGGCACTCGAACCCTGGAATGGGAGTTGAAACTCCCGGGAGTCTACCACCCGTCCCATATTATTTATCCCTTGAGATTTTTTACCACACAAAGTAAAGACAGTACATTTGTACGGGCAAAGAGGGTGCCTAACACCTTCCCTCTTTGTAACCGAAGTCCCTTACTCGAAATCCCAGATCGTAGATCAGGAGTTAACTTAAGGCAAGAGAATCTTCGGATTTCTTTAGCCTTACATATTCTGCATGTTCTAGCCGACTGCGCGATTTTGAGATTAGGTGGCTAGTGGCGACTCCAAACTTACATCAATTAAAGTCACCCCCTACACAACACAAACACAAAAACAAAAACAAGATCGCCAAAAGCATGGGTGCCGATCACCTAGTGTTCACAATGGTAAGCATTTAATCACCACTACTTCTTGGTGGGGTCCACCTCGGTCCACCTCTGATCGGGCCCCACTTCCACCCTTAGGTAGGGGCCAAGTATCTCACACACCCAACCAACTGGGACCCCAAAATGGGCCCCATAAGTGCACAAACACGCTGGTCAATACCATTGTCCAACAAGTGCCAGGAAGGGTACTATTCATACTAACAATCTAACGGCCCACGAGAGCCCTTTGTCATCCGTGGCAATCAAATTGAAGGGTCTACCTAGGAGCCTCATCTGCACTTTGGTGGGTGTCCACGATGGGCAAACAAAGCCCAACAAGGTTGCCCAAAGCGCCCTTCCATCTACAAAACATGACTTGCCTACTAGCAAGTTGGCCCACAAAGGCCTGTTGGCCCTTTTCGCGATAAAAAATGGCGGGCCATCTAGGGCATAGCGCATACATAATGGTGGGACATCATAGTGAGTTCCACGGGCTCTGAAAGAGTGGTAAATAAACAGCACCATGGGCCCACGAAGGTTTCAATAGTGGATGGTCATTTCCATTGCTTCCTGTAGGTGTTGTTGTCCATTGAGCTTGAATCTAGCCCGCCCACCTATTAGGTTGATAAGATGGGTGGATGGTGTGGAGTCATTCACACCATGTATGGGCCCCATTGATTAGTCGGCCACTCCTGAAATCAGCTAGAAAAATGGACGAGCAGTGTGGCCCCGATCGACCCATGTGAAATGCTGGATAGGTTGTCGTTCAAGAGGTTTCAACGATAGGTATCATTATCCTACTGTTCTTGGGGTGACTCATCACCATTGTCCCATAATGGTAATGTCCACCTGAGACTGGATCTGTTGTATTTCTCAGTAGAACTGATGGACGGTGTGGGTGGAACACACAAGCGGCTGACCCAAAACAGATGGACAGTGAAAGTAGACAGGTGGATCTTGGTGGCTACACCCTCTGCCCAGTCCGGTTGGACGAACAAGGTAGACGGGGCGGATATAAAATACAATTATCATAGGTGGCGTCCACTGAGATTTGGATATGCTTCGCTCTTAAATGGGGGAAGCGGATTGGCTGGTGTACCACACACCAGCTAGGACGCGGATTAGATTATTGAAAGGTTGAGTAGCGAGACACTCGCTACTGAAGTGACGTCACCAAGTCCTGTGGACCCCAATATGATGTATGTGCAATATCCACAACGTCCATTCATTTGGAGGTATTATTTTAAGGCATGGCCCAGAGAACAAGGCAGATTCAAAGTTTAAGTGGACCCCACCACAGAAAACAGCGGGAAGGTTGATCCCACCATTGAAACCTTCCTAAGGCCCACCATGATGTTTTTTCGGAATCAAACCTGTTCAAAAGTTAAAAAAGACATTGAAAACACAAATACAGCTTGATCGAAAACTTTAGAGGCCTTTATAAGTTTTTAACGGTGTCTTCACTCTCCCCACTGTTTTCAGTGGTGGGGTCCACTGGAGCTTTTGATGTGACTTATGCTTTGGATCTTACACTAAAATGATCTCTTCAGATGGATGGACGGCGTGGATATAAAACATACGTCATGGTGGGGCCCACAGAACTTGGTGACGTCACTTCGTAGCAGTCTCCCTCCTCTGGCAGCCAGTCCGCGGCGCACCAGCTATATAACTGCTGTATTGACGTCAGCAAGTTGTGTGGGTCCCATCACGAGGTATGTATTATATCCAAACTGTCCATCCATTTGGAGATCTCGTGTTAAGGCTTGAACCGAAAAATAAGACAGATCTAAAGATCAAGTGGACCACACTGCAAAAAACAAAAGTAGGGCTATTGAACGTCTACCATTGAAACCCTTTTGGGGGTCATAGAAGTTTCGGATCAATATGAAATTTGTTTTTCCTCTTCATCCATGTATTTTTTACCTTAGTAACAGATTGGATGGAAAATAAACATTATGGTAGGCCTGCGAATTTTTTAGCAGTGAAAATCATTATCCTCTCTAATATTTTTGGTGTGGTCCATTAAGCTTTAAATATAATTGATTTTTTTTTTTTATAATGCTCTAAAATGATCTCAAAAAATAGATGAAGTGTGGATATAATAAATACATCATTCTGGCCCATGCAACTTTGATCTCCTTTGAACGGTTCGTACAACACGACACGGAGCTCGAGCTCAAGGAGTGTTGGCGCTCGTCTTCGCGTGACACGTATCTACAGCAGCTATATAGCTGGTGTGTGTACACCAGCCAATCCGCTTCCTTAAATGGGCTGCAAAAATGATGAATGGTGCAGGTAAAACCAACACTACGGGATCAAGTAAACTTTCAGTGGTGGGCAGTCAACCCCACTGTTTGCTAAGGTATGGTCACTTTTCGGCTCAAGGTCTAAAATGATCTCGCAAAATAGGTGGATGGTGTTGATTAAACGCATGTATCAGAGTAGGTATCACGAGTGGGACCCTTGGTTGCTGCTCCAAGGGATTGTCCGCCTCTCAACGACTGTTCCTGGAAGGTTCTCAACTGTGGGCGTCAATCCCCAATGTTTTCCGTGGTGTGGTCCACCTGAGATCATACTCCACCTCAAATTTGGGCACCGGCCCTAAAATGATATGGTGAGATAGATGGATGGCGTGGATGAGACGCGTACACCATGGTGGATCCCTCGAGTGGACCACTTATTGTTTCGGATGTCATTGTCAAGCTTGTATGGAAAAGTCATGTCCCAATAAATGCCAGCGGTTTTAAACGGTGGACATTCATATTTCAATTGCTCCCCAGTCCCTGCTAGTGCTCGGCTAGGCTTGGCGTTCGAGCTCCGAACAGCAGCAGCTCTGCTGGGCTCGTAAAATTTCGAGCTGAGTTTGAGTTTGAGTCTTTGAGCCTGTTTCAAGTTTGAGTTTTGAGCCAAGTATTAAGTTACAAATTCAAGCTTTGAGTTGAATTTGAGTTATAAATTAAGATTAATTTGAATTTAAATTTGATTATCAATTAAAATTCAAAGTTGAATAAAACAATAAAATATACAAAATGTATGATTTACGATTAAAAAATTTCGATAATTATATATTTACATTGTTCAAAATGACAATTTACAACTACTAACGTCCATAAGAGGGTGAGGGCTTTTTTTTTTTTCTTTTGAAGGGTTGGGGTTTTTTTTTTTTTTTTGAACGGATGTTGGGAGGGATGGGCGATGGGGTTAGAGCTTAGGGTTTTTTGTTTTGGAAATTAGAAGGGTATATATACCCTGGTCCCTGTACTGAGTCGAGTCTGAGTCAAGTCGATTTCGAGTACTATTCGAGTCGAGCCGAGTCGAGCAGGGTCTAGTTCGTGCTTAGCTTGAACTCATTTCGAGCACCAAAGATCAGCTTGTGCTCGGCTCGAACTCATTTCGAGCCGAGTTGAGTCGAGCTTTTTTGAGTTGAATCGAGCAAGTTACTGAGCTAACTCTGCTCGTGTACAGCTCTAGGCCCACCTCAGATACTGGTCATGCCAATTTTTGGGACCAACTAGAGCGTGGATTCTCACAACGTGGTGGATCCACGGTAGTTTGCTATTAACTAGGTATTTGTGTTTTCACTTTACAAAGGTCAAATTGACCTTATTAATAGATTAAATAATAATAAATGTTGCGGCTCTAAGATGGTTTCAACTATGGCATCACTCTCACTAATATTTCCTAGGGTGTGGCCCATTGAAAATTGGAATTTGCCTCATATTTGGACCCTAGCCATAAAATGATCTGCCAAAGGGGATGAACGACATGAATTAACCAAATCTTTAAGGTGGGCTCACGAGTGAAAAACTTCACTCACCCCTATTGACATGGACAATATTGTTTTGCATGTTGTGTCTTTTACGTAGAGCTGGGCATTTTGGACCTGACTCGATGGATCCGACCCGACTCGAACCGAACTGACGGCCTGGATTGGTCAGGTTTGAGCAGGATCAGGCAGATCCGACCATTAATCAGATTGGGTTCGGGTCATTGTCAATTCAGACCGGACCAATCTGAAATCTGATCCGATTCGGACAAGACCAGATGTATTAAACAAATCCATATTATGTATATGCTGATGATTTGAAAAAGATATAACTAGAATTGGGCATTCATCAACTGAAATAGGGAATTCACCCAGCAGCTGCGATGATTTAAGGCAAACCAATTTACAAATGGAACGGGATAATGCCCTTTTTGTGATCTCCACTTGATTCCAATTCTCACAAGTTGGTTAGTTTTTCCAACCCATCTTCCATCCAACTTCCACCCTCAACAACTGGTAGAGTCTGGAAATTGTTTAAGTAATGAAGTGGCGTGTGCTTTCTGATTCGACACTGCGATGCTAGATCCTTATTGTATAGTCAAAGGTGCCTTATTTGTTCCATCTTCCCATATCATTCGGCAGCCTGTTAATATAAGTAGAGCGTAGATTGCTAGTCTGTACGTGAGACATAGGTACCTAAGGTGGAAAAGAGACCCAATTTCATCTAGTAGACCATAGAGCTGTGTGTTTCAGATATCCATCACCTTATGAAATTTAAAACCTCCAGAATGAATTCCCATCTGCCTTTTCCCAAGTGTTTCATGCTCTTGGGTGAAGCACAAGAAGGAACAGAGGTGTAAAGGTCTTCCATTTCTTCTTCTCCTCTTCTTTGTATTAAGCCTTCAGCTATTTACAAAGAAATCAATTCAACCAATCCACTTATGTATGAAATATCTTCTTGATGAAAAATGCCTGTAAAATATAAACATCTCCCAAATTTGCGATCTTCTTAAAAATTTCAAAAAAAAAAAAAAGAAAAAAAAAAGAGACCGATCCGAACCTTGCCCAATCCGATCCAACTCGGTTTTCCCGACCGAGTCAGACTCAGATCGGTCCAAGTTAGATGACCCGGAGTAGGTCCCGGATCGGTCCGAGTTCGGGTTAGGCCATGTAGAATCTGGACCGAGTCGAGTTGGACTCAATTCGATCCGACTCGGTCCGATGCCCAGCTCTTCTTTTACGTTGACTTATTGTTTTGTTTTTATTCTAAATGTGTAGGTGAGGTTCCACATGGTGATTGACTCCGTCCATGAGGTTGGCCGGCTCATGATGGGCCTAATGAAATATGGATATCCATTAAAGCCAAAGAAAAAGAGACTTCTGCCACTATGGGGCCCATATACATGAATCATATGCACATCAAAGTAGACCACACACTGGACAATATGGACAGGTGGGTCCCATCTTTTGACAAAATAGAAAGATGACATGGATATGAACATATATGTCAATATGGAATCCATTTGATGGGCTTGACATTAAGACAAAGGGTAAACGACTCGTACACTCAATTGTTGAATTAATTAAATACGGGGTGCACACGAACGGTTGATATCACCTCTTCTCATCCCTAATCTCCTTTAACCCCCAATCAACTCCCTTTCTTAATATATCTTTTCTTTCCCTATATTCTTTCTTTTATTCTTATGTTAATTTCTTTTTTTTTTTTTTTTTTTTTTTTTTTTTTTTTTTTGTATAGAGACAATGAGATGGATGGAACGGGTTAAATGGGCGAGGATAGTATGATCATCGTTGAAAAAGAGAGGCGAGAAAACGTAGGAGAGGAATGACTTGGTATGAGTTGAGGCGGCTTCGGTAAATGTGTTTGATTTTTAAGTTTGAAAACAATGTTTTACTATTATAGATATTCTATACTAAGTGGGCCCACATTATATGTACACACATATGATGTGTGTCATGCGTTGATTTTGATGGGACACACATCTTCCAATCCGACTGTCGAAATGGGGCATGCTGTGTAGTGTTGGAATTGCAACGTTCTTGTGATTACTAATGTATAAATCTTGGGTCATTACGGTATTAAACACATGCAATTGATTAAAACTTGCCAATCCAATCCATTCTGAGCCAGTCTGACAATGGAAATCAAGCGTACGAAAGGCTAATCAAGTATGGGTGTCACAACTTCTTTATTTTTCCTACTCCGTTTGAATTAAAACTGAATTTTCATAATTAACAAAGAGAGTTCTATGGCTAGTCATTAAAGTAACCATCTGGACCATTAATGAGTTTGGCCCCACTTGGTATGTACCATGGCCCTGAAAATAACCCAATGTAGTCTGGTGAACCATTCTATGTTGGATATGGACCATTGATCAAATTTCTTAACTGCCTATTTCTCCCATACACGTGTCCCACCTAATACTGGTTGTGGCCTATTTTTGGGCCACGGCGTATACACGGTGGGGCTACCTAGATGAATAACCTAGATCTCACATGGCTGCCTCAATGGCATGTATGGAGAGCAGGATTCCCATGGCTAATTGCAATCACATTTCTCATGATCACAAAAACCGCATGAGTATAATTGAGTTAAAACGTTGAGCCTATTTGCTGAACATTTAAAACACTTGTTTCAATTTTGGATGGAATAATGCAAGTGGATTATGAGATGACACAACACAGGGCTGGGATTCATCGGAGTGAATTAGGTAAGGCTGGGCCATCGCCTAATACGGTGAGGCCCTGAAGTTACAAGATTTGATTGATCTATATGCCGCTGCTGAAAACAAGGCCCCTAAAAGCATTCTTGAAAGTGGTTTGACTTGACTAAAATTACACAGGGTTGACCCAATCAATTCTCACCTCATTAACACCAAACTATGTTGCCTTGCGGAATCTACTCCTCAACCCACAGTTAAAAGTAAAGATTTTATGCATAAAATGAAAATCTTACCCTTCATCCATTGGGAGAGCATAGAAAGGAAAACGAAGAAGAGGAGGAAAAGGAAAAGAGAGAGATGTGAAGGGAGACAAAAGTCTACTATAACACCAATTTCATGCATCCTATAAACCAACCCAACTCCATGGGGCCCACATGTTTTAAGTGTAAATTTTACTTTGTTCATTGGGTTCTATGCTATCAATGCTACTCTGTTGATCAGGTTCCATACTCCATGTTAGGTGCAGAGGTCAAAAATCAAATGAGCTGCACCACTCGGAACAGTACTAATGGGATGCTGACAGTACGTTTTGTTTGTGAGACTCGATGCGATGTATATTTCATCAATCTCATTAATCAAGTTCAACTCACCACACTGAAGTAAACCTGAAAAAATCAGCCTAATAAAAAACTAAGATCAGCCACACCTTGTGAACTTAGCCATTTTGAGACTAGTTTACACTATTCCCATTGGTGTGGTCCATGTTAGTGTTTGATTAGGCTGATCTATTGTATATATGGTTTAAATAATGGTTCTCACCAAATGGACTTAGAGGATTTTGTATGTACAATGTAAGCGAGCCTACAGAACATCACACGGTCTCTCTTCATCAAGGCAACACATGTTGAACAGAAGTGGGTGAGGGCTACCGAGCATTAAAATTAATGTGTGTGTGTATATATATATATATATATATATATATATATATATATATATATATATATATATATATATATATATATATATATATATTAAATTGTGATTTTGAATCCAAAGGGAGTGTTTTCTTGCGCCGATGCGACCCATTATGGGTCAATTGACCACGAATGGCCTGTTGTAATAAAGATTGATAGGTCATGCGTCTCATAATAATACTAGGATAAAAAGTTATGGCCAATTTAAGGTTCACACTTCGAACATCAATTTCTCATTATTCGAATTAGATACGCCCAATGCCTAGTTACATCATGCCTTACGTAGGACCAGGCCCATATCCGACAGATTACATCAGCTTCCATTCGGACTTCTTTCTATCCAGCTATGCCAAGAGTAGGTATGCCGCCAATTCTACATCAGAAACAACGTGCAATAGTTCCAACCCAAAAGTAGAATGGGCCCAACAACAACAAAGATACAACTCTATAATCGCACCGATGACTCATGGTGGCCACACCAAATTAATTTATAGATTTTAGGCATGATTTTACATTGTCCTTCTCATGGTGTGGCTTACTCTACCAACCAAAAAGTCGAGTGGGCCCATAATGATGAAGAGGCATTTGCACATGGCTCATGTTGGCCAGATCAAGTTAATTTATACATTTTAGGCAGCTGTCCTTTCTATATTTGTCACATATGCACATGGCTTTATGTTCAGTCCCCAATGCTTTTGCTTTTAACTGTCCTAGTCATTCTTTAGATGGTCCAGATTGAATTAATTTTATTTCAGATACATAGATACTGAGCGACTGTGTATCCAGCCTCTGTGGGGCCCACTGTGATGTATTTGTTTTATCAATGCTATATATTCATTTGCTTGGTCATTTTAGGGCATGGCCCAAAAAGCAGATAGATCTAAGATTTCAAGTCAACCACACAATAGTCCATGTGACCTTATGAATAGGTTAGTAAATAAATATCAAGGTGGGGCCATGAAGGTTTCAACAATGGGTGTCCTTGATACCTCTCTTTATTGTGTGGTCCCCTAGAGCCTTAAATCTGAATACTTTTCGGCTCATGTCCAAAAATCATTTGTTGAGATGGCCGGTAGGTATGGACAAAACACGTACATCACGGTGGACCATATTGCCTCGACCACACAGTAAGGAACTCAGTATGCTAAGCGTACTAAGTAAACTTTGTGGGTCTACCTTGTTTTACACATTTTATCTACTTTGTTCATTTATTTTAATAGATAATTTGAGGGCTTGAAGCCAAAATTGAAGTATATCCAAATCTAAAGTGGACCGCACCACGGAAACAGTGTGAATCGAAATTCTACCGTTGCAAATGTCTTGGGGACCACGAAAGTTTTGGATAAATCTGATATTTGTTTTTTCCCTTCATCCATGTCTTTGTAATCTTATTAACAGCTTGGATGACAAATAAACATCACCGTGGGCCCTAGAAAGGTTTCAATGGTGGAAGTCATTATTCCCACCGTTTCCAGCGGTTTGGTCCACTTTAGCTTTGGGCATACTTATATTTTGGACTCAACCACTAAAATGAGCCGCAAAAACGGTTGGACATTGTGGATTAACTACATATATTCACAATAGGCCTAATTAAGTTTACTCAGTATGATAAAAACGCACTAAGTGACTCATTATGCAATCCGATTTCGACCAAAACTGAGTTTGACAACAATGATGGGATTATATACTCACAATGCAAGTAGCAAGCGATTGTGCCTTGTGGGCCCCGCCATGATACATATGTTTTATCCACATTGTCCATCCATTTTGCTAGCTCATTTTAAGTCATGAACCCCAGAAAATGAGTAGATCCAAATCCCAAATGGACCATACCACACAAAATGGTGAACATCACGGTTATAGAGTTCGTGAGGCTACAAAATTTTTGGATCAAGCTGATATTTGTATTTTCTCTTTATCCAGATGAGTTCGCCTGCTAACACTCTTAGTGGCCCGTTCTACTAGATGGTGCTTTGTAGATCATCATGATTTATGTGTTTTATCAGTACCGACCCTCCATTTGTCCAAATCATTTTTGGATATGAACTCTAGATAAGGCAAATCCAACTCTCATGTGGCACCATAGGAAATAGTGGGGATTGAAAGCCCACCATTAAAACTTATCAAGGTGATAAAAGTTTTGGATCAAGCTGATACTTGTGTTTTCCCTTCATTTATGCCTGTCAGTGTGATCTAATCAACGGGTCAAATGGAAAATAAATATTACAGTGAGTCTTAGGAAGTTTTTAATAATGGATGTTCAATCACCACTATTACAGTGCTTGAGATTTGAATCTATTTCAATTTTTTACCATGAACTAAATTAATGGGAAAAATAAATGAATCGAAGTGAATAAAATACATATATCATGGTGATGGGCTCAAAGAATGTCCAGTGGCCACCTCTACTGGCAGGTCAGTATGCAATCTAGTCCCTTCATCCAGGCCTGTGTAACTCAATCATCTAAGTTGGATGGCAAATAAACTCTGTAGTGCCCTTACGAAATTTATAACGGTTGGCTTCAACTACTGCTGTTTTCCTACTTTGTTCCTGATATTTTAAATTTTAGCTTACGTGTTAAATAATTATTCAAAATGGGTGGATTACATGGATAAGACACATACATCATGGTAGGCCAACTGAGCACTGACTAGGAAGCTGATTGGCTGGTGTACCACTCACCAGCTATATAGCTGCAGGTACGTGTCGTGCGAAGACGAGCGCTACGCACGGTTCAAAGGAAATCAAAGTTACATGAGCCCCACAATGATGTATTTATTATATCCATACCATCCATTCATTCTTCAAGATCATTTTAGAGTACTATCCAAAAATTAAAACATATCCAAATATCAAATGGACCACACTACAGAGAGCAGCGGAGATAGTGATTTTAACCGTTAAAATTTTCTTAGGGCTCACCATAACGTTTATTTTCCATCCAATATGTTCATAAGGTCACAAATACCTGGATGAAGAGGAAAATTTTTCATATTGATCCAAAACTTCTGCGAACCCCAGAAGGGTCTCAACGGTAGACATTCAATACCCCACTGCTTTTTGTATTGTGGTTCACTTGATCGCTAGATATTTCTTATTTTTCGTCTCAAGCCTTACTATGAGATCACCAAATGGATGGAAGGTTTGGATATAACACATACCTCAGACCCACAGAATTTGCTGACGTCAATACAGCAGCTATATAGCTGGCGTGTGGTACATCAGCCAATCCGCTTCCCACTGGCACTGCTGGCAGTGTGAGTATACAATCCAAGTGGGGACAAAACACATACATCACCGTTGGCACTGGATAGCCTGATGACTGGGACACAGATTCACTGGTGATCCCTCGGTGCCGTGGCCCATAATGATGCATGTAATTCGTCTATGTATCCATCCATTTTCGAAGCGGATTGTCAGGTGTACCACACACCATCGACTTTAGTGGTGTGTTGATGTTACTAAGTTATATAGGCCCCACCATGAGGTATGTGTTATATCTAATCCATCTGTTTACTGGTGAAATTGTTATAAGTTTTGAGTGAGAAAATAAGACAGATCAAAAGTTCTAGTAGACTATACTGTAGAAAGTAGTGGGAAATTGGACCTCTACCATTGAAACCTTCTCAGGAGTCACAAAAGTTGTAGATAGATACCAATCTTTGTTTTCTCCTTTCATCCAAATATGCCTTACCTCATAAAAAGATTGGATGGAAAATAAATATATTGATAGGCCCTAAGCATAATTTAATGGTGAAAATTATCGTATCTGTTATCAGTCAAATTTGGTTGATCTTGTAATACCTCCTGTGAGCTTTTGAGTACCTGCATTGTAATGGAAAAACAAATGACAGTGGGGGTGCTGGTTACGGCCGAGAACCCTCTGATGCTTAAGTCAAGTGGATGAACCCAAACTAAGTATGATTAGACTTGAGATCTTCTTGTACATATTTTCCCTTAGGCAGGGTGATGTATTTATAGGTTTTTTAAGCGACTTGTGTATCTGAGTAGATATGCGAGGTACACTAAGGGGTCCGTATTGGAGTTGAAATCTATTATCGAGTGTATTTCTGATTATGCCTTAATTGACGTGATTTTCAGCCATGATATCGTTGGATAATCATGATCATATATAAAGCGAGATGCTCTTCGGATATTTTCATCCCGAGTTTGAGGTCAACATTTGTGGTTAAGGCCTGTTGTAATGTCCCAAAATTTTGGAAGCCGTGTAGTGCTCGGCTCGTGAAATTTCGGACATTAATCTTGCCCAACTACTTGTGATATAACAATCAAGCACTCAGGTAATCATACTTAAACATGTAACAGGCTTCAAAATGATTATACTTAAGGGAAAAAAGGTCTACTGGGGATGCCCTATACATTGAGTCAGGCTATGGGCCCACACCCAGGTGTTCACTCCCCAAGTATAGGGTTGTGATGTAGTAATAAACTCGGTAAGACCGATGTCGAATCCTAAAAGACTGATACATGTACGTTATCTGAAACTAAGTAGAAGTAGAACTAGACTAAAATGAATTCTAAATTAACTGTAAATTGAAGAATAATGATGTAATAATTATTTAAAATCTAAAGAATTCAGATGTAAGAAACTAGGGATTCAGACGATCCACTTGTAGAGATCAGGAAAATCTTATGCCTGCTTCAAGAATTCAACTGGACTTAGAGTCCCATCTTCATCCAGTTGGAAAGTGTAACCATGAAAATCAAATTGAACTTACTTGATATAGTTTTCAAAGAGATGAAAGGTACATGAATTAGAATGGATTCCATCACCAAACCATGCCCAGGAGACAAAGTAAACAACAGAATTAAACTAATTACCAACCAATCAACAATGCATGAAGGTTAGGAAGGGTACCGTCATCCGACCATGCCCAGGAGACGATGGTGAACAACAGGGCTTCCTGACGTCATACACATAAAAGAAAAGGAACATGCTCAAAGCTATCGCAGACCTATTGTAATTTTAGTCACAACAGGCCATTAAAAACTAAAAACATTACCTTAATTAAACTAATAATCAATATCAATTCAGTCTTAAACAAAAGGCACAAGCAAAGAATCTTCCATCATGCTACAAGCTTCACCTCTTAGCCCTAGCTAAGAGGTTTAACAAATCATGATGAAGCTAAAGCACTCCAAACTTCAAATAAAACAGTAAAAAGAAAGAAAATAAAAATCCTAAACTAATATCTCTCTCAGCCGTTGATTGAATGCCCCTAATCTCTCTCTTGTCTTTCCTTTTATAAACATGAAGAACGTTGGATGGGAGGTCGACTGCTGAAGAGCTGAACAACTGTTTACGCACAACAGTCAGTGGAGGCTTCCGCAAAGTGATACGCAACAATAGATACCGCAGCAACGACTTTTGTTTGGAGTCGACATCGCGGCCACACATGCGAAATCTAAGACATTTAGTCGCCTTAGTTATGATCGGTCCCACCTTGAGAGAAATTTGGATGGTCCAGATCAGCGGACCGATCCTAATCACGCCTGCAAAATAGCCCGGATCGGCCGGGAGCGCGTGGACTGCGTAACAGGGACTGCGCCCGAACGTTATTTCAATGGTGAGTCCCATAACTGATATTAGTGAGGAAATCCACACCATCCATTAATTTTGTCGTGAAATTTCAGTCAGACATGGCCTGTTTTGGAATTCCATTGATGCGGCCTATCTAATCAATCGTGCGGTGAAGACTCCATCGTTTAGTAAGCTGGTGCCCACTATCTAAGATATTCCAGATTAGAATCACCTAGATCATGGTCGACTCCTCCATTTAGTTCAAATGAACGGCTCGGATTGAGCCGCTGGGTCCGTATGGTGGCCCACAGGGATCACAGCCATCCCCTGTTCGCACAAGCAAAACACGGCAGTTGCCGTTTTTAAATGGGATCCCGCATTCTTTGGTCAAATGCAGTTTGACTGCGTATTTGATTCGGTGCACTACGAGTGGGCGTGCACTTTATGCACGCCAATCACATCAGGTGGGTCCTACCTTAATGTTTTTAGAAATCTAATCCATCCATTCGTCCTTCCAGCTAATTTCAAGGGTCGAGCCCAATTTTGAATCATATCCAGAGATCAAGTGGGCCAGAAATCGATGTTTATGGGATAATCTGTCCGTTGGGACACTTTCACGAAGATCCAATGGCCGGAATTCGACGTGTACGGTTAATTTATGGTCCTCAGGCCATGTATGTAGTTTCGAACCAATCGGATCTCTGTCATGTAAATCCGTCAATCTTGGTCCCGTGGAGTCCGTCTATAGCCTTGGTGACATCAGAGCTTAATTTCATGCTTTTAGCATCCTATTCCAGTCTAAGCTCCTAATTACACCATACATCACAAACACGATTAAAATAGTCCATTAAACATTATCATGTTGGTAAATTCAGGTAATAAATGGGGTCTGATATGCAATATTTAACCCTCAACACCAGGCCCAATATACAATTAAGTAGGGCTGTTCACGAGTCAAGCTAGCTCGAAAAGCTTGCTCGACTCGGCTCGAGTAAGCTCGGATTGACTCAGCTTTAATGGCCGATTCAAGCCGAGCCAAGCTAATTATTTGAAGCTTGAGTTGAGTTCAAGCCAAGTTCGACCAAGGGGCATTTCAACTCGACTCGACTCGACTCGAAGCTCGAGCTCGACTCGGCTCGATTAATAAATATATTATATTATATATATATAATATTAATATAAGTTTTAAGTTTAAACTTAAAAATAAAAAAATAAAAAACAAACCCTAGAGTCTCTACTCGACCACACGCACCCCATTCCCTTTCCCTTTATTCTCTTTCTCTGCCCACTGCCAGCCGCACTCCCGCCCCAACCACCACCACCAATTTTCATTTCAGCTCCACAATAATATGATTTCAATCTCTTGAGATCTACTTCTTAGGCGAGAAACCCAAGAAATTCGAGATGGGTTCTTCTCAGATTTGTTAGAGCTTCAAGGAAATCCAATGATCTGATTGGCTAGAGCTCTTTACTTAGATTTATGATCTATGTTCTGTTCTGTTTCTTTTCTAGTACTTGGATTTCTGCTGATGGAAGAAGATCAAGAACAGATCGGTTCTTACAAGTTTCCTCATTCGATTCGAAGCTTTGTTTGATTTTTTCATTGGGTTTTGCTTTGATTCTCTTAAGATTTTTGAATTTTTCATAAATGGAGGAGGATCAAGAACATAATCCATTACTCTCTCACCCAACAAGCCCGAGCTTGACTCGAGGTAAACTCGACTCGACTCAAACCACTAGCTCGACTCGAACTTGACTCGACAGCTTTGGCAAACAAGCCAAGCTTCAATGTTGAGCTCGAGGCCAAGCTTGAGCTCGAGCTCGAACTCGAGTACATCATGGACAAGCCAAGCCAAGCTTGGCCCACCTCGACTCGACTTGGCTCGATGCCCACCTCTACAATCAAGGTGATCAAAAGAGTATGTCGAAAAGAATGGGGTATCCAAGCCCAACATGGATGACAAAAGAAGACAAAGAACACATAGGCTAAGCCGGCCCGTCGGAGAGTTGGAAGTAAGAGAAGTCCACCTCCTTGTCCAAATACGCGTCATCAAGGGCGTCTGCCTATATGGTACCTGCATCTAAGGGGTTATCTGGTTGGTGTTTTAAAACACCATCCTAGAGTGGGAATGAGTGATCAACTCGGTGGTACCATTAGCAATGAGTTACGCATGTTATCAATCCAATTAGTACAGATAAGGATATTAAGGAAAATAGCAAGCGCGGTTAAATCTTATCAATCCCAGAGATACGATGATGTAGCATGATCATTTCCTAGCTAGTGCGATGCAAGCAATACAATTTAATAATCAAGCATATCGTCAATTCTATTCACCCCGTGGGTTGGGGAAAACTAAAGTACCCTCATCTTATTATAGTCTTGATTAGTTTGCGGGTTCGGAGTGGCGTAAACCCTCCTTACCTGCGACTCTGAATCCGGTATCGAGTTTGCAACCCATGCGACAATTCCCCCATTGATAAGAAGCTAACACTGGACCGACCGACCAACTCGACCGCTCGCTATGGACCCGGATGACAACGTCCGGATGCACAAGATTAGACAGCTCATCGGCGAGTGGAGGGCATTTGCGATTTACATAGGAGTCATCACTCACATGCACCGGCGAGACGGTCGCAATATCATTGTAGTTAGGAATATCTGATTTACAGCTTCCTTGGTTGCTCAATGGTCACTATGAGGAGGCTCGTCACTCCAGCGTAGGTCGAAGTTCGGACATGGTGTCCCATACCACCATGCCCCGGCTCATGAGTCTCGTGGATTCTTTCCTGGTTACGATTTAAAGTAGACTCATCTAGTAGTAACGTGGGTACTCTAGGTTCCTTTCAAGGTTACTCAATCCAAGGTTTTTCAACGATTTGTCGACTTTCGAGCTAGTGCGGTCGACCTGGGGCACTTCGGCTTGACCGATATTGGTATAAGCGTGTCATGTAGTCCAGCTACTGTCGGTCTTCCAAGTTTAACCCGGGTCGATTGGATAGCCAAATACGCCGAGCTTGGACCAAGCCGTTTCTTAATTCAAGCGGTTAATCGACATTCCCGAGGTGGGGAGAAATCATATGTCTCTGCGACTTAGTAATTGCCACGTTATGTTTGCATATTATTACTTTCAAGTTCACATAGGCATTTTATCAAACACATGAGCATTAGTAGAGCTATACATTTATATAATCCTAATAATTAACACATGCGTAGCATTTAGCGTCCTAACTTCACTTAGGCATTTCATCGAACACATGGGCATCAGCTGAGTTACACATTGATAAAATTCTAACAATTTAACATATAAGTAGCGTATGTTATGTTAGCCTTACTTAAGCATTTCATCGAACATACAATCAACAGCGAAAACTAGAACATGGTTGATCAGGCATTTCATTGAACACATGGATTACAATAAATTTCATAAAACAGATCATTTGCAAATCATTTCAAATAAATAGCACAACAATTTCTTAAGCATAGATCGTGACCCATGATCATTATCTGGGCTCTTAGGGGTCGATAAACGGTAACCTAGGGTTAATAGTCTGCATCTTTGTGGCGATTCTTCCTCTCTCGACGGTTTCGAAATTGGAGTTCGACCCAGGGCGTAAGGATCTATACAATAGACGTAGTCTATAAGGAATTGTGGAAAATAAAAGGGCTTCAATAGTCTAGAGTTTTGGGTCAAGGGTCGGATCTCACCTGTTTGTGGTCCTAAGGAACCCGAAAGGAGTCCCAGTAGCGGCACGAAGTCTTCCCAAGGAAAAGGAGATCGACGTTCATTAGTTGGATCCCACTTCTCCTTGCTTCATCTTCTCTTCTCCTTGTTTCCCCTTTTGAAATGCCCTAGGAAAAAATAGAAAATTCGTGCAAAGGAGAGAGGTGTGAGAAAATGGGATTTTTATAACTCCAATTCTGATGTAAATGGCCCTAGTGGCACTTGTACTCCTATACTAACCCTATATGGGTCATTTTTGGTCAGTAAGGTTACGAGGGGAGGCCTACAAGGAAATCTGCACCTAGGGCTAAGGATTCTAGTAATGGATAAGCCAAAGTACATTGCAGGCCAGTGATCAGGCTCCAAAATGGTCCTTAAGAACCTTATTTTGATTCAACGGTGTCCCTTTGGCCATTGGACTCCAGACTACATGGAACTGGCCAAGATAATGACCCTGATGAATGTTCTAAATCTGGCCAACATCTGACGGTCTGAACTACTTGATTACACTATCGAATGGGGTGTTGGCCTCCTTTTTAATGTGTTGGCCTATGATGCTGGTCACTTGCACCTTGTCATGCACTTAACTGGCAGGCTCAAGTTGAGAGTTTACCGTGCACCGACCTGACTTAATACTTGCGATGGGCGCCAAGCCCGAAGAGGTGCATGCCCCTCCAGGATCTTGGGCCCAATGGACTGCTGATGCCCATTTTACAACCGAAAATGGTATGTCAGGTCACCCTTATGAGGATTTCGGCCATCGGTGTAAATCTCTAGCGTGGTCCATAGTTTGATCTAGTCTCACTTGTGGACTTACATGGTCGAGGGTAGTAACTAGGTCACGAACGTCCCAAGTCTACTTACTTCCGATAGGTCGGTCAATGCACCATGACTTGTACCAAATTTTTAAGACGCTACAATCTACCCCCCTAAAAAGAGAAATTTTGTCCTCGAAATTTGTACATGTTCGTATTCTTCAAGTATTCGCAAGTAATTTTTCCTGACTTCGGCTTTAGTCTCCAACGTAGCCTCTTCCTCAGTGTGATGAGACCACAAGACCTTTACCAATGGAATGGTCTTGTTGCGCAGTACCTGCTCCCTTCTATCCAATATGCATGTGGGTTACAGTACGTATGTAACGCCTTCACTCAATTCCACCTGTTCCCAATGGATAATGTGCATTGGATCGGGAACATATTTCCTGAGCATGGACACATGAAACACATTGTGGACGCCGGCGAGCGGCGTGGGTAGTGTGAGGCGGTAAGCTACTACACCAACTCAATCCAATATTTGGAATGGCCCAATGAACCGCGGCGAGAGTTTCCCCTTCTTGCCGAATCGCAAGACCCCCTTCATGGGCAAGACTTAAAGAAATACATGGTCGCCAACAAAAAATTCCAAATGTCTCCTCCTTGTATTCGCGTAACTCTTCTGTCTGCTTTGGGCAGCTAAGAGGCGACGCCGGATGATATCGATCTTTTCGGACCTCGCTTGTACCAAATCTGGCCCAAGTACGCTTTTCTCTCCGACTTTTGCCCAACAGTGTGGGGCTCTGCACGGGCGCCCATACAAAGCCTTGTAGGGTGTCATGCCAATGCTCGCCTAGAAGCTATTGTTATACGCGAATTCAGGGTATGGAAGACAATTGTCCCAACTGTCCTTGAAATCGAGTACACATGCGCGCAACATGTCTTCAAGTATTTGGTTCACTCGTTCTATTTGCCCATTGGTTTGGGGGTGGAAGGTTGTACTGAACTTTAGCTTTACACCCATAGCCTCTTGTATTCGGGTCTAAAAGATGGAGGTGAAATACGTATCTCTATCCGACACTATCTCCAAGGGGACACCGTGCAACCTCACTACTTCTTTGATGTGAATCTTGGCCAAGTCATCCCAGAGTTGGTCACTCTGATTGGGAGGAAGTGAGCCGACTTTGTTAGCTTGTCCACAATTACCCAAATAGAGTTGTGTCCCTTTCTTGTCTTTGGTAGTCCGAAAATGAAATCCCACTTCCACTCAGCTATAGGCATTAGCTGTAAAAGGCCGGGTGGACGACGATGTTCGGCCTTCACTTGCTGACAGACGAGGCACCTCAACACGTAGTCGGCAATCTGAACTTTCATGTTGTCCCACCAGTAAGACCGCCTTGGGTCTTGGTACATCTTGGTGCTACCCAGATGCATTGCTAGTTTGGAATTATGGGTGGTGTCTAGCACTTCTTTCTGCAACTCATGAAGGTTCAGAACGCACAATCAGCAGCGGAAGCGCAAGCCATTGTCGGCCCCAATCCTCCAATCGAGATCCTCGATACTATTTGTTCGCTCTCTCATACTTAATAGAAATTCATCCTGACTTTGGGCCTCGATAATCCGGCAGTCAACTGCTGGTTGCACATGGAGGTGAGCTACGCTTTTAAAGGGTTCCTCGAAGGATAACTTAAGCTTGAAATCATTGACAAATTCCACCATGTTCCATTCCCTCACCATCAACAGGGCTGTGAATTCTTGGACCCTCTTAGGACTCAGGGCGTTGGCCACTAGATTTGCCTTGCCCAGATGGTAAGATACTTCAAATTTGAAGTCTTTCAACATCTCCATCCAGCGACGCTGTCTCATGTTCAGGTCCCACTGGGTGAATATGTATTTAAGGCTCTTGTGATCACAAAAGAGTTCAAATTCCTCGCCATATAAATAATGCCTCCAGAGTTTCAGCGCGAAGATTACTGCGGCCAACTCTAAGTCGTGAGTGGGGTAATTTTCTTCGTGCTTCCTTAATTGTCGGGATGCGTAAGCGATTACTCGTTCTCCCTATATGAGGACACACCCTAACCCAACGTGAGACGCGTCGGTATATATGGTATATTTGGTCCCTGCCTCGGGGAGTACCAACATGGGTGTGGAAGTCAGCCTGTCCTTTAGCTCTCGAAATGCTATTTTCGCTTTCTCATTCTGGGCAAACTTGATGTCCTTACGAGTGAGTTGGGATAGCGGTCGGGCTATCTTCGAGAAGTCCCTAATGAATCTGCAGTAATAACCTACGAGCCTGAGGAAACTCCTCACCTCTATGAATGAACAGGGTTGTGCCCAGTCTTGTACTACCGCTACCTTGGTGAGGTCCACGGCTATGCCTCGCTTTGACACTACGTGTCCCAGGAATGTCACTTCTTCTTTCCAGAAGTCGCACTTTCGGTACTGAGCAAAGAGTTGGTTCTGTCGGAGTGTATCAAAAATCACTCGCAGGTGTTCTGCCTGACTCTTAGAGTAAATCAAGATGTCATCGATGAATACGATGACAAACCTAAATAAGTGAGGCCTGAATACCCTATTCATGAGGTCCATGAATACTTCTGGGGTGTTGGTGAGGCCAAATGGCATCACCAGGAACTCGTAGTAACCGAAGTTGGTCATGAAGGCAGTCTTCAACAATCCTTCTTGACTCGGAGTTAGTGGTACCCGGACTGGAGGTTAATTTTTGTGAAGCATTGGGCGTCCTTCAACTAATCGAAGAGGTCATCTATCCTTGGCAATGGATATTTATTCTTTACGGTAACCTGATTCAGCCTGCGATAGTCGATACACAATCGTAAAGAACCATCTTTCTTTTTCACAAATAAAACAAGGGCTCCCCAAGGCGACACGCTCGGCTGTATAAAGCCTGAGGACAACAAGTTATCAATCTGCATTTGTAACTCCTTCATTTCACACGAGGGCATTCGGTAAGTGGGCAAGGAAATGGGCGTGGCTCCTGGCATTAGGTCAATAGTAAAATCGATCTCACATTGGGGCGAAAGCTCGGGAATCGTTCCAAACACATCTGCATAATCTTGCACTACGGGTATCTCACATAACGTCGGAACATCATTCTTAACTAGCCGAGAAGCGTAACAGCGTAATCTGTACGGATGACTGACCTGGGCCGAAAATGTGAATGGAGCCTTATCAGATTTGTGGATTGTAACTTGATGGGTTTCGTAATCGATCTCTGCTCTCACTTCGGTTAGCCAATTCATGCCAAGTATAATGTCATAATGGAAGATTTTTGTCACTACTAGATCCATACGTATTTTTCTGCCCCCCAAGTCAATGGAGCATCCCTGGCAAAGCTTGGTGGTCTTAGAGAAAGTCCCTGCGGCCGCAATAACTTGTATCCCCCGTATAGAGGTGGAGTTCAGACCCATGCGCTTCACAATTGAATATGATATGAAAGAGGCAGTGGAGCAAGTGTCTATTAAAATAAATACGGGAGTACCTTGAATCTGTCCCGTAACTCCAAAGGCCAGGGGTACCGGATCGACTATGGCAGGATCCTTAGCCATCAATGCATGTACCCGAGACTGTTGGATGCTGTTTGGGGCAGTTGCATTTGGTCATGGCGGTGGCCTATTCTGATAATTTGGGAGGTGCTGAAGTGACTGCTAGGTAGAGCTGGGCATCGGACCGAGTCGGATCGGATTCGGTCCAACCCGATCAGATTCGAAATTTAAAGGGTGTGACCCGAACTCGATCAGAACCGGTACCGGATTCGGGTCATCGGACTCGAACAGATCCGAACGTTGCTGACTTAGATCCAATCCGTGTCTGATCCGGCTAAGAAACCCGAGTCGGATCGGATTGAGAAAGGTTCGGATCCTTCATTTTTTCAACGGATGATAGGGAAAAACTGATAGACGGTGTGGATGAACCAAAAAATCCTAAACGCCCCCGTACAAGCTCCACCAACTTCCTTAAGAAGCTCTACTTAAAAGCTTGCTGAAGAAGCTTCCTCATAGCTTCCTGGAGAAGCATTAAGTTAAAGTACAATATCATCATTCAGGTGTATTTTTTTTTTTAAAATACACCTGACACCAGCTATAAGAAGCGGCTCTAGGTACGCATCGTGCTAAGACGAGCACTGGTGCTCCTCGAGCTCCGGGTTGTACAAACTGAACGGGTGGGCCGCGGATTATAGTATTGAAGTGGCATCACCAAGCTTGTGGGCCCACTATGATGTATGTGTTGTATCTACACCGTCCATCCATTTTGAGATATCATTTTAGAATATGAATCATAGAGTGAAGCGGATAAAAATTTGACGTGGACCCCACCACAAAAAACAGTGGAGAGAGTGATTCCCACCGTTGAAACTATCCTACGGCCCACCATAATGTTTATTTGAAATCCAACCTGTTCAAAAGTAAAAAGGGACACGAAAGAAGGGAAAACACAAATATCAGGCTGATCTAACACTCGTGGCTTTTAGAAGGTTGTAACGGTGGGCGTCATTGCCCCCACTGTTTTCTCTGTTGGGGTCCACTGGAGCTTTGGATTTAACTCATTCTCTGGATCTTGCCCTAAAATGATCTCTCCAAGTTGATGGACGGCGTGGATACAAAACATACATCATGGTGGGCCACGTACCTTTGATCTCATTTGAGCCGTTCGTACAACTCGGAGCTCGAGGCGTGTACGCCTCTCGTCTTCGCACGACACGTACAGCTGTGCAGCTGGCGTGAGGGAAGCGGACAGGTTGGAAGCAATTTCGTACTGAGTAACCTCTGTGGGGTCCACCGTTATTTCTATATTTCATCCACTCCGTTCATCCATATTAACAGATAATTTTAGGACTTGAGCCCAAAACAGAAGCATATAAAAATCTCAAGTGGACCACACCACAGGAAACAGTGTTACTAAACTTCTACCATTGAAAATTTCTTGGAGGCCACAGAAGTTTTGGATCAAGCTGATGTTTGTGGTTTCTCTTTATCCATGTTTTCTTAATCTTACCAACGTGTTAGATGACAAATAAACATTACTGTGGGCCTTCGGAAGGTTTCAACGGTGGAAATCATTATTCCACACTGTTTCTTGTGGTATGGTCCACTTGAGCTTTGGATTTACTTCAAATTTGGGATCAACCCTTAAAATTAGCAGAAAAAATTGATGGACGGTGTGGATAAACCACGACATTCACAGTGGGCCCAACTGAGTTTACTCAGTACAATAAAAGCATCCTTAGTACGCAGTCCGATTTCTGATAATCACGTCCAGCGGGTTGGTCCGTAAGTTACGGTACAACTATCACATAACTTTCAAGCTTTCATGCTTGTACAAAATCCAAACCATCCAGTAGGTTAGCACTAATATGATGACCACCTTATAAGTAAACATTCCATATCGAATCATCAGATAGACCACATTTACATTTTTCTATTTATCAATGGCTACACATTGTTCTTATGTGTGGCCTACCTGAGGAGCAGATACGGTTGATTTCTGCACCAGATGAACCCCGTGATAGTTCTAACTTCCAACCTAGTAGATCTGATTATCTGACTTAGGTTATGGTTTGGAATCATTCAGTTATGAACTGAGGGAAAAGAAATTAAAAAAAAAAAAAAAAAACAAAAGAAATACCTGTGTTCTTCGAACCAGGGACGGAAACATGTGCCTTCTTTGAATCAGGGACTGCCATCGTTGCTGGTGTTAGAAGAAGAAGAGAGGATCGAGGGACGGCCGGACTTTTGCTCTCGGGTTAGAAGAAGAGACCGGCAGGTTCTGAGAGAAAGAGGGTAAAAATTCGTTCGAGGTAAGAAAGAAAGAGCGGTAGAAGTATATCTGGGTAAAAAACTTGAAACTTATATATACCGGAAGTATCCGTTCCGGATCGGGCAGGATCGGTTCGGGTCGGATCCATTCGGTTCGGGTTTCGGGTCGAGTCGGTTCGGATGGACCACGATCCGGCATCGATCCGAAAGACAATCGGATCTGATTGATCCTACTCGATCCTCACCGATCCAGGCCGTCGGTTCGGTTCTGATCGGGTCGGATCGGGTCTGATCGGGTCGGATCCACCGGATCGGGTTAAGAATGCCCACCTCTACTGCTAGGGTCGTGCCGATTGCAGTGGAAGGACTGAAATGACTTGTCGAGGTGGTCGATTGGTCCGCTGGGGCGGAGTATAGCCATTGTCCCTCATTTTCGTGAAGCAGGATGGTTCTATATGACCCCCTTTTCCGCAATAGGTGCAAACATGATCGGATCGCTGTTGAGGGGCTGGCATGACAGGACACCTCAGTGGTGAGTCCACTCTTAACCTGTAACGCCCTGAAAATCGGGGGTCGAGTATGAACTCGACTCCCGAGTTCCAACGCATCACTTATGCAACATACACGATGATGGTTAAATGTTGTCTGAGTTAGCGTAATAAACATGAATGAGATTATACCAAAGCAGGAATTCATACTCCAGATCCGTTGTATAAAAAGCAAGCGTGAAGACTGACTGTATATATATATATGTAGAGAAACAAAATAAATGATTCATCATCCAGAGTATGAATCCTTCTGAGTCACAATATACATGTCTGTGTAATAAACAAAATGTCAAAATAACTAAATACAATCTCTGTAAATCCCATCAGTCCCGGCAGCCTAGTCGAAGCCGCCAAATAATCTGCATATACGAGAACTCCTCCTGGTCCTCGTCGTAATCGGGCCCGCCTCCGAATAGCGGACGCCTAAACCTGAGACAGAGTCTGGTTGGTGTGCGCAACACCGTCCCGTAACGTGGGAGTGAGTAGCTAACTCAGTGGAACAGTAAGATATAAGTTATCATGTTACCAATACAGTCAAGCAGTAATGATAAAGCAGTAAATCAAACACTCCTAGTTACTCTGATTAATGCAAGTATGAATGCGAGTATGATGGATGCCCTCACCACACCCTCCCTCATGCGACACCATCTCACGTTCGCGCATGCTTACATCCCACAAGGTGCTCCACATCTTCCGTGCACATGCGATGCATGATGAGTATGATTACCGAGTTTTTAATTAATTCATTTCAAAAAACACAGGTTGGGAAACTAAGGTACCTCCTCAGATCATATCCAAACATGATCCAATCTAGGGTCGTCACCCTAGTTAATATCAGACGATGGTGTGTTTTCTAGGTCACTGCAGAGGCTGCTAGGGTTGTTACGCACAAAGGTTGCACCACTCCCCCATCACCCCTTAAACGATTCATCACGATACAACTATACAGAAACAGGCCTAGTTTATACTCTATATGTCGCGGCGAACCCTAAGGCACGCCGCAACTTCAGAGTATGCTCGCGGTCACTACAAAGGGCTGCCAGTTTGTGCACACAAAGATCGCACCACTCCCCATCACCTTATCGGTGTAGGACGACAGCCGCGAATATAGTGTCCCATACCACCATAATCGGCTCACGAGTTGAATTGCTCACTTTGGTCACTACGGGGAGGCACGTAGCCCCGGCAGTAGGCCGACGGCCGACCACGGTGTCCCATACCACCATGCCCGGCTCATGAGTCTTAACGGATCGAGGTACCATGGTTAACGGGATTTTCACTTTGGTAAGTTTGGTACCCTAGGTTCAAGCATTAGCGACCAAACATGGTGAACATACATAAGGCATACGGTGCCATCGACATGTTCGGCTAGCTCGAGCGCACAACAAGTTGGGCGATATGAGGCGCAGAAGCACCTCGTGTGGCCAACCACTATCGCCAACCGAAGTACGACACGGGTTCACCAACACATCGTGCGTGGCGGAATGAAACCCCAACCACATCTTCAAGTCTGATACCGGATGCCTGGACTACGAACATAGTCCCAAGCTCAGTCAGTTGTGAAACATGAAGTAAAGCATAGGGCAAAGCATGTATTATAAAACATGAAGTAAAGCATTTTATAAGGCATGTTGTAAAGCATGTTATCAAGCATGTTACGAAGCATGTTATAAAGCACTATACACATAGGGACACAAATGCCTAGAGTTCACAGGTGAGTGGTTAGAGTGAACAACCACATGGAGAGTGTCATATATGACTCTAAGGTAGCGGAGAATCCCATCTCAAAGACCTAACTAAGGTTCTAACACTTAAACACTTACACTCGCAAGTGATTTCGCCAACACTTGGAATACACTACTTCAACATACATGACGTATGCTAGAGGAGGGTGTACTAGGGTTGCCCCGTTACCGAGCTAGTATTTTATACATATACAACATATTCATACAAAGCAAATAAACATAGCAAACACATCGGTAATTTTATACGTATAGGGTACTTCTACGTATACCCAATTTCGACATACATAGTGTTTACAAAGGAAGATAGATTTCGGCGATTCTTTTCGCCAAGCTAGTATTTTAATCATGTATTGTATAATCATACATTAAATACATATGACAAACATTATTCCAAAAGAAATACGTATACGTATTTCTTCAATACGTATTTTCAACATACGGCACATTTACAAAGGAACATATATTTTAGCGATTCCTTTCGCCAAACTAGCATTTTATTCATATAGCATATAATCATACATTAAATAAACATGTCAAACATTTATCCAAGAAAATACATATACGGTATTTATACGTATACCTAGAATATGTGAAATTCCATATTTCACACCGTTAATCAAAACAGAAACTAAGGCACTTTGTACATGTGCAATTGCAAGCGGATCATGAATCTACCATTATCTCGACATTGAAAGCGTTGAAAACCGTAACTTATAAGCTTAAAGTCCTCACCTTTGCCTTTGGAAACGGAATAAATCAAAGAAGGGTGATGGATCTTCCGTCTACGCCGATTTCTAGCCTAAAGAGCGGAATCGGTTAGTCGGTATACACCCCACTTCGATTCCACCACAAATCAGACCTAGGGTTAGGTTTTCTTACCTTCAAATGAGGCGGAAAACACCGGGAGAACGCCGAGAATAAGGCGGTGTAGGCCGTGTAGCAATCCTAAGGCAAGTGGAGGAAGATCTAAGAACGATCTCCAAGTTCTTCCCTCTCTTTTCTCTCTCTCCTTCTAGGGTTTCTCCCTAAATTCGTATGGCTGTGAGAGGGGCTGCTCTAAGCCCTTTTATAGCCTCAAACATTACGAGAATAGACTTAGGTTCATGGGGTAGTCGCTTATATAGGATATTCGGCGCTTTTCCACTCAAAAGGGAGTTCGGTAGGCCTCTTTGAACCAAACGTCGGACTTAAGCTCACCACCAACGGATCTACGTGGGATTACGTTTTTGACTCATTCGGATACGTAGATCGCACGTGGCGGACCACTTTCGGATTCGACGGTCGGTGGGCCACGATCGTAAATTCGAGTACATGTAAATGTTCTTGAAATTTTTCTTAATCCGAGGGTGTAATTTGGTCTGATTCGACGGTCGGGTTGCTTAATACTGACGCGTCAACGAACGATGCGATCACTATTCCAGATATTTATTTCGGCTTGTGAATAGTGTTTTTCACACTACCACGCTCCGATTCGAAACGAATGGCCGTGGAATATCGGATAAGGCGATTTTTGAGATGATTGTTAAGCCCGGTGGGCGGTCCTAGTTCCTTAACTTCGGGTTAATCGGAATCCCGAGGTGCGATCTAGACCTAATACGAAGTTTCGTTTCACTCCCAGAGCAAGACGGGGAATGAGTTTGGTTCTAAACTTTAGGGTAACCTAAGCGTCAATGATTCGCAAGGTTTGGGTCTTGCAGATCGTATTTAAAGCGATCCTAACGGATTTCATATTTAATTGAGTTTAGTACTTAGTTAACTTTGTTAAATTTCTAAAGGATTTAATCCTATGTGATTTCTCGGTCGAGGTGGTACTCGACCCAATGTATGGAATTTTTCGTGTCGTTACAATCTACCCCCTTAAAAAAAAATTTCGTCCTCGAAATTTATACTGTTCGTACTCCTCGAGAACCGAGGGTAGTTCTTCCCGACTTCGGCCTCGTCCCGGGTAGCTTCCTCCTCGAATGATGTGTCCAAAGTACCTTCACAAGTGGGATGACCTTGCTACGCAAGACTGCTCCTTCCTGTCAAGGATGCGCGTCGGGCGCAACTCATACGTCGCATCCTCGCTCAATCTGTACTGCTCCCATCTCGATGATATGCGAAGGATCGTGAACGTACATTTCTTCAAAGATAGATACATGAAATACGTTATGTACGTAGCAAGTGGTGTAGGCAAGGCGAGACGATACGCCACATCACCCACTCGATCCAAGATATCGAAATGGACCGATGAACCTCGGTGTGAGCTTCCCTTCTTCCCAAACCGAAGGACTCCTTCATAGGGGAAACCCGAAGGAACACATGATCACCAACCTCGAACTCCGGCGGTCGCCGCCTCGTACGGCGTAACTCTTCGTCACGCTTCTGTGAGTAATCGACGCCGATAATGTCTACCTTCTTTGTAGTCGCTGTACCAACTCCGGCCAATCAGGCTACGCTCTCCAACCCTCGCCCAACAAGCGGTGCGGTGCTCACAAGGTCGACCATATAGAGCCTCATATGGCGCCATGCCAATCGTCGCCTGGAAACTGTTGTTGTAGGCGAACTCTGCGTACGGAAGACAGTCGTCCCAACTGTCCTTGAAGTCCAACACACACGCTCGCAACATATCCTCCAGAATCTGATTCACTCGCTCTGTCTGCCCATCGGCCGAGGATGAAACGCCGATCGAACTTCAACTTCACACCCATCGCCTCCTGGATACGAGTCCGGAAGATGGATGTGAACCGCGTGTCTCTCGTCCGACACAATCTCCAAAGGAACTCCGTGCGAGACGGACGATCTCCCCGATATACGGCCTAGCTGCTCGTCTGCAGCAGAGTTCGTAACTCGATAGGG
Organism: Magnolia changhungtana; assembly: GCA_030180095.1. NCBI lineage: Eukaryota > Viridiplantae > Streptophyta > Magnoliopsida > Magnoliales > Magnoliaceae > Magnolia > Magnolia changhungtana. The sequence goes on from JASAUF010000229.1 coordinate 113,173, forward strand.
AGGAAATGGGCCGATTTGGTCAACCGGTCCACAATCACCCAAATGGAATCGTGCCCCTTCCTCGTCTTCGGCAGAACCCCGATATGAAGTCCATGGAGATGAAGTCCCACTTCCACTCCGCTATGTGCATGGGCCGAAGCAAAGCGGTCCAGAGGTCGGCGATGTTGCCCCCGCCTTGACCCGCCGGCACGTCGACACCGAGACACAAACTCAAAGCAATGTGGGCCTTCATGTTGTCCCACCAAGACGTCCGTCTCATATCCCGGTACATCTTCGTGCTACCGGGATGCATCGCAAACTTCGATTATGGGCGGACTCGAGAAGCTCGCGTCTCAAGTCGCGCACATCCGGAACACATGGCGGCCACGCAGGAACCGTAAACCCCCATCGGATCCAACTCTCCACTGAGTCCACGGCGTCGCTAGCCCGCTCTCGAAGCTCGGACAACCGTGCACGCCCTCTTGGGCCTCAACAATCTGTCGTCGATAAGTGGCCGCGCCCGAATGTGCGCAACACACTCAAATGGCTCCTCGACAAGTGAGTCTCCGCTCGAAGTCCCGCACAAACTCTACCATATCCCACTCGGCTATCATCGGTGCCGCAAATGCAATCGCCTTCTTGCGGCTCAACGCGTCCGCCCAAGGTTCGCCTTGCCGGGATGGTAGGAAACCTCGAACTTGAAGTCCTTCAAGGTCTCCATCCATCGGTATTTGTCTCATATTCAAATCTCGCTGCGTGAATATGTATTTAAGGCTCTTGTGGTCGCAGAAAAGCTCGAACTCCTCACCATAGAGGTAATGTCTCCAGAGCTTCAATGCAAAGATGACCGCCGCCAACTCCAGGTCATGTGTAGGGTAATTCTCCTCGTGCTTCCTTAATTGTCTCGAGGCATACGATATCACCCTATCTTTCTGCATCAACACACAACCCAAACCAACGCGAGACGCGTCAGTATACACCGTGTATCTCACCCCTTGCTCCGCAATACTAGCACAGGGGCGGACGTCAACTTGTCCTTCGCCTCCTTAAAAGTGCCGCCTCCGCCTTCTCATTCCAGGGCGAACTTCAGTCCTTTCGAGTCACCGAGACAAGGGCACTGGCGATCTTCGAGAAATCCCGAATAAAACGTCGTAGTACCCACCGCCAAGGAAACTCCTCACCTCGAATCGATTCAGGCCGCCGCTAATCCCGAACCGCAGCCTACCTTAGCAAGGTCCATGCTATCCCATCCTTGGACACTACATGTCCCAGAACTTGACTTCCCTCCCGGAAGTCGCACTTCTTGTATTGCGCAAACAACCGGTTCTTCTTCAGTGTCTCCAATACCGCTCGCAAGTGCTCCTCGTGCTCCTCCCGACTCGTGGAGTATATCAAGATGTCATCGATGAAGACGATGACGAATCGGTAGAGGAAGGGCCGAAATACCCGGTTCATCAGATCCATGAACACGGCGGGTGCGTTCGTCAGACCGAACGACATCACTAAGAACTCGTAGTGCCCAAAGCACGTCCTGAAGGCTGTCTTCTGCACGTCCTCCTCTCTCACACGCAACTGGTGGTAACCTGACTGGAGATCAATCTTTGAGAAATACTTCGCCCCTCTCAACTGATCGAACAGATCGTCAATCCTGGGCAAAGGATACTTGTTCTTCACCGTGACCTGGTTCAACCTACGGTAATCAATACACAACCGTAGCGACCCGTCCTTCTTCTTCACGAACAACACAGGTGCTCCCCAAGGAGACACACTAGGTCGGATAAAACCTCTCTCTACAAGTACATCAATCTGTGTCCGCAGCTCCTCCATCTCACATGGAGGCATACGATAAGTAGGCAACGAGATGGGCGTCGCACCAGGCGTAAGATCTATCGTAAAATCAATCTCACGCCGAGGAGGTAAACCCGGGATAGTCTCAAACACGCCTGCGAAGTCTCGAACCACTGGCGTACTATCTACTGTCGGACCATCAGTCGGCACAAGCAAAGCAAGATAACAATCAACTCGACAGGCCAACTGACCTGCACCGGAACGTGAAAGCCGTACCGTCGGGTCAGTCCATAGGCCGTCACGATCCGAGTGTCGCATCTACCTCCGCCCTCATCCGGTGAGCCAATCCATGCCAAGGATAACGTCGTAGTGCCACAAACGGAGCAACAATGAGGTCGACGAGCACGTGTCGCTACCCAAGACTACCGAGCAACCCTCGCACAATCGTGTGACATCCGAACAAGTCCCGTGAGTCGTAGTGAGTCTCATTCCCTTAGTGGGAATCGTATGCAAAGATAGGCGCTTCACCGCCCACAAGAAATAATAGAAGTAGTGGACCCAAGTGTCCACCAATAAAGAGACGGAGTGTCGTGAATAAAAGTCGTACCCTCGAAAGCCGTCGGAGCCTGGAACCGACGTCTCAGTGCCTCGCCCACGAGAGTATGAACGCGAGCCCTCGCGCGGTTCGGGCCGAGGAGCCAAGGGTCGCCTGTGGCGCCCGGCGTGCCGCACAGAGGTCGGAAGGAAGGATGTGCAGAGCCGTCTGTAGCGGTGGAGCCGATATGGCCTGTGGGCGAGAACGGCCCATCATCTGTGGCGGAGAGAAACCACTGTCCTTCATCCGCGCGAAGCAACTCCCGATAGGATGACCCTGTTTCCCGCAAGACGTGCAGGTCACACAGGGCGCCTCATCTGAGCCCCTGGCGCTGCGATCCTAGGAGGCGAGTCAACACGAGGCCTCTTGCCTAGGATAGGCCTGCTCTGTATCTCCTGTCGTGGCCTCGCAACCATAGTGCCACGTGATCGGGCCAACCGGTCCACATCCTGCTCTGCCGTCATAGACATGTGAACCAGTGCTGCATATGTAGGTATGGTGAGGCAGCATATCTTCGACCGTATCTCCGGTCGCAAGCCCAATGAAAATCGACGCATCCGCATCTGCTCGTCCACTAGTATAGTCGGGACAAAGCGGCCCAACTCGGTGAAGCGGTGCTCGTACTCTGTAATGGTCATACCTCCCTGCCTGAGGCGCAGGAACTCGTCCTCCCGCTCATGTCGGTAAGTCGGCGGTAGTATTTCTCATGGAACCGAACTCAAACGCCTCCCAGGTCCATACGTAGTCCGCGCGCTGCACCGCAACACACCGTCCCACCATAAACTCGCCTCTCTCAAACATGAAGGCGCGCGGCCTACCGCTCGCCTCGAGCAATGCAAAGATCCGAAGCATCTTCGAGATGCGGTCAAGCCAAAACTCGCCTCCTCGGGCCCATGAGTGCCCATGAACGAAGGAGGCCTCAAGCGCCGAAACCGCCGAGTAGACCGCGCGTGCCGACATCTCCGTAGGAGGCACCACGGTGGAGCGCAGGGGCACATCCTCACACCGAGCAGAGGCTCGGGGTGCCCGGCAGACAAACAGAGTCGAGGTGGAGTCGCACTACCACCACGGGATAAGGCCTCGGCCGATAGTGGCCATAAGCCGCCGATCGCTCCTCAGATGTATCTGCCGGCTCTTCTTCTTTGCATCTCGCGGCCTTGCTTCGCCGCATCCTTCTGGCCGTCGCATCTGCCGCCGATGCATCATCATCATCGTACTCAAACCTATCGGGCCGGCGGAGCACACGGGAGTCTGCCGCAGACGATGATGGCCGAATCGCTCACGGACCGGGGCGTGTATGGTGGCAACCCGCCAAGAGGACCAAGCAGGGGCCGATCGGATCCCAACCCACGGTCCGTAGGACCACTACTACTAAGGTGTCCGGTCCATGGAGCTACAAAGGAGATGTGCGGTGCTCGCGTATCTGTCATGCATGCCCTATACAACACAGTACAAAGATTTGTGAGATACAAAGATAATACACTCCATAAAGCACTTAAGCATTCCACACATCATCAAACAAAAGAGGCTATATGCTTTTCATTAACTCAAAATTGTCATAATACATGAACTACGAGTTTACATGAATCATGACCGAAATTACATTATAGCCAATACATCCACACATCAAACACTAACATTCTACTACCTAATACATCATCGAACGAAACACAAACCGCCTATCGCGGAACCAAAGCAAACACAACAAACAACGATATGGATGACTAAGCATCCGAAGTAGGCGGTGGAGGAGGAGCATTCTTATCCTCGCGCACAACACAGATGGCCTTCAACGTACGGACATCTTCTTGAAATTCTTCTTCATGTAGGCTTCATTCTCTTCAAGTTTAGTTCGAACTTGACCAAGCTCAGCCCGAACCTGTCCAATCTCAGCCCGAACTTGTCCAACCTCTTGCTGCAGGGCGGCTTGCCTCTCCTCAAAACGGGTAAATCGCGCATCAGATACATCTCGATCCACACCCTGCTCCTGAGCCGCAGGGGGTGAACTCTCCTCTGTGTCCTGAGCCTCTGGTTCTTCCTCCTGTATGTCATCACTGCGCTCCTCATCACTGTCAGCCTGGAGGTCAACACTCTCTTCGCCGGCGCTATCCGACTCATCTCCAGACTCATCGAGTCGGGCTTGCCGCTGTTGGGGGCCGATCTTCATATTCCTAAGTGTCGCTTCATTTATGATTCGGACCGGTGCAAGATCCTCCATATTCAATCTGTAGCCTACATCACGAGCCATCCTGCAGATCAGTCGGCCAAATGGGAGCGAAAGATCGTTCCTGGCAGAACGAACCACATTAACTATCTGGGATAGGATGAATGTGGGCAGGCATATGTTTTCCCAGCGTCCCATCTTGTACAGAAAGTCCACCATCACCCTAGTACATTCCGTGCGGTTACCCCACCGTGGGTATACATTGTATGTGAAGATGTGATGGAGCAAATGGAAGTCTTCAGACATCTTTGTCGCCGCAATACAACTTCCTCGCTTCCAAGTAACCCGGCGACCACAGAGAAATCGCGTGCGGCGATCCCTTTCCGCGCACTCCAGAGAAGTCATCACTAGGTCAGTACTTGACCAAGCGGGATCTTCGTGATTCGAGCCACTTCGTCCACAAAGTGATGGTGCGCCTTATGCCTCTCACAGAGACAGTAAACTGAAGAGGCTCTATTGATGCGTCTATAATGTGAGCGTAGAAGGCACGAACCGTGTGCTCACATGCGGGAGACTCGCCTTCAAAAATATGATTCCACCCGATATCCACCAAGTGGTCCATCATCGGGTGTAGGCCAAACATCCCCTCATCCACATGAGCTTCAAACACTACCTTGCGGCCTGCGAAGCGCCCATATTCCATGCCTATTGGATAAGCATTCTGGCGGGGTGGTCGGGATCCGTGTCTCGCTTTGACCTAAACTCGCACGCACGGTACTTGTGCCGGCCCCAACATCAGATTTTCTTCGGAGAACGGCTGGCCTACTTGGGCGGCGTCATCGGCCGCGGTTTTCCTCTTTCCCATGAAGGATAGGATGGAGGAAATGGAGAAAATGGTGGCCACCACACCAAGGAGGGCCATGAAAATTTTCCAAAATGGGAAACAAGGGTGACCTCTTTTACCTTCCACAATCAACAACCCAATAGGTGTGGAAGAAGCTCAAGAGGTAGAAAATGAAGAAGGAACAAAAAGAAAGTGGAATGGGTTGGGAGATTACCCGATTTTGAGCTCCAAGGAGGGTTATGAGAGCTCCAACTTGTGAAAATGGGGAAAGGGAGAGGCTAGGGCTGTTGTAGGAGGTAGGTGTGTGTGAGTTATGGAAGAAAATGGAGGGATTGAAGGTTTGGAGGGATGGTTTTTCGAAAAAATCGAAAATGGAGGTGGGGTGCTTGAAAAGAGGGGAAATGGGAGAGAAGGGAGCTCCACCCCTTAAAACCTAATCTAATGCAAAACCGCACGTGCCATGGGGTATAAGGGACCAAACCGACCACCCTCATGTTTAGAAACACGCTGTAGGAAAACGGACGGAGGCGCGGTCCGCCGCCGGTGCGCGGTGGCGCCGCGCGGTCGGGATTGGCCGGAGCCGCGCTGCCGCGGTCTGGTCTTGTTCACCAGACACCCAGTGGTGCCAAATCCACCCTGACTTGGTCCAAAATGTTAACGGATTAGTCGTGGGGGGCCCACGAACTCAGTTTTGTGCCAAAACGGTCAGTTCCAGGAAAGTTCTGACATAATCTGGTTTTTCCTGATTTTTAACGACTTATTTTTGGTAATTTGTGACCTGGACACGTCAATAGATGGTCTAGGAGTGACTTGGGGTCCATAAGTGTGGTCGGGATCGAGTACGCACTCGATCAAACTGTCCGTGTGCAGCGAACTTCGCCGAACGGCGAAATCGGGAGACCCTAAGACTGTTGCTATATTTTGCGCACCCTCCTAAGTGTAATGCGTCAGCGTACGTAGTGGGGACATAACTCAGGTCCGGTTTAATCAAAATCATGCTCTGATACCAACTTGTAACGCCCTGAAAATCGGGGTCGAGTATGAACTCGACTCCCGAGTTCCAACGCATCACTTATGCAACATACACGATGATGGTTAAATGTTGTCTGAGTTAGCGCAATAAACATGAATGAGATTATACCAAAGCAGTAATTCATACTCCAGATCCGTTGTATAAAAAGCAGCTTTAAGACTGATCATATATATATATATGTAGAGAAACAAAATAAATGATTCATCATCCAGAGTATGAATCCTTCTGAGTCACAATATACATGTCTGTGTAATAAACAAAATGTCAAAATAACTAAATACAATCTCTGTAAATCCCATCATCCCGGCGTGAGCCTAGTCGAAGCCGTGGCCGAATCGCATATACGAGAACTCCTCCGGTCCTCGTCATAATCGGGCTCCGCCTCCAGAATAGCCGGATCGCCTAAACCTGAGACAGAGTCTGGTTGGTGTGCGCAACACCGTCCCGTAACGTGGGAGTGAGTAGCTAACTCAGTGGAACAGTAAGATATAAGTTATCATGTTACCAATACAGTCAAGCAGTAATGATAAAGCGATAAATCAAACACTCCTAGTTACTCGATTAATGCAAGTATGAATGCGGTATGATGGATGCCCTCACCACACCCTCCCTCATGCGACACCATCTCACGTTCGCGCATGCTTACATCCCACGTGCTCCACATCTTCGTGCACATGCGATGCATGATGAGTATGATTACCGAGTTTTTAATTAATTCATTTCAAACAAACGGGGTTGGGAAACTAAGGTACCTCCCTTGTATCATATCCAAACATGATCCAATCTAGGGTCGTCATCCTAGTTAATATCGACGATGGTGTGTTTTCTAGGTCACCGCAGAGGTCGCTGTGGAACATTACGCACAAAGGTTGCACCACTCCCCCATCACCCCTTAAACGATTCATCACGATACAACTATACGAGAAAAAGGCCTAGTTCATACTCTATATATCGCGGCGAACCCTAAGGCACGCACGCAACTTCAGCAGTATGCTCGCGGTCACTACAAAGGGTCGCTGTGGTACAGTGCACACAAAGACCGCACCACTCCCCATCACCTTATCGGTGTAGGCCGACGCGCGAATATAGTGTCCCATACCACCATAATCGGCTCACGAGTTGAATTGCTCACTTGGTCACTAGGGGAGGCACGTAGCCCCAGCGTAGGCCGACAGCTCGACCACGGTGTCCCATACCACCATGCCCGGCTCATGAGTCTTAACGGATCGAGGTACCATGGTTAACGGGATTTTCACTGGTAAGTTTGGTACCCTAGGTTCAAGCATTAGCGACCAAACATGGTGAACATACATAAGGCATACGGCGATCGACATGTTCGGCTAGCTCGAGCGCACAACAAGTTGGGCGATATGAGGCGCAGAAGCACCTCGTGTGGCCAACCACTATCGCCAACCGAAGTACGACACGGGTTCACCAACACATCGTGCGTGGCGGAATGAAACCCCAACCACATCTTCAAGTCGATACCGGATGCCTGGACTACGAACATAGTCCCAAGCTCGATCAGTTGTGAAACATGAAGTAAAGCATAGGGCAAAGCATGTATTATAAAACATGAAGTAAAGCATTTTATAAGGCATGTTGTAAAGCATGTTATCAAGCATGTTACGAAGCATGTTATAAAGCACTATACACATAGGGACACAAATGCCTAGAGTTCACAGGTGAGTGGTTAGAGTGAACAACCACATGGAGAGTGTCATATATGACTCTAAGGTAGCGGAGAATCCCATCTCAGCACCTAACTAAGGTTCTAACACTTAAACACTTACACTCGCAAGTGATTTCGCCAACACTTGGAATACACTACTTCAACATACATGACGTATGCTAGAGGAGGGTGTACTAGGTTGCCCCGTTACCGAGCTAGTATTTTATACATATACAACATATTCATACAGCAAATAAACATAGCAAACACATCGGCGAATTTTATACGTATAGGGTACTTCTACGTATACCCAATTTCGACATACATAGTGTTTACAAAGGAAGATAGATTTCGGCGATTCTTTTCGCCAAGCTAGTATTTTAATCATGTATTGTATAATCATACATTAAATACATATGACAAACATTATTCCAAAAGAAATACGTATACGGTATTTCTTCAATACGTATTTTCAACATACGGCACATTTACAAAGGAACATATATTTTAGCGATTCCTTTCGCCAAACTAGCATTTTATTCATATAGCATATAATCATACATTAAATAAACATGTCAAACATTTATCCAAGAAAAATACATATACGGTATTTATACGTATACCTAGAATATGTGAAATTCCATATTTCACACCGTTAATCAAAACAGGAAACGGAAGGCACTTTGTACATGTGCAATTGCAAGCAGATCATGAATCTACCATTATCTGACATTGAAAGCGTTGAAAACCGTAACTTATAAGCTTAAAGTCCTCACCTTTGCCTTTGGAAACGGAATAAATCAGCAAGGGTGATGGATCTTCCGCGTCACGGCCGATTTCTAGCCTAAAGAGCGGAATCGGTTAGTCGGTATACACCCCACTTCGATTCCACCACAAATCAGACCTAGGGTTAGGTTTTCTTACCTTCAAATGAGGCGGAAAACAGGAGAACGCCGAGAATAAGGCGGTGTAGGCCGTGTAGCAATCCGGTGCAAGTGGAGGAAGATCGGCAACGATCTCCAAGTTCTTCCCTCTCTTTTCTCTCTCTCCTTCTAGGGTTTCTCCCTAAATTCGTATGGTGTGAGAGGGGCTGCTCTAAGCCCCTTTTATAGCCTCAAACATTACGAGAATAGACTTAGGTTCATGGGAGTATCGCTATATAGGATATTCGGCGCTTTTCCACTCAAAAGGAGTTCTGGTAGGCCTCTTTGAACCAAACGTCGACTTAAGCTCACCACCAACGGATCTACGTGGGATTACGTTTTGACTCATTCGGATACGTAGATCGCACGTGGCGGACCACTTTCAGTTCGACGGTCAGTGGGCCACGATCAGAAATTCCGAGTACATGTAAATGTTCTTGAAATTTTTCTTAATCCGAGGGTGTAATTTGGTCTGATTCTGACGGTCAGGTTGCTTAATACTGACGCGTCAACGAACGATGCCGGATCACTATTCCAGATATTTATTTCGGCTTGTGAATAGTGTTTTTCACACTACCACGCTCCGATTCGAAACGAATGGCCGTGGAATATCGGATAAGGCTGATTTTTGAGATGATTGTTAAGCCCAGTGGGGCGGTCCTAGTTCCTTAACTTCGGGTTAATCGGAATCCCGAGGTGCGATCTAGACCTAATACGAAGTTTCGTTTCACTCCCGAGAGCAGACGGGGAATGAGTTTGGTTCTAAACTTTAGGGTAACCTAGCGTCAATGATCTCCGCAAGGTTTGGGTCTTGCAGATCGTATTTAAAGCGATCCTAACGGATTTCATATTTAATTGAGTTTAGTACTTAGTTAACTTTGTTAAATTTCTAAAGGATTTAATCCTATGTGATTTCTGGTCGAGGTGGTACTCGACCCAATGTATGGAATTTTTCAGGTCGTTACATAACCTCACGTTGGCAACTGATGGGAGTAGAGGTTCGGGCCTAGGCCTTGGACCCGATTGCAGGCGAGCTCGGGAGATTCTCTCCTTGTCCTGCTCAGACCGCAAGGACATTTCTACCAATTTCGGGTACGTAAGAATGGTGGCGCAACACATCTAAGTACGAATGCCCGCATGTAGGCCCTCTGAGAATCGCCTCATCTTTGTAGGCTCATTTGTTATAATGTGGGGAGCGTACCTAGACAGCTCCGTAAAGCGATTCTCATATTCTGCCACTGACATCCCCCCTTACTGAAGGCGGAGGAATTCACTCTCCTTCTCATTAAGGTAGGTAAGGGGGTAGTACTTTTGGAAGAATCGTGTTTCAAACTCGGCCCAAGTCCACACAAATCCAACTGGAACTGTTCACAACACACTGTCCCACCATATACCTACCTCTTTCTCAAACCCGTATGTCACAAGTTTGACCTGTTCAGCCTCAGAGCAATAAAGCGGTCTGATCATCTTGGAGACCCGATCTAGCTAATACTCGGCCTCTTCGGGTCGATGGGTGCCAGCGAACGTGGGTGGTCGTAGCCTCCAGAATCATTCGAACAAAACTCTCGCTGGTACCATCGCGTAAAATGGCGGAGCGGCACTTGAGTTTTGGGCCATATTACCCGTCATTATGGCTAAGATTTGCTGTTGTTGCTGCATTAAGAGTAACATCTTGACAAGGCCGAGCTAAATGTCCTAGAGGGGGAGGGGTGAATAAGACAATGCCAAATTTAAAAAATAAAGCGCGGAAATAAAGACTTAATAAGTAGTTGATAGCACAATAGAAAGCAACCTCAAAAATCAAGTATTGAGAGGTTGATATAGATGTTGTTCTAAGGACAACCTTACACCAAAAATCAATGGCTTCTGGTAGGACAACCTGATTTCTAGAACGGTCTGTGTATCAAAATCCCAAACTAATACAGAGGAATAAAGAATAAATCAGAAATAAATATCTACTGCTATTACAACATTCACCACATGTGCAGAAAATAAATTACAATCATTCACCACAAATGCACAATAATAAACATTCACCACAACTCCAGCAATTATAGTGGTTCGCTTGTGTATACATCAACTGTTAGAAAACAGCCACACAACTACTCCACTCCCAATATCCTCACCCATGAGATATTGGCTTTCACTATAAAATAGGTTTTCCAAGGTTCACCCAAAACCTTCACAATTGTGTTTTCAAAGGGCTACCACAATTAAAAACCCCAGTCACTGAGATTTTCTAGTTATCTCAATCAAAACCAAAAATGAAAGATTTTCTGGCAATCTTACAAACCAAATTCAAAAAATTGAAATGTACTTATCTGAAGATTTTTCTTATGATGAAGCCCGGTAGAACCAATTCATTGTAGATGTTCAATGTAGATGTTCAATATCCAAACTCACATATGAAAGGGTTCTTAGGTCTAAATGATTTTTTGATTAAATTAACCTGGGCTAGCTTGATTTGATTTTGATCTCAAAAAGGGTAAAATCAATATTCCCTTTTCAAAAGAAATAGAATTGAATAAAGATCACAAAATCAAATGCAAAAAAGCTATTAAAAGAATATTAAATACTAACCAATTAGCTTCTCGAATGTGGGGACGAGTTTTCTCAGAGTTGTAACTTAAATATCTTAGAATGAATTCAAAAACTCTGAAAATCGTTCTCAATTTATAGACAAAAATATTATTCACTCGATTGACCTAGTGGTCGGTTTGACTGGTCGAAGGACCAACAACATTTCAAAATTTCTTGCACGATAAGATAAGATTGTTACTCGACTGATTGAGTGGCTTGCTCGACTGGTCGACCCCTGCACTCGACTGGTCGAGAGGGACCAGAAATGCTTGCTGGACTTTGAGTCAAGCCTGCACGACCGGTCGAGCATTGTTCACTCGACCAGTCGAGCAGTCTCCAGGACTGGTCGAAGATCCAACAAAAAATTCTAAAAATTCACAACAAACCTTGAACTAGTCGAGCTAGTACTTGGACTAGTCGAACCATGGCTATGACTAGCCAAAAAATGACCTATAAAATTATCAAATGACCTATGATATAAATACAAATTATATGACCTATCCTAATGTCAATCTAGGGTCAAACAAACCTTATTTGTTAGATTGAATCATCACATGTCATTCTCTTGATCTAGTTGAAGCTTGAAGACTTGATCTAGTACTTGAACTTCTTGATGTTGTTCTTGAGTCTCTTAATCTTGTACTTGAACTTCTTGAACTTGTATTTGAACTTCTTGATCTTGTACTTGAGCTTCTTGATGTTGTACTTGAATGTAGGCAAGGATGACATGAAGTTGATCATACAGTAATAGCTACACAAGATACAAATTTTAAGAAGTTTTGGCACTACAAAATTTGACAAACCTAGGAGGTAGATACGATAGCATTTACACATCTGACCCATCATATCCAGGGTCGGGGCACCTTGAGGTCCGGCTAAAGATAATGTAGGATTCTGGCCAAAGGTCGTCGGGTTAGGTACCGGACTGGGGGCCTCATTGGTCTCTCAGTGTGAATCTGGGACCGATGCATGATTTTGGCCATAGCTGTATGACCCGTATCCTAAACCGTACCGTTCTGTAGGTTCCCGCGGTCTTTTCGGTCAAATTCCGGTAACCTTCGACCCTTAACCGGCGTTGCGCGCGACCCTGATTCACACGCTGTCAACCCGAGTCGACTTAACTCGAGACTAGTACCCTTGCGACCGCACCGTCGCCGCGGTTCCGATGCCACGACTCGCGCACCGAGGCAATACTCTGACTAGAAGATGTGGGCCAGCGTTCGGTGCGAGGAAAATGCCGTGCGTTGCGAAACCCAAGAGAATCTCAACGAGATGTCACATCAATCAACCATCAATCAATCTCATCAAGTCAAGTACACATCACTTCACACTCTTCCCCAAGCAACCCCTAAAGTCAAGAATTTCTTACACCACCCATGCCTTTCTTACACCTTTTACCCCAAAAGTCAAAAAGGTGCTCTTACACCCATCACCCCCACATCCATCACTCCATCAAACATCACCCATCTCTCTCCCTTTACAAGTCTCTCTCTCTCTTTTCCAAATCTCATTCCAAGTAAATCCCATACGTATGAGCCTCTCCCTCTCTTTCAAAGCTCCAAGTGTGGCCCACCTTTTCATCCCAAGATCCTCCATCTTAGCCATCCATTCATCATCTCCTCCATTGGAATTGAAGCTAAGGAGCTAAGGAACCAATAAAAGCAAGAAGATCGAACGGTGGGTGCTTGATAAGAGTAGTTTTTCATATTTTTAAGATGGGCCAAGTGAGGCCAACTGATCAATGGTTTGGATCTCACTTGGGACCCTAAGATGTGGCCGATGGCCCACTAGGATCATCATGATCATTCCACGATGGGGCCATTCTTCATGGACCCCATCATGATATTTATTTTCTTCTATACCTAGGGTCATCTAGACCGTTCATTTTAGTAGAGAAGGGACCTCCACCGTTGGATTGTTGATTTAATGGGCCCATGTGTAATGAGACCCACTTGATGTATGATTGGTTGCAAGGGAGGGCCCATAGTGTCGGGGCCCCCCCCATCACGTGTGTCCCACCCTCTACCTCTCTCTCTCCCTCTTTCTTTTATGTTTTGTATGATGATTTGGCCGTGTGGCCCACTTGGATGGACCCCACTATGAAGTATGTATTTAACCCAAGTCACTTGTAGTTGGGGCCCACTTTATATGTGTTGGATTGACAACATTCATCATCTGACGGCCCACCTAAGTAGGCCCACTTCCTGTGCACTTGGAACTGCAAACCGTCCAGCGTCCCTGGACGCTGAACGTCATTTGGAAACACAAATATAAGCTTGGTTCAAGCTCTTGTGTGGACCACTTATATAGGCCCCACCTTGATTTATGTGTTCAATCCACGTCGTCCATCCTATTCCTTGCCTCGTTTTAGGCGTTGAGTCGAAAAATGAGGTCCATCCGATCATCAGGCGGACCATACCACAAGAAACTATGTTTCATATCGTTCAAAGCTTTTAGGGCCCACCTTGCTTTATCTACACTCCAGATATGTCATACATTAGACTTGTTTTGTGTATTTTGAGCCGTAGAATCTGTTGGACGGTGTGGATTTACCTAAAGCGGGCCCCACAGGTGTTTTTCTCAAAAAAAAATAAAAAAATATATATATAAAGGTGCCGATCGCAGCAATAGTCTTCTTGTCGAAAAACGGCCAGTCTTTGCACTAACGCTACGACGTGCGGTTGGCGGACGGGGGGTAGCCAGCGACCACGGCTCCAGCCGTGGGCCCCACCATGATGTGTATTTTCCATCCAACCCTTTTATTTGGTGGGCCACCTCCTGAGGTGGCCCCCCTCCAAAGATCGGTCCGATCCGAGTCCCGGATGGCCCACACCAAAGAAAACAACGAGAATTGGAGGTCTGCCATTGAAACCTTTTTGGGGCCCACAGAAGTCTCGGATCCAGCTGAAATTTGTTGTTACCCTTCTTCTAGGTCTGCGTGACCTTATGAACGGGTTGGATGGGGCGTAAACATTACGGTTGCCCCCACGTGGGACCCACAGTGATTTATGTATTTTCTCCACCGTCCGCTGGACGGTGGAGCCCGCTGTGATGCATGTTTTCCTACCGTCCAGTGGACGGTGGGTGTGTGAGTGGGTGCATGCACATGTGTGCGTGTGGGTGTGTGCGTGGGTGCGTATGTGTGTGTGTGTATATATATGTATATATATTTATATATATATATTATATATATATTATTGTATATATATACAAATATATTATATTATATTAAGTAATATACTTTATGGTGGACCCTCAAATGAACCCGGCACCATGATGCTTATGTTGCATCTAATCTGCCTATCCATTTTGAAAGATCATTTTATGGCATGAGCTAAAGATGAGCCAGATCCATAGTCCAAGTGGACCCCACCTTGGCATGTTTTGAGGTCCATCTTAACGTATTTGTGGTAGATCATTGGGGCCCACTTTGATGTGGATGTAAGGCCCATGTCATTAGGCCATTTGATGTATTCTAGGGCCCATGGGTTAAGGCCCATTGAGATGTATTAGGGCCTATGAGTTGAGGCCCATTTGATGTACATATGGGGCCCAATTGGTGTGGCCCATTTGTTATATATAAGACCCATGAGACTAGGCCCATTTGATGTATCTAAGGCTCACGGGTTATGACCCATTGCAATGCGCATAAGGCCCATTGGTGCAGCCCATTGATGAGGCCCACTTAACGTATGAAAGGCCCATATGGTATGGCCCATTTGATGTACCTAAGGCCCAATGGGATGAACCTAAAGCCCATTGCAATGTGTAACCCCAACCTGGTTCATGTAATGATGTTTACGACGGGCAATGCCTTGGGAGCAATGTTGGTTTGACGTCCATATTGTCGAATAATGTTGGTTAAATGTCTACATTATGATTCTCCCTAGGGCCCATTGTTAGGCCCATACTGGTAGGCCGTCTAGGCCCATCTCCTTATGAACAACATTTATCCCATATAACATGTTTAGTATAGTCCCATGATTCATGATCATACGCATCATATGTATGCTTGATATGAGAAGTGACTGATCATAGCATATGCCTTCGGGCAGATTGTTTAGGGGCTCCCGGTTAGGCGGTGTTGCCCTACATGAGCGCACGATACGCGCAGGATTGCTGCATGACTGGATAGTGTGATTCATGCATTCGCATTGTGTAATATGGTTACCATACGCCCTAGCGACATCAGGGCCATAGCCACCACAGTCATAACATGGTTGGCAGGATTGGATACCGGAAATCTTGTTCTACATGGGGTGCTATAGATATCCCTGGGTGAAAGTTCCTAAACCCTTATGATACCAAGAGGTTACTCCAACGTCTATACTGAGTGGGTACACGAGCGCCGATGGCTGATTACCAGGAGGCTGCACTTTTCACTGTGTCGTGGTCGGTTGGAAGGGGGTACGGCCTTACCCGTCCGAGAGGAGGGGGCAATGCTAGGCTGAGTTTGACCAGCTCGAGGAATGGGTCCGCTATTGACGAGCCGCGCCCGATATTGGTAGGCGGGTAGTGAGGTCTCTTCTACTTACCTTATTGCGCGTGATGGGGCGACAATCTGGTTTAGAGTGTACTAGACCCCGGTGATATCCCAGAATTGAGCTGTATTGACATGTGAATTTAGATGAGGATTTGTATGCTTGAGTTACATTTCGCATCGCATGGCCTTGGTATGGCCGACATCTTTCATGCCTTGCATCGCATAGCCTTGGTACGGCTAGTAGTATTCATGGATTCATCAGCATGTTTCGCATTACTCTGATACTGCATGTCTGCATTACTACCTTGCGCACACACTTTCACCACCCTCTAAGCTTTCTATAAGCTTATGCACGACCGTTGCGTGCAGGTGACGCGAGGACGCAATGTGAAGCCGAGGCGGAGCGCAGCAGATCTTTTAGAGCTTTTTGTCCATTCTCATTGTATTTCCCTTTATGCTCATTGTACTTGTAAAGTTTTTTATCATAGTGGAAATGTGATGGAGTTTTTGGTTGTTGTTTGTGGGTTATGTCTTTGGTTGTGCTCATTACGAATTAAACTGATGTTAAAAATCCTCCTCGTAGCATCCCAGGATCGGAACCTGGCGTATGGGCGTTAGGAGCCGAGAATGGGGTTCTACGGAGGCTGTCGACGCCGGATTCGGCGATCGAAAATTTTGTGATCCTGGTTTTCGAGTTTGGAGCGTGACAATAGGCTGGCTGATTAGGTACCGGACTGGGGGCCGCATTGGTCCCTTGGTACGAATTCGGGACCATATCAGATTCCAGACCCGAGTCGGGGCCTTGTCGCTCTTTAGGAGGAAGGGAGGTTCCATCAACCAACCTGCCGTGTAGAAGACAGACCATGTTCCGACTGGTCTTTGGGGACATTCCCTATGTTTTAGTCAGGGAGTCGTGTTAGGTACATTATAGGAGTGATGTGCAATTATGTGGTTCTGCAGTACTCAATGGAAAGCAAAATTTATCTAGAAGCACTATCAGCCAACACCATTCATAACATAAAGAAAAGGAGATTTCATTTTCAATTAGCATAATCAAGTAACCAATGCACATATTTCATTCATAAGGGAAGGTTTTTCGATTACATAGATCCTCCGTAGCTAACGCGTTAGAGGGGTAAGCCATACTACAATGTATAACGAGAAACTAAACTTAGGCAATACATATCGCAAACTCCCCGCAAGGAGAAGATGACGCCATTCTAGGGATGGGGCCACAAAAAGCGGTGGTGTGAGGGCCTACCGGTCCTCAAAGTCAGGCGAAAGAGGGGGCGCTCCCTCCTTCTGTACACAGCACAAGACTGCCTTTATTGTGCAATAGAGCTTCTTGCTCCGCTTCTCTTGTCTCTCCATCCTCATGTCAAGCGCATGCAGGTGCTCTTGTATTTCCTATAAGGTAAAGGGTGTCTCATTTGCCCCTTCCTTTTCGGCTTCCTCTTCCTCTTCACTTTCTTCTTCTTCATCGCTCCCCTCTTCTTCTTCCTCTTCAATCTCATCCCCAAATTTTTTGAGCCTAGCTATCTTTTGCTTCTAGCCCATATTCATGTGGTTGAGCGTAGTATCGTCGATGACTTTCACGGGCTCGGGGTCCCCATTGGATCCCCTGATTCTGTACTTGCGGGCGAGCCTACAGATCAAGCAACCAAACAGAAGCACTGCATTTCCCCGAGTCGATGTTCCTGCCTTCACGATCTGAGTAAGCACAATGGTGGGGAGACATACTTGTGCTCCCTGGTCCACTTGGTATAGGAGCTCAATCATGAAATGGTTGCACTCAGTCCGGTTGCTAGTCCTTGGATACAGGTTGTACGTATAAATGTGGTGGAGTAGTCGATACGGAAAGAGTAAGTCAGAAGCAGACATGCCGCTGTCATGCCTCCACTCGAGCAGCTTCCCACACAGGTGCATAATTCGCTCATCCCTATCCCGTTTCTTCTTCGTATTCTTCACATTAATATGCACTTTTCGTATTCTTCACATTAATATGCACTTTCCCTAGAGGTGCGTTGAGGATCTTGGAGATGACTTCTATGTTAACGCGGACCGACTGCCTGCCAAAAGGGATGTCGAACCCTAACGGGTTCGTACTTGCCTTACGAATTATGGTGTAGAAAGACGTTACCAAGCCTGCATCGGAGTGGTAAGTACCCTCAAACATGTGTGCCCAATCGTTGTGTAAGAGGTGGTTGAGTAACTCGAATTCGCCAAAGAACTTTTCTTCGACGGAAACCTCAAACACGACCTTCCGATTCTAAAATTTCCCTAGATTCACCTCGAGGAGCGCGGGAGGAATCACCATCGCTTGTTCGTCGTGACTTCTCTTCAAGCGCCTCTCACGGCTTGGCTCCGCTTCGCTAGAAGTCATTGCTAGCTGCGGCTCACTCTCCCTTCCCGCACGCCTAGCCTGGCTCGGCCCCGCCTCATCGGGAGCCGCCTTTCTCTTTCCCATGAGGGAAAGGATCAACGAAAAGGAGAAGAACGACACGATGGCTCCAAGAAGGGCCATTCACCTACAAACTCGAGGGTGAATGGTCTAAGGGTTGAAACTTGGATAGAGGTAGGCTTGTAGAAGATTTGAGGATTTGGGGAATTTGGGATTTGTAGAGACCTAGGATTTGAGGAAATGGAGGGATTGTATGATTCAAAAATTTGGAGATTGGAGGATTTCGAAATTGATAGGATTTGGGGATTTGAGGGTTTTAAAAGGAAAAAAGGGGATAAAAGAAAAAGAGAGGATGGAAGGAGGAGTGAGAATGATGCAAGAGAAGCAGAAGATGAAAAAAGAAGAAGAAATGGATGAAAGATTCAAGATTTGGGGTTTGACGATTTTGGGATTGGTAGGATTTGGGGATTTCTTTGTAGAGGTTTTGAGGGAGTGAGAGGGAAAAGGATGAAAGAAGAAGAGAGGGTAGGAGTAGAAGTGAGAATGTGGTTAGAGAAGGAGAAGATGAAAGAGGAAATGGAAGAGGGGTTGTGGATTTTGGGGCTTGTGAGAGTTGAGAGAGACAACGAGAGTGAGAAGGGTGAAGGGAATGAGATATTTGAAGATTTAGAGAAAGGGGAGTGGGATTTAGCAAACCCGACACACATACCAACTTAAAAAGGGGAAGGGCGGATCCGCGATTCACCGCGGATGCGGCGATTGCACCGCGGTTCACTCTCCCTTTGGCGATGAATCGCAGATCCCGCAATTCCACCGCGGGCGTCTGTCCCCATCGGCAATGGATTGCAGCCTGGGTGGTGGATCGCCGCCCGACGTCTATGGGGTGGCGGTGGATCGCCATCTGGGCGATTTTGGGTGGACCTCTTGCCCTCTTTAGGCGGCGGCTCGACACTTGGGGCGGTGGGCCCCACTTTGGTGACCACGGGGATCGCTGAGTGATGATGGTGATGATGATGATGATGTTGATGGTGATGATGATGATGATGATGATGATGCTCATGATGATGATGATGACAATGATGATGATCATCATGATAATGATGGTGACGGTAATGATAATGATGGTGACGGTAATGATGATGATGGTCCGTTTTAAATTCGAAGTTGTTGAGATGTTCATTTGAGGAACATTTTCGTAGAAAATTGAGTAATCTGTTAGATATACCCTAGGTTGTTGGAAACTTAGATTAGGCACATCCCCCTTAACTGAAACCAAAACTTGGATATACTCTGGCCCGACCTAATCTCTTCTAAGCCTAGTTCTCATTCTAAGAGTCGACGTCTCTATATACTAAAGGCTTAGTCTTAGGGTCCCGATATTGCTATGTTCTAGCAACCTGGCAATGTCAGCTGACATACTAAAGTGGGTCCTCAATCCATAGCCCTGTCTGATCCTAAACTATGCTCTGATACCAACTGTAACATCCCAAAATTTTGGGAGCCGTGTAATGCTCAACTCACAAAATTTCGGACATTAATCTCGCCCCTTTTGAGCAGGAATCATATTCGACTACTCGTAATATAACAATCATGCACTCAAGTAATCACACTTAAACATGTAACATGCTTCAAAATGATTATACTTAAGGGAAAAGAGGTTTACTGAGGATGCCCTATACATCGAGTTGGACTATGGGCTTACACCCAGGCCCAATATACAATCAAGGTGATCAAAAGAGTATGTCCAAAAGAATGGGGTATCCAGGCCCAACATGGATGACAAAAGAAGACAAAGAACACATAGGCTAAGTCGACCCGTCGAAGAGCTGGAAGTACGAGAATTCCGCTTCTTGGTCCAAATAAGCATCGTCGAGGACATCTACCTCTATGGTACCTGCATCTAAGGGGTTATCTGATTGGTATTTTAAAATACTGTCCCAGAGTGGGAGTGAGTGATCAACTCAGTGGTACCATTAGCAATGAGTTACGCATGTTATCAATCCAATCAGTACAGATAACAATATTAAGGAAAATCGCAAGCGCAGTTAAATCTTATCAATCCCAGAGATATGATGATGTAGCATGATCATTTCCTAGCTAGTGCGATGCAGCAATATAATTTAATAATCAAGCATATCGTCAATTTTATTCACCCCGTGGGTTGGGGAAAACTAAAGTACCCTCGTCTTATCATAGTCTTGATTAGTTTGCGGGCTCGGAGTGGCGTAAACCCTCATTGCTTGCGATCTGAATCCGGTATCGGGTTCGCGATCCGTGTGACAATTTCCCCGTCGATAAGAAGTTAACACTGGCTCGACCGACCAGCCCGATCGATCGCTATGGACCCTGATGATAACGTCCGGATGCACAGGATTGGACAGCTCATCAGCGAGTGGAGGGCGTTCGCGATCTATATAGGAGTCGTCACTCACATGCACCAGCGAGACGGTCGCAATATCATTGTAGTTAGGAATATCTGATTTACAGCTTCCTTGGTTGCTCAATGGTCACTACGGGGAGGCTCGTCACTCCATCGTAGGCCGACAGCTCGGACACGTTGTCCCATACCACCATGCCCAGCTCATGAGTCTCGCGGATTCTTTCCTGGTTGCAATTTAAAGTGGACTCATCTAGTAGTAACGTGGGCACTCTAAGTTCCTTTCAAGGTTACTCAATCCAAGGTTTTCCAACGATTTGTCGACTTTCGAGCTAGTTCGGTCGACGTGGGGCAATTCGGCTTGACCGACGTTGGTATAAGCGTGCCATGTAGTCCAGCTACTGTCGGTCTTCTAAGTTCAACCTGGGTCGATCGAATAAGCCAAATACGGCCGGCTTGGACCGAGTCGTTTCTTAATTCAAGCGGTTAGTCGACATTCCCGAGGTGGGGAGAAATCATGCGTCTTTGCGACTCAGCAATCGCCTCGTTTCGTTTGCATGTTATTACTTTCAAGTTCACACAGACATTTTATCAAACACATGAGCATTAGTGGAGCTATACATTTATATAATCCTAATAATTAACACATGCGTAGCATTTAACGTCCTAACTTCACTTAGGCATTTCATCGAACACATGAGCATCAGTTGAGTTACACATTGATAAAATCCTAACAGTTTAACATATGAGTAGCGTATGTTATGTTAGCCTTACTTAAGCATTTCATCGAACATACAATCAACAATGAAAACTAGAACCTGGATGATCAGGCATTTCATCGAACACATGAATTACAATAAACTTCATAAAACAGATTATTTGCAAATCATTTCAAATAAACAATACAACAAGTTCTTAAGCGTAGATCGCGACCCATGATCATTATCTGGGCCCTCAGGGGTCGAGAAACGGTAACCTAGGGTTAATAGTCCGTATCTTTGCGGCGATTCTTCCTCTCTCGACGGTTTCGAAGTTGGAGTTCGACGCAAGGCGTAAGAATCTGTACAATAGACGTAGTCTATAAGGAATTGTAGAAAAAAGGGCTTTAATAGTCTAGGGTTTTGGGTCGAGGGTCAGATCTCACCTGTTTGTGGTCTTAAGGAACCTGAAAGGAGTCTTGGTTGCGGCACGAAGTCTTCTCGAGGAAAAGGAGATCGACGTTCCTTGGTTGGATACCACCTCTCCCTGCTTCCTCTTCTCTTCTCCTTGTTTCCTCTTTTACAATGCCCTAGGAAAAAAAAATTTAAAAAATTCGTGCAAGGGAGAGAGGTGTGAGAAAATGGGGTTTTTATAACTCCTGTTCTGATGTAAATGTCCCTAGTGGCACTTGTACTCCTATATTAACCCTATAT
The DNA here is from genome assembly GCA_030180095.1 of Magnolia changhungtana. NCBI lineage: Eukaryota > Viridiplantae > Streptophyta > Magnoliopsida > Magnoliales > Magnoliaceae > Magnolia > Magnolia changhungtana. The sequence continues at coordinate 135,424 of JASAUF010000229.1, forward strand.
GGGTCATTTTTGGTCAGTAAGGTTACGAGGGGAGGCCCACAAGGCAATTTGCGCATAGGGCTAAGGATTCTAGTAATAGATAAGCCAAAGTATGTTGCAGGCTAGTGATCACGCTCCAAAATGAGCCTTGAGAACCCTATTTTGATTCAACGGTATCCCTTTGGCCGTCGGACTCCAGACTGCATGGAACCGGCCAAGATAATGACCCTGACGAATGTTCCAAATTTGGCCAACATCCGATGGTCTAAGCTACTTGATTACACTACCAAATGAGGTGTTGGCCTCCTTTTTAATGTGTTGACCTATTATGCTGGTCACTTGCACCTTGTCATGCACTTAATTGGCAGGCTCAAGTTAAGAGTTTATTGCGCACCGACTTGACTTAATACTTGCGATGGGCGCCAAGCCCGCAGTGGTGCATGCCCCTCCAGGATCTTGGGCCCAACGGGCTGGTTATACCCGTTTTACAATCGAAAACGGCATGTTAGGTCACCCTTTTGTGGATTTCGGCTATTGGTGTAAATCTCTGGTGTGGTCAATGGTTTGATCTAGTCTCACTTATGGACTTGCATGGTCAAGGGCAGTAACCAAGTCACGAACGTCCTAAGTCTGCTAACTTCTGATAGGTCGGTCAACGCGCCATGACTTATAAAGAAATTTTATGTTACATATATATATATATAGATGAAGCTTATTATTGACCTTGGTTGTGATTAATTCTGCTAGTTATGTTTCCTTTCTCAACTCCGTTTCCTGACACTTCATTGTGATAGTTTGATTTTTTCGGCAACATTCTTATTTAGAATTTTTAATATTTTCGGTGGTGTATACTTGAACTTTAGACATGACTCGGGTTTTTTTTTTTTTTTTTCCTTGGCTCATGCCTTAAAATTATGTCGGGGACGTACAGTTGATATGATAAATATATCAATACAGGGCCTCAGCGAACCTTGGTCTCCTTTCTTGTTCGCACATTCGCAGCCCAAGTGCACAGACATTCCGTGGTGAGGTCGGTGACGTGTGATACACCGTGCAATCCGCTTCTTGCCGGCTCATTTTAAAGCATCATTCCAAAAAATAAACCGGTACTCAAATGAGCATTATGACGGACTTTAGAAAGTTTTCAATGGTCATTATTCAACCATCGCTATTTTCATGTGATGTGGTCCATCTGATATTTGAATCTGCTTCATTTTCGGGCCCTTGTCCTGAATAATGATCCAAAATAAATAGATCAGCACGGATAAAAACACATACATCGTGATTAGGCTTAGCGATCACCGTCCGATGCAATCCGCGTTCACGCAAAACACGTGCTTCACGGTGGTCCCACAAAGCCTCAGGACCGAATCCGTCCTGTCGCTTGGAGGACAACATCCCCTTCCCATCAAAAGTCGCCAGAGTACTTGACTAACGAGTAAGAAGGCAAGATGCAGAAGGAAAAGGTCAAAAAATCGCGGCAGCCATTTACGACACCGTTTCTCGACGATGGGATTTACCACTCGCTTCAATGAAAACCCCAATCTTGTTATTCTTCTCTCTTCATCAGATGCTTTCACATCTTTCTCTGGAATCGAACGCTTCCGATTCTCATACAGTCCAGCTGTAGAAACAGATCCGAGAGAGACGAGGGAGATTTCATGGGGAGATTGCTTCTTTCATCTCCTCCTGCTCCTCCTCACATCCGATCAAGAGGCGGTAGGTCCTTTTCATTTCTTTTTTACTTTTTTTCCTTTTTCTCGATTTTCTACGTCTGCGATCCGGAAATGAGGAATCAGGAGGCGATTTGGGGCATGCATGGGTCACACGTGTGTACAGACCGGAAATGTACTGTCTGTCCCCCGTCCGTCTCCATCTGGGAACGGGCAGGAGCTTTGAGTGGCCACCGTGATGTATGGGTCTTATCCACACCGTCCATTAATTTTTTCGTATCATTGTAGGGTATAAGCCCAAAAATTAGGCAGATCCAATGGTCACTTGGACTACACAATGGGGACTAAAATATCACCGTTGAAAACTTCCTGGGGCTCACATAAGTTTTGGATGGAGCTGATATTTGTGTTTTCTCTTCATCCAGGTCTATTTAACTTTCTACGTAACTTTATAATACGTTGGATGGTAAATAAACATCAAGGTGGGCCCTAGAAAAGTTTCAACGGTGAGAATCATTATCACCACTGTTTCCTGTGGTGTGGTCCACTTGAGCGTTGGATCTGCCTAATTTTTTATTCCACACCCTAAAATGATAGGAAAAAATGGATGAACGGTGTGGATAAGACCCGTACATCAGGCTGGCCACTCAAAGCTCCTGTCGGTTCCCAGCTGGAGACTGGCCGGGTAGGACGCAATCGGCGTCCCTGTCCAGGTGGCGTTCACCTGATGAATGGCTGGGGTTACGCATGGCATGTGTGGCCCACCTGATGAGGTGCTGTGGGCTATTATTGGGGAAATCTGAGTAAATTCAGTTGGGCCCACCGTGAATGTATGTGGTTTATCCACGCCGTCCATCCGTTTTTCCAGCTCATTTAATGGGTTGAGCCCAAAATTGAAGAATATCCAAAGCTCAAGTGGATCATACCACAGGAAATAGTGGGAATAATGATTTCCACCGTTGAAACTTTGATAGGTGCCACAGTGATGTTTATTTGTCATCCGACCCGTTCATAAGATCACACAGACATGGATGAACGGAAAAAGCAAATATAAGCTTGATCCAAAACTTATGTAGCCCCACGAATTTTTCAACGGTACATGTTCAATTCACACTGTTTTCTGTGGTGTGGTCCATTTGAGATTTGAATATGATTCGTTTTTTTGACTCAAGCCCTAAAATTATCTGGTAACATAGATGGACGGAGGGGATAAAATACATAAATCATGGCGAACCTCGGAGAGTTATGGGGGCCAGCACGGTTCAACGGTGGCTGTTAACTGATGAATGGATTCATCATGTAGATATGTCTAAGTTCATTTTCTTACTACCATTCATTTCACTCATGTATGTGTGGCCCACCTGATGAGTCCAGCCAGCGAGGTTGGTGGATCCCTGACTATGGGGCCCACCGTGATGTATGTGTCTTACATCCACACCATCCATCAATTTTGACAAATCATTTTAGGGCATGAACCAAACAATGAAGCAGATCCAAGTCTCAGGTGGACCACACCACAGGAAACATTGGTGATTGAATACCCATCATTAAAAACTTCTTGGGGGCACCGGAATGTTTATTTGCCATCCAACCTGTTAGTAAGGTCACAAATACCTGGGTATTCAATCACCACTGTTTCCTGTGGTGTGGTCCACCTTAAATTTAGATCTACTTCATTTTTTGGATCATGCCCCAAAATGATTTGTCAAAACAGATGGACAGCATGGATGTAAGGCACATATGTCACAGTGGGCCCGACGAAGCCACACCCGCCAGATGTGTCCATAGTGGCCTCCAGCTGATGAATAGTCCGGATCACACAATGGCTTCATCATCTTCTTGCTACACATTCATTTTACTTGTGCACGTGTGGCCACCTGATGCCTGCAGTGGCCCGATTTTGGGGCCACCATGGGCCACAATGTCTTCCACCTGATGAATAGCTTGGATCACACATGCATGTACCAACTACAAAGTTCATTTTCTTACTAACTGTTCATTTCACTCATGCAAGTCTGGCTCATGTGATGAGTCCTCTGGCCTGGTTTTTGGGCCAGGGAGCATACACGGTGGATTCCACCTGATGAATGGCTAGGATCACACACTATCCTGGTCATCCTCTTAGTAAGAGCTAATTTTACTCATGCAAGTTTGGCCCACCTGACTTGATGAGTGGACTGGCCTGGTTTTGGGGCATGGGAGCGTCCATGGTGGTCTCCATTTGATGAAAGGCTTAGATCAAGCACGTGTATTGGAAATTGGCATGAGTGATGCCAACAGAGACAATGGCTCTTGTCTTTGTTAACAAGCTATTTCGTGTTTCATCTCTTCAGTTAATTAGTGTTAATTAATTGCAACTCAAAATCCAAGTTCTGTAAGTGCAATCTTTTTGTTTGTTTGTTTTTGTTTTTTTTTTTTTTTTTAAAAAAAATTTAAATTAATTGGCCAAATATCTCAAAATGATCTCCATACCATGCTATGAAGACTTGTCTGAGTCCAATACAACTCGATCGAGTGACTTGGTCAGACCATGGCGGATGTAGAGTTAGGCTGACTCGGATGAGTCGCCTGAGACTCAGGCGAGTCAGTCCTGTGTGATTCGGGCTGACTCGAACTGTTTTCATTTTTTGATATTCTTCCATTTTTAGTTAATTTTTGCCTCCAAACCCTAGTTATAGGTCGCCAAAGTCTATAGAGATAATTTAGTAGCATCCCATGAATTTATTATGTTAATAAAAATTCTATTTATAATATTATTTATTTAATTAAAAAATCAATCAGATACTTTCTACATTTCAACACCAAGAATTGATATTTATTGCATTTTTAGGCTGCACATTAACTAGATTATCTTTAAACGAGCCTAAATATCATTTTCATTTTTTTTTTTTTTTTTAAGTGGTAGTGAAACATATAACTTGTACAAATCTTTCCATTTTCCATTTCAATCCAGGGTAAGGTTCTATTGAGTTCTTACTCTTCGGGCATATATATTTATATATTCCTCATATTTTGAAAAAGAGGGGGACTTGCCTGACTCAACCAAAGCACCTCTCGACTCATCTAGTTCAACTCAATTCAGGACCAAATAATCGGTCAAAGTCTTTGAGTTTTAAAAACTTGCTTGATCCCTTGAGTGGAGGTTTGATCTAACTTGGCAGGTTCAGAGACCGGATATTTGAAGGACATTAAATTAGGTACTTGCTAAGTTGTGATCTTCTTGTGCATTAGAGGTTGTCTCTAGTGTGTAGATTTTTGTAGAGAATCCTAGAGAGGGTAGGAGATCTCCGGAATGTTATGATCCTTTTGGACTTTTAGTGGAGTCTTGTAAAGAGAGTATGTAGAATAATCAATGCAAAACAATTTAGAAGAGTTCTAGATTATTCCTGGCCATTGGATGAATGCCACACATGATGCATGCCCATGGCCCACTTAGGCCCATACATGCTGATCGTAGGGTCCAACCCACTTAAGCTCATCTAGGCTTACCGTAGGGCCCGACAAGACATAGGACCATAGCCCACCGTAGAACCCAACATGTGCTGGTTTTTGGGCTGGTTATTTACATATTTGGGAATTATAATTTACTATTTATGGGAGATATGGGGGGCTGATTTAAAGATGTGATGATGGTGTAATTGATATAATTGAAAACATGGATTGAATTTAGAGATTTAATTGCTTTCCATTTTTTATTTTCATTAGGCTTTTACCATATGAAGAAAGATTAGATTAGTTTGTAATAAATTGTGATTGATTTTTTTACTTGTAGAGATTTCAATTAAGGATTCATTTAGGATCTATAAAAGGGTGGTAGTGATGTAGCAGTTAATCATTTGAATAGTTTTCTAAATGTGGTTCTTCTTTAAGTTTTGTAAGAAAAAAATGTTATATCGATAAAAGTTCTCTCCCTCTACTCCATTGTTCTTGTGTGTGTGTGTGTGTGTGTGTGTGTGTGTGTGTGTGTGTAGATCTCATTGACTCGATAATCAAATTGCAACAACACCATCGGTAGTGGATACAATCATATCATTCACATATGATAGTCAGTATGTACTGGACGATATATACCGGGTTCAAACGATACTTTAAAACTTGATTCCATGTATGGACTATTGGATTTTAGTAGCGATCCTTTCTATATGAAGGTAACAATCTATAATTCCAACCAACTACTAATAAGACTCTTTTTGGATGCCTTCCCTTCCAAGTATAGAAGCAAAGATACCCTATATTATAAGTATTTCTAATAGCATATCTTTCCATTTCTTAATTGGACACCTTCGGGCTACATAGTTCTTCCCATCTCCATTAGGATTCCTCAACTAGTCTGAAGGTTTGAGGAGCAACTATAATTGGAAGATCAAGATGAAAATCAAATGGCTCATAAACTACTTTTTTGGCTACCACTGTCAACTCATGAAACATCCATAGTCCAGGAAATGAAAGTAGCTAAGTAATCAAGAATCATGCAAGATATGAAAGTTATCAAGTAATCTGAGCCCAACTAGCGGTTGAAGCACTTATCACTGAAATTTGGTATTTTCAGTGATTTTCACAAATTCAGATTGTTTGGCAAATCCAACTTATTAAGTGCTTAAATAAATTTTTCATTGAAAATATGGGTCTTTTTTCTGCTCCTCTCCCTTCACTTAAGGTTTGATGTAAATGCTTGTAACCGGTGGTAAAATTATAATTAAGGCCAGTGCAGGCTGTTTACAATAAAGAAGGAATTTTACCTTGAAAATCGAGCAATTCTCAACCTCGTAATAGGTGGCCCCCACCATGATGTATGTGTTATATCCATGCCGTCCATTCATTTTTACAAATCATTTTATGGAATGAGCACAAAGATGAGGCGGATTCAAAGCTTAAGTGGACCACACCATAGAAAACAATGTAAATTGAACGCCCACCATTGAAAACTTCTTGGAGGCTATAGAAGTTTTGGATCCACCTCATTTTTGGGTTCATGCCCTAAAATGATCTGAAAAAGTGAAAGGCCGGAGTGGATATTACACATACATCATGGTAGGGTCCACAAAGAAATAGGTGACAATCAAAGTCTCTTTTAAAATGTGTGCTTGTCAAAATCTAGAAATAGAAAAGTCATCATTACATATTCATTGCTGTTTACATGGATTTACAACTAACCAAACAGGCCCTGAAGGCCAAATGCTGAAAGTGGTGGTGCATTGAAATTTCATTTCACTTTTGACTAAAATATCCCTAAAATTTTTTCAAAATTACGATTCAGCACTTTTAAGTTTTCAACACTTACATTAATTTTCATATCTTATTTTTTCAGTTTATCAAACCTCAAAGTGATGAAACTATGCCAAAATACCTTAAGTGGAAATGGCAACATAAAAAAAGGAAAAGAAAAAAGAAAATTATGGAAGTCTAACACATCGAGAAACAAACTAGGTTGAATGAAAGTTTCGATGAAGGTAACAAAGTCCAAAGCGAGCAAGGTCCTTGTGCAAGCATTTGAATTACAAAAAAAGTAACATTTGGGAAAGTTTCATGGAAATAGAATATGAAATATAATTAAGTACTTGTAAACATAGAGTAGGAGCAAGGCGTTCCATAACGGTAATGGTGGCTGTAACTGCAACTGCTGTTACCATTAAATACGGGCCATAATGGCTGTTACGGCCCTTGGAACAGCCATTATGACCCCCCTTTTTAAAAAAAAAAAAAATTGTTTTTTGGACCGTTATGGGGGCCATTACGGCTTGTTTTTTCTGTAACGACTATTATGACTATTTTGGCCCCACAATGCGTTATGGTTATGACCGTTACTATTACGTAATGGCCATTACATAACCAATTTTGAATAGCAAGTCGGAGATCAGGAATTTTGGACATTGAGATATTATCGGAAAATTTCATGACTGTAAAGAGTAAAGACTAAGGACTTTCCCAACTGAGTTGATTCAGCCAGAATAAATATAGAAATTGTCTATATATATTATACATTGTATGATTCCAAGTGGCTGGATTTTTCTCATCTTTCCATTGTGATTTTAAGCTGTATACATGTCATGCATCTGCAAGTTGTGATAATTATTCTTTTTGTGGTTTGCAAGTAACATCTCTGAAGTTATATTGAGGAATGCTTCGGTTTCTGAACAATACAAGTTGAGACATTGTTTCCCATTTGTTTCTTCAGCCAACGAGCAATGGCTCCTCAATGCTGCACCTTCGGCAAAGCTTATGCATCAGAAGCCCTCCTTTGGCTGTAGTCTAAGAGCAAGAGCAAGTTCAGTTAGTAATCTTAAAGCAGAGGAAATGCCTCATCAATGGTATAATCTCATTGCTGATCTTCCATTGAAACCTCCTCCACCGCTGCACCCAAAGACTCTCGAGCCAATTAAACCCCAAGATCTGTCTCCTCTCTTTCCTGATGAGCTGATCATGCAAGAGGTGACTGAAGACCGGTTCATCGATATCCCAGATGAAGTTGTTGATATTTACAGGCTCTGGCGCCCGACGCCACTGATCAGGTTCGTTTTGGTGTGCGTCGTGTATTTTTAGCATGTTTTCTGTGAAGTTAGTAGGGCTGGCTCATTATGCCTGGACCTGGCCTGTCTCTAGGGGTGGCAACTAGCCAGGCTCTGCTCCATTGGATTTCAGGTCCTGAGCCCATATGCCTTGGGCATAGGCATGTTAAGAATGCCCATGGTTGTGCATGAGCATGGTTTTGAAGCCTGATTAAGAAACAGTTAAGAAATGGGACAAGCTTCGGCCTGAACTCAAGCCCTACAAACAAAAAAGTTAAAAGGGATTTTTATGAAGTATCATCATCATCTACGCCTTATCCCAACTAATTGGGGTTAGCTCTATGAATCCTTTTCTACTAATCCACTCTATCGATGGCTGTAACTTCAGTTAGACCATAGGTCATCAAGTATTTTCTTGCTACCTTCACTCGTGTCCTTTCCCTTACTCATTTAGAGCTTTCAACTTATAATAACTCACTCTTAATTAGTGCAGTTCTTGGTCTCTATTGCATATGGTCAAACCATCTAAGTCTACTTTCCCTCGTCTTATTACCTAATTGTGATGCTCCTAAATTCTCTTGAATGCATTCAATTCTAATTCCATACTTGGCTTGCCACTCATCCATCGTAACATCTCCTATGAGTATGTTATTCCTTAACTGCCCAAGATTTTGTCCCATAAAGTATGGCTGATCTTATAGCCATCCTATAAAACTACCCCCGTGAAGCGGTAATTGTGGACAACATCTGGATTGCTCTGAGATGGTGGATAGCAATGTAGACTGTTCAACACTATGCGGTCAATCATTTGGATCATTTAAAAGTGAAAAGCTACCTATATTGTTCAAAAGCATATGGACAACAATTTGGACCATTCCAAAATGGTGGGTAGCAATCTAGACTATTTTAGGGTAGATGGACAATGATATGGATCATTTCAAGATGCTGGACAACTATTAGGACCAATCCTTCTATCAATATATGCAAAGATATGAGCACTTCTTAGAGGTATTTTCATCATTTTCATAAATAGGTTAAACGGCGGTGACTTGGATCCGATGGGAAGTGGCATTATAAAGAGACTCCCCAAAATACAGGTGTGGATATCTAAAGAAAAAGTTTATAGTGGTTCTGTCTAGTTAGGCCAAAAATGGGTGGCATTTTTTATAAGAAGTTTTCCAAAATGATCACTTTTGATATCTTGGGTCAATAATATATGAGAGTGAAGAGTTTGAGAATGATGTTGCCCATAGAACTTAATTACGGCAGAAGAAATGGAGATGTGCCTCTAGAGATTTATGTGATTGTCGTGTACTATTTAAAATCCATTCTTCCACCCTTCTTGAGTTCTATGGGCAATATCCTTTCCAATATCTTCACTCACAAAATTTTGACCCAATATATTGAAAGTGGTCATTTTGGAAAACTTTTTTGAAATGTCACCCATTTTTTGACGTAATTAGATAAAACTATCTCGGAATTTTTCTTTAAATGTCAGCACTTACATTTTGGGGGTCTCTTTATTCTTGCACTTTCCATCGGATCCAAGTCAGTGTCATTAAGCTATTTCTGAAAATTACAAAAATACCTCTAAGAAATGGTCATATTTTTACATATATTGATGGAAGGACTAGTCTTTATGACTATCCGCCATCTTGGATTGATGCATATTGTTGTCCACCTACTAAATGGTTTAGATTGCTACCTACTGTCTTAGAACAATCCAGCTTGTTGTCCATGCACTTTTGAACAGTCCTGATAGCTATGCGCTTTTGAATGATCCAAACGATTGATCACTCAGTGTTGAACAGACTAGATCACTGTCCACTGTGTTAGAACAGTCCAAATCACTGTCCATGGTTACCACTTCTCAGGGGCATTTTTATCATTTTAAGAAATTGGTTAATTGCCGTTACTTGTATTTGACGGAAAGTGGTAAAATAAAGAGACCCCTCAAATATTAGTGCTGACATCTAAAGAAAACTCTAATGGGTCCACTCTATTTCATTAGGCCAAAAAACAAGAGGCATTTCATAAAAACCCCAAGAGCGAACCATCCCTTACATGGAAACGAAAGAACTTATTTTTCTAACTATGAAACAGAGCAAAGAGACTGGAGAAGCTTCTCAACACACCAGCCAGGATCTACTACAAATATGAAGGCAACAGCCCAGCTGGATCTCACAAGCCCAACACTGCAGTCCCACAAGCATGGTATAATGCCCAAGAAGGAGTCAAGAATCTCGTGACAGAAACTGGTGCTGGCCAATGGGGGAGTGCACTAGCATTTGCAAGCAGCTTATTCGGTCTCAACTGCGAAGTAAGAAGCAACAAGCCATGAACATGAGAATTTCTGCATCTTCATCTCTTTTGCTTTTGATGAACTCTGTATGCGGTTTCATATGCAGGTGTGGCAAGTCCGGGCGTCCTACGATCAGAAACCATATCGTAGGATGATGATGCAGACATGGGGAGCGAAAGTGCACCCATCCCCATCGAACTTAACAGAGGCGGGACGGAAAATTCTCGACATTGATGCAACAAGCCCTGGTAGTTTAGGAATAGCGATATCAGAGGCTGTTGAGATGGCAGCTATGAATGCAGATACAAAGTACTGTCTGGGGAGTGTTCTGAATCATGTTCTGCTTCACCAGACAGTTATTGGTGAAGAATGTATTAAACAGATGGAGGCGATGGGCGAGACTCCAGATGTGATCATTGGCTGCACAGGTGGCGGGTCCAATTTCGCGGGTCTTGCATTTCCATTCATTCGGGAGAAGCTGAATGGAAGAGCTAATCCTGTTATAAGAGCTGTTGAGCCTACAGCATGCCCGTCACTCACTAAAGGCGTCTATGCTTATGACTATGGTGACACGGCGGGGATGACGCCGTTGATGAAGATGCATACACTTGGACATGATTTCATTCCAGACCCCATTCATGCAGGTAAGATTCATGGAATGTGAATGCTGCATCGTCTCTCTCGTTCATCATTGTTTTTTTTCAGATTGAAGAACAAGTACTTCAATTTGCAGGTGGTCTGCGATACCATGGTATGGCGCCGCTGATTTCACATGTATATGAATTGGGTTTCATGGAAGCATTGTCAATACCTCAGCTTGAATGCTTTCAAGGTATCTCTTTGCCTTCTTGTTTTCCTGATTCCTAGTCTCTTCCTAAGCATGAATGGTTGATGTGGGCACATGGGAACTCATGAGTACCTTTTAACACCTGACGCGGGCACAAAATCCGAATGATCCACAAGATGAATCACCTCATGAAACTGCTAGGGCCCAAATGTTAGCCTAGTTCAAAATTTTGGTGGGCTATAGCAAAGTAAGAGGGAATTCCCTCTTTTGATTTGCTTTCACTTTGCTATGGCCTACTCGATCCGAGTGTCATATGTTAGAGATGCAACACAAACATGTTGATCCTCAACTAGTCGACATATCAGAACAGTTTGTCATTGGAAATATCACCAGGATCTAGTATACTCCAACATTGACTGCTGCCCTATTGCACGCATGACCAAGTGAGTGGAAAAGATCTCACTATTCACCTTGTCAGTGGTATGCCAATGCCCACCTGGCTCGCCAATAGCAGACCCATTTATGAGCTGGTCAGACTCAATCTGTATACCACAAAAGTGATTTCGAGTCTCATGGAACTTCTTTCCTTATCTTTGGACGCCGATAGACAGTCCCGATCACTGGAGATTCAGTTATGTCCACATCTATGGCATTTTTATTATCATTTCCAAATCGATGGGTTAATAATGTGGATTATCATTTCCAAAGCATCAAGTTTTTTTTTTTTTTTTTTTTTTTTTAAATTTTAATTTTAAAGATGTATTAAGGGGGTGTTTCTCTCTGGAGTATCGAAGATCCGACCATTGGGAACTTGGGATGGTGGATCAGAGTTCTATAAAGGGGAATTAGCAATCCCATTGTAATGTACCACAAGAAATAAAGAGAGAACTCCTAGAAAATCACTATAGTCTGGAAGAACATACCACCAAAATAATTCCGTCTCATGAACTGCTTTCCTCATCTTTGGATGCTGATAGAAAGTCCCCATTGCTGGGGATTTCAGTCATCTGTGGCATTTTGATAACTGACATTGTTAGCCTTACATCTTCCTTGATATTACTGGATTTTTTTCCTTCCTTTTTTGGGCAATGCTTGTTTCTGTGTAGTAATCTTGTATGTTGGTTTTATTGCAGGGGCCATACAGTTTGCCCGGTCGGAAGGTCTGATACCAGCACCAGAGCCAACTCATGCAATAGCTGCAACAATCAGGGAAGCACTTCATTGCAGAGAGACTGGAGAAGAGAAAGTTATTCTCATGGCAATGTGCGGGCATGGCCATTTCGATCTCCCTGCTTATGAGAAATACTTACAAGGAAATATGGTTGATTTATCGTTCTCAGAGGAGAAGATCCAAGCATCATTGGCTAAGATTCCTCTAGTTCAATCTGAAGTTGCCGCCAAGATCTGATTCTAGTCAAGATGGTGAAAAATGAATATAGATGGTAGGTAAATGTATGCCTGTAGCTTTAGCTGCTCATTACTTGAGCAGTTTTTGATAGATTGGTGACGAGTCGCTATGAAACTCGCCCATGAGCCTGACTTGGTTATGATTCGTTGAGCCATCTCGCTCTCGGGTTGACTCAGCATGACTCAAACTGGTCAGTAGATGAGTGATGTAGTTGAACCCACAATCTCTTTCACTACTGGAGATGATGATGTTACCAGACTCATCGTTAATTAAAGCCATTTTATAAATATGGGTTTTAGAACCTCTCTTTATCTTAAAGGTTTTGATTGGCTAGTGGGGTGTCCAATTATCAGTCTATACGGGACGTTCATGATAAAACCATGTCATAGCTGTTATAGTTAACCGTTTACCACATAGAGACCTTTTCCCCCTAAAGTGGGTAAGGTTGGGGTTAGGCATAGGGTCTGGGAGGAGAGGAGAGAGGCTAGGTTAGAGTTAGGATTTTGAGAGAAAAGTAATATTATCATTTAAAAAAAGATTTGGCTAAAAAAATTTAACAGCAGGGTGGTTTTTTTACTACACCTGAAAAACAGAAGTTATTTGGAAAAAATAGAAGTAGAGGAGAGGAGAGGAGAGGAGAGGGTGTTCTCTGTCTTTGGGCCAAAAGGGAGGATGCTATACGTCAAAGCTTAGAAAATTAATAACAAACGCATGGTCATGCGGGCTGGTCCATAACGGAAATGATAACATGTTGATCCATTGTAAAGAAAAAAAATAAAAATGGGTTGTATCGGCCCTTATGAGTTGACACCTCAGGTCGGCACCATTACAAGGTTGATACAACCACAAAAGGCTTATTGTGAAAGTTCTTATTTTCAAGTTTTCTTTCGTTTCTACACTTGTTTATTCATTTTAAGAATAAAAGAAGTTTAGAAATTAATTTAAATTAGGTGGCTGTTTGGCATCTCTACTAATAAGAGCTTATTTAGTCTAAAAAATCTCTTATTCTCAAAATAGACTGTTTGATAAAATTCTAATTTTACCACTTAAACTTTTTAGAAGCCAATAAAAAGCTCTTAAAAATACGTGTGATGGAGAGGTCACCTTTTTTAAAGAGTTTATTTGAATTAAACTAGTAGGCGTTTTTGGCTAATTTTGGGACAAATTTATCTTGAACTTTTTAAGTAATTCTCATCTTAATCCTCTTCTCTTTACAATCCACATGATGAACGACTCGTATTGAAGGTGGGGCTTCACATGATGAATGGTCCACATCAAGGTGGGCCCAAATAATGCACAGTCACATCAAAGGTGTGCTCCACATGATGGACAATCCACATCAAAGGTGGGACCCACTTGATGGAAGGTGGACATTGAAGGTGGGACCACACGATGTAAGGTTGACATCAAAGGTAGGCTCACATGAACGGTCCATATTGAACGTTGGGCCCTTGATGATGAGCGACCCATATGCGAGCCCACATAATGCATAGTTCATATCAAAGGTAGGTCCCACGTGATGGCTGACCCATATTAAAATGGGGATCGCATGATGAACTATCCACATCAAGTGGGCCCCACATGATGGATTGTCCATAGCAAAGGTGGGACCCACATCATGGCTAGAAGACATCAAAGGTGGTCCCACGGTGGTGGGCCCCACATGATGGATTATCCATAGCAAAGGTGGGACCCACATGATGGCTAGAAGACATCAAAGGTGGTCCCATGTGATGAACGACCCATATTGAAGGTGGGCCCCACATGATTAGTGGTCCGTATCAAGGTTGGCCCACATTATGCACGGTCCACATCAAAGGTGGGCCCCACCTGATGGACGGTCCACATCAATGGTGGGGCTCATGATGGACGGTGGACATTGAAGGTGGGTCAAAATGATGAACGATCCATATCGAGGTGAGGTTCCACATGAGTAGTCTCCATCAAGGTGGGCCCACATAATGGGCAGAGTGGGCCTTAGACGATGGATGGGTCACATCAAAGTGTGGCCCCTCGTGATGGATGGTCCACATCAAGTGTGCCCCACCTAATGGACAATCCACATCTAAGGTCTTGCATGATGGACAGCTCATATCCAAAGTGGCCTAACACGACGGACAATTCACGTAGAAGGTATGCCCCATATTATAGATGGTGGACATCATAAGTGTTCTCCACGTGGATGACTCAATTTGAAGGTGGGGCCCACACAATGGACACATGAAATGTGGATTCCACATGATGGGTAGTGGACATGAAATGGCTCCACACAAAGAGCAATTAGCATTGATGGTGGGCCCCACATGATAGATGACCTAATCAAGGTGGCCCCCCATAATGGATAGTCCAATTCAAAGGTTAGCCTAATGATGAATGGTCCACATCCAAGATGGGACTCGCATGATGAACATCCCACTTTGAAGGTTTAGCCAACACGATGGACAGTCCACATCAACGGTGAGCTCCATATGATGGACTATTCACATCTAATGTTTGATAAAATGGATGGCCCAAATGTTCTAGAAGATGAAGTTTGTAGCCATTTATTCTTTCGTGATTTGGGGCAACGTCCATCTATGTTGATATCCACCAAAACGGTTTTCCCGATTGCTCTTATAAGGATTCTTATTATTATTATTATTATTATTATTATTATTATTATATAATTCTTAAAAATGACATCAAATATCCTTTAAAAAAAAAAAAAACTTTTATTTAAATGTTTTATCAAATATGCTTATCTCAAATAAGAGCTTTTTTGGATAAGAAAAAATGATATTACTAAACAAATTTATTTAAAACAAGAGCTAAAACAAAAAGAGTTTATTAGAGTAGCTTTTATTGGAAAAAACTCGTATTGAATTAGAGTAAAAATGCCAGACGAACCCTAGATCTAGTTGGCCTATTTTGAGTTTTTTTTTTTTTTTTTAATAAGTGTTAATGTGAATTTTATTAATAAAAGAATACGTGAAACGCTACAATAGCAAAAGCCCCATTAAGAAAGGAAAGTGCACCTGTCAAAGGCCTTTAAATATGAAGCCCATTCCATATTCATTCCATATTCCTCCAAAGTGGATTATACCATTTTGGAAAATATTGAAAGAAGGGGCAAACCATCACCTTTATTTTTATTTATTTATTTTTTCCCCATCTTTCTTATTGTATTTAAATATAATGGCCCATAATCTACCTAAAAATGCTTAATTTATATTCAATTAGGGTCTATTTAGTCGACTTTCAGCAAATGAGACTGATAACATTCTTGTCAAAAAATGACCCGTTAACACCAAAATATGAGTGTGGTGGGGTGGGTTCTCATAGCTTTTTGAGATCCATCTTCAAGAAAAAATTTCGGTCACCATAAGAAATCGGGCGTTCATCAGCTAACAAGCTGGCTGATGTGTGGCCCATTTAAGGTGAGACAAGGGCCGGACATGCAAGAGGAAATGGTATAGAAAAAGGATGTATCCCCAATATGGTTTGCACATGGTGCTTGAGGGAATCGTAATATTTATATGATAGAGACACCTCCTACCTTATGGGCTCTGCCTTAGATGGCCCATGGTTCAAGAACCTTACTAATCGGACGATCCTAGCCATCCATTTTTTTTTCTCACCTTCCCCTCAATTGCAAACCACCATCACACGTTGATGATGAAAGGGTGCCTCTCTCATACCATTTACTGCTGGCCGTTAAACGTCCTGGCTTCCACAAACGTGGGGTGATGAGTTCGTCTGCCTATGTGGCAACACAGAATCACCTGCACGTATGGCGTCGTTAAGGCTCGTGTGTAATGATCGTCTGATGAACTAAACCGTCGATTTTCTGGGTCCTAATCCAGACAGGCCACTCTGTAAGAAACTCATCCTATATATATATATATATATATATATATATATATATATATATATATAGCTGAACGTGTACCGTTGACAAAGAAAATGTTCAAAATCTGCTAAACTCAATTATACAAATCAATGTATGTGATCACCCTCCTTTATGATTATTAGACATGAGCCTTTCAAATTAGTGCCGAGAGAGAATGGACGGTTCCGATTATATGACCATCTGAGCATGTGGGCCACCTGGGTACTACAAACTAATGAGGGCAGGGACTCAGTCAGGTTGGGTTGTGACCGTGGGGCCACCTCGATGTATGTGTTGCACACATCCACGCCGTCCATCCATTTTTCCAGCTCATTTTAGGGCATGGGACCAAAAGTGAAGCAAATCCAAGTCTCAGGTGGACCACAACACTGGAAAAAGGGATCATTGAACGCCCACCATTGCCGTAATGTTTATTTGTCATCCAACATGTTGATAAGGTCACATAGACGTGGATGAAGGGGAAAACAAAAATATCAGATTGATCCAAAACTCTTGTGGCCCACAGTTTTTAATGGTCAATCACCACTGTTTCCTGTGGTGTGGTTCACCTGATATTTGGATCTACTTCAATTTTTTGGGCCCAACCCCTGAAATGAGGTGGCAAAACGGATGGACGGTGTGGATATACAAACATACATCGAGTTGGGCCCGAAGGTCACAAGTCAGGTCCCAACCTGATTGAATCCGCGCCCAACTGATTACAGACAGCAGCCAAAACTAACTGCCTCTAATTAGCATTCCTCCCAGCGAGGAATAGTAATAAAAACTACCCCGCATTCTCAACCTTTCGTGGCCTCTCTCTCTCTCTCTCTCTCTCTCTCTCTCTCACCTTAGAGATTTGCAGAGAGGAGTTTGAGTCACCACCACCCAAATCAATCTATACATTTTTCTTTTCCATTCTACTCTCTCTCTCTCTCCTTAGAGATTTGCAGAGAGGAGTTTGAGTCACCACCACCCAAATCAATCTATAATTTTCTTTTCCATTCTACTCTCTCTCTCTCTCTCTCTCTCTCTCTCTCTCTCTCTCTCTCTCTCTCACCTTAGAGATTTGCAGAGAGGAGTTTGAGTCACCACCACCCAAATCAATCTATACATTTTTCTTCTCCATTCTACTCTCTCTTTCCTTGGAGAGTAATCTACATAGAGAGGAGATTGTGTCACCACCACCCAAATCAATCTATACATTTTTCTTTTCCTCTTTCTCTCTCTCCTTGGAGAGTAATCTACGTAGAGAGGAGATTGTGTCATCACCACCCAAATCAATTCATACATTTTCCTACCTTTTTTTCCTCTATAAACATACATTAATAGAGAGACCTACATAGAAAGGAGATTGTGTCACCACCACCCAAATCAATTCATACATTTTCCTTGCCTTTTTTTCCTCTATAAACACACATTAATACATCTAACTGAAATTAACGTCTTAAAACCAGCAATGTATCACATAAGCAACCATATCCTAGGCCTCCTAAACATCCTAACCATGATCTTATCAATCCCGATCATCTTGGCCTCATTGTCATTAGGCATCCAGGCCAACTCCGAATGTGAGAACTTCATCCAATTCCCCATGCTCGTCCTCGGCGTGTTCTTGTTCGTCATCTCAGTCCTAGGGATTATTGGCGCATGTTGCCAGGTCACATTCTTACTATGGATTTACCTCTTTGTGACCTTTTTGCTGATGATCGCACTCTTCTGCTTCTCAATATTCGCTTTTGTCATCACGAACAAGGGTGTCGGGGAGGCTATTGTGGGAACGGGGTACAAGGAATATCAGCTCGGAGATTATTCGGATTGGTTGCAGAAGCAAGTCAACAATGAGAAGAACTGGGGCAAGATCAAGAGTTGCTTGCAAGACTCGGAGTTTTGCAGGAGGCTCGGACACCAGACGTATGATAGCAATGATTTATATGAGGAGACGGCCGAGTTCTACAAGCAAAACCTAACGCCGACCCAGGTCTGCTTTGGTTCTTTGCTTTTGGATTTTTCTTAAGGTTTGTTTGGGAGTTCAGAAAATAAAAGTAGAGAGTGACTTTTCTTTATAAATTATTTTCCAACGAAAGCTTTTGGAGAGAAGGCTGGGAATTTTTTTTAGGACTTTTGCTATGAAAACACGTTTTTTGGAAAATGTTTTCCACCAAAATGCGAACTCCCAATCAAGGAAAATGTCATTTTCTTGGAAAGTACTTTCCACCCAAATAATTCCAAGCTCCCAAATTGCCAAAGTAATCATGGAATTCCTATCCAGGCTTTCTCCAATGCTGGAGCCATGGTCTCATGGCAGATAGTACAACAGATAGTACAGAATGGGGGAAGTCCTTTGTAGTGCCACACTAACCTTTCCTTGCACTGCATCTTTTACTGGTATGGTAGAAACAGTCAAACTTGCCAATTCCTCAACCCACTCGCCGGTGTGGTGCTTGTTCAACACCTCAATGCTTTTTGAGTCAGCCTTCACCTGACACTTTGAATTGGGCTTCTTTGACGTTTTATATATATATATATATATATATATATATATATATATATATATATATATATAAACCGTTAATTGGTTTTCCGTATCTAACTAATAGCATTGGGGATAGATTGAAATGATTGAGAATTTCATATTAGTGATTCTCTTTTCATTGAATTATGATATCTATAGGAGATTAAACTCTTCTTCCATGCATGCAAAAAGCTACTTCATATTGTCATCGCTGTTCTTGTGGGGATATGCAACAAGGGCAGAATGGTCGCCAGTAGAAAGCAACATGAAAATAGATTGTATTGGAAATATGGGGATGTTTTTATGTATGTGTAGGGAGGCTAGGAAAGAATGCAACTAAAAGAGAGTTTTTTTTTTTTTTTTTCTTTCTTTTTCGTTTTCTTTTGGGGGGTGGACATGGAAAACCCTGAAAATGGAATCTGTTCAAGGATGAGAACCGCTCGAATACATCCCCATGTGTTACAATAAGACATGTAGTGATCCTAGTAGTTGGATTTGGACTTTTTCAATGGTCATCCCGATTGATGGGTCTCACCTCAAAATTCACACTGGCAAAATACACCCAGCCGTTAAATGGTCTTTGATGATTAGTACTAACAGAGAACAAAATGAAAGAAAGAATAACCATTGACAAATAAATAGGCAAAAATCCTATGTTCAGCAGTTTGGATTGTCTGGTCATTGCCATTTTTGAGATGCGGTCCATGCATGGTAGGGCCCAAGAGATTTTTTTTTTTTCCTTCTAAAGGTTAGGGCCCAAGAGATTTTTTTTTTTTTTTTCTTCTTCTAAAGGTTAGGGCCCAAGAAATTAATGCTTAAGATAACACATACAAGCGCAGAATAGAGCTTAGATATCGACATTCTTCTTCTTTAGGTTCATAACATGTACTACATACATTACAGTGTTTTTTTTTTCTTCTTCTTTTAAAATTTTAAATTTTTATTTTCAGTTTTCACCAATCATCATCATCTTCAGCATCTTTTTATTTATTTATTTATTTAAACGATGATAATGCTATTTACAAAAGCTGAAGCTCAGGACATACAAATAGACAACCCTATCCGGCTACACATCCCCTCAAGAGACCAGAAAAGAAACTGCGAACTTTGAATACAAAGCCCATTCTAAAACAAGAGATTTAGCTTTACTGAAGACCTGAGAAACCTGTCTTTTGCCATTCCTGAAGCAACAGTCATTTCTTTCCAGCCATAAAACCCATGCCACATGAAAAAGAAACTCTCAATTGAATTTTTTATTTTATTTTATTTTATTTCACACACGCACACACACCCCACACACTCACGCTAGTGGATTGAATTTGGCAACACCTATAGCACTCCGAACAAAGAAATTATCCCGTAACAATCTTGCAAAAGCACAATGAAGGAATAGGTGATCCACTGATTCCGCGGCTTGCATGCAAATTAGACAAACATTCGGAAGGATAAGGCTTCATTTTCAGAGATTATCTATTGTAAGCACCCTTTTCCTCCCAACCGAGCCATGAAAAAGCCGCCACCTTTAGGAGGGCACCATATCGCCCAAATGAACTGAGTAGAACAAGACCCATCCCTAGAACAACCCCAGTAAGAAACATATAGAATGATTTTACTAAAAATATGCCAGACTTATCCTTAAGCCATTTCGTAGAATCCAGGTCAGAGAGAACCAAAAATATCTTCAATAACAACTACAATTGAATGAGCTCTGCTACTTCTTCGTCGCCCAATTCCGACTACATAGCGGTGCCCATACTACCTCCTCTCCAAGTACTGAAAAGCAACTAGCTACCCTCAACTCTTCCTCAACTAAGATCCCCGCCAATTGTAGAAAAAGCTCACTCATTTTATGATCTCCCCCCTCCCCGTCTATCTTCCCAAAATCTATTCCTCAATAAAAATAAAAATAAAAATAAAACCCACCCCTTCCCATACTAAATGTTTTACCGAGGCCACTGATTTCCATAATGATGGTGACTTAATCCACCACCCCCTTCATCATCTAAGCCTTGTTCCAACTAATTGGGGTCGGCTACATGAATCCTATTCCGCCATTCCACTCTATTCAGTTTTAAGTTTTAACTAATTGATTCCACAATAACCATCCACAATAACCCTAACATCGGATTAATGGACATCTGTTTGTTGAATGTGAAACATTTTTTCATTCCAAGTATGCATTAGATGTCCACCAATCAGCCAGTTAGGACAACAATTCAGAGTGGTTCTAGGTTTGTGATCCATCTAAACTCTAAAAAGGGTCCATGGCTTAGATGGTTAATTTGAATCACATACATGCTATGTTTAAAATTTCTACATGCATGCATATGAACCATCGGAATCTGCAAAAGCATTGAAATTTCTCTCCTAGTTATTCCATCTTTGGTTAAAATGGCTGCCATAGATGTTTCCTACTCCGATGCATCGGTCCATCTTGTATCAAGTGCATCCACTGAAAGCAATTTTTTTTTATTTTTTTATTTTTAAATTTAATAAATAGGAATTAGGCAAAAAAAAAAAAAAAAAAAGAAAAAAAAAAAAAAGAAAAAGAAAAAGAAAAAGAAAAAGTGGTCACCTGAAGCCCAATGTATGCCAACCTAGCACTCTGCCAAAGTGTCACTTGTGTAGGGAATCCGTGCCATTTATATGGTGGGCCTCACCATGAAGATCACCTGTCTTGAAAACCAGGCCAATCCATTCATTAGGTGGGCAAACCTGTGCAGGTGAGCATTGAGTCATATTGTCTGCCATCCTTTGATTTTGATAGTGTGGTGGCATGACCTGCTGATAACTGAATCCATCTCTAATCTCTTATTTTATTTTATTTCTACTCTCGTTTAGGCAGCTTTTTTTTTTCATTAATTATTAATTTTGGGGCCACTTCTAAGCACATATGACATGCTGAGAGATACGGTGCACGCGCCTCCCACAAATTAAAGATGGAGGGAATCTAGGAAGCATTTTGAAATGCCAAATTCCCAAAAGCACAATCCAAAATACATGTTAAGATTCCCACCCACCACTACAGATGGACAGGTTCTCAGTGCACATTGTGCGCACAAAAACTTTCTCCCTCACTTTCATGATCATTTTCTGATCCTTCCTGATTTTATATTTGAATATTTTGTTACTAATTTAAGTCATTTGAATATTTTGTTATTAATTTCAGTCAGGTTGCTGCAAGCCACCTACGTCCTGTGGTTTCGTATACAATAATGCTACTTATTGGACAGCACCAAAATACGGCGTGGACTCCTACGACAGTGATTGTCAGGTATGGAGCAACGACCAGGATAGACTATGCTACGACTGTAATTCATGCAAGGCAGGCGTCCTTGCAAACCTGAAGATCAGCTGGAGGAAACTCGCCATCATGAATTTCTTTGCCCTCCTCTTCCTCAATATCATCTACTCCATCGGTTGCTGTGCTTTTAGAAATAATAGAATGGACAGTTACCAGCCATACAGACCGTATTACCATTAGTCACAGAGTCAGGGATTCACAGCTCAATGGAATTTTCACTTCTATCAAGGACAAAAATGACTCAATATTGTATATCCATTACTGCCTCTTTCAGTACTGCTTGTGGTCATTTCTCGTGCATTTAACTCAATCGTCATGCCACCAAATGATTGATGCAACCCCCTGATTGATGATCTTAAGATTGTCGCTGAATACATGGAATTCATGGACCTGCAAATCTGAATCCTGCCGTGCTTTGCAGACTACATACTGTCCTCACACCCTTACAATAGCACATGGATCGCCGAATCATCTGAGTCGGACCCAACAATTCACCCCCAACTCGGGACGAGTCCCAGAGTAAATAACCATGATCCTTACCTTGCCACCTTCTCTCGCACTGACTTGGGGATTACGTCATTTTGGTGCTTTAATGTTGCTTAACATGATTATTCATCCCATCAACAAGCAGAACTGCAAACAAGTGGAATCACCAGGTCCAAAGTGGTCCATCAGAGCCTATGGCTTCCCGCGGTGCTTGATTCTTCATGCAGGGACAATGCTCTTTTGCTCTAATGGGCTCCACGTGGATGTAGCATATGGGTGTCAAAGGGTCACCCCAGCCCATTGGATCCTTCAGTTCGGTCTGGTCCCTCATGGGTTGGGTCCAGAAGTTCAGGTCCGATGGGTAATCGGGCTGCTGGCAGTTCAACCTCACTGGTCCATCGGGGTGGGTTGGCCCCAGGCGATATAGTAACTATACATATTATTTATTTATTTTTTTTTTTTTTGAGAGAGAGGTTATTAGTCTTTATATATATATATATATATATATATATATATATATATATATATATATATATATATAGGGAAAAGGTACTATGCGCTTAAAGCGGTCTCCATGAGGTCGAGCTGGGGTGGGCCCCACCGTGATGCCGTTCGAACATCTACCCCCTCAGTCAGATGCACCATCCCTGGACGGGCCCACACGGCTAAAAATGACGTCCATCCGAGACTTTTGTGGGCCACACCACGTCCAGAAGTGGAGAGGGGCCGTGCACCATTCAAACATTCAAAACCACTTGTGGCCCCCTTTCGAGACGTTTTTTGATGATCAACACCGTCCATCATGTGTGTCCCACTTGGATGTAATTTTATACCACTTTTCAGGTGGTATCCAAATCTCAGGTGGACCCCACCAAGTGATTTTACATGTTTTCACGTGTATACTTATGTTTTCAGAAGGTATGGCCCACCTGAGTTCCGTGGACGGTCGATTTCCAGCCGTGTGGGTCCCACTTGGAGCGGTGCATCTGGTGGACGGTGTGGATCTTCGAAAGGAATCACGGTGGGGCCCACCCCAGCTCGACCTCATGGACGACCGCTTTACGCTCGAGCGCATAGTACCTTTTCCCACACACACACACACACACACACACCACACACACCACACACACACACACACACACACACACACACACACCATACCATTCATAAGTGTGTATGAATCACCTAACAGGCTGAGTTTGGGCTTCAGGAATTTTTTATAAGGCAAGGCCCAGCATAAAAAAGTTTGGCTTGATTTGGGTAGGGATTGGGCTCAGGTTGGGGGCTTGGGGAGGGAACCAGTTTACCTGTTCGCATTAGGGCAGAGAAGAAGGAGCTAACCAATAATCTTACTTTTGGCGACCGATTCCAAGTTCTTTCATCTTCTGCATCTCTATTAATAACAATAACCACCTTCTCTAGAAGTCCCAACAGCCTCTAAAATTCTACCATTTCAACATCCTTCAAGATCCTAATAACGATGCCACTCCAACCCAACTTTACAAACAAAAAACTCATAACTCTAGCCACTGCTTATCTATTAACAGCTACACTAAACAAACATGGAACTCCCTTGCTGCTAATTATCACCCTAAAACCTTACCTCAGATACATTCCTGACATTTTTTCTTTAGGGAAAGATGGATACATTTCTGACATTGAAGCAGATTCCTTCGAGGAATATTCTTCCCAGCTTCTCCGTAAGACTGTAACATCTTCCATCTTTTTCTTTTTCTTTTCATTTTTTAATGAGCAACAAAAGGGCATTCTATCCATTAAGGCAATGGATAAGTGTCACCAACCAGGAGAAGTGTGGCCCTACCACTCTTAACCAGATCATTTTCACTACATCCTCTCTAGGAACTCGTGAAAAAGAAACAGGAAAGCAGGAGCAATAAGCCTTCCTAATTTCATTTATATAAAAAGATGGCTTCTAGGGGGCCTATGAGGAACCATTAGCCCAAGAAATACCACCCTTGGAACCTCCTTCCAAAACAAGATTACCAAGAGATCCAAGAGCCATTTTTATTTATATTTTTTTCTTTTTCTTGAAAGAAGGCCCAACTTTAGCATTTCCGATGTCTCTCAGTTAGAGACTCCAACTCCACAAGGAGCAAAGAAAACAAACTTGAATAAGGGCCCATTTGGACGAACTTCCACAAGGCCTGTTTGGAGCACTTCCACAGAACTGGGTTTCCACGCCTACCTTTTCAGTTGACTCAACAGTCAAGTTGGCTTTTTAATGCCTATTTTGCCCAGCGGGGGATGAGACAAGGTTTACAAAAGTGCATCCAAACACACAATGTAAACTAGAATTTGGCTCAAAACGCCATTAAGGTGTCAAACACCTCTTTTAAGGGTAAGTCCAAACAGCTCCCAAGGGGCCGTTTCAATGCACTTCCTCCAAAAATGGTTTCGTTAAAAAGGGATTTCAAGCCCACACTTTGGTTTAGCGCCTATTTTGTTGAGACAGATATGAGTCAGGGGTTTGCATACTGCATCTGAATGCACAACAACAACTGCTGGTCAGATCAAAATGGCACTTTAGCCTCAAAAGCTCTTTCTGAGGGTGCATCCAAATGGGCCCTAAGCCTTTTTCATCTCACAGTCATC
This sequence comes from Magnolia changhungtana, assembly GCA_030180095.1. Classification (NCBI taxonomy): domain Eukaryota; kingdom Viridiplantae; phylum Streptophyta; class Magnoliopsida; order Magnoliales; family Magnoliaceae; genus Magnolia; species Magnolia changhungtana. Next base: position 160,865 of record JASAUF010000229.1, read on the forward strand.
CCGAACACCATATTTCATCTAATCCATCTTGCAAATCTTCCTCTAAACGACATATTTCAGGCAACCATATCCCCCTTTTTTAAGAGTACAATCATATTCCTTTTGAAATCCACCTACACCTTTTCTCATTGTCTTACGAAATACCTGTCACCGAAGTGCATTCTTCTCCCTCCCAAATCTCCACCACCACTTAAGCTATAATCCCCAATACTCCCAATGCCAAACTCCTCTTTTGGATATTTGTCCAAGTCTTGTTCCTCTCCCTTGGTAAAGAAAATCTCTTTGCATCTTCCCAAGAGAAGTAGCATTATGCTGTTCCCTAAAGGAATTATTGTCAGAAATGCTGGGACTTGTTATGCGATACAGGGCTGTAATGCCCTATCTGGAAAAAAAAAAAAAAAAAAAGGTCCTCCCTCCCTCCCTCCCTCCCTCCCTCAGGAAAAAGAAACCAATATAAGCCCATAATGCATAATGGCGATCACCATTACCATTATGTAACAGCGACAACAGGTTAATGGTTGTTATGTACCCATTTTTACATGTCCTACCCACCGTTACCATCGCCGAATACCTTGCTACCACCACATCCCAAATCTCAGTCAACACAAGATTAGCCCAAGCAGGAGACCAAGATAAATAATCATTCACTTGTTAGTTCTCCAACCAAGTATGGTCACCAATTACTTGCTTTGCTGAAGAAAGGCCAAGACCTGCAAGCACGCTTTCTCGCACTGCCCAGGCCCACTATGTTGACATCCATTATGTAGGGCTCACCAAAATTCTTTCAGATAGGAATATCCAAACTGGTCAATCAATACACAGACAGTCCAGTATAAAAATACAGTCATGGTCCACATTCAACTGAAAAAGGGACAAAGATCAAAACGACGTCAGGCCTTCTGATGTTTGAGATATCCTATTCCAATAACTGCAGCAGAACCCTCCAAATCCTGAATCACCAAATCATGTGCCTCCATATAACAAACTGGATGCCTTGGCAAACCATCACTCACATAGCCATTCACTTCTTGAGGCACAGAACCTCATAATTCCACTGCACATAAACATGAATGCCTGACCATGATGATAGTTAAGCTAGTGCAAAGCAACTCTAGGCAGCTATAAGCTCCCCTAATTGCCCAACAGAGCCGGCTTTGGGCAGCCCCTAAAATTCTCATTTGCAAGCACCCAATTGATAATCATGTGGTAGATCTTCCTCTGAATGCCACCAGCTGATGAGATCTTGTTCACGCACATCCTATTTAAGTGTTAAATGTCCAAGCTACCCCAAATAAGGAAAGAAAGAAAGCTCAGAGGCTGGAAAACAGCATCCCAACAAAAAATTGTACACACAGATCCTTGTCGCAACTGAATGGCTTGCAACCTACATTGAAGTAGACCAACATAGCCATCTGTTCTGCAGGCTCTAAAATACCAAGCTCCGATTATCCTACCAAAGCAGCAGCAGCAACAGCCATAGGTTGGGTATGAATCCACTGACTTACCAATTACCATACACAAGGAAACAAATAGACAACAATCAAGAGTGACTTGGATTCTTAATTCTATGACAACAGAAAAAGTATATACTCTTTTCCTCATCGGTGGAGCTGCAAAGTTGGAAAACAACATTCCAATGGTAAATCATGCATCCAGATCCTTCTCACAACCAAATGGCTTGCAACCACCAATGAAGAAACCAACATAATATCTGTTCTACTTCTGCAGGCTATAAAATAGAAAGCAATGATCTCTCCAACCAAACTAACTAAGACAGCAGCAGCAAAACAGGTATACGTTTTGGATTTGAACCTTTTACTTACAATGCAAAAGGGAAATAAAAAGGACCACAAACAGCTTGTGAGGAAAACCAATTGATATAATCATTAGTACCAGAAAGGAAGAGCACCCATCTCATGATTTCATTGTAACATCAATGACATAATCAAAACTGTTTAACAATATGCTTGATTTCACCTAAAAGCAGAGGGGGGAAGGAAGAATTTCACTTCAAAAAAGTACAGGAAAGAAATAAGAAAACGTACGCTACAAGAGAAGTAAGAAGTTCAAGCGTCCAAGTTGGTTGAAGTAGGAATGCAGGAATCATCGGTACTAGGAATGATCCACACACCCAACCAATCACAAGAGCACCAAATCTGGAAGCAAATACGAAATAAATAAATAAATAAAGAGAACCATATTTTTCCTTTAGAGTTTTAGTATCCTGACTCTCGGTTTCTGACTTACCCAAGAATGGATGCTCGGGCTAGGCTCTTCGTCTTGTCATTGAGGAAGTAAATGCATGCTGCCAACGAAAGTGCAACCTAAACAACAACCAAAACCAAGTTAAAAAGATGAGCCATTCATAACCACATACTGACATTTTAACCCACTAATGGCGACAAAAAAGGAACCTTTAAAAAATGGTGACAAAAGGTACCACAGCCACAGATATATCATATCAAAAGCTTCAACCATCAAATAGCATACAATCCCTTCATTAAGTGGTACTAGACGTTTCGTGCCCTGAGGATATGTATGGAATCCCTAGGTTTTCAGTCTACAAGTGGGGTCCATGTTTAAGTGTTGCAGATAGGGGTGGCAATGGGTCAGGTCGACCCATGGGTCAATAGGTCCAATCGGCTTCTAAGCCAGGTTCAGGCCAAGTCCTGTCAAGTTGCAGGTCAGGCTTGGCCAAAAAATAAACCTACTTAGATAAATGGGTCAGGGTCAGGCTCAGGTAACCCGACCCGACCCACCCATAATTATATCATGCATCAATGCGCCGGGCCAAATGACCAACCTGAGCAGACCCATAACCCCACATAATACCCATATTGTAGTTTCAATCCCTTCTAAATCAAGAGAATCTATCAACCAATGAATACCACCAAGGCAAGATCAATGAGTACAAACGACGGACCAATGAAAGAGGAAGAACGACATTGTTTTAGGCACAAGGACGTTATGATAAATTGCAGGTGATTGCACTTGTTTCCTAGGTCAGGTTGGGTGGGTTGGTTGAGCCCGACCTGTTTACAATTACATGGGTCAGGTTGGGTCGGGCTGGGACTCGAGAAATTTTAAGTGGGTCTTCTCAGTCATAGTGTAATGGGTGGCCAGATATCTTGGCCTGTTTCCTAAATGGGTCAGGCTTGGGCTAATCCTGACCCTGACTGAAACCAACCCATTGCCAGGCCTAGTTAGAGACTGTTGATCTAATTCTCTCCACCATGAATGGACCATGCACCAAAAATCTCCCAGAGGGAGAATCCTGACCCTTCAAACAATGGCCTATAAATAGTCAGTCCACTTCCAATGGGGAAAAGGCCAAAAGATTGAATAGCTAGGATCTTCTAGCATTGGAGAATTTATTTTTTTTTGGACATGGTTTATATGCTGGGTCTATCGGATCAATGATCTGGAATCTGGATCACTGAACCACAAGACCATTTGTACAGATTGAGCGAGGGATACTATATAAATCCTCGATAAACATAGGTGAAACACATATCTGACATGTCTGTATTACAAAAAGTAGTGTCCTTATCACATAGATTGTAATTCACACAGATAGCTTATCCTTCATTTACATGAACCCTAACAGTCTTTTTGAGCAACGAAACTGCAATTTTGCAGAAACCATGTCTTAAAGGTGCATTTGGGTGTGTACCCATGGAAAACATAAGACACATGGCTCTTGTTGTTCAGTGTATCATAGAAAACAGAAGCTACAACTCTTGTTGTTTGGTGTGGCAGAGAAATGAAACCCATGTTATAGGTGCTTTGGTTATTCTACTTTACACTCTCATCTCAAAGGTGATATGTACAGATAGGGGCATCCCATCAACCTGGGAAACAGAACCACCCAAACATACCTCTAATCATGATGTTTTAAGTCTTCTTTGTTATTGTTTATAGAAGATGTATTGTTCAGATGAGAAAAATTCAGAATCATGGCATTGCAAGTAACACGGTCTATCCTTTTTTTAATTAATATAAAATAAATAACAAAGAGTCTGTCTAGGTGGACATATTCATATTCAATTTGACTAACATATACATGCAGAATACTGCAGACATACCTGAAAAGCAGGCCCAGCCTCAGCAGAGTTCATTACACTCCAGGCTCCCATGAAAGCAAAGAGGAACATTCTTCTAAGAATCACTTCGGTCGGAGGAAGTTCCACGAAATCAAGCAATCTTTTTACCCAAGGCGGGGACTCCTCTACTTTCTTCTTTAACCTGCTCTTCAAGTTGATTTTTGATTTCTTTCTTGCTCTGAAGCTGGCCATTAATATTTTCTCATAAGCTGCTTCGATAGATTCAACACTTCTCTCATGCCCAGTATATTGTTGCAAGAGAAAGTTGCGTGCACCTCGTATTTCTTCTTCGGAAGCATCAGAGCTTACACCCAAGCGCCTGTAAGGATCCCATACATTCACCCGAGGGAACTTTGGAAGGTTGCCTGCATAAAAATTTCTTTGAGTTTCTTATAACAAAAACAGAGGACTGAGAAGAAATCAGCATCAAATGGAAGCTAGCAATCAAAGCAACTCTAGTTCTAATAAATGCGCCATCTACTTTGTAATTGACAAGGGTTCCATTGAGGTGAAAGTGTTTGGAAAGCAGAAAATATAAGATGATTTTTTACTATTTCACGTTTTTTTTAATGGGTTATCTGGGCCCAAACCCGAGACCTCAACATTGAAACGCACCTTGACTACCATTGAGCTACGGGCTCAAACCCAAATTCAGTAAGGTCGAAAAAAACATCATGATCATCATCATCAAAGCATCGTCACAACTATTTGGAGTCAGCTACACAAATAACAATCATTATCATCATACCCTTGTCCAAGCAATTTATGGTCAAGTTATTCTCATGATTTGTATACGGCCAAACCATCTAAGTATAGCTTCCCTCATCTTATTATCTATTGATGCTATTCCTAAGTTCCCTTGAATGAACTCATTTCTAATTCTATCCTTCCTCATCTTGCCATTCATCCATCTCAACATCCTCATTTCAGCTACAATCATCCTATGAACATTGATTTAACTGGCCAACATTTTGTGCTGTAAAGCATGACTGGTCTTATAGCCATCCTATAAAATTCCCTCTTTAGCTTGAATGGATCACATAGAACTCCAGAGGCATGTCACCACCTCTTCCACCCATCTTCAATTCTATGAGTAACATCCTTCTCAATCTCTCTGTAGTCATGCATTTTCGACCCAAGATATGGAAAATGGTCATTTTGTGGTACTTCTTAGTCAACAATCTTAAGTAATTCCTCTTTACCACTTTTATTGTTACTAAAATTGCATGCTATATACTCTGTTTTAGTCCAACTAATTTTAAAACATTTAGATTCTAAAGCATCCCCAACATAGCTCTAAGCTTTGCATTTAGCCCCTCCCTCATCTCGCCAGTCAAAACTATGTCATCCGCGCACAACATACACCACATGATAGAGAGCAATTTTCCCAATTCAATTGCGTAGTTTTCATGCCCATAGTAGAACCCACCAATTGGACAGTCCACATTCATCGATGATGCATATAGTATAGTACAAGGTTTGCAAATCACAGCCCCAAAACGCAAATCCACATGAATCATATGATTCTCGTATGAATTGTACAATTTCATATCAAACCTCACAAATAGTATGATTATCGTGGGCGGCATAATGGGGCCCCCAAAATTAGTGAAAATAAATAAATAAACATTTTCATTTTTAATGATTTTTCTTTTTTCTACCCTCTTGCTTTTTTAAAAACTAATAAACTATATATATATATATATATATATATATATATATATATATATAGAGATAGAGAGAGAGAGAGAGAGAGAGAGAGAGAGAGAGAGAGAGCAATAGTCCCAAAATCTTACCTAAGTTGCCGCCAAAGGCCGTATCCATTGCACATCTTGGGCTTCTGATAACCAATCCATACCTCCTTCCCTTCTCTCCATTTCTTCCAAAAAATAAAAAAAGTAATAATTAAATAATCTTGCAAGAATTCAAAATATTTAGGGCACGTTTGGTTGCACCCATTTTCTTGAAACATCATGAAAATTTGCACCAAACTCGACTGATTAATCATGGAATTTGATGATAGTCGGTGCAACCAAAGGCATACTGAAAAAAATCAAGAATTTTCCAATAACAGCAAAACGGCTAGAGAGAGAAAGAGACAGAGAGTACGGTTTTAAAGCGGGGAAGTTGTGGCGAGAGAATTTAGGGTTTGAAAGCAAAAGAGCATCCATATTTTTGATAGATAACCCCAACTCTCCTCCTCCTTCTTCAGCACGCCATTTAAGATTGAAATGAGAGAGAGATGGGCTTTGATTGCAGCGGATGATGCGAGAGGGTTCTGTCGACGACTTCCGACCTTCTTTATATGGATGGTGAGTACAGCGCATACTGCGTCATGGTCCTCTGGAAACGGATTGGCTACTCCCCTGCCACCAGCCCGTGGCTGGTGGTCGGTGTTATGTGGGCGCCACCATGATGTATGTGTTTCATCCATTCCGTTCATCCATTTTTAAAGATCATTTTAGTGCTTGATCCCAAAAATAAGACAGATATAAATGTCAGGTGGACTACACCACATGAAAACAATATTTATTGGATATCCAACATTAAAATCCTCCTAAGGCCTACTCTACTGTTTATTTGACATCCAATCTGTTGATTAGGTCATACAGGCCCAGATGAAGGGAAAAACAAAAATCAGCTTGATCCAAAACTTTTATGCCCCCAAAATGTTTTTAATGGTCGATGCTCATTCAACACTGTTTCCTGTAAAGTGGTCCACTTGAGATTGATATGTACCTCATCTTTGGTCTCATACCTTAAAATGTTCTGTAAAAATATATGGACGGCATGGATGAAACAAATACATCAGAGTGGGGCCCACACCACCAGCCATTGGTGTAAGGGGAGTTGCCAATCCGTTTCCCTTCGTTCCGTTGAAGATTGGAGGCACAACTGTGATACTCTGGCGGAGTGGGAGAGATGATACGCAGGCTCTTCGAAATTACTTAGATATTGCACCCTGGATTCGGACGTGATTGGAAACCCCCGGATTTGAATTCCTCCCATGTTTGGCAGATCCTCCCATGTTTGACACCTGGAGTGTGAATCAACTTTAATCCAAAAGTATTATTTACAGGGTTTCAATTTAATTACTAAATTAACTTTAATATCTCTAATCAGTGGAATATGTAATTTTTGACACCATGGTTGTGATAAGCCCGCTAACATATATGCTTTGCCCCAAAATGATGAAATTCCAAGTCTCGGATGGGCCACAAGCACGAGATCATGTTTGAGTGACTAACCACCAATTTTTAATAGTTGATTTACATGGACAATGTTTGGACAGTGCTGGGCAATGTTTGGACAGTGCTGATCATCATTAGTGGGTCATGTGCCTAATAAAATGATAGTGTATTGTGACACACATGTTACACCTACAACTATTGAAATAATTTTAGGTATAATCCAAGTTCTCATTGTGGATTGCAAACCCCTCAAAGAAGGGATTTGAAACCCAAAGACTTACTCATATATGTTGCCAAACAAACAACACTGGGATTTGAAACCCCTCAAATCCCCTCCCCCATCCATGGTGCATGGTAACTTATACTCATTGGCACCTTCTTTTTTTCGATAAAACTATGGATACTTTGCATACAAAGTGCGAATACCTCTTAATTCATATTAAAGCTTTCAAGTCATTTTTTTCTAGTTAAGATTACTTGATGATCCTCGCACGTGTGGGGTGGGAGCTCCACACGGGAACATACTAACAAGGGTGGAGGGACACTCACACCATAAATAGGCCGAGCTTGATTTTCTAGTCTTTGAGCCGAGCTTGATTTTCCTAACCCCCCCGTAGGATAATAAAATATTAGCGAGGTATATTTGCCACTCTCGAGATTCAAACACAGGACCTTCTTCTTTGATACCATGTCAAAGAACCATTTACTCCAAAAACTTAAGCTATTAGAGTGTGGCATATTAATGTATATCAAGGGACTTTTATCACTTCAACAAAAACAGTGGTGATTGACTATTAAAAACTACTCCTGGCCCATAATTATAATATAAACAAAATCCATTAAAAACTATTACCGGCTACAATCATAGTACAAACAAAGTACTAAGATACATGAATAACAAATTTCCCTGCAATGATCATCATGTTGCAAGAACTATCCAAAGACTTAATTCTCAAATAATCCATATACATGTAAGTTCAAGGTGACAACAAAAGCACCGGAGTATATTAAAGTATCTACCAAAGTCTCATGTTCATCATGATTTATGGTCGAAATTAGTTGTCTCATCTACATAACTAGTAAACTATGGCTTATTGGTTTTTCAGGTATACATACTCCAATAATACTAAACTACACCTAAAGATGAGGAGAATATGTGAGAGTTGGCCACTTACATAAAATAATTGAAATGACAAAAATGTCAGATCTATAAATAAGCTAAAATAGTCGATGTTTTCGGATAATGTAACTTATACTCGCACTTATTATCTTTTTTTCTTTTGTTGTCAGATTATAAAGAGAAGTGTCGGTTGAGTGCACCTTCTTTTATTGTTCGATAAAGAGAAGTGTCAGTTGAGTTCCCATTCTTATAAATAAAGAAGAGGAGATGAGGAAACCTAAACCTATTGTTCTATATGGTATCTATGGATGCTTTTGCATGAAAAAGTGCATGCGAGCCTACTTCTTTTGCTTTTTTTCTTTCTTGTTTTGATATTGTATAGGTGGCTATCCTTATGTATTGGGTTTGGTTGGAGTTGACATAAGCTAAAATAAGCTTTAGAGTCTATTATTGGTTAAGAGTTGTGGATCGATTTCGGAGTTGATATATATACATATATATATATATATATATATATATATATATATATATATATATATATATATATATATATATATATATATATATATTTCAAGAACTCCTCAACTCGGCTGACACCGGTGATTGGTTTGGGACCATATATTCTAAATAAATGGGCTTTGTGACAAAAAAGAAAGGGATTAGGCATCCTTTTTTACACGCACTATGTGAGATCTTTATTTTATAGGATTTAATGATTTTGGGGGCATTTGATGGAATTTTAGTATTATTATATTTGGATGTGCTTCATAAAGTTTGAGACTCCAAGCATGCAAACTGAAAATAAGCAGCACCTTGCTTTACTTCATAGGGTTTAAGACCTCGAGTAGGCAAATTGAAAATAATTAGCACAATCTTACTTCATATGATTTAAGACCCCAGCTAACTCAAAAGAAAGAAAGAATGTAGATAGGGAGGAGAACGACAGGAGTAACATAAAAGTGAGTATGTGCAGATGATGTTATTAGAATATGTGGAATGTAATATAGATTGGTTTGAGATATGAGAAGAAAAATGGAGATCTGACACCCATTTTTTATACAAAAGGTATAGTTACATATCCCAAATCCCAACCCTACTCCTAATTTCAATGGCTTCTACTATTAAGAATGTTCTTTTCTCTCATCTCCTAAGTTGAGTAGTGTCGTCATAGCTAGGCATTTTCTGAGCTTTTTTAAACCTTAGAAAAAATTAGCTTGTGGAACCTACGACGCATTAAACCTATCCCCTTAAATGACCCTATGGTGCCTCTCCCATAGGGCTCACTATTGTGTTGATTGTATCAACTTAGACAACAGGCCCTTCAAGAGTCGATTGTAGGTTATGGGCTTTTTCCTTTTTGTTTTGGCTTTACTGGATAGGTAATGATGCCTCATACCAAAAGAGGATTCTTTTAAACAACAAACCCTTGAAAGGCCATTTGTCTATTTTGTCTATTCTTTTTTTAAAATGATATTCACTATGTATTGAGAGTTTCAAGGTTTCATGGGGTCAAGGGGTCAAGGTGAGTGGCCTTGATTTTATTCTTCACTAGAGTAATATTAGTTGATCGGATTTGATGATTGTATCGAGGATCCCTTCAATTTGACTCGTTTGGATTTCTAGTGTTTGGGGGCTACCAAATGTGATTTAATCAACGTTGTGTGTGGGCGAGGTTTCCACTGCCTCTACATTTTCCAAGCTACTTTAATATGCACGCGTTCTTTTATCCATTGCAGTGAATCATTAGTTTGCCTTGGTAAACTAATGATTTATATGTGTTTTCTTTTAATTTTCAATATAAGCTTGCCTTGGTAAATATATTTTTATCCTTCTCATTGTTATCTCGATATGCATGCCTACTGTGATGGTGACTAGGCATCCTCAACTAAAAATTATCGCTCTACTTTAAATTTTTGTAAGAAACATTTTATTGTTAGTTTAATAATATTCCATGGGTTATGACAATAGTCAAATTTCATAATTCTGTTCCATCGTTATTGATCTTGGGGTAAATATTTCCTTCCGTATTCTAATATTTTGCGACAAATAGGCAGATATTCACATTGCTTCCAATCAGGTTGTAATAACCCGTGTTTTTGGGATAACTTTATTTATTTATTTTTGGGATATATATATATATATATATATGTGTGTGTGTGTGTGTATATATATATAATGATGTGCATAGAAATACTAATACGTGTGCATTTATGTGACCTTATAAATCATAATATAGTTGATTATATATAAATCCAACCAGTGAGATAAGTCTGCATGGATAGAATAAGTTATCCGACTGTTAACTTTCAATTTATACCATCACATCATTATAAAATATACAAATGATTGAAATTAAACTATTTACACCCAATCATTTATGACTAAAAACTTTTCATCTTAATCCTAACATATTAAAGGATGTCTTATACCTTTAAAGTTCAATTCTAAGGGTTAGAAAGATACCATTGACCTTATTAAGTTTTCTATAGTTTGCACATTCTTAACCGACACTAATATTCGGAAAACCTATTTGTGAATATTCTATTGCAATAGAAATTTAGCCAATCTTAATCAACCAGATTGCACCATATGTTTCAATTTTGGGGTCTAATTTAAGAGATAATTCATCCAACGAAATTATCAAAAAATTGGATGGATGACCCACTCAAAAATAAGATAAACACCATTGTTACAATCCACGAATGATTCCTAATAAATCTACCAGTTTACATTTCACATTGAGATACGTTTGGGCCTATTTTCAAACTCTTCAAATCCTCTGGGAGGAATCCTACACATCCTACAACTTCTAAAAATGGAAAAGACTGGGTAATCGCATGTACATCCTACACCACACACCTTCATTCAATAAGATCATAATCTGATTGTTAATCTAATAGGTTTCTCATACATAGACATCTCAACACTTCGAAAGACCCTCTAAGCCACTCGAATTGTAATTTTAAGGTGATTCAACTGTTAAAATCTAACTGAACCTCTTTTAGCCGTCCGATTTGTCATAACCAAGCGAAGTCAATTTTCAATGATCAAAATTTCAAAACAGGTGGGCCATGGGATCGTAGACCTTTGATCATCCACCTCTAGTCATTTTCATGTGAACAAAGGTGTTTGCCAGATGGCCAAGTGTATGAGGACCCGAAAGGAACGTGCTTCCCGCACGCAAAAACCAAATTCGAAAGAAACTTCCTCTTTCAATTCTTTCTTTTGGAAGCCAAATTCCCAACTATCCATGACAGCTTTGTTTGGTTGATCTAGACCATTCGAAATAGTTAATCCAAACCACCAAGCAAACTCCTTCTGAGTTTTGATTTTTTGCTCCTCCAAGCTCCTATATGTCGTTAGATAAGAAGAAATCTTATATACAACGGAGGATATAGGAAAAAGATAATGAGACGATCAGATCTATCAAGTTCAAGGCTTAACTTGAATAGTCAATATCTCAAGGCAGATTTGTTGTCCTTTTTCTAGTAGTTCCAGCAAGTGCAAATGTAGAAAATCTGTAAATTGTATTCGGGATATAATAAACTCTCAATTCAAATTTCAACATAAAAATTTACACATTTAAGTGTTGAACAGATCTCTAGATTTGACTCCAATATGCTTTTAGGGGGCGTTTGGCACATGGTATTAGATGTGATTAAGTGAGATGGAATTGCATTTGGTTCTGTGCCAATTCCACCCAACATTTGAGGAGAATGGGAAAGCTTGGAATTAAATTAGATCAAATTGCATTTGATCAGGGCATGGTAGCTTTTTGCTTCTCGCTTGGTGTTTTGAAAATTTTGAAAAGTCTTGTCAATGTTAGCAAGTTGTGTAGGTCCCACCATGATGTGTGGGCTATATCCACACCATCCACCCATTTTTTAAGATCATTTTAGAGCATGGACCAAAAAATAAGGTAGATTTAAAGCTCAAGTAGACCTCACCATAGAAAGCAGCGGGGATTGAAAACCTACCATTGAAAACTTCTTTGGGGCCACATAAAATTTGGGTCAAGCTAATATTTGTGTTTTCCCTTCATCCAAATCTTTTTGACCTTAGGAAGATTTCAACGGTGGGACACCCTGATCTATAGCTCGAGTGGTAGACTGAGTGAAAGATACCTCGTTTCAACACTAAGGTCTTGCTATCGATTCCCTAAGAGAGGGTGGTTAACAGTGATGTGTGAACTGAGAGTGGGGTGTATTAACATGCTTAAAAAAACAGTGGGCATTATTGTTCCCACTAATTTTTGTGTTTTAGTCCACGCAAGCTCTAGATCTGTCTCATTTTTAGGCCCATGCCATAAAATGAGGTTGCAAAACACATGAACGGTGTAGATATAACATGTATATGTTATTCTCAATGGTTCCAAATGATGGTGGGTATATATATTCAATGGACAACAAACCAAAGAGTAAATGCTACCGTGACACAAATATAACATGAAATTAGGCTTATCCCGTGGTATCCCATGGTAATAAGTTCAGAAAAAACTTAGCAAGAGGTCAAATTAAGAGTTCTTGCACAGAAGATGATATTATCTTAAAAACGAAGAGTGTATCTTTTGGATTATAGTATCCAAGATTTATAACAATTGAAAGGTCATGAGTTCTTCTTGAAGAGATGCTAATGTGCTTATTTAAAAACTCCATACTCATTCACAACAAACAATTGTCTTTCATGAAAGGACATGACTCTTTGTCCTATGGCAGCTATTTTTATACCCTTTCAGATAAAAACATTTGCGCATGTGCGAAGTGTGCCTAATAAAGCGCCTAAGGTTGTAGAAGTAAAGACCCCTTCTCTTACCATTTGACTACACACTCTATTTATGGAAAGTTTTAATTATTAATATGTTTATTTACTTATTAAAATAAACTTTTATTTTTGAAATCTATTTTTTATTTTAAAAAACACAATATATGTCAGTCTAAGCCATCCAAAATCTTTAGAACATCAAGATTTATACCGGATGAAGAATCACCATTAGAGTCATTCATCTTTTCTGGTTAGAAACCGTAATTGTATTGTCTAATGTGATTATCTATTTCAAGATTGAATCTGACCATTAAGTGGGCCATTAGATTAGTGTGTGATCACTCTGTAACAACCAAGATCCAATTGACAATTAGAAATAATAGGCTATACAAATATAATGGAAGAAATATTTGCTAGAACTCTCCGTGCGTTAACTCAATGCAAATCTAACTCTATATCTTGTTGTAATTGTGATTCTAGAACCTTTGAGAAACATAAAAAGTAAATACCAGAACCCTAGAGATTGAGAGAAACAATAACAACAATTCAAGAGATAAATTGAGAGAGAAAGAGAGAAAATTGAATTGACACGCTTAATTGACTCATTGGTTTGAGTAAAGCCTAGTTAGGGCTGAGTTGGGTTGATATGAAGCCAAGTTTAGGTCAACAATCACAGGTGAGGTGTCTCATACCCTTTCTCACATCGAAATTTCAATTCTATGTTGAATTTTATACAATTTTTGGTTTTAAACAGTGTTTATAACTTAGATTTTGAATTATATATAATAGTGTTTCTCAGATAGTTTGAATCTATAGATTATTGGATGGAATTCCAAATTTTTGTTTAATCATGATTTAATTCTTAAAAATTAAAGTATGATGTTAAATTCTGAAATTATCTTCCAAATGTGGTACTTTAAGATGATTTCAGTGATTTTGTGTAAGAATTGTTTATAATGTTCCTATTATAGAATCTCGTGATTAATTGTGTTTTGATGCCAAGTAAAAGACTGAAAAGAAAAGTGTTTGGTTTTTGAAAGGCTTTGGAAAAGGATTCGTATAACTCATGCGTTCCACAAATAAGAACTCCAGTGGATACCTTTGGGTGAGCACCCAAGAATGTACAATAGTCCCTGTGAATTTCTTTGGTCAAGTACCCAATTGTATGTAGTAGATTAACTATCAAGTCAGGTGGATGTTGCGTTGGTTGTGTCTAGTTGGGTGAGCACCCAGGTGTATGCAAGAGATTGCAATACATGTCACACTCCAAAATTCGGTACCTGAGTTGGCTAGGCCCAAACCCAAATTCCAAGACTGTGAGTTGTACTTAAACAAAATATACATCACAACCCACATTATTTTCATGCATTTTCAAAGCAATCAGAGCAACTAAAAGGATAATAATCATTGTCATTAAATAACGTCCACTAATCAATTCTTGAATTTTTAATTACATTGATAAAAAAAATAACAAAATGCATTGAATTTTAAGAAACCTTCAAATACAATAATAGGAAAAGTCCTCAATCTTGTCCAACCAGTTCTTCATATACAAACCCTGTAAAACAGTCTATACGTGTGTGAGCGTGATGGCTTGTAGGGTCAAATCATTCCCAAAATTGAAAATTTTACGATAACACCAATATATCTCATTAGAATAAACATGATCGATTATAAGTATTGAATTAACATTTTTCATGGCAATAGTAACAATTTGGTATTCATAAAATAAAATAAAATAAGATAATCATCCAAAATCCTTTTTGGTTTAATCTAAGGTAGAGCACCCGTATATATTGATTCTTTTAGGGAATGACCCTCGGCAGAGTACCAATGTTGATCCTTTTAGGTAATGACCCTTAGCAGATCACCAGTGAATAAACTTTTAAGGTAATACCCAGGGTAGAGCATCCGTGTGTGCATATCTTTTAGGGAATCATGCACCTAGGGCAGAGCACCCATGCTGATCCTTTCGAGTATGACCCTGGGTAGAGTACCTGTACTGTGTCGATCCTTTCAAGAATGACTCTAGGCAGAACACCTATAAAAAATACAACGATCCTTTTAGGGCAAAGCACCCATAAACAAATAACATGGTAATCCTTTTGGGGCAGAGCACCCGTAAATTGAAATACATTCTTCATTATATAATAATAAGGAAATAATTGTAATTTAAATATGCCACAATAATAAAATGAAGTCAATTAATAATTCAAATAAATTATCTCTACAATATGCAACCAACAAATCAAATAAAATAATATGCAACTAATGACAATAATCAAATAAATTTAATACATAACGAATAATTAAATCAATATATATGTTAACCTAAAATTTTCAACATGGAAGATCACCTACCTGATTTAGTGTGACATATCCCATGTATGGTTGAATTAGGCGAGAAGATCTAGGATCGATATAAATGCAGTCCATTCGGTCCAGTTAGATCAAGTTCAACTCAATTCAACATAACGTTACTTGGTGAGTGTTTCTATGTGAAATGTTAAAGATCTCTATAGGAAAACACACATACTAATTATACTTCTATTATCCTAAAGTTTATCTATTCTAAACTTGAATCCAACTACATCAACACCTCGACTCGCTGAGTTAACTTGGTGAGTTGACTTAATGAGTCAAGTCTTATGAACTACAACTATGAATTGATTTCTAAATAGGAAACTTGGGAGGGAAGTTTACTTGATAGATGGCGTATATGGATTGGATTTTAACCTTGGAACTAGTATGGATAGATAATACAAATACATGAGAACTTACGGTGCAACTTTGATTAATATGAGGATAGTAAGCTTTAATGGCGATTTTCTATTCTCAACATATTTCGATGTAGCAATGTTGCTGCATGGCATGGATTCATCTTATGAAACTTTTAAATGGTTGAAAATAAGATATATACTCATTTTGTCGGTGGTTAAATGGTTGAAAAGTTCTCGATTTTCTTACGTTGAAGAAGCAGAGAGAACATGTGAAGTGGTGTTTTATGATTGCTAGAAACGGGAGAAATCACTGAAAATTAAAGGGCCATTGAATGGAGTTGGTTGAGGAAGATATAACGATTGAGATTTGTGAGATGGGTTATACACAAATCGCAGTGTTGTGAAAGGAGTGCTAGCTTTTTCGGCAATGAAAAACGCTGTAACCGCAAGGAGTTGCGAATTGGATCTGAAACGGAAGTTTAGGTGGGGTTTGCCATGAAGTCTAATGGGAATCAAAGCTGATCACGAGGTTTATAATATCTCCATATAATGTGAGCTCAGTAAGGCAAATTCGTTGATCAGGTGGGCCACACAAGAGGTTTTGGAGCAAAGGACCGAAACAGATAAGGTTTTATGGGATTTCGATTTGGATGGACAGTCCGGATTTAGAAGGTGGGCCCCAGATGACGGATGGTGCTAGCCTCAGATGGGTACGGGGTCTCACTATGTGAAACAAAAAAGGAAGAAGAAGAGAAAAAAATTCAGACGATTGCCTCGAGTGGTGATGTGCTGAGGCATGTCACTTAATGTATTATTTTATTTTTTTCAAATACACGGTGGGCCCATAGGGATGACGTGATAGATTGTAATGCTCGAAATTTCGATGGTGAGTAAAGGCTCAACTCCTGAGATCCGTTGCATCACTTATGCAACATAGAAAATGATGATTACATGCTGTCCGTATTAGTGCATTAAGCATGAATGAGATTATACTAAATTAGCATATCATACTCCAAAGATGATTGAATTAAATAAATATATAAGGTGGATATGAACCCCTGAGTATGATCATATCACCAGGTTGAATAATTATATGTAAGTTCCAAAATTTACAAAACGATACAATATGATGGCATCAAATCCGCATCCCCGTAACCCCGTCAATGTAACTCCAGGTCTACATAGACCCGCTAGAGAGTTGCATGTAGGAGAACTCCTCCTCATCGTCATAGAAGACCGGCTCCAACTCATAAGCCTCGTCATCATCTGAAACTAAAGTAGGGTCTGGTTGGGGTTTTAAAACACCATCCCAGAGTGGGAGTGAGTAATCAACTCAGTGGAGCTATAAGGTAAAGGTTAATATGTTATCAATTCAGTCAAGCAGTAATGATAAAGTAATATAACAAGCATTCCTAAGTACTCTGGTTAATGTAAGGATGATATGTATTAATGATGTATGCCCTCGCCTGCACTCCCTCAGCGATATCATCTCACAGTCGCGCATGCTAATCTCCCACTGTGCTCAACTCTCATGCTAAAGGCACGTAAATGTGGTGCATGGTCGTGTTAGCAAAGTTCTTAATTAAACCTATTCATACAGTAGATTTGGGAAGCTAAGGTACCTCCCTTTATATTATTTACCCATACAATGATCTATCTAGAGTCGTCAATCCTAGCTAATCGCATACGATAGACAAGTTATAGGGCAATATCACCCCTGATCTGAAAGCAATGGATAGGCAAGTTCAGGTTACTACGAAGAGGCTCGTCACCTCAGCGTAGGCCTTAGTTTATACTCAAGGTCACTACGGGAAGGCTCGTTACCTTAGCGTAGGCCGACAGCTCGAATACAGTGTCTCATACCACCGTATTCGATTCACGAGTGTAGGTTACTCACTGGTCACTACAAGGAGGCTCGTCACCCCCACGTAGGTCGACAGCTAGCTCGAACACAGTATCTCATACCACCATGCCCAGCTCATGAGTCTTAGCGGATCATGGTACGAAGGTTAAATAGGCTTTTCATTGGTAAGTAGTACCTTAGATTCAAGTAATAATGTTCATACATGGTAAACACATATTAGGCCAGCTGGGTTACTTGACAAGACCGATTGGTACGAGCACACGCTAAATTGATCGACATGGAGCGTATACGCACTCTTTGTGGCCTAACCACTTTCGATAATCACCATATAACTCAGATTCATCAAATGTGTTCGTGATGGCAAAACTGATTCAGCTACTCGATCGGAAGTCGTTACCGATTGCCCGGACTACATCGTAGTCCCAATCACACTCTAAGTAATAGCATTCATATATAGTAGTTATAACAGTATTGAACCAACAATTCAAGCATTGCAACCATTTGAGCACTTTATATAACACATAGTGAACATGACATCATACATATGCATTTCATACATAAATCACGTAATTAGATTTAGGTTACATGAAGGAATTTATACCTGTAGCTAAGGTAGTTGAGAATCTTATCTCAACACCCTTATAAAATACAATTTATCAAACACTTACTCATTCAAACATTTTATCAAATACTTAGGCTACATATTTAAACATACATGTAATAAATTAGTCATAAGATATATTATGACAAATCCTTTCACAAAGGAGTTGTCACACATTCAACAATCACGCGTTCTCAATTAATAAGCATGACAAGCACAAATCATAATTCCATATTCATTCAGACATTTCAACAAACACATGAAATGTATTATATTCAACATAATTCATATATATGTATAATACACAGAAACATCGTATCTAAGCACATGTGATAACAATCAAGTTAGTCATAAATCATTAACTGACATTGAAAGCCTTGAAACCATAACTTAAACGTTTATAGTCCATACCTTTCGTCGGTACGCTGATTACGAACTCGGTTCGTACACTATGCCTTTGTTTACGGCATAACGGCTACTTATAACATGAGATAGGTTAGCTATTTCACCGATCTACCTATTTGAATACCTAAAATAGATTAAGGTTAGGATTCCTTATTCAAAAATGGAGTCAAAATCGCCGGTATAGCGACATGGAAGAGGGGATTCAGCACGTGGAGTGGCGGGAATGAATCCCACCAACAAACCACAACTCTCTCTCTCACTTCTCCTCACCTTCTCCTTCTCTTTTCTCTCTTCTCTCTCCTAGGGTTTAAGAAATTCGTATGGAATGAGAGAGGGTTGAGTTTAGGGTCTTATATAGGCCTAGAAGTGAAGTTAATGGCCCCAAGGCCATGGTATACTTAGGGTATAGCCAAAAGACATCTGTTCCAGGCTAACGGAGCTCATCTGGAGGTCCATTGCCTGCATACGGTCTGAAAAAAGTTTTCTGACAATGGATATATGTCAGGTTAAGATTTTGGTCTGATCGGATTTACGGATCGACCGCGGTGGACCTGTTTCAGTTTAACGGTCATCGTTACTCGATCAGGGTTACAAGTACATTGACATGTGTAGGAAAATTTTTCTGATCCAAGGGTGTAGTTGGGTCAGAATCTGATGGTCTGAACTCTTAAATTTGGCCTGCAAGTGAACGGCCCAAATTTTCGTGTTTCTTACATACTTCGCTCAAGGCTCTAGTTGTGTGTTTTTGGATACTATTTGGGTTTGATTCTCACGATGGTTGTCAAGCCCAGTAAGGCGGTCGTAATCGTATAGTTTCGTGGTAATTAAACTTTTGACGCGCGGTACATGTCTGATAAGAAATTTCGGTGCGCTCCCGAGAGCAACCAGGTTTTGAGAGTGATCCTAGGTTTTCAAGTAATGTTGAGTTAGCGATTCTATTAGTTTTGGGTCTTACAGTTCGTATAGAAAACGGTTCAAGCTAATCTACCGATTAATTCAGTTTAGTACTTAATTCATTTTTCGCCTAATTTTCAAAGAATTCGGTCCTTAGTGATTTTTGCCTGAGGTGATATTCGGGTCTTTGTACAGATTTTTTCGAGATGTTACACGGATCTTCTCTTCTCATCAATTTCATTCAAGCATGTTAGGGTATGGGCCAAAAAATGAGATAGATCCAAAGCTCTAATGGGCCACACCATAGGAAATGGTGTGATTTAATTCCCACCGTTTACAAAAAAAAGGGTTATTACAATATAGGTCGATGATGATTCATCAATGGATGTTCTATTGTTTGTGGTCGGTTGGGTGAGCATCCAAGTGTGTGCAAAAGACCAGTTATGCAGACTAATGACATTTTTCGTGATCGGTTTGGGGAGCACCTAGGTGTGTGCAAAAGACCATCTATTTAAACCAACGACATTAGTTGTGACCAGTTGGGTGAGAACCCAGTTGCGGTGAAAGAGACCAGCTATGTAGATCCATGGAGATTTGTTTACCAGTGTAGGCTTGACTGAATTAAATTGGCCTTGCATGTTTTACTGATAATCGTACCGAGACAGTTGACGCATACTTGCATATTTTGCATTGCATGCATGGGTTGTAATATTCTTTTAGATTTAAATACTCGATTACTTGTATTATATGAAAACTTTTTTATTTGTTTTAAATTCTAATTACACATGATAAACTGTATAATACTATCTCACTGGGCTTTTGTAGCTCACTCCTTATCTAGGATAAACATTTTTATGTGATGAATTAAAGGATAAGTTCTAAGAAGAATATTAGAGAATTAATTCGTAGATTATCTTTTTATGTTATTTGATTTCTATAGTTGGCCATTAAATTTGATGATTAAAAATTTGATTAGTAGATTAGTGTATGACATTGATGATTTAAACTTAGTCAATTTATGTGAATGATGATTCAATATAGCTTAGTTTCTTAATATAAGTAATTGATGAATGTGAATGTATATGTGAATGTGAAATTAGACATAAAAGTGATGAATAATATTAAGCATTCCTTCATTATTTATCTCACACTCTCGAACTTGAGATCAGAGTCCCTATACTCGGTGATGAATTTTGGAGCATGACACACAACTTTTTTTTTTTTTTTTTAAAGAAAATTTTATATTAATTTAAAGTTGGCTGCAAAAACAGATTTCGGGGATCCCTGGGAGAAAAAGGACCCGGGGAAGCCTATCATATCGAAACACCAAAAGGGGGGAGATGATAAAAAGGATAGTCGACAGCTACGCATGAGGATGCTCTCTAATCGCCCCCAGCCGTAATTTGTCAAGGAAAAGGAGACCGCGAGCCCTGGGAGAGAGGTCCGCCAGGAGCTCAAAGATAGAGGAACACTGAAAATCACTGCCCTGCCTGGCCAAGCTATCCATAGGACCATTTCCTTCCCTGTATATATGAGAGAATTTGATCCGGCCTCTGTTCTTCAATGACTTGATCCTGTTTATCCAATAAATCCAATGCCATCCCGGCTTGGCTAAACCATTTAACAGTTTCACAACCAACAACGAATTAGATTCAAGAATGATCTGATTGTGACCTCTGGCAAGACAAAGATTCAACTCGTCAAACACTGCCTGAAGCTCAGAATAGGTGTTGGAGCCGACACCGTACCCGAAGGAGAAAGCGAACAAGAACTGGCCCCTGTCACCTCTACAAACGCCTCCACCTCCTACTACACCTGGATTGGATCTGGAGGATCCGTCAATGTTAACTTTGACCCAGTTGTAGCAGGGTCTAACCCATTTCACCGCCTCAATCAAACTGGCGAGCGACGATCTGGCAGATGAGGAAGACGAACTGCCCCTACCTCTGAATTGGTGCGTCCTCTGCTGATCAGAAAACAACACCCGAGTTAGCCCCTGCAGAGAATTTTGAAGTTGGGGAGCGCTGCTGCACAACCACCATTAAACTCGACAGATAACCGAGCCCGTAGAGGGGGGCTTACCTTCGAAACGGGCAGAATTTCGAGCCTTCCAAAGCGCCCACAATAAGAAAGCCGGAGCGAGATTACGACTAATCCTGCAACTTCTCCTCCCTTGCCCTGCACCCCACCACTACTACAGCCTCACCTCAACAGAATGAGCCGGGAAAATGCTGATACCGAACTGGGCAGCAAGCCACGTACACAACTGGTTTGCAAGGGAACTTTCTAAGAGAAGGTGGGGAAGAGACTCAGCCGCAGCAACATCAGCTGGCCCGGACCTGTAACACTCGCATTTTGAAGCAAGATGGACACCATGCTGCTGGACCGCCTCATCCACAGGAATTGCCGAATTCAGAGCCTTCTAAAGGAAAACCGAAATCCTGGAAGGCAAATTGATGTGCCAGACCTACTGCGCCCACCAAGGATGATCTCGAGAATCCCTACTCGTCGCCCAGGCAGAGGACACCAAAAAGGATCCTGACGAGGTGAAAAGCCAAATTGGAACATCCGGACCATCTGTGGTACAAAAACCCTGCTGGAAGAGGAGATCAATGACAGACTGCGAAAGAAGCTGGAACACCGCAGAGGGGGGCATCGGGCCAACCCTGTCCAGGAAAGCATTTACCTTCAGCTCAAAAAGCGAGATCGGGATCGGGGAGGAAATCAGATTCTGGAGGGGGCCGAGACTCGTCCAGTTTGCGGTCCAAAGGTTGCAGTTGCCTTGGCTGAGACTCCACTGAACATTGGCTTGGAGGAAAGGAAACGTTTTGCAGATTTCCTTCCAAAAAGGTGAAGCCATGGATGCCGACCTCTGTGTGGGGAAATCATCCAAATCCGAAGCGTATTTTGCAGCCATAAACGAGCCCCATAGAGATTTCCTAATGGTGTACCGAAAGATCCAAGCCAATTTGATACGGAACGCCTTTAAAGTTTCCAAAATTTTCTGAATTTCCAAACCTCCCTCATGTTTGGAGAGGGCCAGCACATTCCAATTGCGCCAATGGAGCTTCTTTTTACCGTCAGTCTAGCCCCAAAAGAAATCAGCAAAGCGTTTCTCAAGAGCGAAAATCGCCTGCACCGGGATATGCATCGCTGCGAGAGTGTGGACCGAGATGCTCCCCAGCACGTGATTCAGGAGAACTAATTTGCCGGCTTGAGATAAGCATCTGGCTTGCCAACCGTGTATACGGCCTTCAGTCTTGTGAAGGAGTGGTTAAAACGATGAAATTTTAACTTTCCCATCCGCCAACGGAACCCCCAGGTACACTAGCTGCGTAGTCGACCTAGATATACCAAGGAACTCTTCCACCATTCTCATTCTGGTCAAGGAGAAATTTGTGGGAGCGAAAAAGGAGCTTTTTCTAAAATTTATGGCTTGGCCCGAGTCAGATTGATAGGCTTCCAGGAAGACCTTCAGCTTGCGAAGCGACACTTTTCTGCCATTAAGAAACAGCAGGGTGTCATCAGCATAAAGAAGATGGGAAATCTAGGGACAACCATGTGGAAACTTGTATGGAAGGGAAAGGCCTTGATCCGCTAAGTTAGAGAGACCCCTACTGAGGACCTCCGTAGCGATGATGAATAAACTGGGCGAGAGCGGACCGCCTTGCCGAAGACCCCGAAAAGACTTGAAGAACCCGATAGGAGAACCGTTAATTAGAACCGAGAACCATATGTTACCCCAGCAGGCTTCAAGAATTTGGATCCATTTAGAACTGAATCCGAAGTGGATTAGAACTTGCTTGAGAAAGTCTCATTCCACACGGTCATACGCTTTCTCCATATCAAGCTTTAGGATTATGTTTCCGACCCGAGCTTTTCTGTTAATGTCCCTGAAGAGCTCTGGAGCCAGCGCTATGCTCTCTGAAGTTGATCTACCATGGATAAAAGCTCCTTGTCGGGGCAAGATAATAGTAGGGAGCACCTTACTAAGTCTAGCCACGATCACGCTTGCCATGATCTTGTAGAAGCGCAGTTACACAAGCTTATCGGTTGGAAGTCAGAGAATCTAGCCGGGGAGTCTGATTTTAGGATGAGGCAAATCAGAGTAGCAGCAACCGCCCTTGGGAGCTTCTCACCTTGAAAGAGATACGTTGTTGCATTGAGCAGATCGAAACCCACGATATCCTAATAAGAGGCGAAAAATGCGCCCGAGAAGCCATCTGGCCCGGGAGCGCTATCTATAGGGATGGCTTTGACCGCCGTCTAGACTTCCAACAAGGAGGGAGGAGATAGTAGGGTATTGCTTGTCTCCAGCGAGATCAGGTGGGGGATATTGTCCAAAAGAGGGGACCTACCGTCCAAGCCCCAGTCAAGAAGAGATTTGAGAAATGGTGGATAGTCGCATCGCTGATCTAAGCCTGCTTCGTTAGCACTTGGCCAGAATCCACCGTGATTTTATGGATACTAGCTCTTCTATGCCTAGCCGCAGCCACCGCGTGGAAGAAAGAAGTGTTCTTGTCACCCTCACTTAGCCAATTGACACGAGATTTCTATTTCCAGAAAATCTCCAGACGGTCCTCCACAATGTGTAAATGGTCCGCAGCTGCAGCAGATTGGACTGCAGATTAGCAGCACCAACATCGTCGTTTGGAGCCAACTGTTGAAGCTCAAAATCCGCAGCAACAAGAGCTTCTTCTACCTACTTGACCTAAAGAAAAATGTTTCCAAAACTATTTTTGTTCCACACAATTAACGCTTGCTTAACAACTTTAAGTTTAACTAAGACATTGAGAATGAGGTGGTAAGAGTTAACCCGGGTCCACGCTGCTTTGATCAGAGGCAAGAAGGAATCATCATGAGTCCACATTCGCTGGAATTTAAAAGGCTTCGGGCTGCTGAATTGCTAAACTGGGTTTTGCAGGAGCAAGGGGGTGTGGTCAGAGGAGATTCTGGAGAGGTGAAGAACCTGGAAGCAGGGGAAGGAGGTGGACCAGCGGGCGTTAAGCAAAACTCTATCCAAGTGGGCCCAAACTTTGGCTGCCCTGGCCTGGATGTTGCTCCACGTAAAGTGGCTACCCTCGAAGCCAGCATCGACAAGTCCTGCGACATTTATCGCTGCGGAGAACTCGGCAGCGCTATTTCTGTCCATATCCCTGCGACTGCATCTTTCGGTGGCATTAACAACAACATTAAAGTCGCCATAGATTGCCCACGACCCTTGGATGGTCGATGAAGTCACTGACATATCATCCCACAGTTCCCTTTTGACTATTCTAGAACAACTAGCATAAACAAAGGACATGTGAATGTCCCCCTGATTATTTTGGGCCGGAATCTTGATTGTTAACATCTGGGCCGAAACACTTAACACCGAAACTGCCACTTGGTCACTATGAAACAACTAGATTTTCCCACCTACACCACTATTGGAAACATATTGATGGAAGCCGAGAGAGAGGCTTACCCCTACCCTTCTTTCATCTCTGAGCATGACACACGACTTCTATGAATGCATGAAGATATTGAAATTGACTGCCACTTTGTACGTAAAAGCTCGTCTCTAGTTCTCGTATATTTAACATTTTATCTAAGCTAAATGTAATCAATATCTATGCTTTAGCTTGAGGGGGAGTGTCGATATGGTGTACCTTTTCTATTGTATATCTATGGTGGTCTCTTATGCTACCATACTATTCTTATTTTTTTAAGTAGAGAAAAGAAAGATGGGAAACCCTAACCCTAATTTTCCACTAGCCATATTTGTAACTATTCAGAATTCTCTACCGCCCAAGCTTTATGGGGTCCAAGTTAGGTCAATGTTATTGTGTTTGAAAAATCTACTCCATCCATTAAAGGTTGTTGGATATGTGCATTTTTGTGTGAATTACAAAAAGGTAAGCCATTCGAGAGTTGTGAATTGAAATCTAATTACAACTTAATCAATGTTTTTGAAATTTTTTATTAGCGATTCCTCCAACTATCCAAAATCTTACCGTTGAAGAGGAGATTTTTTAAACACCTGCACACTGGTGATGCAAGAATGAGGCCTAGGCTCGGCTGGACCACATCGTGATGTCACGTGAAATTCACCTTGACCACTATATGTGTCAATCCATGTTAGACCCATGTCACAAAAAAAAAAAAAAAAAAAAAATTCAATCCATTCCATGATTTAGGTGAGCCATGCAACGGGAAATAATTGAGAGAGCTATGCCCTCCTTCGGTTTTTACATAGCTCAATGTGATATTTAGGTGACTCTGGCCATTGATGCGTCATCTTAACTTAGATCTAGGGCTAAATAATCCAGCTGACTTTTGGCTTCAAGCGGGTTATACCAAATTAAACAGTTGGAAGGGAGACATCCACCCTTGATTTTTCAGGGCCACTGTAGTAATTATATGAATTCTACTCTAATCAATAGATGTCAAACTAAAATTTATGCCCGGAGACAAAAAAATCATATGTTGAGGGTGAGTGTTACCTGTACACTTTTTAATTGTGTAGTTCACCTGAATCATAGATAAGCTGAATTTTAGTCTTAGGCCTAACATAGGCCCATGGTTGTGAGGTAGATTTGACATAAACATCATGGCTGGCGTGATTGAGAAGTCGTAGAATCTCATATTGTTGGAATTAATACTAACCTAAGAACTCATGCAATTTGTCTCTACAAATAGTGGGCCCACTTTTATGGCTCACCCCAAGCTCAAAAATTCTTTATTTTTGGCCAAAGCATATATTTCAATGGGCCTATTATAATCATACGTTGAATGAAGTCACATATACACACTAATTTGGAGTGTTAAAGTTGATTTACTTTAATTAAATTTATATTTTTATAAATAAACTATAAAATTTTAATATATTTCATTACATGCTGTCAAACACAATTTTTAAAATTTAAAAATTCCCGTTAAAGACTACCAAATACAACAATGGATTCCAATTCACATAAATTCCATAATAATTCTAATTTAGATTCCAATTCATATCAAATACAAACTACCAAAGAAACCCTTATTCTCACCGTACATGTGAACCAATCTATTCTCCATGGTCTATAAAATACTCAAACATCATCTCGATCGTAGGTTTCCCACAACGTGTCTCCATTTCTACTGTTTCATGTAGTATGGCCCACTTGAAAGTTAGATCGCATACTGAATTTTGTATCCAAAACATTACATCCACAAGCAAACCTAATGGACGGATTGGATGTCACGCTTCAGGTCATGCTAGCTCCAGCCCACCACTCAATACAATCTGCTGAGCACAAGAAAGAAATCTCTACACTATCTAGTTCTTAGCTTCCTTGTACCATACTTCTTCTCATCAGAAGATCTCCCACCGTCCATCTTCATCATCTCAAGCAACATATCATTCCACGTGTCAATCGGACCCGGCAAGCACCAGTGCACACAGTCATTGCTTACACGCACATGTTGCGTGTGTCCGTACCGATTAGGATGTCCATCTGGCCTCATGGACATAGCTTCAGTACTATCAAGCAATCTGAACCGCACATCTCTCTTCCTCCCTTCTTCTTTTGCTATCCTAAATTCCTCCACTTGGGTCTTGTGCAGCTCCATGTTAAACCATTCCTGCCTACTTTCATTGCTCCTGAATGGCCTTGTTCTCATACAATTCCCTCCTTGATTCCATGGCCCATTTTCAAAGTGGGCCGGTGAGAACGTCCTTAAAAACGTAGTCCCATTGAAGCGATCGTGGCCGTTGATTGCTCGGAATGCGGTCTGGAACGCCTTACGGGATCCATAATACAATGTTAGGTCGGTTATGTTCTTGAGTTGGCAGATGCTGCATCCGACGACGTGGCCTCCCTCGTAGAACATGACAGGACGGAAGAACCAGTGTCCGGCTGAGATGATCACGTAGTTGAATCGGTCGATCTGGGCCGTCCATTTCTCATCAAATTCATCGAGGTAGAGATTAAGGAGGCCCACGGGGTGATTGTTGTTTGGATCGGGTTCTTTGGTTTTTACTAGAAATGGTGACCAGAAGCATGCAAGGGTGAAGTTGTAATTTGTGTATAGCCAGGTTTTGAATCTGTCATCTGTTGTGTTGGAAATGTCTATTGGATGGTCCACCTGAAGATGGAATGAGAGAGATGTGGTTAGATTACATAAAGCACACATCTATGCACACGTATGCATGTCTTTTGCACGTGTGACAGCTCTACACGACTCGAACCGAGTTGAGCTTGGCACGGCTTGGCTCGACTCGGCCAGTGGCTAACCCCAGCTCAAAAAGCTCCCCGGTTCGGTCAGCAGTTCAGGTGGGTTAGTTCGAGCTCAGATCGAGTCTATGACATATTTTTTTCACAGAATGCAAAACAGTAACAACACTTTAAAGGTATTTCTGCAAATACTTAGAGAGCAATATCAAAATCAAAATCTGAGGGTAGTCACACTTTACCGAGTCATTTCATTGAATACTCAGCGAGCAGCATTAATATCAAAATAACCGAGTCACCGAGCTGATTCGTTCCGAGTTGAGTTTCGATCCGAGTTGAGCTCAGACAAGCTTGGACTCGGTTTGAAATTTTTTCGAGCTCCGAAAACCAGCTGAACTCGGTTCGAATCTAATTTCGAGCTGAGACGAGTCGAGTAGAGCTAGCTGACCGAGCTAACTCAACTCGTGTACAGCTCTACGTACGTACACGTGCAGTTATCGTGAAATGAGTACATGCATGGCATGGGAAATGATTACGTGTGTATTTTTTTTTTACGCACGCACACACACCCCCACACGCTCACACTCCTGAGAGTTTACCACCGGAGCAAGAGTAAGGATCCAATGATTACGTGTGTATGAATGTAGGATAATTGTCACGTGTTTGAGCTCTGCGGGGGCCACTAGCGATGCTTATATGGAATCCAAACCGTCCATCCGGTGGGACTCCTCATCTTCACCGTACGTACCAAGAATCATCCTAATCCAAAACCCATGTGAGACACACCAGTGGGAGAATGCATAATCAGGCCTAAAACCTATATATTCACTTGTTGGGCCCATCTAAGTTTTGTAATGGTGTCGGTGTCGGTGTGACACACCTGAGTTATCGATGAAACTAGATTTTGGGATTTGGAGAGAGAGAGAGAGAGAGAGGTGCATCAAATGGACGGGTTGGATAGCACTCATACATCAGGAGGGCCCCACATAGCTCGAACACATGATAATTACCATACATTCGAACGTATCTGATCATCCAGTGGAGTCGACTCCACGTGAATTTGTGTGTGGGCCCTACCGTATTGTAACGTGTGTATGGCATCCAAACCGTGCATCAGGTGCGCCCCGCCACGAAGATGGAATGCCCTAAAATCGAGGGCCATCGAATCAGTGGCCCACCGTATATACGAGATCGACAATGCATGTGCATGTACGCATATATACATGCATTCACCTATCTTGGCCGATGATTGCGTGGATTCGGTGGCATCCATATTTCCTATCTAGGCCGATGATTAGATCCAGTTTACTCTCATTTCATTACTCTGAAAAAACCACAGAAATCCAATGGTCCTAAACATCCGTGGCTGGACCTATCTTCTATGAACGATTTTTTCCATTTCCTGCCACTGATATAAGATGGTTTTGATCTGCTGATCAATATGAATTTTCAAGAAAGCTTTTGAACAGAGGTTCGGGAAAATGGAAGGTCCAGATTGATGATGTGGAAGATCCACGTGTGCAATTGCGACTAGGTGTATGGAAAGTTTTCCATACGTCTGGACAGACTCGGTCCAGCAGGGGATCTGTGGGCCCCACAATAATTTATGGGTTTATCCACGCCGTCCATCCATTTTTTCCATATGATTTTATTAATAGACATAGAAATGAGGCAGATCCAAGTCTCAAGTGGACCACACCACAGGAAGCATTGGTGATAATGACGCCTACGGTTGAAACATTCTTAGGGCCTACTGCGATGTTTATTTGCCATCCAGCCTCTTCATAAGGTCACATAGACCTATGATGGAAAAACACAAATATCATAATGATCAAAACTTCTGCAGCTCACAAGAAGCTTTTAACGGTGGAGGTTCAATCCCCACAATGTGGTCCACTTGAGACTTGGATCTGCCTAATTTTTGGGCTCATGCCCTAAAATGATCTGAAAAAAAATGATGGACGACGTGGATAAAACCAATATATATTACGGTGGGCCCCACTGCGCCCCTGTTCGGATCGAGTCCGTCCAGGGGGCAGCACGCAATCCGCTTCCTCCGCTTCTCTGCATGTCATCACGCACAAGAAAGCGTGTTTGCATGGGTTTCTTCGTGCTTGTTTGGTCACACACGTAAATGGGAATGTTTTCAAAGGAATCAAATGGAGGTACGCACGTGTGTATGATGCGCGTGACAGTTTACATGTGTGAATGTATGTGTCGTGTATCGTTAGAGTGAGATGCACCGGCCCACGTGGCATTTTACATGCGTCTTACAAAAAAAGTTCAAAGAAATTGCATCAAAGGTTTTAAGACTCGGGCGAGTCTCCTGAGTTGACTCGGACAATGTGAGTCAGAATCCAAAATAGCGGGTGAATCGGCCGAGTCATAGTCTACACGAGTGAATCCAAGTCGCTGAGTTTTAATCATGGTTGAGTAAATCGATCTGGACGGTCCAAATGTGTCAATCTGCAACGTCCGCTCCCAAGAGAACCGAGAGATAGATGGGCGCGGTTTGGATGGATCCCTAACTGTGGGGCCCACTGGGAAGAATATTTCTTAAATCCACACATTTTGAAAGCTCATTTTAGGGCATGATACAATAATGAAGCAGATCAAATTTTAGGTGGACCACACCACAGAAACAGTCGGGATTGAATCCTCACCGTTAAAAACTTCATGGGACCACCTGAATGTTTATTTTCCATCCAAGCTGTTGATAAGGTTACAAAGATCTGGAAGAAGAGACCATACAAATATCAGCTTGATCCAAAACTTTCGTGACCCACGAGAAGTTTTTAATGGTCGATTACCACTGTTTCCTATATTATGGTCCATTTGAGATTTGCATCTCCTTATTTTTTAAATCATACCTTAAAATGAGTTTTCAAAACGGATGGACGGCGTGGATATAAGCACATACATCAAGGTGGGCCCCACAGGGATCAGATCTACCGTATTCAAACCGGCTTTACCGTATTATCTCCTATACAGCCATCCATCATACACGTCTCCACCTGTGCCAACATGCTAAACTAACGCAATATTTAAGCCGTCCATTAAGGGAGACTTAAATTTAAACGGCCAATTAGAGTATATTGAATCTGGGCCATTGCCCACTTTTCTTTCTATTCTTGTATGGATTTTTAGGGGAGTAATTTGATGCTCCGGCTGCTTATGATGCTTCATACACAGGCAGTTGGAAACGATACACATGCCATATATTAACCGTAAATTCCACAATTTAGCCGGTTTAAATTGAGTTAATATATGGTGTGGCCCACCTGGATTTTGGATCTGCCTGATTCTTGGACGCCAAGAGAAGATGAGTAGCTCAAAAGATGGATAGATTGGATATCATGCACACATCAAGTGGGGCCCACACATCCCATTTTAGGTCAACCTTTAACCTACCTAGCTTTGTAGTGGATTAATTAGAAGTATCCACCTCTACAAGTAATTGTAGAATAATAAGCTTATTTACAAATGATATCATGCACCTACTTGTAAAAATTATATATTCACATGCTTATTATCCTACTTCACCAGATGATGCTAAAAAAACCAGGCCTCTACAATGATTAGGTGGGCCACACCAAAACAAATGACAACCACCCAAAAAATCTAAATTAAATGGATCCAAATATCTAATAATTTGTGTCCAAAATGCCAAATACTATGTGCCAAGACCTCAAGAGCTGGCAATTCCTATAATAAATTCAGAATCAAAGCACTCTAGACAGGAGAAATTATTATGTAATCTAGTCCTTCATCATCATCTGGTGGGCCACATGATGATGATGATGATGGTGGCCCACCAGATGATTGTGATGAGGTAGATTAGGTAGTTTTGTCCTGTCTAGATAGCTATTCGAATCTGAATTTAGTATAGGCATTGCTAACATATTCCAACGTCAGCTAGAAAGTCTGTCGGTGGAGTGCTTGTGTCTCATGAGGCCTACATGTAGAGATAGTAAGATGATCAGCACCGTCCATCTTCTGTGTATGGGCCAATAATCATTGCCATTGATGGCCGGTTTCTATAAGATTACGAGTAAAAGAGGAAGATAAACTCCTATTGGACAGCTAATTATGAAACTTTCTACCATGTAAAGGCCAACTTAGAGCTGTAGGGAGAAACTCTAAGGTGATGATGATGTGATAGGACGGCCAGGATTATCCATTCAACGTGAGTTTTTGGCTGTGGCCCATCTGCAATAGCAGAGAAAATGGATGGTTTTTATCATAGTTTAAAAATTCGAAAAAAAAACTCGACTGGACTCGCTCGAGTTGACTCACTCGACCAGATTTCTCCAGGAGTTCAACAAACTCAATCTGCAGGTCATGACTCACCATCCATTATGATAACCCATAACTTACATAACTTATGATCTATAATATATAATTAGTGTTAGCTAAAATGAGATTAAATCATTTTAAAGTGGCAACCAAACAGCACAATTAGAATTCTTTTAAATGAAACAATGAGTATGAATTCTTACATTAATTTACCAAATTATAGAAGATCCCAAGTGGGTCCCACGTATGATAAAAGAGACCATTGGATATATACAGTCTATGGCTAATTGATTGTGGACCCCTCTCATCCAATGGTTGAATTTTGTCAGATTTAGCCCACTTGGGTATAATTGTCAGTTCCTACTGTATCATATTTCTTGTAAAAATAAGAAGATAATCATATTTACTGTTACTTTAGGGCGCATTTAGTTTCACCAAATATCATGAAATTTCACAATATTTGGTGCAACCAAACACACCCTTAATGATTGTGTTAAGCTGTGAATAGAAATAATAGAAAATAAAGAGGTAAAAAGAGAAGTATACCCTTGATAAGAGGCAAATCAAGGACTGCATTTGGTTTCTTCCCACAGAGTCACCAACAAAAGCCATGGACTTCCCTCTAACAAGATCAAGGAAGTGGGCCGGGTCGAAGATCGGTAGATCGCAGCCGTTGGGCTTCCACCTCCATTTCAAGAAGGCGGTGTCGGGCCGCCCATACTTCATACAATTTTGTTGGTCAGGGATGAACCTACAAGTTGTGTTAGTGTAATATGGGGCGTCGGGATTCGGGACCCATTCGCCCTTAAAAATATCACATTTTTTATCTGATCTTGTGATCGCCACCGTTGAATTGTTGAAATCATTTGATGATGATGATGATGATGATGGTAGGGATGATGGTAATGGTGATGGTGGTGGTGATGACACCGAGGGAGATGATACCGATGACGATAATGGAGATGACACTGGCAATGGTAATGGTAATGGTGGTGATGAATTCGATGGAGATGATATGGGTGACGGCGACCACGGAGATGAGACAGACAACGGCAGTGATGATGATGGAGATGGACTAAATGGAGTTAGCAAAGTGTAATAGAAAAAGAGAGGGATGAGAGTGAGTAGTAGTAGAACTATTTTTGGGGTGTTTTGGAGAGTGGTTTTCTGTCCGAAGGGAAGCTCCATGGCATGAAGAGAGAGAGAGAGAGAGAGAGAGAGAGAGAGAGAGAGAGAGAGAGAGAGAGAGAGAGAGAACAGATGATTTCGTGACTTTCTGCATGCACTGTCACTCAAAATCTCATTTCTCCTTAGAAAGGTGTGTGTGTGCGTGAGAGAGAGAGAGAGAGAGAGAGAGAGAGAGAGAGAGAGAGAGAGAGAGAGAGAGAGAGAGAGAGACAGCACAGATGATTTCGTGACTTTCTGCATCTACTGTCACTCAAAATCTCTTTTCTCCTTAGAAAGGTGTGTGAGAGAGAGAGAGAGAGAGAGAGAGAGAGAGAGAGAGAGAGAGCTGAAGCTTCTGTCTGTATGGACGTTGATCAGTCTTGAATATGAATAGCAAGGTTTGCTGATTCCACACGCGCGTGGGAGCTGTACATTTACACACGTGACTGAATGGGCCATAATAATCTACTTCATTTCTCCGACCACTCACTAAAATAATCTGAAAAAATGGATGGACGGCGTGGATAATACAATTTATACATCGAGGTGGCCCCTCAGTCAGGGTCGCACCCACCTGGTAGGATGGGTCGCAGCTAATCCGCCTCGGATGACCAACCCCGTGGATTCTTCCATGATAGTTAGAGTACACGATGCCGTACAAGTTTTATCTTTGATGCATCTATCCCAACCGTTCAATCAATGTGCTACCTTTTGGATGGACCCGTGATGTTTGTGAGAAATCCACCCCTCCATCCGTTTTTGGAGCTGATTTTAGGACTTGAGATAAAAAGTGAAGAGGATCCAAGACTCAAGTGGGCCACACTAAAGGAAAAGGTGGATAGGGAAATTCCTACGGTCGAAACCTCCCTGGGTTCGACTGTGATGTTTAAATGCCATCTATACCGTTCGTAACGTCATTCCTACTGAGATGAGCTGATAACACACACACACACACGTATATATATATATATATATATATATATTAGCCAGATTCAAAACTTCTATGGTCCCATGAATATTTCAACTGTGGACGTTCACTACTCACATTTTCGGTCCACTTGGGTACTGGATCCAGCTCATTTTTCGTCACATGTCCTAAAACGAGCTCAAAAAACGGATGGGCGGGGTGGTTCTCACAAACATAACAGTGAGCCCCATCTAGGTTTCCAACGCCAGAACTTCCTAAGAAAGCCAGCGTCCATCACGGCTGGCGCTGTAGGTAGAATGTCACCATAGAAGTTTTATATTTGATTTATCAATCCCAATCGTTCAATCAATGAGCTACCTTTTGGATGGGGGTGTTGGTAAAATGTCACCGTAGAGATTTAGTATTAGACACATCAATCCCAACCGCTCAATCAATGAGCTACCTTTTGTTGAAATTTGTGATTTTTGAAAAAAATAAAAATATTAAAAAATTTAGAGATTTTTGTTTTTTTGTCAAAATGCTTTTTCAAAAATTTTAAATGAAAATTGAGGTGTGTGCTTTTGTCCAAAATAGAAAAATTATGGTTTATACGTAGAGATGTGTGTAGTATTATTACTTGGTACTTTAGAGATTAACACTTATGGGCGTGGACAAGGTGTTTGTAATGGCGTTAGGATAAGTCATGATGATTCGACAACCAAAAATGACTCAAATTAATGATCAATGGTCAGAAATATTTTTCAAATATTTTAAGTCAATTGATGGCTGCATAACAATGGTCTACTCTCTATACCTCTTCAATAAATCTCTCCTCCATCAAATCCTCCAGATAACATCTCCATCACAAAATACTACCGTAGACATGCTTTAAAGACAATGGTATTTCCAAAGCATTTTTCAAACACCTTTTGAATGGGGATGTAGGCAGAATGTCACACCGGCCATCCATTCCTAGTTGCCTGAGCAATAGTCTGGTTCCTAACCCTTGATCGGTTAAAAAAGAACCGATTATTCGCTAAGGGATGGCAAGATTCGATGGCTAGGATCTTCCAATCTTGGTGTTTTTGACGATCTAAATTTGGATCATTAGGTCCATAGGCCCATCAGATATGTGGCGCCTGCCAGATCAGAAAATCCTTCCGGTGGGAGATGGCAGTGGGGCCATGCCTTGGACAGGAGATGGGGAGTTGGATGGTGTTGAATTTAGACAATTGAGTATTTTCTCCTAGCCGTCCATTTGTCTGGTACAAGTGTGGTCCGCCTGATCTACGGTTCAATATATATATATATATATATATATATATATATATTTGGGTCAAGGCATTTTCACAATTTCCCCACATGATGAAAAGGCCTGGATCTTTGACACGTTATCTATGTTGGCACGTGTGGTCCAAAAGGTTTCGGTTGCTACGTCAGATGCATCTCAATCATACCATCGTACCTTCACGTGCTTGCGGCTTACCTCGATTTAGATGGGTTTAACTCAACTGGAACGATGACCTGGGGGCAAGCAAGTTTCGTATCATCAGTTTGTTTTGAAAATGAACTGATGTCGAGTAGAGTGGAGTTTGACTTGGCTTAAATAAACCTTAATTTGGCTTTTATATATAGTAAAAGAATTTTGTTCGAAAAAACTTAGATTTTTTAGGTGTTTTGGGAATAGTATTACATCGGAAAGGAAATAATAAAATATTTTGTTTATATGTAAGGTATAAAGTACCTTAATTATTATTTGCTTGGTTAATCCATGGAATACCGGGATTTGCGTGCAGTATTGGAACACTCACGTGCATGGGCTTGGGCACGGGCATACAACGATAGAGAATATGGGTTAAGTGGGCGAGTGGTCTGAATGAGACTAATGTACCTTATATATGATGTTAAAAACTAGCCATTTGAGAGAGGTTTAATTGCACATACAGCTGCTAACCCAACGATCATAAAACGGATAGCATACAACAACTGGTTGTCTCACATGTATAACGGTTATAAATTGCCAATAACGAGCAGTTTCTCACCAACAGCAATAAAACAGTCATATTGAGCTATGACCTTGGACCAAAATGGTCAATGCCCTTGGCCTATATAAATAGTGCTTAGGTGGTTCATTGACCATCACTAACAACACGAACTACTCTCACATACAACCCAAGAAGAAAAGCAAGATTAAGCCAGCCAGGTTCAATACAAACCATAGCCATTAGTCCTGGAGAAATATACCAAAGCTATGGTCTGAACTAGCAATAAAATCCTCTAATTTTCTCTATGATCTGGGATTTTATTTCTTTTATCTGCTATAAATAAATTTGTGTACACAGAGTTCCATTTGTGGTTCGTCGTGTTTGCTGAATGTAGAACCACAAACACGCTCATCGTATCTTAGAAGCTATTTGCTTGCAAGCTATCAATATTTTCAATACTTTGAGAAGAGGCGAATAACGCTTTAAGGACAGGGTGATTACACGTGCTTCAGCTTGTCCTTTATTTTTTCGATTTCTTCAATTATTTTTTTTACGAAATTATAAATATGTAATTTGCGCTAAAAATCTTAAAGCGTTATCCCAATGGAAATCAAATGTGTATATTCTATCAAGCTGATGAATTAGGATCTGAATCATTTCAATTGGTTCAACAGAACCAATTTTACAAGGTGGTAAGACAAGATAATTTTTTTCCTGACAACCCTATAAAGATCTGCAACATCTTAGATCCAAATCTGCAGCTATTGCCAGAAGCAATCGACGAGGATTCACTTAAAAAGATTGATGCATGCATTAAATGATCAGAAAATGAACTCCTGTGCCGTGGACACATACTGAACGTGCTCTCCGACCGACTACACAATTTGTATACACAAACGTTGTATAAAAAAGGAATTCGAACCACCCCTGAGTTCAAATACAAGGCTAAAGAAGAAGGTACCAACAAATTCTTGATAGTCGCAATTCCATCCCACCTACTCCTGAACTCTCCCATCCTCAAACGCTCGATGAAATTTGAAGTAAGATCAAATACAATTCAATCACACCTAATCCCATCTAATACCATGCGCCAAATGCCCCCTAAGATTATTTGACACTCCAACGTTAACATTAGTGGATATTTATTGGACAACTAAAAATGAAAAAAAAAAATAATTAATTCTGTTAGTCATATTTCAAGAAACAAGCGTCTAAAGGAATGGACGCTAAGATTGTTGAGCCATATATTTATGGAAAGTGACTGAATTCCATAATTTTTATAATTTTTAACTTTTAAGGGCCTGTTTGAATTCTTAAAAGGAAAAATGATGTTTTTGGGAGTCTATCATTTTTAGAAAAATAATGAGAGATGAAAAGTTGTTTTATAGCGCCCCGGATTTTGGGAGCCAAGTAAATACTCGACTCCCGATATCCCAAGTGCCACTTATGCTTTGTCGAAGCGGAATTCTACAGTTCGTTTCACTTGACATCTGAGCAATTCATAGAATTAAAATAGACTATGCGATGTACCTTGGAATAAACATAAATTTTAATATAAGTAAATCAACTTATAAGTAAAATATGTCTATCCAGAGTATGAGACTACAAATGCAAAAAAATTATAGTTCCAAAAATACAAAATGTGTCGGCTCTAAAATCTCATCGACATCCCGCAGGCATCCTACATCAGCCTGCCCAACAACTGGAAGTATGAGAGCTCCTCATCTGAGTCCACGTGCACCTCCTCCAACGCATCAAACTCTATGATACATGCATCTATGATAGGGTCTGGTTGGTATTTTAAAACATCATCCCAAAGTAGGAATGAGTGATCACTTAGTGGTTCCATTAACTCTAAGTTATGCATGTTATCAATTGCATTAACATAAGTAATGATAAAATAACTTAAACATCTAGTTCCTAAATGCTCTTATGAATACACGTGCATGCTATCATGAGATGATGCATGCCCTCACAATCCAACACTCCCTTATAAGAAACTCCAACACCACATTTGCAAATGCCAACACTCCCTCAACACGCGACTACAACTCCTAAGTCACCACAATCTAGACTAATATGCGATGCGATGAGTGTTCATGTTAGTCGAGTAAATTAATTAAGTTCGTTCATCTAGTAAAATTGGTAAAGCCGGAACACCTTCATTCAGTCAATGGCCTTATCCAGATTGCTAGGCTAAGGGCGGCCATAGTGGCTCTGTGCCTGCGATTCTTGATCCGTGTTAGAGTTCACTACTCAGATGATAACTCTCCAATTAATGTGAGGCTAATACTGGCCTGACGAACTGGCCCGACTGATCACTCAAGACTCGGATGACACAGCCTGTACGCACAGGGTTAGGTGACCCATCGACGGGTGGAGGACGCCCATAAATGATATAACGATCGTCACCCAAACGCAATTGTGAAGCGGTTGTGGTATCATTACAGTTTGATGTATTAGACTCATAGCCTTATTGGTTGTTCATTGGTCACTATGGGAAGGCTCGTCACCCCAACGTAGGCCAACAACATGGACATGATATCTCATACCATTATGCCCAACTCCCGAGACTCGATGATCATATTACTAATGGTTATTAGTAGGCCTCTCATGGGTATAGGGTGCTTCAAATTCAGGCAGGCGTGATCATACATGGTGGACACACATGATTGGTTGGCTAATTAGGCTAGTTCGGTTGACTCAGGTGAACCTCGGTGTAATCGACATTGGGTTCAAGCATCCCGTGTAGTCCGACTACCGTTGGTTATCTGCGTTCGACATGAATCAATCGGACTAGTCCGAGACGACTAACCCAAATAGGGCTGCCCTCATAAATTTATAGTTTGTTGGCCAAGTCGATTAACTAAATAGCCTCAATCAATCAATATACTTAATAAATTAATTATCGCAACTACAGTACATAATACAAAACAACAAATCAAAAAAATTCTACTTGATTTAAGCATTTTATCGAACATGCGGGCGTACTACTTAAATCATCACAATTTATATATGCTAAGGCAAAATTAGGCACATTTGTAGGAGAATAATACAAAGCATGAACATGAAATTTCAGCAATTTCACTCTATTGTAGTATGTAATCATATGTTCAGGTTACATTACATAAAAAATGAAATTTATGAAGGGCAATCAATCAATGAGTACACACTGTTTAACATGCGATCATCCATTCACTACATAAATTATTAATTGCGACATGTACTCGATAATCGGCAACCTAAGGGTAATGGTCCTCACCTAGAAGTGGTTAGTCGAATTTGTAGTGCCGCTCCTAGAATTTGGGTCTGTAAATCGATGTATTGGTGCCCTGCGCCAATGAGATTAGTTTGAAAGAGCGCATACAAATAGCCTCCAAGGCCAAAATCACGAGATGAGTTCGGTAGTTACCTCTTTCTTGTTGCCGGGTTGTTTTCTATAGCGCACGCAGTCATGGGCTATGTTGCGGCTAGTGACGGCAGAAAATCCTCCCAAGTTAGCACTCCCTCATACCTCTTCCTCCTCCTCACCTCACTCCCTCTTCCTTTTACAATTAAAATTTCGTATGGGAGTGAGGGAGGTGAGAAATAGGCCCTTTTATAGTGCCAGGGGCTTGCCCAAATAGCTCTAGGACCCCCTTTTTTCTTAAACTTACCTTGGAGGGGTTGTTTTCGGCCTTTAGGGCCTCTTTGGGGGCCCGTTGGCCTATCCGTACCACGGGATAGGTGTCTCACCATGGGATCTATTGTTTGTCACAATCGAGCGATAATCAGACGCATCGATTAACCGTGGGGGCCCCTCTTACAATTGATGGTCGTCGGTGCTCAATCGGGGTCGCGACTATATAGATATGAGCTGAGAAATATCCTTCACTCATGCCTCGAGTTTGGTTGCGATCTAATAGTCAGAAAGTCACAACTTCGCGAAAGAGTAAGGTCTATTTCACTTAAGTTTCAAATTTCAGCCTACGACATTCGCGTATTCCAAGCACTTGGCCTTTGGCCCAAGTTGAGCAGTTCTGGACACTTTATTGGTTTGACACCCGTGATGGACGTCAAGCTTAGTAAGATGAACATTTTTTTATTACCTCAAGTTTAGTGACCTACTAATGAGCGGTCTAAAGCTTGTTCAGATAATCGGGGCATTTCTGTAATGAATTAGATAGAGAGATTTTTTGTACGCAATGATTAAGATCTAGATTAAATATGTTCATATTGTGGCCTATTCAAAATTAGTGAAAATAACGATTTGGTCATGATCACTCCAAAATGTTGTTTCTTAGATTAAATGAGTAACTAGGTTGATTTGGTTTGTTAATTAAGATTCGACTCGTAGTTGTCTCAGCTTTAGGTAGGTCTTTATTTAGTTACGGTGTGTCTCAATTAGTTAGTGATAGGTCGGTTAGATTTGGACCATATGTATATAAATTATGAAGCTAAACTCAATGTTTAAATCATTGGGCGGATTCACTGGCTTCCTACGGTTGATTAATTGAATTTATATGGTTCTTTATCGGTATCACCCACGTATATGTACTCACCTCGAGCATTAAAGGTCAGTAAGTGACAACGTAAGCTAGTTATATAAAAAAAAATTCAAGGATTTTTTTTAAATATTATTTTGGAAATCTAAAATAGCGAAAATTTAGGACGTTACATGTTTTCTATTGTTTTTTAACAATAGCATCCCAAAAAATCGTTCTTTGTTTCAAAATATGTTGTGTAAAAAAAGGAGGCTTTTATGAAAATTTTATTTAAAGATGAAAGATGATACATGTGTGCCAAAAAAATTAAGGGTTTTTAGCTATATATCCCCATGAGAGCCCCTAAATAACCATTATTTTGAAGTCTTTACTTTTTAATATTATGAATGCCTTTTAAAATTTGGTTGGGATGAAATTGTCATTCTTTGAACTTTTTGTGTCCATAAAGGCTCCTATTTTATATTTATCTCTACTTTCTAACTAACTTTTCTTTTACCATTGCAATGTAGTGATTTTTCATAATTTATGACTATTCATCATTAATCTTTCATGTTTTTTTACTACTTTCTTCAAAAGAAACCCCTACATAATTTATGACTATTCATCATTAAGCTTGTTTTGGAAGAAAATGAGAAAAACTAAGATAAAAAAATATTGTAAAAATTTTAACTTTTGAAATATAAGTTTTTCTTCTCTCTTCAAAAATCTATTTGCAAATTAAGCTTTGGATCTAATTTTAAAAGGTCAAATGTTGTCCAAATGAGATAATTCAAATCTCATTTAAAAGCTTGTGAAATTATTTTTTTAATGAGCATAAAATCATGTTAATCTACCTTATTACAAGGGAGTTGTAATCGCATGATGTTAGAAAATCCAACTGTGTAATAAGAAGCAAACTTCAATGTTTGTATTTATGTCCTTTCGCATTCCCATGAAAATGGCCATAATCCTCTTGTTACAAGTTGGATAAGGGTGAACATAGGCCAATACAATATACACGTTACGTTAAAAAAGGGTTAAAGTGGGCTCAACATAATGAATGGGCCATGTCAAAGGTTGGTCACATATGATCAACGGTAGATATTAAAGATAGACCCCACATAAATAAGTAAAAGTTGAAAGAAATTTTAATAAAAGAGATTAATAAATTTTGGAAGAGGAGAGAAAGAAGAGAGACCTTCTTGGATTAGATTTAGATA
Organism: Magnolia changhungtana; assembly: GCA_030180095.1. Taxonomy (NCBI): domain Eukaryota; kingdom Viridiplantae; phylum Streptophyta; class Magnoliopsida; order Magnoliales; family Magnoliaceae; genus Magnolia; species Magnolia changhungtana. The sequence continues at coordinate 202,757 of JASAUF010000229.1, forward strand.
TTAATTATATAACATTAAAACAAAACAAACTTTAAAGCATATTTATCTTCCCAGCAATTAAGTAGAAACCAGGATGAGTTACTTAGCATAGGCCGCTTAAGCAAAATGGACTTGGTTTGGCTAGTGACCCTGGTGGTACTCCTTGGGCTTCATCATTATTTATGTGTTTCATCCACACCGTCCATTCCAAATCACATCTCCTGATACCAGCCCAAAAATGAGATAGATCCAAATCTCAAGTGAAAAAAAATCACAAGAAATACTGTTTATTGAACGCTCGCCATTAAAAAATAATTTCTTGGGGGCCACCAAAATTTTATATCAAGCTGATATTAGTTTTTTCCCTTCTTCCGGGTTCGCATGACCTAATCAACATCGGATGTGTAATAAGCATTACAGTGGGCCCCAGGAGGTTTTAAATGGTGGACATTCAATCACTACAATTTTTCTGTACTGTGGTCCATCAGAGATTAAGATCTGCCTCATCTTTTGGATGAAGCCCTAAAATGATATGTGAAAATGGATGGACGGCATGGATAAAATACATAGATCGTCACTGGCCAAACCGGGTCCAAGCAAAATAACTAACCATCCAAATGAGTCCAAAGAGATAGTTCCATATGTGAATGGAGATTATTTATCATGTAGTGTCCACCATGAACATACGGTGGAACAAAATAATATTGGTCTGCTTTAGAAAAACATTCCCAACCGTCCAAATTCAAGATTCCACATGTTTCTCATTGAATGTACTACCTCAATTTTGGTATACGGCATGGTGATCACTGTGCCAACTCGGTAATGAATGGACTAGATCGAGCAGAGGTGTGCAACTCTGCATGTGTCATGATAGCTGTCATGTGGACCCCGCATTCTATCAAAACCCAATTTTTATTAGAATAGTGATGGACACGGATTGTGTCCTAACCCCGCCCATGTACATGAGAAATTCGCACTGTTCATCCGTTTTGCCACCTTATTTAAGGGGTTGAGACCAAAATTGTAGTATATCTATATATCAAGTAGGCCTCAAATAAGAGATTTGGTGGCTGATTTGTCCGTTGGACCACTTCCACAAGGATCAAATGGTTGAAATTTGACGTGTATGGTTAATTTATTGTCTTCAGGCCAGATATAAAGTTTTGAACTGAATGGATGGTAGGAACCCCGTGGTCTTGCATTATGGACAATTTTTAAGCCTCTTCAGGTAATCCATCTGGGCAAGGATTTGTGGGGCACCAAGTGTTTTATCCATGCCGTTCATTGCTTTTCTTAGATCATTTTAAGGTATGGGACAAAAACTTAAGCCAATCCACACCTCCAGTGGACCACATCAAAGGAACATCAAAGGAAGCTGTAGGGATAATGACTCTCACCATTGAAACCTTTCTAAGGGCCACCATGATGCTTTTTTACCATCCAACCTATTAATAATATCGTGAAGACGTGGATGAAGTGAAAACACAAATATCTGCATGATCCGAAACTTCTCCAGCTCCCAAGAAGTTTTTAATGGTGGAAGTTAAATTCCCACTCTGTAGACCATTTAACCCCTGGACGTACCTCATTTTTTAAACATAAATTAAAATGATCTGAGAAAACTTATGCACGGTGTGGATAAAACACTTACATCACTTTGGGCCCCACAGAGCCCTGCCCGGACGGATTATCGTCCGGGCGGGGTTAGGACGCAATCCGCGTCCTAACAGTAATAATCCTCCTGTAAATGAACTATTATTATTAGTACGTGGGATGGATTTGTTGAGGAATCCATGCTCCTGCGACAACCAAAATATACATATGCATGTGTCTCTCTTCTTCTTCTGAATGTATACTTTCAAGCTTTGCTTAAGCACAGGTGCATGTAGAGCATTACAAAGCATGTGTCATCGGTGCAATATACAAGCCGTCTATCAAGTGGGTTCGATAGTTTGAACGTTTCCTTGCTTGAAAATAAAATGGTTGGCTAAAAATATAAAGAAACTTTGACTAAGCCTTTTTTAGCCGTATATTTGTTTCATAAAATGTGGCCCACTTGATAAGTGAACCCATCTAATATTTGGGCCAGGATATCTAATCATCTGGGAAATTCTGATTTATGGGGACGCGGATTTCCTGCGAAAGCCTTTCGCAGTAAGTTCCTGCGCAAGGATGCCGGGAGGGGCCAACCTCGATGTTTTTGAAAAATCCACTCCGTCCATCCTAATTTAGAGATCAATTTACGATTTATAACAAAAAATTAAGTGTATCCAAAACTCAAATGGGCCACACGAGAGGAAACAGTGGACGTTCAATAAGAACCGTTGAAGCATTCTCATGGCCATAAAACTTTTGTATCAAGCTATATTTTTTGTGTTTTCATTTCGTCGCATTATGAATGACTTTATAAACGGTTTGGATAGCATATTAACATCAATGTGGAGCCTAGGAAAGTCTCAACAGTAGGAATTTCTTCCCCTAATTCTCCCTCTCGTGTGACCAGCTTGAGTTTTTTATCCACCTAATTTTTTATCGCACGGTCTAAATTGAGCTCTCAAAACGGATGGACGGAATGGATTTCTCACATACGTTGCCGTAGGCCCCACCCACCATCCTTGCGCAGGAACTTCCTGCGAAAGGCTTTCGCAGGAAATCCGCGTGCGATTTATGGAGTGGATTTTGTAGTTATTTGACATTTGGCACATGATGCGTTGTGTGTAATGGATGACTCAATGCATATCCTACTCTTATACTGTGTGTAAAGATTTTCATTCTAGAATAGAAATTATAAACCAAATCTACGAGTACATGATCTCTGTCATCTGTCCAACGAATCTGAAAAAGCAATCAATCTGTTCCTACCATAAAAAAACGCTCGAAATATGAAATGAGCGATCAACTTTCATCGAACGGTTAGAAAGTGAGGATTTGTATAGCTAATTTCCATCCAAGAGATGGTCTATCGAGGAAGCCGTTTGGCTGATGTACCACACACCAGCTATATAGCTGCTGAATTGACGTCATCAAGTTATGTGGATCCCATCATGAGGTATTTGTTATATTCAAACCGTCCATCCATTTGGCGAGATCTTATTAAGGCTTGAGTCGAAAAATAATACAGATATAAAGATCAGGTGGACTACACTAAAAAACAGTGGGGGATTGAACATCTACCATTGAAACCCTTTTGGGGGTTATAGAAGCTTCGGATCAATATGAAATTTGTTTTTCCTCTTCATTCATGTATTATTGATCTCATTAACAGATTGGATGGAAAATAAAGGTTATGGTGGGCCTATGAATTTTTAAATGAGGAAATCGTTTCCCTCGCTGCTATTTTTGGTGCGATCAATTTGAGATTTTGGACATGATTCATTTTTTTGTCTAATGCTCTAAAGGCCGGTTCAGCCGGACCGATCCCACGATGTTAGGAGGGATGGGATCGTGATATCTCGGGAACTGTATGACGAGCCAAACAAACCCAGTGAACTTGTCCCGGAATATAAGCAATCCCAGGGATCTTAAAACAATCCACTGACATCACCATCATTGCCTTAAAATTGATCCCATCCCTTTGGTTGAATGGATTGGAAGGTAAAATCCCAGGATATGCCGTGCGTGCCAAATAGACCCAGTGAACTTGTCTCGAGATATAGCAATCCCATGGATCTTAAACCAATCCACTGACACCACCATCGTTATCTTAAAATCCATCCCATCCCTTCTAATCCCATGAGATTCGTCCATCCAAACAGGCCTTAAAATGATCTAAAAAATGGATGAATGGTATGGATATAATAAATACATCATTGTGGGCCATGTAACTTTGATCTCATTTGAACCGTTCGTACAACTCGGAGCTCGAGGAGCGTCGGCGCTCGTCATAGCACGACACGTATCTACAGCAGCTATATAGCTGGTGTGGGACGCGGATTGCGTCCTACCCCACCCGGACAGTAATCCGTCAGGGCAGGTCTCTGTGGGGCCCACCGTGTTGTAAGTGTTTTATCCACGCCGTTAAACTCTTTTTGCCGATAATTATAATATGTGAGCCAAAAAATGAGGCAGGTCCAAGGCTTAAGTGGACCACAAAGTGGAGATTGAATGTCCACCATTAAAAACTTCTTGGGAGATGGAGAAGTTACGGATCAAGCTGATATTTCATACACGTCTAAATGACCTTATGAATACGTTGTATGGTTAAAAAAACATCACGTTGGCCCTTAGAAAGGTTGCAACGGTGGGTGTCATTTTCAATAACAACTCCACTCTCCTTTCCACCAGACCAAAATCCTCCCCCCTTCTCTCTCTCTCTCTTCTCTCTCTCTCTCTCTCTCAGAATAACTCCATTTGCCTTTCCACCACACCAAAATCCTCTCTCTCTCCTCTCTCTCTCTCTCTCTCTCTCTCTCTCTCTCTCAAGAATAACTCATTTGCCTTTCCACCACACCAAAATCCTTCCCCCTCCTCCTCTCTCTCTCTCTCTCTCTCTCTCTCTCTCTCTCTCTCTCTCTCTCTCTCTCTCTCAATGAAGCTTCATACCATGGAGTTTCCCTTTGAAAAGAAAACCACTCTACAAAACACCCCAAAGATAGTTTTCCTACTTCTTCTCACTATCATCCCTCTCTATTATATTCATCTAACTCAATTTCTATGGAATGGTTTTCTTCTATCATCACCATCACCATCATCACCATTAGATGATATCGATAATTCAACATCGATTATAAAATTAGCATCATCATCATCTTCACCTTCATCGCCAAAATCTTTATCACCTCCACCACTGCCACCATCCTTATTCAATGGCATCAACAACTCAACGGCAGCGATCGCAAGATCAGATAACAAATGCAACATTTTTAAAGGCGAGTGGGTCCGGAATCCCAACGCCCCATATTACACAAACACAACTTGCTTCGCCATTTCAGATCGGCAGAATTGTTTGAAGTATGGTCGACCCGACACTGATTTCTTGAAATGGAGGTGGAAGCCCAACGGCTGCGATCTTCCCATCTTCAACCCGGCCCACTTCTTGGAACTTGTTAGAGGGAAGTCCATGGCTTTTGTTGGTGACTCTGTAGCAAGAAACCAAATGCAGTCATTGATCTGCCTCTTATCTACGGTCAGTTCTCAATTTTCAACTTTTTTTCTATGATGGCGGCCCACTGTAATCAAGGTGGGCCATTGAGTAGGGGTCTTCGTATTGGCTGGTGTGTTGATTCACCAAGTGCTGTGGGTCCATCATGAGGTATGTGTTATATCCAAACTGTCCATCCATTTGGAGAACTCGTCTTAAGTCTTGAGCCGAAAAATAAGATTGATCCAAAGATCAAGTGGACCACACTGCAAAAAGCAGTGGGGGATTGAACGTCTACCATTGATATTTGTTTTTACTCTTCATCGAGATCTTTTTAACCTTATGAACAGAATGGATGGAAAATAAACGTTATGGTAGGCCCAACGTATGTTTTAACGTTGAAAATCACTGTCCCCACTGCTATTTGTGGTGTGGTCCATTTGAGAGTTGGGTATGATTTATTTTTTGGCTCACACTCTAAAATGATCTTTTCAAATGTATGAACGGTGTGGATATAATAAATACATCATTGTGGGGACATGTAACTTTAATCTCCTTTGAACCGTTGGTACAACTTGGAGTTCGAGGAGCGTAATTCTTCGCACGACACGTACCCACACAGCCAGGTTGGTGGTGTGTGGCACACCAACCAATCCGCTTCCGGAATGCGTTGGGCATTATGGCCTAGTATTGCATTGATCGAATAATCATGGATATTCAAACAAGGCCGCATACACATGATCAACGGTACAGATCATCTTCGTGGATGACATGTTTGCATCTGTGCCGTTAGTAGGATTGTGGAAACACGCCTTCCATTTACTCATGCAGTGAGACCACATCCTTTTGATCTGGTGTCATTTTCCTGGAATACTTCCCGACCTATTCTACTATGATACATTGAGACCACATCCTTTTGATCTGGTGTCATTTTCCAATGATCCAAACCGTTTAGATGACGGGACTCACCTTGGATGGTTGAGTGCAAAAGAAATCTCTTATATTGGAATATTTAAACCGTGTGATCATTTGATTCTTCTACTTTGAATATGGACGATCTCTATAAAATTTGAATAATCTTTAGGTTAAAATACTGTAATCTCAGAGTTCTGTTTTTGGGTATCCCCAATCCATTATCAGCTGCGTGGCCCATCCATTGATGTTGGTACTATGCAATGCGGGTGATTATACTTTTAGAGGGTTAAGTTTGTAAAGGTGGGGCCGGTGGGTCATTGATCCAAACCGTTAAAATTTTGGACGGTCCAACTTTGAATTTTATCCATTAATTCTCCCAGGTGGGGTGCACTTATGAATGGTTCGAACCGAATAGGCCTCCCAGATGGAGTTCTGCATACACAGAATATGCTGTGGTCCACAAAATAATATGGGTTCACTTTAGAAATTAAAAATAAAAAAAAATAAAAAAAAATAACCGTCCAAATTCAGGATCCATATATAAGGAATGGACCAGATCTATCAGACATGCCATGTGTCTCAAGGTAGCTGTCATGTGGGCCCCACATTCTACCAAAATCCATTCTTATTTGAACGGTGTTAAACCTAAAAAATGGCCGAATGCCGGGATTTGGGATGGATTTAGAGAGGATTCTTTGCTATCTATGTGCTTGCATGACAACCAAAATATTCACGTGCATGAACGCGGATTTGGGGACGCGGGGGTTGAGCAGCGAGAATCGCTATTGAAGTGACGTCACCAAGTTCTGTGGACCCCACTATGATGTATGTGTTGTATCCACAACATCCATTCATTTGGAGATATTATTTTAAGGCATGAACCAGAGAACCAGGCAAATCCAAAGCTTTAGTGGATCCCACCACAGAAAACAGTGGGAAGATTGGTGCCCACCGTTGAAACCTTCCAAAGGCCCACCATGCTGTTTTTTTGAAATCCAACCTGTTCAAAAGTTAAAAAAGACATTGAAGAAGGGAAAAAACAAATATCAGCTTGATCAAAAACTCTTGTGACCTTTAGAAGTTTTTAATGGTGGTGTCACTCTCCCCACTGTTTTCTGTGGTGGGGTCCACTGGAGCTTTGGATGTGACTTATTCTTTGGATATTACCCTAAAATGATCTCTCTAGATGGACGGACGGCTTGGATATAAAACATACATCATGGTGGGCCCACAGAACTTGGTGACGTCACATCAGTAGCAGTCTCGCTACTTAACCTAGCCAATCCGCGCCCCGGATTTCGTGCGACCCCGAATCCAGCCGAGTGGTGTGGTTATAACTGTGGGCCCACCTCGATGCATGTACTGTATATCCACTCCGTCCATCAGTTTTTTGATGTATGTTATATTGTATATCCACTCCGTCCATCAAAATTTCCAGCTCACTGTAGAGCATGTTCCCAAAACTGAAGCAAATAAAAATCTAAGGTGGACCACACAGTAGGGATTGAATTCCCACCATTAAAAACTTCTTGATGCCCTTTAAAAGTTTTGATCCAGCTGCTATTTGTGTTTTCTCTTCATTCAAGGTCCCTGTGACCTTACCAACAGATTGGATGGAAAACTAAAAAGTTTTTAATGGTGGGCGTGCAATGAACACTATTTCCTGTAGTATGGTCCACCTAAGATTTGCATTTACTTTCATCGTATAGTTGAATAGTTGAATGTGATTAGTAGTAAGAACATTAAAAGTTTTTCTTAACTCTAATCTCAGTTATGAACAGTGGCTAGATCGAGTTGGTATTAACTCTGGTTTTAAATTTGATGTCCTGACAGAATGATATCAGAGCAATGTAAGCAATCTACCACTTTAACATTTATTTCACGGACAATCGAATTCAACCACAAACTTAAATATCAACTATTTAAACTATATATATATATATATATATATATATATATATATATATATATATATATATATATATATATATATATATATATATTCAATCAACTATTGCATCATCAAATCCAATTAACAAAACCCAACCAAATGTTAAATAATTCAAAATATAAAACGTCTTCAAATTGAAATTCAATATTTAAGAATAACAGATGATGATCAATGCTATTGAACTCATCCAGCCAGCTCCTAAGTATCTCCATGCCACCTATCTTTTAGTATACGGTTTTTCCATCAATTAAAAAAACTGAAGCATATAACTCGTGTAAACATTTTTATGTACAAGGCAATGTATAGCAATTTAGCAATATAATAAACTCATAACAAAATCAACTTGGCAAATAATGAAAATGATTTATAATTCTTAAGTTCCTTTTACCTAAAGAAACTAGGTCAAAATGGCCAAAAGTACTTAGTGCAAGTCACTCATTTTAGCCATCACAAGGCAAATTCACTCATTATAGTTAACACTCATCATTATTCACCATCACTTTATTTAAATTAATCATCACCATTACCCTATTGAAATCAATCCTCACTTTGGTAATTTTTGGTATAAAATAACTTTTTAAATATAACACTTTTCCAAAAAAAAACTTGCTAAAAATATATTAAAGCATGACGATTATCAAATTAATGAATATCACATTTCACAATAATTTCCAAATGCAACTTTTCTATCACAAAACTTTCCAAATAAAATAGCATTTTCAACTGAGGAATTTTACAAATATAAAGCACCTTCAAAAATAGCATAAGTCACAATAACAAATTTTCAAACATAAAACATTGATATATATATATATATATATATATAATATATATTCAATCAACTATTGCATCATCAAATCCAATTAACAAAACCCAACCAAAGTTAAATAACCCATCATAAAACGTCTGATTGAAATTCAATATTTAAGAATAACAGATGATGATCAATGCTATTGAACTCATCCACACCAGCTCTGAAACTCCCCCAGACCAAGTTTTCCTCAATAAATTTATCTAAAAATTTTATCCATATAACCGTGTAAACATTTTTATATACCATAGCAATTTAAAGATAATAAATTCACATGAAGGAAAGATTTAAATTCTTAAGTTCCTTTTACCTAAAGAAACTAGGTTTTCATGTCACTCATTTAGCCACCAAAGTTTCGGATCAAAGTATAAATTCATACTATGAGGTTTCACCATATTGAAATCTACTTCACTTTGGATTTTTGGTATCAAAATAACTTTTAAGATTCATCAAATATATTGATGTCGTTATCAAATTAAAAGTTCACATTTCCCAATAATTTCCAAATGCAACTTTTCTATCACAAAACTTTCAAATAAAATAGCATTTTCAATATATATATATATATATATATATATATATATATATATATATATATATATATATATATATATAATTCTCGAAAGTAAAGCGCATCTTGAATTTAAAACCCCACTTACCAAAATATTACCATATGCACATGAGAGTATGTCTATTAGCATCCCTCATATAGTAACTACAACAAGGGTCTCCATTTTTCTTCTCCGATGGAGCTATCTTGGTTTTCTTAATAGACTTTTCCTTACCATTCATTTTAAATCAAGAACTTTCCATAAATAACTTTTCTACTTGAACTTTCCTCAAATCTTAACACTTAGATATACATCTTTGGTTATCCTTTTGCCTGTGAACCTAGCTTAGGCTTGCCCTAATACACCGACTGTCCATGGGTGTGATCTTAAGAGTTCATATAGACCATCTATGTTTTAGGTCAATTACCTAAGTTATATAGGTTGTTTGTGGTTCAAGTCTACTTTCAGAGTCCATCTACACCACACCTTATGTTTTAGGTTTACACTTTTAGGCCAATAGCAGACTTTATTTCTTGAAGTCTAGAATATTGGTACTTGGCTTTGTAAAATTTTCCTTAGTCGCTTAAGCCCAAATCACTGAAACCTTAGGCCCACAAGTGATATTTTATGATGAATGCCATTTATTCACTAATCTCATTAGGAAACATGCATGATTATGCTTATGGAACGTTAATGGACTTCAACTGGTCCATACTATCTTCATATCCATTTTTTAAAAGCTGGATATACTCTGAAAATACAGCGGCCCTAACATAGGTCCCTAAGCTCATATGACCTATAGTTATGGAATGGTTGACCTTCCTTTATTTTCAAATGTCTCCGCTATCATGGGTTAAAATGGACAGATAGTGACGTCCAATTTGAGTCTTGTTTGGACAGATATGTGTACTCTTTAACGGTTTGAATTTGGCCCGATCTGGCCATCCAACCGCTGATCCAAATGGTCTAGATTTGATTTCAAAACGGGACGCCCAGATTCAACCAAACGTTGATGTCAAAACGTGGTATTTTCATAGCATCAAAACAAAGGAAACATAAGAAATGAAATCAAAGGCATACATGTAAGAACTCTATAAAGTGGGCCTCATTGATCAACGGTTTGGATTGTCCTAAGGATTGGATAATGTGATTGGGTGCACTAGTGGACCCCACTAAGTTGTGATGCATCCAGAATTCGTGTAATTAAGGGGTGGTGTGCTACTATTGCGATACGCACACAGTGTCTTAATAGAAGGGTTTCAAACTCCTCTGCCCTCTCAAATATAAATTAGAGCTGGGTCCCCAATCCACCACCACCTATAGAAGTTTAAGCCCATCGCATCTTCTCTAAGGGGTGTAAGGAAAGAAAGATCTCAGCGGTCCATGGAAATCACTCACCTATAGCACATGCAGAGCCTCTATCTTACGTCTAGCTTCTTCCATGCAAGAGGCGTGAGATCTATATGAATTCTAGGGAGCTAATCACGTGCGTGCGTGATGGAGTAGACAGTGCAATTTGTTGACCAAGGCATATAATGATCTCCTGACCAATGTCTCAAACGAAGCTCACGTGCCAGTACTCCTCCAACTCTTATTTCTGAACATAAAATGAAAATATATGTATATATGTGAGATTTTAGAGAATGAAATGTGCATATGATAAACTTGTAATGAACAATTATGGGCCACCAACGGTCATTTTTCCTTGATATTCTTCTAAGGGAAAAGAGATAAATTGCTTCTAGAGTTATGATCGTCCAACTACATTAGTTTCTAATCAAATTTCCATGTCGTATGTTATGATAAATGTAAATGATAATTGTCATCTCTAACATGTAGTTCAAGTATAGCAGGTTTACTAAAATAGTAAGTAAAAAAAAAAAATCTCAATTTTTTTCTAAGATATTACATTCTACCCTAAAAAATTGTCCTCGAATTTTCACTTACTCAACTGGTGAGAAAGTATGGATACTTTTTTCTCATCACTTTCTCACGTTCTGAAGATGCATCTTCTCCATGATGCCGCTGTTGAACTTTCACTAGGGATATGTTCTTACATCTAAGTGTTTGCTTCTTCATGCAATTATTGGCATAGCTCTTTTGTCTATTCTGTGCTATGCATATCATCTCTCTTTTAAGGTAACTTTTTCTACCGAAATTCAAACCAAATCGGGACAATAGAGTCCTTTCTCAGACTTCCATCTAACAACTTGATGATCTGCATGGCCTCCTATGTAATGCCTAATAAGAAGCCATCCCAATACTCTCCTATAACTGTTATTATACATAGATTCAATAAGAGGCAAATACTAGTCCCAATTTCCCTTGAAATTCAATACACAAGCCTTATACATATCTTCTAAAACCTGGTTAACTCTTTCAGTCTGCCGGTCCATTAAAGGTGAAAAGTGGTACTGTAGTCTAAAATGACTCATATGGCCTTTTGAAAACTCTGTCAAAATTTCGACATAAATCTGGAATTTTGATCAAACACAATGGATACAGGCCATCAATTTCTAATCCATTTACCCAGTGGTTAGCATCACTCAATCAAGGTAATTTTATAGAGAGAGTGGCGATCAAATGCGAACTCTATGTAATTGAGAATAATAATATCTTTTTCTTGATCTATTAAGTTTGGATGATTCATTTTTGAGAATAATAATATCTTTTTCTTGATCCATTAAGTTTGGATGATTCATCTTTCAGCCATTGATTGGCTAGTTAGACCACTAATAGGACCTCCTCTGGTATAATAAATATGGACCTTCTATTTCATATCCAGTGATCAAAAGAGCTAGGAGCATCATAGAATTGTGATTTTTCCATAGATGGGCCTTGAAAGGTGAGACCCAATTCACTGACAATTCAAATCAATCACTAGATCATTTCTAAGATAATCAACATGAACAATCCATTTTTATAACCACTAATTTACTGGTTGAGATGATGCAACCAGAATGAAATTTGAAAGGAATGGATGATTAGATATAGGTCCTACATAACAGATCCTGATCTCGATGAACATTGTATCTCTATGATAATTAATATGGATCATCTATCTTACTTTCCATCAACGAGATAGTTAAAACTTATCCAATCGAAGTGGTTTTCAAAGAGATAGGTCATCAAAGGCAAATCCACGTTGGAGATTTTATATTTCTCTTTGATCTATACCATCATTTTTTATGACATCGATTGGTTGGTTTGGATCGTCCAAACATGAATGATTCTCTATGATTTAAGAAATAAATGTATAACCCCTCTCAAAATATAAATTTGATGAGGGCTAGACTCAAAATAATGGTTCACCATCATTTTGCAATTGTGCTGCACATTGTAGATGGAGAGTGTCACCAAATCACACTGATCGAGCAATCCTCACCATCCAAATAAAGGCTATGAATTCGACAGTTAAAAGCAAATAGTGGGTATTTCTAATGCCAAGGGAAATATAGTGAAGAGATGGGGTCAGATCAAGTTTCAGCCGCATCCAAAACTCAAGTGGCCCCACTAAATGCTTTTATATGTTTTAGGTGTTGTATTTTGTTTCAAAATAAACATGGTTTCCCTCTGTATTTAAAATTTTGGTGCAATTGGGTTGTGGGTTTTGTCCCGCATCGGATTTATTAAAGGAAAACATTTTGTATATAAGATAGACTTTTTGCCTGGGGTTTGAGCCTCATTCAGGGGACATGTGAATTTAGTCATTGAGGGGGGGGGGGGAGGGGCTGGTCTGGGTGTGAGTGCGAGTGTACTTGTGTGTGTGTGTGTGTGTATAGTACTCGCACTTGTGTCTTTTCGTTTTACACTAGAGAAATGTATCCCTTTCGGTTGGTCGTGCCTATTGGGTTTAAACCCAACGGACCTAACCCTTTCAAAAGGATGCTTAATGCCACCACTTCGAAGTCTATAAATATAAAAAAAATTCCTCTCTTATAAAACTCTCTAATTACTGAGTTTGTCGCTAAGTCAACTTAGTACTTTTAGGTTAAACTGCAAGTGGTTAGAGCCTGCATACATTCAGTGCACCACTGAGACCGCGTTATAGTTGTTGTATCACTGAGGTCGATTGCTCTAGAAACCTTTTGTACTTGGGACGCTGTCCAAGCGGAGCAAATTTAATTTCAAGCCAAGTGACTTACGTCACGCCTCGACTCAAATATATATGTTTTCTATCTCTAATTTTCTTTTTCTTTTGATTCTTGATTTTTAATAATTTATTTAATTCAACCAAATATTCCAACCTTAGGCATGTCATCACATGGTTTTAGATGGTATAGCTTACTTGAGTTTCATATACAACTAATTTTTGGGATATCCCGTAACCTAAATGGGACCCATCAAATGCACAATGTTGATATTTGACACACAACAGCCCACACAGCTTGACCTCATGGAAAGTTACCGTGAGGTCGACCTCATATAGTACCATTTCCTATACACACACACACACACACACACACACACAAACGTGTGTACCTTCTTTATAATAATAATAAAAAAGAAATCAATTGCTTATCTCTCTCGTTGTATTTTCAGGTGGAATATCCCAAGGACCATTCCTACACACCTGATGATAAATTCAAGAACTTGCTATACAACAGCTACAACTTCACCCTTGCATCCTTCTGGTCACCCTATCTAGTAAGAACTGAAGAAGCTGGTCCCGCTGTCAATCATCCCACCGGTCTCACCAACCTCTACCTTGATAAATTTGATAAGAAATGGACGGCCCAGATCGAGCGATTCGATTACGTGATCATATCAGCTGGACATTGGTTCTTCCATCCTCTCATTTTGTATGAAGGTGGCCGCATTGTTGGATGCCACTCCTGCTCACAGAAAAACATCAATGACCGGACAACATCCTACGGCTACCGGAAGGCGCTCCAGACCGCTTTCCGAGCGATCATCGGCCATGATCGCTCCGATCGCACGGTTTTGCTGAGGACATTTTCGCCGGCCCACTACGAGAACGGTGTGTGGAATAATGGAGGGAAATGTGGGTGGACCAAACCACTTAAGAGCCATGAAACAAGGTTGGAAGGGTCCAATAAGGGTCTGTACATGGCCCAGTTGAAAGAATTTAAAATAGCAAAGAAGAAATGGAGGAAGAGAGGATTGAAATTTAGATTACTTGATACTACAAAGGCCATGTTAATGAGACCAGATGGACATCCTGATCAGTATGGACACCCGATTGTTGATCATGCATACCATGATTGTGTCCACTGGTGCTTGCCGGGCCCGATCGACGCATGGAATGATTTCTTGCTTCAGATGATGAAGATGGACGGTGGATGATCTTCTGATTGGAATCATAATCAAAGTTAGAGGAACCTGTGAATTAGATGGCACGTTGAGAATTATTTTTTCAGTGGATTTGTTTGGTCCATTTTCAAATTGTTGTGTCCCATCCAGTGCACACGTGGCATGTATTTGGGTGATCAGATTCTTCCTTTCTATTTGCATTGAAAATTGTTCTGATCAGATCATCCTAACAATCTGATCTCAACTGATAAATTTGGATCGTTGATCATTTTCATTTGAACTTCTATTCAGTGGATGGTTAGGATTATCTGATAGTGTGGTTTTCAGGATATAGTCCGTTTATAATGTGTCCAACGATTTGGAGGGTCTGGATTGGCATGTATGCATGCCATATATATTTACGCTGGATCAGTGCACCGGTATGAAAATAGTGGTAAACTATTAGAATACGGAATATTGTTGTTTGGGTAGCCTTGGGAAGATGGTAGAGTATAGGGATCGTTTGGCACACCCCAAATCATAGATTTTGGACAATTGGGAATTGAAATCTAAGATTCGTTAACATGGGTCGTTTGGTTTGCCTAAAAATTCAATATTTCAAATAGTTCAAAATTCAGGATTTTCTAACTGGATCCTTAGCTTGCAAAATACTGAATTTTCTAACTTCTCTCCAGAGGTGTACACGAACCGAGCTAGCTCGGTTAGCCCGCTTGACTTGACTCAAAAAAACCTTGTTTCGACTCGGTTCGAAGTTGAGTTCGAGCCGAGTCAAGCTAATTTTTTGAGCTAAAAAATAAGTTCGAGCCGAGTTCTAGTTGGCCCTAGCTCGACTCGACTTGGATCAAACCCAACTCGAATCGAACTCAGATCGAACCAGTTCGGTGACTCGGTTACTTTAAATTGATGTTGCTCATCAAGTGTTTGATGAAATGACTCAAAGAAGTGTGGTTGGTGGCAAGGAATATGTACATTAAACCAACACCCTTTTTTTCTTGATTTTTATGTTGCTTAGAAGGTGTTTGAAAATACCGGTAAAATCATTGCTGCTGTCTCAAATACAGTGAGTTTTTGAAGGTGCAGTTTAGTGTTTGTAAAAATGCTGCATTAATAGCGAACTCGGCTCAAACTGGCTTGAGCTGCTGATCGAACCGAGCCAAGTCGAGCTAAGGCCGGCTCGACTTGGTTCGACTCGATGTACACCCCTACTTCTCTCTAGCTTTCACAACTATGCTCTTTTCCTCTCTTTAATGTATTCAATGGTCTTTCATATTGTTAGGTATTTTTCACTTGCATTTGCATTTGAAATAATTGGATGCTACAAATTAAATCAAGCTTATGCAATTATCATGAGCTTAAAAATCGTGAAATGTATGCATACTCGTATAATCGCTCATAAAATTAGTGGACCACCTCATACTGGAAATTACTTCTTTTTTTTTCTTTCTTTTTTTTTTTGCCTAGGCTATCTTATTAATATGCTCAATGAAATGATTTTTTTAAGGGCTGTTTGATTTATTATTTTTCCTTATAATTGGTTGTAAACAAACATTTATTATTTACTCAAGAAATTCTCTATGGGCCCACTGTGCTGTGTGTCTGATCCATGCCGTCCATCCATTTTACCAAACCATTCTATGGCATGAGCCCGAAATTGAGTAGGATTCAAAGAGCAAGGGGATGACACCACTTGAAACAATGGGAATTGAACACTTACCTTTGATAGCTTCTTTAGGGCTACAAAAAATTTAGATGAAGCTGATAGTTGTGTTTTTCCTTAATCGCTGTTTATTTGACCTTTCGAACAGGTTGGATTACTGCTACACATAACTTTCAATGGTGGACGTCATTATCTACTTTGTTTCCTATGTTGTGGTGCACATGAAGTTATAATTGCCTTATTTTTTGGCGCGTGTCACAAAATGAGTTGGTTTTTTTAAATAGACTGCGTGGATCATACACATACATCATGATGGGACCCACAAATTATTGTCATTCAAAAAAGATAATTTTAAAAATGGAGGCCTAA
This sequence comes from Magnolia changhungtana, assembly GCA_030180095.1. Classification (NCBI taxonomy): domain Eukaryota; kingdom Viridiplantae; phylum Streptophyta; class Magnoliopsida; order Magnoliales; family Magnoliaceae; genus Magnolia; species Magnolia changhungtana. Next base: position 219,344 of record JASAUF010000229.1, read on the forward strand.
ATACAAAACTAATTCCTCTTCTATAAAACCGATGTGGAAGTGATGATTACATATTTGAGACAATTTACCTTGCAGCTTTCATTATTATGTGAATATAAACAATAATTTAAAAAAATTTCAAAGTCAAAATACTAGTCGCGAAATAAAATTTATAAATCCAACTGTTTTAAAATTTTGAAGTATCAAACACAACTAAAAAATTAAGATCCAAAGGTTTCAAACCCATGCTCTCAAACAACTCCTAAAGTCAACAAACCTGGTGTGTTTTTTCTCAGGAGATAGTTTTATTCTTTGCAATTTTACAATGCAGAGCCAACAAACTTGTCTTTTTGACATCGATGGACGACTTCATCTGTATGAGATCGATCCCATCCATCACGTGTCCAACCCTTTTTGAGGCGTTGACCAGGAACTTCTCATAGATCCATAACTCAGACGGGCCTTGCCAAAGGAAACATCATAAAATTGCCTAAATCTCCATAGATCCATCACCTGCATTTTGTACTATTTTGATTTTTCTGGATCAGTACCTTCATCTTGTTGAGAAGAGTCATGAGAATGGGTTGGATGGCATATATAAACCACGGTGGGCCCATACACGACTAATGGTAGGTGTCCCATCTCAACTCTTCCTCATGGTATGCCTACCTGAGTTCTGGACCGACCCAGTTTTTGGTTTTCAAGGTGATCATGAGGCACCACACTTGATGGATGGTGTGGATCTCATGCACCTTCCCCAACACGTGTCACTCAGTTAGTCATGGGTGCATGAGTTCTATTTCATTCGATTTATTCCTGGTTATATTATGCATTAGAGATTGAATTTTTGGGCCACAATAAAAGATATAACCAATAATTTATATATGTGCAACATATCCATGCCATTTATCTATTTTTTCAGATTATTTTAGGACATGAGACAAAAAATGAAACAGATCCAAATCTCAGGTGGACCACACTATAGTTAAAAGTGGTGATTGACCATTAAAAACTTGTTGTGGGCTACAAAAGTTTTGGATCAAGATAATATTTGTTTTTCCTTTAATCCAGGTCCATGTGACCTTATCAATAAGATGGTTGGAAAATAAAAATAATGGTAAGTCTAATAAATTTCTAAAAAACTTTTAATGGTGGGCGTCCAATCATCATTGTTTTGAGTCGTGTTGTTCACAAGGGATTTTGATGTGGTTCTTTGGAATATAAGTTCATTTTTTGGCTCATGCCTAATATGAGCTGGAAAAACAGATAAATAGCGTGGATATACTACACATACATCAAAGTGAGCTCCACAGTCAGGTCATACTGTGTTGGGTGAGGGGGGCCGCACCTAATCCACTTTCATCTCAAACAATGCGGCCTACCAATCAAATCTTACCATGTCATTTCATTACTGGTTCATCACAGCCACCCAATCCTTGCCCTGAATGATTAGGTGTGAGGCCAGCCTAGACGGTGCCATGGCACCTTGATATATGCATTATCTATATCCATACCTTCCATCTTGTTTTCAGAACATTTTAGGGCATAAGTCAAAAAATTCAATAGATTCAAGTCTTAAGTGGATTATAGCATAAGAAACAATGGTGATTAACCATTAAAAACTTCAACAGGTTAGATAGCGAATAAAAATTACAGAAATATTACAGTGGTCTCTATGAAGTTTTTAATGGTGAGACATTCGATCACCACTTTTTCCTATAGCATGGTCCACCTGAGATTTGGATCTGCTTAATTTTTTGGGTCGTAACCTAAAATGATCTGTCAAAACGGATGGACGGTATGGATATAGAATACATACATCAGGGTGGGCCCCACGGTAAGGGTGGCACCTAATCCGCTCTCGTCCTGGACAGGGTGGACCTCGTTTTCGTTAAACAATTATGCCAGCTTTTTCAAGAATTTTCAACTAATAAAAATAAAAAATAAAAAACCCAAGTCAACACGTGTTAATATAAAAAGTTTGTGCTAGATCCAAGCAATTCAGTAGATCGAAGGGAAACGTATCTCTTGTATAGGATCTAGCCATCCTAGGGTGGGGCCCACTTCCAGCGTTCATTGGCTAAATATTAAGCAAGCCCACTTATCAGATGGTCACGGATGTTACACGTGTACCACAATGGCAAGGTATATATGCCTGTAATTAGAGTGATCCATATATCCAATGCAAAGATTTGTAGGATAAGCTTAACCTACAAATCATTGTGTGGGGTCCACCATCACATCCATCATTTGAGCCCATTGATGTCAGCCCAAAAATAGGCTGATCCAAAACTCAGGTGGGCCACACCATAGGAAAGAATTGAGATGAAGACACCCCATTAAAAACCTTTCAAATTGTATGTGGGCCAAGAATGGTTTTTTTTTTTTTACATCATCTAATCCATTCAAAAGAATCACCTCACTGAGATGAATGGACAACCAAAAGTATGACATTCTCAAACTGGAGAAGACCACAACAAAAATTTTAAAGGTTTTAGGCATTATTTTCCATGGTGTAGTCCACCTGAGTCATATTGAGCAAGTGATAATAACCATCTGATTTTAGTCATTGGATTGAGAGCGATAACTATTTTACTTTTAATATTCATCTTGTAGCTAATAATTGGATGGCTAGTATTCCTCAAGAAAAAATTATAGTAAAAAACCCATATTTAAGGTATAATTATAGATATCACATATTAATTAATCCTCTATATATTATGAATTTTGCAATATTTTCTTTTATATACTCGGTCAAAGAGTCAACAAAGATCAACCTAGTAAAATATTAAATGTAGTAAAAAAGTAAAATTATAAATAAAATGTTTGTTTTTTGGTGGTCCATTCATCATGGTGAACCAGCATGGACTTGGAGGCAATTTTACATTGTTCAATGGGTGTGGTCCATCTTAATTATTTTTTTATTCGGTTAGGCTTTTGCTTGTATGGTGAAGATAAGAGCTGTAACCTAATCCACCACGTAGAGTTTACATATATAATAAGTGGGCCCAAAAGAACTTGGGTGTTATAAACGCTGGGTAAGATCAATGTTGTAAATAATTTCAGTCTCCGTTTATAAAAATGATATGTTGGATTATTAAAAATGATATTTCGGCCATTAAATAAATTTTTTTTTTACTAAGTGTATAAAAGAAAGTATTATAAAATTATTAAAATATAACTATAACTAGACTAATAATAGGTAAATAACTATAATTACAGGTGTTTGCCTGTAATTTTTCCATTCATCAATTAATGTAATCATCAAGCTATATATGCTTTATTTATCAATGTGCTTACAATTTTAATTGTATCAACCATACATGTGTGCCACATTTGAAAAGTGGGTCCCTCAGGTGGACCACAACCCCAGATCCCTCGACTGAGAGCATAGAATCCCTGCAATTGCCCATTTATCGTTCAAATCGTCAGGTGAGTCCTAAACTGACGATTCCTGGCGGCATCCAAACAAGCCACAAAACCAACGGGTCGGATCAAAACTAGGGTTTCGTCATTAACTGAATTTTTACACTGTGTATAAGTGGACCCTAACACTCTCAATTTAAACAACAGCGTTGTGAGAGCTGCCGAAACAGCCCAAACCTTCCCCCCCCCCCCTCCCTTTTTTTTGAATGCTAAATCTCTGAGTATATGAACAGAGGAAGAACAAAACCAAATATTCATGGCATCACCTAGCTGAACCGTCACTCAATGCACCACGATCATTCGTATCTTTGTTTTAATATTGTTGTTAAAAAGAAGTATTAAATCTGAAAAGTTTCGGAAAAAGTTCGACTAGTCGGAGTAAGTTCGACTCGAAGTCCAGCAACAATGTTTCTAAAATTTCCGAGGTCTTCGACCAGTTAAGGAAAAGGCTCAACCAGTCAAAGGGGTAGTCAAGGCCCATGCTCGACCAATCGAAGGTTATACAGACGGTGTGCAGATTTTGCGCGAACTGCATAAATTTGAAGCAGTTTCAAAAAGGCGCGTAAGTGGAGTTTCTTAAACTATAAATAGGAGTCCCAAGGGCCATTCTAAAGAAGGCTAAGGCTTTTTAAAGGTATTCTAAGGGTTTCTAGAATGGGTTCTTGGGTTTCTAGAAGGGGTTCTAGGGTTTCAAACGGTCTAGCAAGGGTGAGATTTGAGGTTGTTCGAATCGGATAAGTCCTTTCTCTTTGTAATTTATGCTTTTATAGTAGAATTCTGTCGATTTGTGCAGTAGTTTTTTTTCCAAAAGGGTTTTCCACGTTAAATCTTTGTGTTCTCTTATGTTTGCTTAGTGCCATTAGATTGCTATCCTAGATCCATATCTGTGTAATTCCGCAGCACAAATCCCAACAAGTGGTATAAGAGCAATCGTTGGGGCACATATCTGAATCTGAGGGATAAGCAATAATGGTAAGCACTAGGTATAATATTGAGAAGTACTCAGGGAAAAATAACCTTGAGTTATGAAGGATAAAGATGATCAGTTCTTTATTCAAGTAAGGCGAAGATGATACTTTTGATGAACGAAAGTCTATTATGACTGATGATGATTGGAATACTCTTGATAAGAAGGCCTTATCTTTGATCCGTTTATATCTCACGGATAAGGTTCTTTATAATGTCATGAAGGAGAAAACTGCGGCTAAGTTATGGGTGAAGTTAGAGGATGTCTATGCGAAAAAATTCTCTAAGAATCACCTGCGCTTGAAGCGTCAGTGGTATAATTTCAAGATAGCAGAAGGTGGAGATCTGGAGGCTCACATCAGCAACTTTAATAAATTGGTTTGCAAATTGCTGGATATGGAGGAAGTGATGAAAGATGAGAAACAAACATGTATGTTGTTGAATTCTCTTCTGGCATCATATGAGTCATTTAAGGACACAATGTGCACCATGAATAAAACCTTGAGTATCGACACTTTTATCTCAGCCCTTTAAGGAAATGCCATGCGAAAGCTTAATGACAATATGGGGACATCTTCTGATGCACTGTTTTTGAGGGGAAAGAATTCTGAACAAGGGATAAGATCTTCAAGTTCTAGATCCAAATCCAAGGGCAAGGACAATGGTAAGTTAAAGTGTTGGAATTATGAGATGGAAGGACGCATGAATAAGGATTGTACAAATCTTAAATCTAAGAAAGAAGAATATCAGGTTTCATATAGGGAGGCCAATGCTGTCATGTTAGATGGATCGAGTGGATGTGATGGTGATATTTTATCTGTGTCTACGATCAGACGGTCATACGATGATCGTAGGGGCGAGTAGATTCTAGACACAGGAGCATCTTTTCACATGACTCTTCATCAGAGTTGGTTTGCCAACTACAGGGAGTGCGATAGTGGACAAGTGTTTATGGGTAATGGCATTGCTTGTAATGTTGTGGCTGCTGGTACGATGCGCATCAAGATGTTTGATAGGGTAGAGCGTACATTGACTAATGTCAGGCACGTTCCTAATTTGAAAAAGAATCTAATTTCTCTTGGTGTACTTGAGGCAATGGGCTGCAAGCACATAAGTATTGATGATGACTTAAAGTATCTAAAGGGGGCATGGGTAGTCATGAAAGCGCAATGACTCAGTAATCTTTACAAGTTGATCAGAAGCACTTCAACAGGTAGAGCTGCGATGACTATAGCGAATTCCACCTCTGCACGTATGTGGCATGTTGGGCTTGGCCATATGAGTAGGAAGGGCATGAACGCTGAGATTCGCGAACAGAGATATAGAGCTGGTGAGCAATCCATTGTAAAAAGAATCACACAGTATAATCGCACGATATCAGCGAGGTACATGGACGTCTCCAATATTGTATATGCTCTCGTTACAGGCGAGGGGGATTTGTCTACTATTCAGATGGCTCTATGTGAGCCTGGTGCTGAGAAGTAAAAAGTAACTATTGACGATATGATGGACTCATTGTACCAGACCGACACATGAGAGATGGTGGAGCTTCCAGTGGGCCAAAAGTGGTTGGATGCAGGTGGATCCTCAAGGGGATACAATATAGATACAGAACAAGGCTGGTAGCGAAGGGTTATGCTCAGAGAAAATGGATCGACTTCTCAGAGATAATTCGCGCCGGTGGTATAATAGGTATCTATTAGATTCGTATTGGCGCTAGTTGCCCAATGTGATGTCGAGTTAGAATAGATGGATGAGGAGACTGCACTTCTGCAAGGAAAATTGGGAGAGCGGTACTTTATGAAGCAACCAGAGCGATTCGAAGTTTAAAGGGGTTGAGAAAAAAGTTTGTAGGAAGTCGTGGTACGACCTGTCGCCAAGACAGTGGTATAAAATTTGATTCATTCATAGTGAGTCAGGAATTGTATGTTGATGACATGTAGATCGTCAATCATGACTTGTCTGAAATAAATGTACTAAAGACTTGGTTAAGTGAAACATTCAAGATGAAGGATCAGGGGGCTACAAAGATGGTTCTCGCCATTGATATTCATAGAGACTGAAAGTGGAGTAGGCTTTAGTTATCTCAGGTAAAATACCTTAGGCAAGTATTGATCAAGTATGTGATGGATCAGGCAAAGGCGGTGAGCGTTCTCTAGCATCTCTCCTCAAGTTTTCCTCGGGATAGATCCCAAAACAGATGAGGAAAAGCAGGATATGTCTCATGGGCCTTATTCGAATGCGGTTGGCAGTGCATGCCATGGTTTGTATTAGACTGGTTATTTCACAAGTAATCGGTATTGTGATCAAATACCCCGGCAAGCAACATTGGATGGCGGTGAGATGGTTGCTTCGATACATTCGATGTAAGAAGACTGTCTTTACTTTTGGAAAGACAGTGACAAAGTTGGTTGGGTATGTGGATTCAGATTACGCAGGCGGTATGGATTCCAAAAAGTCAACTTCAGGTTAATCGTTTAATGGGTATAACAATTAGTTAAATGTCCATGTTATCCGACAGGTGCTTGAGGAAGGATGTGTAACACTGGAGAAGATTCATACTAGCGTGAATCCGGAAAACATGATCACCAAGGTCGTTCCTGCAAAGAAGTTCAACTTCTATGCAACTTCTTTGGGCTTGGATGTGATGCAAAGATAAGTGAAGAGATCAAAAAGCTACATATTTGAAAATTGAAGACATGGGGAGATTGTTGTTAAAAAAGAATGTCTTAAATCTGAAAAGTTCTGGAAAAAGTTTGACTAGTCGAAACAAGTTCGACTCGAAATCTAGCAATAATGTTTCTAAAATTTTCGAGGTCTTCGACTAGTCGAGGGACAGGCTCAACTAGCCGAAGGTTACGCAAACGGTGTGTGGATTCTGCACGGACTGTGTAAATTTGAGGCAGTTTCAGAAAGGTGCGTAAGTAGAGTTTCCTATACTATAAATAGGAGTTCCTAAGGCCATTCTAAAGAAGGCTAAGACTTTCTAAAAGTATTTTAAGGGTTTCTAGAAGGGGTTCTAGGGTTTCAAAGGGTCTAGCAAGGGTGAGATTAAAAGTTGTTTGAATCGGGTAAGTCCTTTCTCTTTGTAATTTATGCTTTCATAGTGGAATTCTATCGCTTTGTTCTATATTTTTTCCCGAAAGGGTTTTCCACGTTAAATCTTTGTGTTCTCTTGTATTTGCTTGGTGTTATTGGATTGCTATCTTAGATCCATATCTGTGTGATTCCGCATCACAAATCCCAACAAATATGACTCGGTGACTCGAACAAACTCAATCAGTCCTGAGTTAAATCAAACCAATCGCTAGTCCAAGTTCATCTCCTCTCATGCAACACCTTCATGCATGTTATCCTTAAATAAATAAATAAATAAATAAAAATTTTAAAAACATCGATGGTAACATCTTGCAATCACCATACCGGGGCGACTATTTACTAAAAACATAGGTCTTTACAGAGTTGTAATACCAGGCATGGGGGCAGATGCTGCCAGGTACCAAAAGGTTAAGGTCGTTGGTGACCTCATGACAGGTGAGCTAGCAACCCAAGCCCCCATAGTGGCGATCAAAATAACTAGTAAAAAGAGAAATATTCAAAGTTGTTTTTTTGTTTTTTTTAAATTTAATTACTTAATTCTAGCCATGAAAAGTTATTCATTTGAAAGAAATATAATGAAAAAGATAATTTTAAAAAGAAAGAGCACTAATATATATATATATATATATATATATATATATATATATATATATATATATATATATACAGGGAAATGGTTCTATGCAGTTGAGCTCATGGGAACTTCCCAAGAGGTCGAGCTGTGTGGGTCCCACCGTGATGTGTGTCAAACATCTACCCCATTAGTCAGATGCACCATCCCATGGTGGGCCACGAGCTTAAAAATCAAGTCAATCCATGACTTGAGTGGGCCACACCACATACAAAAGTCGAGAGGTGTTACCCTCCCATTAAAACATTCATAATCATTTGCTGGGTCCACGGAGATGTGTTTCACAAATCCAGCCCATCCATTATGTGTGTCCCACTAGGATGAGGGGTCATACCAAGTTTCAGATGCATATAAATTCTAGGTGGGCCCCACCAAGTGATTTTATATGTTTTAGGCATGTCTTTATATGATTTTAGATGGTATGGCTCACCTAATTTCTGTATACAGGTGATTTTTAGGATATCTCATAATTTAAAGGGGACCCATCAAATGCACAATGTTGATGTTGGACACGTATCACAATGGGGCCCACACAACTCAACCTCATGGGAAGTTCCCATGAGCTCAACTGCATAGAACCTTTTCCCATATATATAATATTGTACTATTATAGGCTAAAATTAGGAGAATCCATAGTGATATTTTGTCCATCCCTAAGTTAAATATTAAATAATATGAGACTTAAATGAAAGAGTCCCTCTCTCACACACATCTACGTTCCATTAGCGGCGGAGCAAAAATTTTGGATGCATCAATATGGAAATATTTGGTGCATGAAGTCATAATCTGACATCTATATTTGAATCCTACATAGATATAAACGGGTTTTTTTCTAGAATTAAAGAAAGTTATTAATATTTTTATTTCCATTTAAATTGAAGATAAGTAATTTGATTGGTATGATCCATGGTATAATCTCACATGCATGTAATATAAATTTTGAGAAAAGCTAGGGTTTTAAATTTGATATGGGATGATATAACATTTCTTTATTCATTTCCATCTAATGAAAAAACCATTGAATGGATTGATTTTTTGATGAATTGTGAGATAAAAAAGATATTTATTATCAATTATTTGATAATTATTAATCAATTTCTAATTGACTTTTGGATATAAATAATAAAAATGTATACTCTTCCTCTAATGTGACATTGAGGGGTAAAGATTAAACTTTTTAAAAAATAAAGGTTTTTATTAGTTTTGGATCAAACTAACTTTTTAATTTTCCATTCATCCAGGTCTGTGTGGCCTTACCAACTGGTTGGATAGTAAATAAACAACATGATGGGCCTTAGGAAGGTTTCAACAGTGGCTATCGTTGCCCCCACTGCTTTTAGTGGTGTGGTTCACTTGAGATTTGAATCTGATTCATTTTTAGGCCCATGTCCTAAAATGATCTCACAAAATGGTTGGACGGTAGATATTTATCTACCGCATGCATCATGGTCGGCCCACAGAACTTGGTGATGTCAACACACCAGCTTACAATCCGCTTCCGTCGTCACAGGAAACGGATTGGCTACTCCCCTGCCACCAGCTCCGTGGCTGACCGTCGGTGCTCCGTGGGCCCCACCATGATGTATGTGTTTCGTCCATGCTGTTCATCCATTTTTACAGACCATTTCATGGCTTGAGCCCAAAAATTAGAGGGATATAAATCTAAAGTAAACCACACCACAGGAAAACAATTGTAATTGGATATATATCATTAAAATCCTCTAAGGCACACCGTACTGTTTATTTGACATCCAATCTGTTGATTAGGTCATACAGACCTAGATGAAGGGAAAAACAAAAATCATTTTGATCCAAAACTTTTATGGCTGCTAAAAAATTTTTAATGGTTGACGCTCATTCAACACCGTTTCCTGTAATGTGGTCCACTTGAGATTGGGATATACCTCATTTTGGGTCTCTACCATAAAATGATGTAGAAAAATAAATGACGGCATGAATAAAATACATACATCATGGTGGGCCCACAGAGCACCGACCATCAACCATTGGCCGATGGCAGGGCGAGTAGCCAATATCCGTTTCCGTAGTCACAACCATCAATCATGATAACAGGGTGGGTCACGTGCACGTTAAAGTCGTTTCCCACGCCTACGCAAGCTTTTTCGGGAATTAAGCTAATACATAATCAAGTCAACACATATATTCAACACGTGTTAATATAAAAAGTTTGTGCAAGATCCTAGCAGTTTAGCAGATGAATGGAATCATCTCTCTTGAAAACGATCTAGCCGTCCTGTGGTGGACTCCACTCCCAACATTCATTGGCTATTAGGCAAGCTCACTTTAAGTATGCCCATGATTAGAGTGAGGCACGATCCAATGCAAAGAATATTTGTAGGGTAAGCTTGGAAGCGGATTGGCTGGTGTACCACACACCAGCTCCGAGTTGTATGAACGGTTCAAATGAGATCAAAGTTACATGGCCCCAAAATGATGTATTTATTATATCTGCACCGTTCATCCATTTTTAGAGATGATTTTAGAGCATTACACAAAAACTAAATCATATCCAAAGGTCAAATGGACCACACCAAAAATAGAAGCGAGGATAATGATTTTCACCGTTAAAAAACTCGCACGGCCCACCGTAATGTTTATTTTCCATCCAATCTGTTAATAAGGTTACAAATACATGGATGAAGAGGAAAACCAAATTTCATATTGATCCGAAACTTTTGTGACCCCCAAAATGGTTTCAATGGTAGACGTTCAATCCCCCACTGCTTTTTGCAGTGTGGTCCAATCGATCTTTAGATCTGTCTTATTTTTCGGTTCAACCGATAAGATGAGCTCAAAAAATGGATGGACGGTTTGGATATAACACATACCTCATGATGGGGCCCACAGAACTTGCTGACGTCAATACATCAGGTATATAACTGGTGCGTGGTACACCAGCCAATCCGCTTCCGATAAGCTTAATTAACCTAAGTCGATGTGTGGAGCCCACCATGACATTTTCATTATGATTCATATCCATCATTTGAGCCCATTGATGTGAACCCAAAAATCAGGCTAATCCAAAACTTAGGTGGGCCACACCACCACATATGTAAACCCAAAAATCAGGCTGATCCAAAACTTAGGTGAGCCATACCATAGGGAACAGTTTGGATGATGACACTACAAAAAACTTTCAAAAATTGTGTGGGGCCAGGAGTGTTTTTTCATATGTCATCTAGTCCATTGAAAATATACACCTCACCAAGATGAATGGACAACCCAAGAAGCATGACATTCTTAAACTGGAGACGGCCACAACAGATATTTCAGTGGTTTTAGGCATGATTTTGTACTGTGTAGTCCACCTGAGGCCGTGTTTGTTAACGCTGAATTTTAGCATTTAACACGGAATGGGGAAATTTTTCCGTATTTAGTGGTGTTTGTTAATGCGTTGTTAACGCGGAAGACGGAAAGCGGTAAGTGGTTTTTCACTGAATTCTTTCCGTAATAGGAGTCTGGCTTAATGGTGAACACGGAATGCATCCGTTGATTTTCATTAAACAAAAATTTTTAATTTTAAAAATACCCCTTTTCAAGTTATACGGATCCGCGCAATACAAAATTAACCTTTAACTTATGAAACTTTTTTATGCCCTACCATGATTTATGTGTTTAATCCACACCGTTCATCAACTTTTTTAGCTAATTCAAGGTATGATCCAATCAAAGAAGCAAGTCCAATAATTAATTAAACCATAAGGTGAGGATTGAATGTCCACCGTTAAAAACTTCTTGAGAGTTGGAGAAGTTTGAAGATCAATGATCCATTTGTGTTTTCACTTCACCTACGTCTACATGACCTAATGAATAGGTTGGATGGTAAAAAAAAAAAAAACCATCACAAAGGTCATCCGCTGGCCCATGTAACTTTGATCTCTTTGAAACGTTTAACAACGGACGTGGATTGCGTACTACTCCCATCACTATACGTAAACAGCCAACCCTCTATCCCTTTTCTCATATTATTTTAAGGCATCAAAACAAAAATGAGTCATATCCAATGATTAAATGGACCACATCACTCGAGATGACTCTTCCATTTAATACAAGCTGGTGCATTTTAATGCAACCATGATTATTATTTGGTGTGGTCCACTTGAGCGTTCCCCTCATTTTTATGTTCATGCCTTAAAATAATATGAGAAAATGGATGAAGATTTGGATGTACATATACATCCGGTGTGGCCCGCCCGAATATGCCGTTCGGATGTCACTCGCTCGAGGCGCGGGTAGTCACGTAGCCCGTCAGCGTCCTCTTCGAACGGTTCGCTACTCACCATGACACAAGCGGCTCATGAGTCGATGGTCGGTGGATGAGGCCCCACCATGATGTGTGTGTTTCATCCATTCCATTCATCCATTTTACGATAATTTTATTACTCAATTCCAAAAATGATAGGTATATAAATCATGGTGGACCACACCACATGAAAACAATAGTTGGTTGGATATCTATCATTAAAATCCTCTAAGGCACAACAAGTCTTGTTTATTTGACATCTAATATGTTGATTAGGTCATACGAGGCCCAAGGAAGAGAAAAAACAAAAATCATCTTGATCTCGAAACTTTTATGGCCACAAAATGTTTTTTAATGGTCTCGCTCATTCAACAACTGTTTCATGTAATGATTGCTTAAGATTGGAATATACCTCATTTTTGGTCTCAACCGTAAAATGATCCCTTAAAATAGAAGGAAAGCATGGATGAAACACATACATAATGGTGGGTCAAAGTAATAAGACCATACCATAAAGCGGGTGTTATAAAGCATAGTTATAAAGCACTATCCTAAATTCACAAACACATATACGGATAAGGACGCGGATCTAAAGCGGACAACCACATGGAGGATATCATACGTGCCCCAGGGTCCAGTTGAAAATTCCATCTCAACACCTACCTAAGGCATCAACGTGGGACAAAAAATGAGGGGGATCACACAAGCAGTTTTCACACGAGAGGGAAAATTAAGGAAAGAAATTTCTGTATGTTGAAATCATGGCTCCATTGATGTTTATATGTTATCTAAACCATTTATAAGGTCATTGTATATAGGATTAAGTTAAAAACAAATAATCATTGATACAATAATTTTTGGGCATAAGAAATATACATGTATACTCACCGAATGATCATTGTTTCTACAATCGTATGTTCCCAACTATATACGTTAATTTTTTATTTTAAGTCCAAATGATCTCGAAAAACGGATGGACGAATTGGATTTATCAAAAAACATTTTATGGGCTCCACCCGTATATTCATACAACAAATAATCATGTCGAAACACATTTCCAAAATTATACGTATATGGTATTTTCTACAACGGGACGTACTTTCTACATACGTTGTATATTAGTGAAACATGTGGTTGGTGCTCTAATCCTTTACCAAATGTATTTTATTCATCCATGCCATCTATATATTTTCTTAGATCAATTAATTTGGGACAAAAATTTAGAAATTTAAAATCTCATATGGACCACCACCAGAAAGATTGGTGATTGAACATCTTTACTATTAAAAACTTCTTAAAGGAAATAGAAAGTTTTAAATTAAGCTATATATTTTTTCTCTTCTAGATCGTGATCTATCATTACCGACAGGTTGGATGACAAATAAACATTAACCTGATACACCTAGAAAATTTTTAATTGTGACCATTGTGTCGTAGAATGTTTTCTTATGGTGTGCTCAAAGGAGATATTAATATCTCTCATTTTTCTTATAATGCTATAGATGATATTTAAAAATGGTTAGCTATTGGATAAATCAAAATACTACATGGGGTCATAAAACATAGTATTGTTTGGGTTTCTTACCTAGAAATGACTTCGCCTGACGGAATCGCTTCTGCGAAAGCGATGAGAATGGAAGCTATATGAGCTCATCGACAAGTTGTATGAACAATTTTAGGAATCAAACTTTGGGAAGAATCTCCCACTTCTCTCTCACTTTCTCTCTCTTTTCTAAGATACATCAAAGTTTTTCTCAAATCATCGGATTATTTTTTTGAAATGATAAAGGATTATAAAATTTCTCTCGATAGGTATAGCCTTTATCTTTAAAGAATAGATTTTGAACAAGGTATTTATTTTAATCAAGTAAATTTATTAAAAAGATTTTTACCCAATTGTTCTTCTTTAAACAATTCTCGGTTTATACTCCTTGAACCAAAGGCGATGACTTCAAGGGATAGTGGGATCTACAAGATGGAGTATTAAGAGAAAAAAATCATTTATTGATTGTTGTCTTGAAGAAGCGTGAGGGTGGACCGATTTGATTCGACGGTCAAGCATGGGTCTCAATTAGGAATTGAGTACATGTAAATGTGTATGAAATTTAATCAAAAGCGATTGGGTTAATTTGGGATTATTGAAAGTAAAGTTCTTATACTCTCTCGCTCGGACTCATTACAGTAGTGGGACATTTATGGGATTGATTTCCGAGATGGTTGTCAAGCCAAACGATAAAAAATTCGAAGATATTTTTATGTCCTAAGTCCTTAACCGTGTTAATCGGACTCCCGATGTCAATTTTATTGAAGAAAGCAATGACACGGATAAGTACTAAAGAGTAATTATGAGTAATTGAGATTGATATATTTATAAAAAAGGGTCTTTCATCAAATTTAATGATTTATGATATTTTTCTTGCAAATAAGATCGTATTTAAAGCGGATCAACCACTAGCATTTCGTGAGAGCTAATGAGGGCCTTACTTGAATTTTTTTGTCTCATTTCTAAAGGATTTAACACTATAGCGACAATCTTCTGAGGTGGTACCTAGTCCTTTGTAGTTTGTCATATAAAGTGATCCAAATACACCTATAGTTGCTTAAATCAGTTTAAGATAGCGTCTTAAGGGTAAAAAGTACTTAAAGAAAAATTGAAAGATCCATTAACAATTTGAAGCTGAAGGGTGAGATTTGTGAAGGAAATGAGGAAGAAGGATATCCAGCGGCTTTAGACTTTGGATTTGAGTTCTGACAGGTTAATAAGGTGTTAGGAGCGACCCATTGCCTAAGAACGTCTAATCCCATGTTGGCAAAAATCCAGGATATTACAAGCCCATAGATGTGAACCCAAAAATTAGGCTAATCCAAAACTTAGGTGGGCCACACCACGACATATGTAAAGAAAATGAAGCTTTGATCCAAAGACTTTAGATTGGGTGTGGGTTTATTTTTAGTATTGGCATTAGTTTTAGAGGACAATACTTTAATGGCCTCACATTGGTGTTTGAATTATGGCATTTGTGTATTTTGTTGATATGGATCTTCATTTGTGAGATTTGCTCGACTAATTAATTGTTTAAACATCTAATTGAAGACTTTCAATGTTGCTCACATTAACAAATGAGGTAATTGTTTGGGGTGAGTCAAAGGGTGATGAAGTTAATTATTTAACATTGAGTGACAAGGTAGTTCATGGTGAATCATAATGAGCGAAAGATAAGATGGAAGTTGATACAGAGAAAAAAAAAAAAAAAAAAGTTGTGAGGTTTGGCCTAGTGTTCACCATGCTCGATACCATAAAGCCAAAAAATGATTGTCACTCCATCATTGATCAAAATATGAAATCGAAAATTTTATCAATGAAAACATGAAACATTTAAGGTAAAAGTTCATATTAAAAAATATAAATATATTTACTATAATTGTAAATCATCTTAATAAAGGATTAACAATTTACCTTTAAATTTTCGTTGGATTTGATTGCATGAGATCAGAGGAACCCTTTCAAACCGTTAATTATCAAGACAGATAAACAAATTGATTGCAGGAAGAGGAAGTTTCAAATTCAAACACCACCATTGAATGCATAAATGACTTTAATATGATTTTTACATATATTGCTGGATGGGAAGGGGTGGCACGTTGATTGCATAAATCAATGGATTCCTTGATTCAAAAGAAACCGTTGAGGCCATCCAATATTTAATATATGGGTTGTGCCAATATTTAGATGATGACACTAGTCCATTGAAAATATGCACCTCACCAAGATGAATGGACGATGTAGTCCACCTGGATACGGCCACAACAAATATTTTAGTGGTCTTAGGCATGATTTTCTATGGTGTAGTCCACCTGAGTCTTGTATAGTAAAGAGGATTTTCAATCATATGCATGGAGAGTAGAGGAATGTAATGAATGGTCTTTTGGATGTCATATAAATATCATGGTGGCACACATGATTTTTACATTAAGCTAATGAGACAAATGTTGTGGTGGATCATACCTACACATACTACAGGTTGGAACATCTAGAAACGTTTTGTACAATACAACGATGGAAATGTTACCTTCAAAAAGAAATGAATTAGCAGAATGTTCCTGAAGTGGAAGGAGTATTTGGAAACTTCGGAACAACTAGTAAAAAAACGCAGAAATGATGAGACCCACCTGCTAAGCGGCAAATCATTAAATTTTTACTTTCTTCACATGAATAATCTGATATTTTAATTTTCTATTAAGTACTTTATGCGGATTAGATTAAATAAACAAGGTCATTAGCCAAAACGCTAATGAAGTGATAACCAAGCTCATTTCCCATCATGATGCATGTATTGCAAATCCATACCGTCCATCCAATTAAGATATTTGGCATGGTGTTAAAAATGAGATTGATTTAAAGTTCAACTTAACCCCACCGGCCTTCAGCCATAGAAAACAAGTTTTTGACAATGACATCCACCGTTCAAGCTTGATTTCTTAGGGGCCATAGAAGTTTAATCAAACGGGCCTTATCTTTTTGTTTTCACGGGGGAGAATAGATGTTCATACATGATGAATGGCTGGATGTCATATAAATATCATGGTGGCCCCCCATAAATGTTTCATTACGGTAAGCTAATCCTACAAATGTTTGTACTGATCACAGTTTTACAAATGCAACGTGGGAAATGGTCTTAAAAAAGAAAAGAAATGTTAGATTCTGTTCCTCAAGTCTTTTTCAGCATGGATTAATGGTTTCGCGTAAATGATGAGACCCACATGGAAACGGCTTGGATCTTGCATCATGGTGGGGTCCACGTCACTTCAGTAGTGGAATATTCTGACTGACTTTGTCAGTATCTCCGCCCGTCCCTGTGTAGGAACGGACGGTGGCTTTGAGAGGACTACGTGATGTATGGGTTTTATCCACACTGTCCATCAATTTTTCCATATCCTTTTAGTGTACAAGATGAAAAAATGAGGCAGTCCCAAGTCTAAAGTGGACCACACAGTAGGGATCAAACACCTACCGTTGAAAACTTTTTGGGGTCACAGAAGTTTTGGATCAAGCTGATTTTATTTTATTTTTTGTTTTCATTCAGGTCCATATATTGCGACGTTTTGTACAGGTTAGATGGATATTAACCATTACGGTTGACCCTAGGAAGGTTTCAACGGTGTGTTACTACCACTGATGGTTCCTGCTGTGTGGTAAACCCTGGATCTACCTCATTTTTTGGTTCATGCCCTGAAATGATCTAGAAATATTAATGGACGGTGTGGATAAAACTCACACATCACGTTGGGCCCCACAGAGTCCTGCATAGATGGGTTATCATCCAGGAGGGGGAAGGACGCAATCCCCTTCCTAATTTTCCCATTCCTCAATCCATGCAATCTTCAAGCAATGCATCATTTATCAATGTGCCTAGAATTTTAACGGTATCAATAACCGTACACGTGTGCCACTTGGGAAAAGTGTGTCCCCGTGTTTATTGTCTCAGATCACGACCGTTGACAGCCGTAAACCTGCCACGTCATTCCCTCTAGTGCTATCCTATTTAGACCCAAACCCCATAGAGTTACGAATAATGCACCATTGCATTCTAGCCCTCAAAGAGGGCCAACCCTAACCACGGTTCTTTCACCTGGGGACTCGTCCCCCTCGTATGGGTTCACGTCGAGTCAAGACTCACTTGAGTCAGAGGTAAATGGACTCGACTCGCTTGAATTGGGGTGTATCAATTCATGTTAGGTATGGACCGAGTCCAACTCAGGGACGACTCGGATGAGCCATCATTCAGCAATCCATGACCATAAGGACTGCTGAATGACGACTGCCGACTTGGGGTCTTGACTATTTATCGTCCAAATCGTATGGTGAGTCAAACTGACAATTGCTGGTGGCATCCAAAGAGGCCACAAAACCATCATTTCGGATCATCCTTAAAACTCTCAGAACTCATGAGCTATTTCAGAGATCATTTTAAGTGATATGAGCCCAAAATCCGAATCATCCAGGTGATGCAGCACCCCATGAAACTACGGAGGCCTAACTTTTACAATTCAGATCTTAAGCTCATATCATGGGAGATGAGTTCTAAAAAAGTTCTCATGAGTTCTAATGAGAATTGGTGTGCAAGTGAGTGTATATATATACACACACACACACACTAAATTACTTAAATACCATGATACATATGTGAAAGTCCCTTTCTTGCAAAAATTTCTAATGCATCAATATGAAAATATTTGGTACATGAAGTCATGATCTAATATTTATATCTAAATCCTATATATATATACTATTAGATAAATTAGAATCAAAGAAAGATGTTGAAAAATATATTACTCTTCACTAATGTTCTCATTTCCAATCAAATTAAAAATAAGTAATTTAATAAGTATGATCCATGTTTTAATATTCATCATAAAGTTTCACAAATCCTGGGAAGAACTAGAATTCTGGATTCAATATAAGATGATATAGCATTTCTTTGTCCATTCCCATCCAATAGAAAAAACCATTAGATGGATTGATTTTTTGATGAATCGTGAAATTTATAATTTAAAAAAAAAAAAAAAAAAGTTATTTGATCATTATTAATCAATATGTAATTGGCTTTTGGATATAAATAATGGGAACGTGTATTCTTCCTCCAATGTGACATTAAGGGGTAAAGGACTAAACCCTTTTAAGAAAAAAAAAATATTCAGAATATAAATCAAACCAGAAGATTTCCTAATTATCATCTTTATTCATAAGTCAAGTATTGTATAGGCCACTAGTCTAATCCTTTGAAAGAACAACCTGTAATAAATAGATCTATTTCAATCTATTCTCCTTAATTATTGTTTAAACAAAAAGATCACTATCCATTTTTCTCATTCTAGAAGAGATATCATAGTCCAACTAGGGATCAGTGACTCCAAAACTATCTTTATGAATATAGTATACTCCAACTAGGGATCAGTGACTCCAAAACTATCCTTTAAATTCTTAAAGATGGGGGGTGAGAGATGGGTGGAAAAAGACATATTCTTGTTATAATTATAAGATTGTGATTTGATCCACACATTTTGGTTTAAAATAAAAAAATAAAACTCATAGAGCTTTTTATTTTATGTCAAGCATGTTCAATTAATGTCAATTGGCCAAGTTCAAGCACACATGGATATTAGGGTTGACCACGAATGCCCTTTTTAAGGGTCCTTAAATTAGAATTCCATGACTTTTGAACTATCACCAATCCACGTGAATGAAATTATTTTAAGCTACTTAATCTAACGGTCCACACTATGTACTGGCAATGCATTTAAAGTCAGCTAATCATGTGAATCACTTTTCATAAGAAATGAATGGATTTTCTATAGATACTTGCCAACTGTACACATTTAATGTGCACACGTGCTGCTACTGATGATGAGGATTGCGTACGTAGTGAATTATAATCATCGCTCTATACCATAGTGAGTAGACTCTCTCGGCCCACTATGATGCATGTTTTAAAGATCTATGCCGTCTATATATTTTTAGAGCTCATTTTAAAGCATAAGCTTAAAATTGAAGCATGTCCAAAGCTCAGGTGAACCACACCATAGAAAACAATTGGGATAATGACCTCCTGAAACCCTTCTAATTAATTACTACGGTGATATTTATTTGTCATTTAACCTGTTATTAAGGTAACATAGATATAGATAAAAGGAAAATACAAATATCAGTTTGATCCAAAATTTACGTGGCTCTCAAGAAATTTTCAACGGCATTTAATTGCAATGTCTCCTGTGGTGTGGTCAACTTGCGATTTGTACTTAAATTTTGCTCCCTTTCTCTAAAATGTGAAGGAAAAACGGATGGAAGACGTGGATAAAATACATATATTTACTGTTAGTGGAAAGCATATGGGTGTACATCGAAGTCGAACAAAGTTGAGCTGGACTCAGCTTGAACTCGGCTTGGCTTGGTCCTCGAGCCTGACCTGCTAGCTCGGCTCGGTTGGTCAGCAGCTCGGCCAGTTCGAGCCAAAATCGAGCCGAGTTCACCTTTGCGGCATTTTCCCAAACACCTGGACTGTACCCTCAAAACGTCACTGCACATAAAACAGCAGCAATGGTTTTACGGGTATTTTATCAAACACCTTCTAAGCAATATAAAAATCAAGAAAAAAAGGGTATTTATTTCATGTACTGTACGTTGTAAGTATTCCCATATTCATTTTTTAAACTATATTGTTTCCCACTTGTACAAAAAGTCCAACTAAGAACAGACCAGATCACCTAGATGTTGTATCATCTCTCATAGGTGGGCCAGATTTGTTTGTGAGCCCACATCGTCGGTTGTGCATTGATTTTAATGGTGTGGTCCATCTGTTGAGTTGGGTCATCCTGTTTTTTGTGCATTGGTGATTTTCATGGTGGGGCCTACAAAAGTAACACATCAGCATGAAAGATATTACAGCAGCACAAGTGGTGCTGGCCGTTGCCTGTAATTAATCAGTTCTCATATAAAAATGGAGTTGCCATCGGCTACTAAGTTGACAGTTGTACTGCTCAAAGTACTGAAAATTAGATTATTGAAGATCCGACTGTCCAAGTACACAGTGATGGGATTTTTTGTCCCGTGCTCGACCGGTTGTGAGCCTCGTTCGACCGGTCGAAGGCTGGTCCACGACCAGTCGTGGAATCGAGTCGTGGCACGACTCAAAGTCCAGCGACTGTGGACTATTTTTCTCCGGGGTGCTTGACCAATCGAAGGAGGATCTCAACCGGTCGTGGGTGACGCTCGACCAGCCGAGGTTAGGCAGATTCGTTCCGCGATTTTGCGTGGATTTCGTGTTGCAAGTCCTTTCGCAACTGGGATGCGGAAAGGAGTTCTCTAAAACTTTAAATACGAGGTACCTAGGGCTTTCTAGGTATGACAAGAGGGTTTTCTAAATCTTTACAAGGGATTTGCTAAAAGGTTTGGGGCTATCAAAGGAGTGAGAGGAAGAGAGAAAGAGAGAGAGGAAGCTTATGGAAGGGATATTCTACTCATAGAGGTGATCTACTGTGCACTTGATATCTCAACGCTTTCACGTCCTCATAATCGGTTAGATCTTTCCATTTTTCTTTGTTTCTCTTATTGTTTATCCACTCCTGCGTGAGTGAAGAAGGTTGTAACATTCTACTTCATAGTGGATTGTTGATCTGGATGTGAGGTCCTGTGGGTTTTACCTCTTTAAGAGTTTTCCACGTAAAAATCTCTTATGTGGTGTGTGATTTATGCTTTGATTTATTTCATTGCTTTATTATCATTTTGATTTGTTTCGGGAAGCTAGATCATAAGGTTTTGTGCAAGGCCCCCAACACATAGCTCGAGGGCCTTTGTACTTTAAGAGTGAGACATTTTCCAACAAGGTGATTGGCCGATTCGTAGCTGGGTCCTATTGGCTAGGACAAGGATTGTCTAGTGACACTAATATACATACCTTCCTTGCCACCCGTCACACTTCATTGAAACATTTCATCAAACACTTGGTGAGCAACATCAATATCAAAGTGATCGAGTCACCGAACTAGTTCGATTCGAGCTAGGTTCGATCCGAGTCGAGTCTAGATGGGGCTACCTCGAACTCAGCTTCGAATCGAGTTGAATCGAGCTTTTTCGAGTCGAGTCGAGCGAGCTAACCAAGCTAGCTCGATTCGTGTACACCCCTAGGAAAGCATCCTGCCCTTGCATGTGTCCAAGAGGGGCTCTGTGGGCCCGCTGTGATGTATGGGTTTTATTCGCGCCGTCAAATCCATTTTTTCAAGATCATCTTAGGGCATGAACCCAAAAATGACATATATCTAGGGCTCAAGTGGACCACAATATAGGAAGCAATAATAACGCCCACCATTAAAACATTCCTAGGCCCACCACGATGTTTATTTGTCATCCAACTTGTTCACAAGGTCACTTATACAAGGCGAATGGAAACACAAATATTAGCTTGATATTATATATATATATATATATATATATATATATATATATTGCGACTCCCAAGAGGTTTTTAATGGTGGGTGTTTAATCTCGAGGACGACATGGATTAAAAAAATCATATTCAATGACTTCAGTGGGCTCCAACCAAGGAAGTTGTACAGCTAAATGTCTACCGGAGCGAATCGGTTGAAACCCCAGTGTACAAGTTGCGGGGCAGGCGTAAGAGTATTAGCTCGAGTTCACTTGCTAACCATGAGCAAAACTACAAAGTGAGTGAGCACTAAACTTGTTTCATCCGCCAACCAGGGGGCATTTTACATCCTGGGATGCGATCACATGTAAATTGCGGATGTGGTTTACGCATGACGGCATTTAGGTTAGGCCAATCTTAGCCATCTACCTTCCGCAGACCCCCAGGCCTCGATCAATCACAAATGCCACAAATTCCTACAATGCACTATTTACCTCATCTAATCACGATGGATTGAGCTCCCGTTGCCTAGTCGGGCTTTAAAAAGCCTGCGAAGTATGGCCTGATTTATGCAGCATTGGAAATTCTCTCAAATCCCTCTAAAAATTGTACAACACCGTAAAGTAGAGACTGTGGGTTGCACAGGCAGAAAAGGATGTGTAATCCCTTCCTTTTTCATAATGGAGTTGCTTGAGTTAGGGAATCTTCTGATTCCCTAACCGTTAAGCAATTCTACGGTTTCTAGCCGGCTGTAAATTCTGAACTTTTTTTGTCTAGTGGTGACTCTAAGTCAAACACACATTTATCCTTGAGTCAACCCCACATTTCAATTGAATCAAAGCCAAGAGCCATCAGACGGCATGAAAGCCAAGAAAAGTGTGGGCATCATTCTGTTGTGCATCTTCGCGCATGGGAAGACGTTTATAGAATGACGACTCTATTGGGGACTGCTAGCCACTGGACAAGGCCTAACTCGAAACACGAGACTTTATAGTTTTTTTGGAGGTTCTTTGACTTCCACCATTCCAGTTCATATTAGTATGCTAACCTACTAATTCACTAACCGGCTAACTATCTAATCTATACTGGTTTGTTTGCTTTCCTTCCAGCATTCTGCATTCCAGTACAAACCGGTCCCTTTACTTTCCTGCGAGCATCGTGCATTTCAGTTACCACTAGTCTGTTTACTTTCCTGTAATCTAGTTCGTACTAGTCCTTTTACATTTCAGTTTATATATTCTAGTGTGCACCGATCCTCCTGTATTTTCCTGACATTTACATTTCACAAGTTTGCTTTTGATAAAAACCAGAAAAAATAAAAGAACATATAAAATAAAAAAAAAAAAAAAAAACCAAGGACAAAAAAATTGAAAAAAAAAAAAAAAAAAAACATCTACACAATGAACCAAATCAAGAAACGGTGGGCTGGTCTTCAAGCATTGCGCCAAAAAATCAATGCGGGTTCGTCGTCCTACCAAATCAACAAGCACATACCAAATAATCATCTGAACCCGTGCACAGACAACCATGTCTGTCCAAGGGGCATGCCAGAACCCATCCCTGACTCACCCATGTAATGAGCCCCTCAGCCTGTTGGCGATCTTTCAGTGGCCGACCTCACCCCCAGCATGCATAGGCTGGAGGATCCGGTGACCCGCCTACTTTCGGAAAGACCCGCCCAATCCACTAATAGCACGCAATATCCTAGCATTCACATCGGTCTTTCCAACCCAACCCTTAACTAATCTCACCCCATTACCCCTAATGGGAATCAAGTTCACTTTCAATATCCTCCGGTCACAACATCTCAACTTCTAGCACACCTTCCCCCTAACGGGAGTCAACAATAGGGCCTGACAGGGAGCTAGCTACTTGTCCATTTTTCTCCCCCTAATGGGAGCTAACCAATGCCTCAACAAGCACACTCTAGCCAATCTCAGTCCAACCAATTCTAGTGGCCTCCCCCTAATGGGAATGCTTTTCAATTCCATTCGAAACAACTACAGCGTTTATCTTTCGGTTAACCATAGCATATTTGAATTCCAGTCAAGTTCAACATCTACTTTTTATCCACGTACATACTATTAATCAAAAATGCCCCCATGATAAGGACTTCTCTCCAACCCCCACATTCAGCTTTCCCCATTCAACAGAATCCTCCGGTCAGGGATCGAAGAAATGCCGAAGAAATCGTTCATTACAAGGAAATGAAGGAATCAAGCCAGCTAAGTTCCGCGAGGGGCACTGTCACTTCCTCAATAACCAAGTGAAATTGATTGACTCCGATAGCATTTTAAGGACCAACTCAAGGCCATGAGTAATAAGCTCCAGAAGCAACATGGGGTGAAACTCCCTTCCACCAAGTTCAGGGATCTTTGTCCCTTTTCATACTCTACGGTATCATAAATATTTGAAATACCCAAATTTTAAAGATATGATGGCAAGGGATGTCCAACCGCCCACTTGAAACTTTATACAGTAAGCTTGAAGCCGTGGCAGGGGATGATGGAGCCTTGATATGACTGTTTCAAAACTCCTTCAGATATGATGCACCTGAATGGTACACATCACTCGATTATCACGAGATTAGGACTTGGGAAGACCTATCCCAAGCATCAATAGACCATTTTGCATTCGATCTGAATGCGGCACCTCAAAGGGCTGATTTGGCTGCCCTTTGGCAAAAAACAACGAGACATTATCTACATATGCTGGGTGATGGAGAGCTATGGCCATAAGAATGAAAATGTCCATTAAAGACAATGAGAAAATCTCCATGGTCGTCCACTTGGCCAATCCAAACATATCAAGATATCTGATTTCGTACCTATATACCAACTTCACCCAACTAATCTGTGTAGGGGAATAGGTGGAAGCCAAAATAATAGTTGGCACAATTGCACCATGGCCCCCCTAACCTGCTCTTGCACAAAAAGTGAAGATTAAAGAAAAGGCAGAAAAGGATGAAGCCAGAAACAAAGATATGGTCGCTCCTCATCCAACAGAAACCAACAATCTCATCGCTTCTGCACAAGGGGCACCGATCGCCCCCCAACAGGGATAACAACAACAACCTATGTGTAAGATGCGATATCCAAATCAAAATAGGCAGACATGAATATGCAGCTCAGGCACCTGGGCAGCTCACTCCATTGGCCCAGTCGCACACTAATATTCTAGCCCCCTTGATTCAAAGGCAACCCTTATCTCCTCTCCAGCTTAGGCCTCTGCTAAATTTACTGCTTCCAAACTACAAAGAAAATGAATATTGTGCATTCCACCAAGGAAGATGTCACACCATAGAATAATGTTTCTCTTTAAAGCATGCGGTCCAAAATTTTATCGATCAGAAGAAAATCATGATCGCGACGCTTAACTTTGCCACCGCAAGCAACAACAACACACTCCAGAATCCCTTACCGCAACACCGCAACATCAGGCAGATCCTAGCACATCGAGAACCCTCACCATCAATGCCCTCCAAGGAGATTATCCACCTCATTGTCTTTTAGGCAAACTCGGCCCCAAGTTCCGACCAAGAATTTTTTCCTCTCATCCTACAAGGGGCACCACTCCCTACTCCGTTAATCCTTCAAGGAAAAGCTCCCGAACCAACCTGTCACCCAATCTACAATCCCCCAACAACCAATCTGGTCACCAGTCACAGCCAGTCGTGGACTCGCCAGCTAGTTATTCTCATGGGGAAAACCTTAGAGCCACTACCCGTTACCAACCATCCACCAGTCACCATATAAGGAATGATATCCCTCCCCATTCTGCATGCCACATGAATTTGCCAAATCATCCCAAACATTTCTTATCCCAAAAAATCCGCCTACGCATCCTCTCGTTCTCCTAGGGTCAAGCCCGACAACCCTGCCAAATCACCCGACCTCCATCTCCTACCAACTATAACTCTACCATTACAACCTCCTCTAGTTCTTCAGGAAAGGGCGGTGCTAGTCCTTGATAGCAAAGCAGTCTCATGACACTATCCAAAGTGCTTTGAAATAATGGAAATCATTAACCCAAATGGGTGATGTTTCCAAAGAGATATGCCCAGAGGAGATCCCAAGGGATCTTTGGCAGGATTGACATCCAATGTTGAAATTGCATATGATGTAGAGGCCCAGCTCAAAAATAATCCTACCCAAATCTCGGTTTAGAAACATTTTTGCACGTCACAGATCCACTGAGAAATGTTTGTCATGACCCTGAATGACGCACATACCTCTCGAAAAGCACCACCTGAAATGGTCGCACATATGATAGGACAACTCCTCGTGTCACAATCCATCACCTTTTCTAACAATGAGTTGCCACCAAAGGGTTGCAACTATGTGCAACAATTAAATATCGTTGTTTGTCATAAGGATTGTAGTATCCCACTCATACTTATCAACAACGGTTCAATCTTAAATACATGCCTGCTTTGGACTGCCATGTATCTAAGACTGGAACCGTCCATGTTCAGCTGAGTAACATGAATGTCAAAGCATTTGATAATTCCTAAAGACGGGCCTAAGGAGAGATTGAAATTGAACAACAAATTGGTCCAGGCACATCTGCAATCAAATTTTAAGTTTTGGACATTCCTTCATCATTCAATCACCTTCCCGGACGCCCCTGGCTACACAAGTTGGGGTCTTACCTTCGACCCTTCACCTAAGGGCTAATTACGTCTTCGAGGATAAAGTGATCTTTATTTTAGGGCCTGTTTGGTTTTACGCAATACTAGCAATTGGGGGTAAAGAAAGCATTAATTACAATTTACATGTAATGCCAATGATTGGGTGAAATGTAGTTGACTGCTATCCCACGCTTGAATTCTTGATATATAACAGGGTACTAGGCAGACCTTCTCTAATCATGTGTTTGGGTGTGCGCTATTATAATCCTATCATCATAAATGAATGGTATGGTGTCCAGCACTTTAGCTTTACAACGACTGCATACCGATGTTTGATTTCCACAGCAGTATGCACCCTGGATGTGTAATATATTTTGCAGCCATTTTCAGGGTTTAGATGGACAGCAGTCACCGTGACATGCTAGGACCCACTATCTATGATGAATCCACATACCACGCAATGATGGCGTACATGCTGGGGACCCACTATCTATGATGAATCCACGTACCACGTAGTGATGGGGTACATGTGGGGCCCATATGAATGTATGTACTAACATTTCCACATCCAATATATGAATACGTTCATATGTAATTATCAATCTACCGATAGAATTAAACAACTCTTCACAGAGCCATTACTGGTCAATCACTTAGGCGTGGATAACCAAACTATAACCAAATAACATCTTCAATGCCGGTATGTTCTCATGCAGTGTATCGATCAATTACCACATCATCATCTTCCAACCGTCTGATCCACCTGTTTTTTGAATCTACCTCATGTCAAAGACAAAACTGATCCGAAAAACAACATGAACCTGAAAGATGCATATTATGACATATAGGTCACAATCCCAGCAGCCCATTACGTGTCCTAGGCAATGTCCAAAACAGTCGATCTTAAGCAGTTTCCCCATAAAAGAACAAACAGAAACAGGAATTTAAAATATTCACATCAAACATGCCAGTGCAGTTAACGCCAGTACATGATCTGAACGGTGATAATGAAAACCAGGCAGCCAACGATAAGGTGTATCAGTGCTCGAAGTGACTCTGGTGTATCTTCCACATCTTCATTCTGTTGCATGCATGTGATGGTAGCTGCAGTTGCTAGTATCATTCATTTCTGTTATAAGGCAGACAAATATCTCCTTGGGTTTTGAATTGCAGAACATAGTATGTTGGTGTGGACTTAATTTGGTGTAGTTTTATACCAGTACAGTGTTAGGTTGAGAGTGGTGAGGAGGGAGTGTCTTGGAATATGTTGGACTGATGAGTTTCAGCATAGAAAACAAGTATCTGTGTAACTCATACCTGTTGATAGCTCTCATAAAATAGATTTATTAGGATTCTTCAGTTAACATTATTTTGATATTGAGTCCAAATTGCGGCCATGTAGAATCATATGGATGAAGTTAACTTAGAGAATGTCACGATTTTGTTTCCAAATTGTGGGCAACAAGGAGTATTTAAATCTAGTAGAACCTTATGGTTCATAGGTCTCATACCTATTGGCAGATAAAGTTACACTTGACCCACTATTAGTAAACCATTCAGGGACTACATTTAAATGAAGATCAGATCTCCAACAAAGTACCAAATAGCCTTTATGATGCAGAATCTATATCCAGATCCACCAATACAGGGACGTCTTGCCCGTGTCGTCCAGTATGCCCAAAAAAAAATTTGAAGAGAAATAATCTGAGAAAGTACTAAATTTTCCAAAAAGGGGAGGCACTAGAAAACATATTCCAAATACAATGTATAACATACTCCACCATATGTTATACTTGTCTTCAATACGTTGTTCTGTGGGCCCCAAATTCTTAATTCTATAATATATATTCCACATGCAATTGAAATCCACATTCGGCAATGACAATCGTTTTAAATCCATAGTAATAATGATGAAGAAGAAAAGGCCTGTTGGCTCCCTACAATGACATCGGATGGCCCATAGCTATTTTGTAGAAGAATGAATGTCAAACATGTGGGCTACCAGGGCCCGACCACATCCAAAATATGACGATTCTTCTTTTCCACTAATCACATTAGGCATCATAACTGTATGAAGACATGGTGTCCAACAGATTACCTGTTCTGAAATTGCCGTAGCTGATGGATGGGGGGATGTCAATCGCAGACGGCCGAGAAGATCGCTGCATGATAGCGGAAAATAATTACAACAGAAAAATGGTAAACATCACAGAAAGTGGAATACGCGATTTGGAGCCGTAGACAGGTAGTTTTCATACCTGTTATGGCTCGCTGTAGGACTTGAAAGAAGGTGTCACTCCCAGACAGCAGAGAGAACCGCTGATAGAGAGAGGTAACAAGTACAGCAAGGGGTAACAAAGACAGAAGACTGGAATATAGGAGATTCCAACAACATGCAAGGCTGCTTACATGATGCAGGGTGTAATATCATGGGTGACAAAATCCCATGAGTAACATGCAAACCCGAATCTTTTGAATAGTTAACATACGAAGTAGAAAAACAAAATGAAG
This sequence comes from Magnolia changhungtana, assembly GCA_030180095.1. NCBI lineage: Eukaryota > Viridiplantae > Streptophyta > Magnoliopsida > Magnoliales > Magnoliaceae > Magnolia > Magnolia changhungtana. The sequence goes on from JASAUF010000229.1 coordinate 248,770, forward strand.
AAGATGAACATAACACGCAGTGATTTATCTGAATGAAGCTGCAAACGTACCTGCAATCAGATAGAGGTGATGTGGAACCCGCCGATGAGAGAAGCTCCGAACCCCTCACCCTATGACAGTGGAAACAGAGTAGAGGAATGAGAAGAGAAGGAAAACTTTCACTACAAGATAAGCGAAGATCAAATTCTCCTCCATCAAAGCCAATAGAACGTTATCCCCATCTACCTTAGCCCCGCTTCATCGCTGTGACTGTAATATCTTCTCGGCGTCGGACGATGGAAATGAGGAACGGGTTTCGTTTTTATATTGTACCAGCATCATCTCGGTCTCAGTGTTGCAGTCGTGCTCCTGCGGACCACGTTACCTGATGGGAGGGTAGTAATTACATCGACTGCCGATCCCAATAGTTGGCAGGGAGATATTACATCGGGCGTGCTTTTACGCTGGATTACTGTCATTTCGGACGGGTCGCCTTTACATTCAAATGCAGCAATTTTCAAACATCCTCAAAAGGTAATAATTACTTTTTTACCGCCAATTGCCGGTATTGCGAAAAACCAAACAGGCCCTTAGTTGACCCTGAACAACTCTTTCCCACAGAAGCAGTCCTCCCGAGAGAGCCCACCCACGAGATAGAGCGGATTTCTTCAAAATAAATGGCCCACTTGCGAGATCGAGTGAATTTCTTCAAAATAAATGGCCCAGAAAAATATTTTATAATAAAAACCCATAAGACCATGTTCTTCAGATGGGGACCATTTGCAAAAATTTTAAAAATAAAGAAATCAAAATTTTCAAAAAACATCAACACGCAAGGCATCCAAGGCATTAGGAATTCTTCCATACTTCCCAATGGGTGTCAACGCAATATTAATAATTGATTTCGATTTTCTTCGACATGTTAGTTTTCTCCGAGATTATATGTAGAACATAGGGCGGCCAGCCTGAACTACAATTGTCAACCCGATCGTCTCGGAATATAGAATGATTACTTTTAGATTAGCGCAATCGCAACTCCAGTTGTAAAAAAGTCTACTACGACCAAAGTGACAAAATTGAGAACTCAAATGACAAAAGAATAACCCAGATGGCTCTAGTCCAGGACACTTGTAAGCCTAAAGCATTGTAATGTGAAAGATTCGTAAAGTAGCAAAATTTGCAGGCAACTGTCTATTACAAATGACCTGTCTTATAAAGTGATCCTAAGGGATCGTGCAGCATCGAAAACTACATTTTCATATCAAAGTGTGTTATCCTCATAAGGCAATAGAAAGCGCAAGGGCTCTAACCACCCACAATCCAAATTCACTGACTTCCTTGATTTACACATGTCGATCACGGCGTGAAAGGGTTACAATTTGATGCCCCGTAAAGCCCTAGAACATGTAAGGACAATTTATAATGTTTCTCCAACCCTCATGAGACATCCATGTTAAACTTTAACCAAGTGAGTCGCTCAATAATAACGCTCTGACAAGAAATAGACCAAATTGCATCTGTGTCTAATCCAGGAGGTAGAGTGTCCACTCGCTTTGGCATTCGATTGTACTCCAACCTCTACCGGGGGGACATCTGTAGACACCCCATCTTAGATCCGGTGGTGTGTAAACCGCATCCACGGGTGCAGTCCTACATACACCACTTTAGGTGGTAGCACGTGAACATGCAGCGCCCCTTCATGAATCCTACTTAGTGACTTCAATGGCCTCCAACCGAGGTAGCATATGACTAAATGTATGACCTAAAAATGTCTACCGGATCGGGTTGGCCGAGACTCGAATGTAAAGGTCATGAGACAGGCAAAGGAGTACTAGCACGGGTTCACCTGCCAACCACGAGCAAACCCAAAAAGCAAGTGAGCACCATACTTGTTTCATCCGCCCACCATGGGGCATTTCACATCGCGGATGTGGTTTTACATAAACTCATTTGCAAATGCGGTTTACACATGACCGCATCTAAGTTGGGCCAATCTTAGCCATCCGCCTTCTGTCGACACCTAGGCCTCAACCAAACACAAACGCCACGGTGCCTTGCAATGCACTATTCGCCTCATCTGATCATGATGGATTGAGCGCCCGCTGCTTTTTAAGCAAATCCCCTGGGCCCAGCAAAGGAGAGGACCAGTCGGAATGAACCAAAGAGGAGAATACACAGAGGACTAGTTGGAGCAAACCAAGGAGGAGAATACACAGAGAGACTAGTTGGATCGAGCAAGAGAAGAAGATGGAAGAGAGAGGTCCAAAGAGGGAGCAAGACAGAGAGACAAAAAAAAAAAAAAAAAAAAAAAAAAAAAATCAAAGAGACAGAGATTTTGCGAAGGGAGAGAAAAATAGAAGTGGCCAGGGGATTTGGTCAAAGGAAGAAGGTTCTGTCCAACACTACTCGGATGGCAACCGACGTTCATCAGCTCTAAAGCAGCATGTGTCTAACCCCATGGCCTCGTTAAAATACTCATCTCACAACGCTCCCCCTAACTATCAACGTTAAAGCTTAAGAAGATAATAAAGTCAACAAGTATGGTCAAAATTCGAGACGTCCAGCTATCTTTTTTTTTTCAAAAAAGGATGTCTAATTTTCCTTTTTCCCTCTCATATCTCATAATCAAGTTGTATTATACTCCGCACATTTCCTACACACTTACCACATCCACACCTACTCACACTGCTTTCTTTTCTTTTCTATTTTGCTTATTCGGGCCCTAAAAAGCCTGTGAAATATGGCCTGATTTACATAGCATTGAAAGTTCTTCCGAATCTCTTTAAAAATTGTACAGCTTCGTAACATAGACACCGTGCATTACACGGGCAGAAAATGATGCCTAACTCATTTCTTTTCCGTAATCAATACTCTTACCCAGATTCTACCGTTGGTGGTACCACCAACAATAGTCACTTTTTTTTCTTTTTTTTTGCTTGTTAGTACACCCACTATCAGTTCACACTTCACTGTTAGCCACCCCCACTAGGGAATCGATACCAAGACCTCAGTGTTGAAACGAGGTATCTTTCACTTGGTCTACCACTTGATAGGAGTGCACATCGAACCGGTAGAACCGTGGAACCGGACTGGAACCGACCAAACGGTCTGGTTTGGTCTGGTTCTAGAGTGCATCGGTTCCAATTCCGGTTCTAAAAATTAAAGAACTGCTTAGTTCGGTTCAGTTCTAGTTTGGGGGTACGTAGATCCGAACCGTGAATCCGAACCGTGAATCCGATCCGTGGAACCAGACCATGGAACCGAACCTGGAACCGTGAGTTTATAATATATTTTAGTTGTATATTTAACTCATTATTTATGGTTTATAATGCACCTTTTGATTGTTTTCATAAATATATTTTTTCACACCATATATAATATCTAAACTATTCATCAAATGGATCACAATGCGAATGAATATATGCTAAATTATAAAATAGAACATGCAATTAGTCTGGATTATAAAAGCTCAGAACAGTGGAAATTGAACCGGTTTTCACAGTCCAGTTCCGGTTCAATTCTAGGGTGCTAACAGTCCTGTTCTAGTTCCGAAAATCCTAGAACCATAAGTAATGGTTCAGTTCTGGTTTCAACCCTGAATCGGACCGAACCGAACCGAACTGTGTGCACCCCTACCACTTGAGCCACTTAAATTAGGGAATCTTTCCGTTATTTGACCAGTAAGTGATTTTATAATTGCTAACCCGACTCCAAGTCAAACCAGCAGTTATCCTTGAGTTAACTCTGCGTTTCAATTAAATCAAAGCGAGAGCAAGAGACAGCAAGAAAGCTAAGAAAAGCAGAGGCATCATCCGTGGTGCGTCTTCGCGTGCGCGAGCGGGTTAACGGGGCAGCACGCAATAATCCGCTTCCGTGTTTGCCAGCCTATCGGCGGGCACGGCTTCACCATGGTCAGTGGAACCCTGACTATGGGCCCACCATGATGTATGTGACTTACATCCACGCCGTCCATCCGTTTTGACAGTTCATTGTAGGCATTATTCCAAAACGAAGAAGATTCAAATCTCAGGTGGACCACACCACAGGAAACTGTTGTGATTAACCGTTAAAAACTCTATGAGCCACAAAAGTTTTGGACCAAGATGATATTTATGTAGCCTCGCCTTCATCCAGGTCTTCGCGACCTTACCAACCTGTTCGATGGCAAATAAACATTCCGGTCGCCCCAAGATATTTTTAATGGTGAGTATTCAATCACCACTGTTTCCTATGGTGTGGTGCACCTAAGATTTGGATCTGCTTCATTTTTTGGATAGTGCCCTTAAATAAGATGTAAAAATGGATGAACGGCGTGGATGTAAGTCAAATACATCAGGATGGACCCTACAGTCAGGCATCCACCGAAGCCGTCCCCCAATCTGGAATGCATCCGACGTGGGGACGCGGATTGCGTCCGACCCCTGCCCGGACGTTAATCCGTCCGGGCAGGGCTCAGTGGAGCCCACCGTGATGTAACTGTTTCATCCTGCCGTCCAACGATTTTCTCAGAAAATTTTAATATGTGAACCAGAAAATGAGGCAGGTCCAAGGCTTGAGTGGACTACAAAGTGGGGATTGAACGGCCACCATTAAAAGCTTCTTGGGAGCCAGAGAAGTTTCGGATCAAGCTGATATTTGTGTTTTCACTTCATCCACATCTACTTGACCCTATGAATAGGTTTCAACGGTGGGTGTCATATCAGTGCAGGTTTCTTTGGTGTGGTCCACTCAAGCCTTCGACCTGCCTCATTTTTTGCATTACATATTAAAATTTTCTGAAAAAATTATTGGACGGCGGGATAAAACAGTTACATCACGGTGGGCTCCACAGAGCCCTGCCCGGACGGATTAGCGTCCGGGCGGGGGTAGGACGCAATCCGCGTCCCCGACGTGGCGACCGAAATTGGGAACCCCTCTCCACAGATAATTAAACGTTTGGGGCACACGTTACAACATGAAAAACGTGTCAAAGGTCCAAGCCTATTCATCAGATGATGAACATTGTGATCGTGCCACACTTGTACGACAGAAATGGACGGCTAGAAGAAAATGGACTGTCCAAATTCAACATCATCCACCTCCCCATCTCCTATCCCAGGCATGGCCCCACTACTATATCCACCGTAAAGATTTTTCCAATCTGGCAGGGGCCACTGGTGGGCCCATGGACCTAATAATGAGCCAATTTCAGACCGTCAAAAATATCAACATTGGAAGATCCTAGCCATCCAATCTTGACATCTCTTAGCCGGTAATCTGTTTTCTTTTTTGCAACTGATCAAGGGTTAGATACACCGGCTGTATCTGATACGCCCATTTCTTTATGACAATTTATCATATTTTAATAAATCAGGACCGTGCAAAGGTTGGGCCACACTATGAAGATTATATAACATGAAAATCAGGCCAATCCAATTATTGTGTCATCCACACCAGTATAAAGACTTTTCATCGGTTTCCATTTATTTTCACGGTAGGGCTCACCCAATGGATAGATCAGCCTCTTTTTCATAATGGGTGATTATCATGGCATATTACATCTTTTTAATGGATAGGATGTTTTATATATGAGATGTTGTCCAGAAAGAAGTGGTCGTATGTGAATGTTCAGATACAGTCGTTGTTTCTGACGATTTCCCGCCTCCTTTTTCGTAATCCGACGGTAATCAAACCAGCTATCGGAATGCAAGGGGCTGCCCTGTAGTTTTCTCTAAAACCGAGGGTAGTTTCGAAACTCGTTCAAGTGGATAGTATTCAATCGCCACCTTTGAATGATTAGGTTATATTGAAAATAATTCGTTAATTTCACACGCGCGTGTAGATCCGTACACATCCACACGCATGCATACGCGGAAATATGAAATAACTGTCTTAGATCTAAGCTTTCCACAGAGTTAGGGACAAAGTATCAGAAAAATGTACTACTTATGTGGGCCATGACGCTCAAAGTAAATTGATGGTTAAATTCCTTTTGATATGTTGTGGCCCACTTGATATTTGAAATCGCCTAGTTTTATTTTTAAACATTTAAACATTTTAATACATCTGTTGGAAAGTTCGGATTTCATACATGTGCCACTTATGACACACTCACTTGCGTGTGTATGTGTACAGATTTCACGCGCGCGTGTAATCAGAAAACCTCTGTATTATACATCTTCAAGACTTCAACGTACTTAAAAACAGAAGCTTCAGCCTTCAGCTCGCTCTCATGCATGTTTTCTCTCTCTCTCTCTCTCTCTCTCTCTCTCTCTCTCTCTCTCTCCTTTCAAAGGAAACAAAAGGGAGAAATGAGATTTTGAGGGAGAATTCAGAAACTCACGTAATAATCTGTGTTATTTCTGTTAATTCTCTCTCTCTCTCTCTCTCTCTCTCTCTCTCTCTCTCTCTCTCTCTCTCTCTCTCTCTCTCTCTCCAATGAAGCTCCATGCAGAAAACGTAATAATCTGTGAGTTTCCCTTTGTAAAGAAAACCACACTACATAACACCCCAAAGATTGTTTTACTACTTCTCACTATAACTCCATTTTTATGGATTTGTTTCGCTCCATCATCAGCATCATCGCCACCATCATCATTACTACATGATATCAATAACTCAACAGCAATCATAAGATTAAAATCATCATCGTCATATTCACCTTCCTGGCCATCATCATTGCCATCTCCACCATTATCATCATTCGACCGCATCAACAACTCAACGGTTGAGATCACAAGATTAGAAAAGAAGTGTGATCTTTCTAAGGGTGAGTGGGTCTGGAATCCCGACGCCCCATATTACACAAACACCACTTGCTTAGCCATTTCAGATCAGCAGAATTGTTTGAAGTATGGTAGACCCAACACCAATTTCTTGAAATGGAGGTGGAAGCCCAACGGCTGCGATCTACCGATCTTCGACCCGGCCCACTTCCTGGAACTTGTCAGAGGGAAGTCCATGGCTTTCGTTGGTGATTCTGTAGCAAGAAACCATATGCAATCTTTGATCTGCCTCTTATCTAAGGTAATTAAGTTCTTTGTTAGCAGCTTTGTTTTCTATCATGGTGGGCCCATCTGTGATCTAGGTGGGCCATTGAATAGGTTTCTATTATCTCATGTGTTGTGCATTAGGGCATAATCATAGCCATTCAAAAAAGGGCCACAAAATAGGGTTACCATCTATTTGCATGCACTTGTATGGATACGATTATCTAATCATGTCTTCTTTTTTAGGTCATGAGTAATCTATCATGGACTATATATATGTAGAACAACTCGGGCTAGATGTATGAATTTGCATGGTACTAAAAAAGAAAAAACAACTTGTGCTAGACCTACACGTAGAGATGATGGATGATTGAAACCGTCCATATTCTCTGCTATCGTAGATAGGCCATAACTCAATAACTCGGTGCTGAATGGATGGTTTTAGTTAGAGTTGGGCATGGGACTAATCGGCTTGGCAAAGTCGACTCATCCAACTTGTTCAAATCCGACTCTATTCTAAATGAATAGACTTCGTCCAATCCAAACTCAAATCAAAGTGAGCTCGGATCACCCAATAGTTCAACTTAACTTAACCCAAAATCCAACTTAGTACTGACTGACTCAATCTGAAACTCCACTCGTGTGTGTGTGTGTATGTGTGTGTAGGGAAAAGGTTCTATATGGTCGAGCTCATGGGAACTTTCCATGAGGTTGAGCTGTGTGGGCTCTCCACCATGATGTAGGTCAAACATCAACACCGTGCATTTGATGGGTTCCCTTTAATTACAGGACATCCCAAAAATCAGCCGTATAGAGAACTCTGGTGGGCCAAACCATCTAAAAGCATGTGAAGACATGCCTAAAACATATAAAAGCACTTGGTGGGCCCCATCCGAAATTTGGATGCATCTAAAACTTGGTCTGACCCCTCATCCAAGTGGGACACACATAATGGATGGGCCGGATTTGTGAACCACATCTCGGTGGGCCCAAAAAATGATTATGAATGTTTTAATGAAGGGTAACCCCTCTCAACTTTTGTATGTGGTGCGGCCCAGACAAGTCACGGATTAACTTGATTTTTAAGCCCTGTGCCCACCATGGAATGGTGCATCTGACTGATAGGGTAGATGTTCAACACGCATCATGGTGGGGCCCACACAACTCGACCTCATGGGGAGTTCCCATGAGCTCGACCGTATGGAACCTTTTCCCACACACACACACACACACACACACACATACATATATATATATATATATATATATATATATATATATATGGGTCTAATCAATTCAATCTGAGTCAAGTTCCGAGGTTATGATATGAACCTTCCATTTCATATCTAGTGATCAAACGGATAGGTTCATCATAGAATCATGATTTATAGAGAGAGGCTTGAAAGGTTGGAGACCCAATTACTCATTGACAGTTCAAATCAATGACTTGTTCATTTCTAATATAAACAACGTGAATTGTCCATTTTCATTTTCATAGCCACTGGTTAGAATAATGCAACCAAAATGACATTTGAAAGGAATGGATAATCAAAAGAAGGTCCTATGTAATGGACGGTTCAGATCGATGATGAATGGACTATCACTAATATAATCAACATGGACCATCCTTTTTCTTGCCATGAATCAGATGTTTAAGAAAATGTAGAAAGATCAAACCCATGAATAGTGGAGATTTTCTACATTCTATTTGACTTGGACCATTATTTTTTATGACATCGAATGGATGGTTTGGATCATCCAATCAGGAATGATTCTCCATGAGTTAAGAAATTAATGTAAAACCCCACTCAAAATCTAAATTTGATAAAAGGCCAAGCAAAAGATACCATCTAAGTGCTAGATTCCAATGATAGTTCACCGTCAATTTGAAATTTCCTCACCATCCAAATAATGGCTATATATTCGATGGTTAAAATCAAATACTGAGTGGTCCTAATTCCAAGGTCAGCGCTTTGATTGATCTAGATTGCTGTACAATTGGCTTATATGTATCAAATCCAAACCGTACAACAGGTTGGGGCCACCATGAAGATCACCTAACTTTAAAAATAAAAAAAAAAAAAAATCAGGTTCTCACCTGGTGGTCGTCAGTTGTATAGGTCAACGGTTATAAAATGTTTTCTATGATGGGGCCAAGATGATGAATCAATCAGCTAGATCTGAACGTCCAGGGTCCTTCATCGTGGGGCCCATCTTTTGAACGGTTATAAAAAAGAATAAATGTCACGTGTTAGCAGTATATGCATACATGAATGTATGAGTACGTGGTACATACATACATTCATGTATCTTATATACTTTCACACAAACACACACGATTGCATGGATAAACGCACACGTGTCTGCACGTGTGGATATATACATGCACATTGTGTACATGTGTTTTCTTTCTTTACTCAATTACTAAGTCTTCTTTCATTATGTTTTCAGGTGGAATATCCAATGGACCATTCTTACACACCTGATGATAGATTCAAAAACTTGCTATACAACGGCTACAATTTCACCCTTGCATCCTTCTGGTCACCCTATCTAGTAAAAACTGCAGAAGCCAATTCCACCGACGATTGGTCCAACCGTATCCTCAAACTCCATCTTGACGAATTCGATGAGAAATGGACAGCCCAGATCGACCGATTCGACTACGTGATCATATCAGCTGGACATTGGTTTTTCCGGCCGCTCATCTTCTACGAAGGCGGCCGCATCGTCGGATGCCACGCCTGTGCACAGAAAAATATCACTGATCTGACCATGTATTATGGCTACCGGAAGGTGCTCCAGACCTCATTCCGAGCGATCAACGGCCATGATCGCTCCGATCACACGAACAAAAGACATGATCGCTCTGATTGCACGATCAACGGCCATGATCACTCTGATCGTACGGTTTTTCTAAGGACATTCTCGCCGAGCCACCACGAGAACGGTGAGTGGATTAATGGGGGGAAATGTGGGTGGACCAGGCCACTTAAGAGCCATGAAACAAGGTTAGAATGGTCCAATAAGGATATGTACATGGCCCAGTTGATGGAATTTAAAATAGCAAAGAAGAAATGGAGGAATGGATTGAAATTTAGATTGCTTGATACTACAAAGGCCATGTTGATGAGGCCAGATGGACATCCTGATAAGTATGGACGCCTCCCTGATGATCATGGATACCATGATTGTGTCCACTGGTGCTTGCCAGGCGCAATCGACACGTGGAGTGATTTCTTGCTTCACATAATGAAGATGGACGGTGGACGATCTTCTGATTGAAATCACAATCAAAGTTAAGAGAGATCTGTGAATCAGATGGCACATTGAGATTTTTTTTGCAGTGGATTTGGATTGTCCATTTTCAAATGTTGGTGTCCCATCTAATGCACACGTGGCTGGCATGTGTGGTGATCTGAATTTTCCATTCTATGGGTATATTGTTTGATGGAGGATACATTGAAAATTGTTCTGATTGGATCATTGTAACCATCTGATCTTAGCTGATAAATTTGGATGGAGGATACAAAATGTATTCTTATTATATGCATGGATGCGTGAATGCAATCATCATCCCGCAGATGTTCATCCGTGCGGACATTGGACTCGTCACTCATGCAATTCTCAACCTGAGAATGCTCATCCAGTCGGACAGAGGCTGGCCATTAGTGAAGCACATCACATGCGTACATCACGTACCGCATAACGACTATCAATCGTACATCATATACGTTAGCGATAGACGTTGGTCTATGCCATGTATACATGATTAGCCAAACCATTATTAGTCCAGTTACAATCAGCAGGTTTAGTAAAACTGAAGGTCACTACGGGGGCTCGTCACCAACGTAAGCTGACGGCTCGGGCACAGTGTCCCATGACCACCATCCCCGGCCCATGAGTCTACTACCTTAAGATGTGAATAGACCCCATCAACACGTGGCCAATTAATTCTCAATGTATACGAAACTACCATCGTATGTTGAGTGGAAATGAATGTCAAAGATATTGAAATACAACGCTTAAAAGGAGTCGGTACGCCTGCCTTAAACACAAATAAGCGGTGGTAATAAAAATGTCAAACGGTTCATCCCAAAATCAAATAGGTGGATCACCCCATATATGGTAAGTCCCATGAATAAATTTGTCACTAACATAACCTCCATGTTGAGTGTCTATTCCTAGCACAATCAATCTCATTGCACCCTGAGTACGGACTCTCTTTCTTAAATAGAGGTTCACCTCGCAAACTAGAGAGATTTCGATTCACGTGTGTCTTGCAAACAGTACAATAGCATATACAACTAGCATAGAGGTCAAGTACCAAACAGCATACCATCCTAATAGAGTACAACCTAAGTGCAAGCATAAATACAGTTCATGAACTATTAAATGAATCAAGGTCTAGCATATGCATTTGATATTCATGATCAATTCTCAACATATATCTAAGTAAACATATCATATAATTAATCAAGCTCTAAAACATCATTCATAATCAATTTTAAAAAGTTGTCCTTGATCTAATTTAGAGATGGAAAGCTTAATGGGAAAAGTCATCACCTCATAGTTCGTATCGCCTACCAACATCGCTAAGGAATGCGCGTTCCCTTAAAATTGAATCCTACTATAAATCAGGAACTTGTACAATTAGATCCAAGTTATACCCACTACCTAGGGCTTAAGATCATAGCCTAGGGTTGTAGTTATTTATATTTAGGATTTTGATGTAAGGTTAGGATTTTAACTTAAAGTTTATTTTAATGCTTAGATTCTAGGATTTGAATCCTATGTTATTGTTAATATTATTATCGTACAATGGATCAAATAATACTCGCAATAGGAGTATTAATCCATCAAATGATAATTCACAAGTTTATATTTAAATATATATGTAATATCTAATGTTCTTATAATGACTACTAATCTATTAAATAATAGAGGTAATAGAAATAGAATATTTACTAACAGTAAAATGATAATGACTAATGATAATAGCCATATTACAAGAATTTCACTAATCCCATAAGGAAGATGATAATATTTCCTAATGATACTAATCCTAACTATCAATAATGAATCTAGTCATGATAATAGATACTATGATCTATCATTAAATAAAATACTATTATTTGATAATTACAATTTTGTTTACACTAACTAGGTTATATAATGGACTTTGATCCATATTTAACTTAAGGTTAGGATTTGTATGATAATTAAGGTAAAATTAATTACCATGCTAATCTAGTAACCATAGCATAATTATCAACATTAATGATATAATTAATATTAATTAACGTGACACTAATAATCACTGTAATGGAAATAATACGTTCTACTATTGATGATAATAATTAAGAATAAAGAATAAGACACTTATTTAATTATGGTAATCTGTATGTAATAACCGATATTAGTATAGGTAATTTACTAATGGTTAATCATGTATACTATTAATGATCCTAACAATGATAATATTTAATAATGATAAAATAAAGCACTAATATTTAATGATGATAATTGTAATTGAAATCATTTAAATCTGGAAGGAGAATGTAGACTTATCTTGGTCGACTCATTAGTTTAACTCGGCGAGTTTCAGCTGAGTTGACTCGATAGCAACCGACAACCCAACTCTCTCTCTCTCTCTCTCTCTCTCTCTCTCTCTCTCTCTCTCTCTCTCTCTCTCATTTCTCCTTCTTGCTCTCTCTCCTTCTTGCTCTCTCTTTCTTCTCACTTTTCTGGCATGTCTAGTGATATTGCTAGACCAAAACCCGACTACTACTCGCACCAGCGAGTCGATGACTCGCCTGACTTGTCAACAGCCGCACACTCCCTCTTTTTCTCTTTCTTTTTCTTTCTTCCCTACCCTCTTCGTTTGCTAGAACTCAAGCGAGGCTTGGAGCAGACCCAAGCCAACTCAACCCAGCTGGCTCAAGTCGAACTCGGCCCGGTTCGAGTTGGTGCAGCAACACACCCATTCTTTCACCATCTTCTTCTTCTCTTTCTTTTCAGCTTCTAGAAAGTCCAGACGTGGCTGGACTCATCACAGGGGCGACCCAACACAGCAGACTCAGCCCATCTCGACCTAACTCAAGCTTGGTTGAGTTGGGTCGTGGTGGTGCGGTGCAACAATGCACCCCCTCTCCGCTCTCTTTCCTTTTTCTTCCTTTCTCCACCCTCTGCTGCTTCCAACAATGCCTGGAATGAGTCGGCTCGACTCGAGCTGGCGTAACAGGAATAGCAACCCTTACTTAGTGCGGCATAGCGCAGCTCGATCAGGGAAGAAGGCCGCCATTAATGGCGGATTTGGAAACGATGCTTCTTCCTCCAATCTGCTTCCTTCAGATGATTCGCATGGGTCCTAGAAAGCTCCCAGACAAGCTTTTTCAAAGCTTGAGGAAGGTTTAGGTAATGGGTTCGCTAGAGCAAGGGAGACGGATGGTTTTTTTCTCGGGTAGCTGCAGAAATGGAGGGAGACCCGATGCCGACTGATGTTCTGATTTAAATGGATCCCTAAGCTCACTCAGAGACGTCAGATGGGATTCAAAGGCTAGGATTGAATCCTACTGTTTGGTTTCTAGAAACAAACGGCTATAGGAGGGTGGTTTCGGTTGCCCCTAATCCACGTGGACATCACTGGATGGTCGAGATTTCACCTAATGGACGGCTGAGGTTGAGAGAAGGGAGTTCACGCGAATCATCTATGTGGCAATAGCGGAATGGAATTTCCATTTTTGGAAAGCATGTGTTTGCAGGCCCTGCTTTCACTGGATATCCTGATCTCGCGCATGCATTCCAATATGCGAGATGAGCTAGGTTTTGGTAGGGCCTAAGCCCTGAACATGATAGACGGTTCGGATCGTCTATAAGGTCGGTGTAGGTGGGCCACTGATCAATGAAATGGACAGTCGTCCGTTCTCTGTCAAAAAACCAAGGAGAGAGATAAAGCCTCCCTTTTAGAGAAAACACGGGTTAGCCCGTGTTGACTAGGCCCCTCGGACCCGTGCACGACGAGTGCACACCAGCTGTGCACACACACCCCATTAAGTGGGGTGCAGAGGACAAATCTTGACAGATTTGAGCTATTCATCGAGTTCTAATGGTCTCATTAGGACATTAGGCTCAGGATGCGGCAGATCCCAGACTTAGGTGGGCCATACTCTTCAATTCCTAGTTCTAATGGTGGGTTTCCGTCGATCTGATGGTTGGATCATTCTGAATTTGGGTATTAGTTGTTAAAATGGTCCTGGGGATTTATTTAGACAACCGGGACCACCTATACTATGGATTTAGAATATTATATGTTATTATTAGAATAATTTTTAATATTTACTATTATTATTATTATTATTATTATTATTATTATTATTATTAGAATCAAATTGTAGGGCCTTATTTTAAGGTGGTCATGTAGATAAGTGGGCCATAAAATGATTTAATTAAAATCCCTAGTAGTTAGTTACAAGTCTTTGAAGTCCTATGGTTTTATTGGTTTCAAATTGTTGGCCCATATAAATCCAATGGTTGGATTGACTAATATTTAGATCGACTAATATTTGACTAATATAAATCCAATGGTTGGATATTACCAATAACACTAAGGGTTCTAAGGAGCATTTAGGTGTGGTTCCGAGGTTAATCATGAAATCAGATGATATGATTTTTGTCTTCAAAGGGTGGAGCGTCTAACAGGACGTTGTAGACCGATGAACGGTGGATCTTGTAATTTTGATCCCTAAGTTTACTTTACATGATTTAATCATGCTGAATAGGCGTATTCCTAAAACATTATCATGATCGAAATTCTAAAAATTGGATTTTCATTTATTTAAGTACAGGGTTAACTTAATCGTGTTGTGATGGTGACGTGCGTCATCATATCTGTGTAAGCTAATTTAGATCTACATGGTGACACATGAGCACTGAAAGTACGGGGCATTACAGTTTCCCAATGTGATCTCGAGTTGGAACAGATGGATGAGGAGACTGTACTTCTGCATTGATAATTGGGAGAACGGTACTTCATGAAGCAACCTGAGCGGTTCGAAGTTTAAAGGGGCTGAGAAAAAAGTTTGCAGGAGGAGGTCGTGGTACGACCTGTTGCCAAGGTAGTGGTATAAAATTTGATTCATTTATGGTGAGTTAGGAATTGTATGTTGATGACATGTAGATCGCCAATCATGACTTATCTGAAATTAATGTATTAAAGACTTGGTTAAGCGGGACATTCGGTATGAAGGATCGGGGGGCTGCAAGATGGTTTTCGGCATTGATATTCATAGAGACTAAAAGAGGAGTAAGCCTTGGTTATCTCAGGCATAATATCTTGGGTAGGTATTGATCAAGTATGTGATGGACCAGGCAAAGGCGATGAATGTTCCCTATGCATCTCTCCTCAAGTTTTCCTCATGACATGTCTCAAAACAGATGCGGAAAAGCAGGATATGTCTCATGAGCCTTATTTGAATACGGTTGGCAGTGAATGTCATGGTCTGTATTATACTGGTTATTTCATAGGTAATCGGTGTTGTGAGCAAATACCCCGGCAAGCAACATTGGATAGCAATGAGATGGTTACTTCGATACATTCAATGTAAGAAGACTACGTCTTTACTTTTGAGAAAACAGGGACAAAGTTGGTTGGGTATGTGAATCCAGATTACGTAGGCGGTGTGGATTCCAGAAAATTGACTTTAGGTTACTGGTTTAGCGGGTGGAGCAATTAGTTGGATGTCCATGTTATCCGATAGGTGCTTGAGGAAGGATGCTTAACACTGGAGAAGATTCACATTAGCATGAATATGGAAGACATGATCACCAAGGTCGTTCCTACAAAGAAGTTCAAGTTTTGTGCAACTTCTCTAGGCTTGGATGTGATGCAGATTAAAGACATGGTGGAGATTGTTGTTAAAAAAGGATGTCTTAAATCTGAAAAGTTCTGGAAAAAGTTTGACTAGTTGAAGCAAGTTCAACTCAAAGTCCAACAACAATGTTTCTAAAATTTCTGAGGTCTTCGACCAGTTGAGGTACAGGCTCGACCAGTTAAAGGGGTCTTTAGACCAATTGAAGCCCAGGCTCGACCAGTCGAAGTTTACGCAAACGGTGCCCGGATTCTGCACGGACTGCGTAAATTTAAGGCGGTTTCAAAAAGGTGCGTAAGTGGAGTTTTCTAAACTATAAATATGAGTCCTTAGGGCCATTCTAAAGAAGGCTAAGACTTTCTAAAGGTATTTTAGGGTTTCTAGAAGGGGTTCTAGGTTTTCAAAGGGTCTAACAAGAGTGAGATTCGAGGTTGTTCGAATCGGGTAAGTCCTTTTTCTTTGTAATTTATGCTTTCGTAGGGGAATTTTGTCGCTTTGTGCCATGGTTTTTTTTCGAAAGAGTTTTCCATATTAAATCTTTGTGTTCTCTTGTATTTGTTTGGTGTCATTGGATTACTATCCTAGATCCATATTTGTGTGATTCCTCAGCACAAGTCCCAGCAAATATGACTCGGTGACTCGAACAAACTCAATCAGTCCTGGGTTGACTCAAACCAATATCGCTAGTCCAAGTTCATCTCCCCTCATGCAACATCTTAATGCATGTTGTCCTTAAGAAATAAAAAATAGCAGTGGTTGTTAGGGGCCTTGCACAAAACCTTAAGATCTAGCTCTCCAGAACAAACCAGAATTATGAATAATAAAGCGATGAAAACAATCAATGCATCAATCACACACCACGCAAGAGACTTTTACGTGGAAAACCCTCAAAGAGGTAAAAACCATGGGACCTCGTCCAGATCAACAATCCACTATGAAGTAGAATGTTACAACTTCTTCACTCACGTAGGAGTGGATAAACAATAAGAGAAACAAAGAAAACGAAGAGATCTAATCGATTACGAGGACATAGAAGCGCTGAGATATAGATTGCTCAGTAGATAACCTCTACGAGCAGAACCTCCCTTCTATAAGCTTCCTCTCTCTCTTTTCCTCTCTCTCACCTTTGATAGCCCTAAATCCTTTAGTAAATCCCATGTAAAGCTTTAGGAAACTGTCTTGTCATGCCTAGAAAGCCCTAGGAACTCCTATTTAAAGTTTTAAGAAACTCCTTTCCGCATCCCAGTTGCGAAAGGACTTGCGATACGAAATCCGCGCAAAATCGCGGAACGAATCTGCGTAACTACGACTGGTCATGACGAATCTATGACCGGACAAGAGTCACCTACAACCGGTCGAGCACCACTCACGACCGATTGAGCACCCCGGAGAAAAATAGCCCATAGTCGCTGGACTTTGAGTCGTGCCTCGTCTCCACGACTGGTCGACCACCAGTCTTCGACCGGTCGAGCGAGGCTCATGACCGGTTGACGACGGGTCAAAAAACCTATCAAATCTCCTCCTTTTTGACCTAGGAGGGATCCACCTTCTTCAAGCCAACCAGGTTTCTACAAACCTCAAACTTGCCCTTGAGCAAAGCCTTGGTCATCATGTCTGACCCATTATCGTCCGTGTGGACCTTCTCAAGCTATAACACCTTCTGTTCTAAAGTATCCCTGATCTAGTGATACCGAATCTCTATGTGCTTTGACTTGGAATACTGACTTGGATTCTTGCTCAAGTGTATAGCACTCTGACTATTGCAATAGACAATGTGTTCCTCCTGCTTCACGCTAAGTTCCTATAGGAACTTTTTCATCCAAAGCATCTCTTTACATGCTTCTGTGACTACAATGTACTCAGCCTCTGTCGTTGACAATGCTACGACCTTTTGTAGCTTGCTCTACCAGGAGACCGCTCCCCCTACAAATATGAACATGAACCCCGATGTAGATTTCCTGGAGTCTATGTCACCTGTCATATCTGCATCTGTGTAGCCCTCTAACACAGGTTTACTGTCACCATAACATAGGCTCAACCTGGATGAGCCTCTTAGATCTGCATGATATTCATTTCACCATTTTGCCCCCGATATTCTTTTCTAGGATTGGCAAGATACCGGCTGACAACACCAACTGCATATGCTATGTCTGGGCGTGTACACACTATAACATACATCAAACTTCCTACAGCCGACGCGTAGGGTATCTTTTGTATCTCATCCACCTCTGCCTTTGTCTTGGGACACTGTCTGTCGCTCAATCTGAAGTGACCATCCAGTTGAGTACTGACCGGCTTCACTGCATTCATATTAAACCGCTCTAGAACTTTTTTAATATACCGCTCTTGTGACAGCCAGAGCTTCCTGCTGCTTCTGTCATGGATTATCTCCATTCCTAGGATCTGTCTTGCCGGGCCCAAGTCTTTCATCACAAAAGACTTGCCCAACTCTTGTTTCAGTTATCGATCTTCTTGATGTCTTTTCCCATGATGAGCATGTCATCAACGTATAACAACAGAACTAAGAAATCACCATCTGAGAACTTGCGCGTGAATACACAGTGGTCCGACTCCGTTCTGTCATATCCATGCTTTAACATAAACGAGTTGAACTTCTTGTACCATTATCATGGAGCTTGTTTCAGCCCGTAAAAGATCTTTCTTAGCCTACACACCATATGCTCTTTGCCTTTGACTTCGAACCCCTCTGGTTGGTGCATGCAGATCTCTTCTTCCAGGTCACCATGGAGAAAGGCAGTTTTAACATCTAACTGCTCTATCTCCAGATCCATGTTAGCCACCAACCCAAGCAACACCCGTATAGATGTCATCTTCACCACTGGTAAGATTATCTCCTCAAAGTTTATGCCTTTCCTCTGACCAAACCCTTTCACCACAAGTCTGGCCTTGAACCTCATCTGTGAATTCTTCTGCTTAACCTTCTTTCTGAACACCTACTTGTTGCTCAAAACTTTCTTCCCCTTAGGCAGTTTCACCATATCATAGGTGTGGTTCTTATGGAAGGATTTCATCTCCTCTTGCATAGCTTTCAACCACTCCCTCTTATGCTTGTCGGCTAAGGCCTCGAAATAATCTTCTGGCTCTCCCCCATTAGTTAGCATAATGTACTCATGTGGCGAGTACCTCTTGGACGGTTGTCTGTCCCTAGATGACCTCCTCACCTGTGGCTCAACAGGTAGATCAAGTGGGGGCTGCTCCCCTGGTCCATCTTCTAAAGGAACTCCCCCGTCCTCTATACCTTGCTGTACTCCCCCGTCTTCAGGCACCACGGGAGGAATAATCGGATTTATGTCCTCTAAATCACCTGAACTAGGTTGGTTCTTCTCTGGCTTACTAATGTCTTCTACACACTGATCTTCAAAGAAAACCACATCTCTACTCCTGATGAGCTTCTTCTCGGTCGAATCTCCTAACCTATAACCGAACTTTTCATCACCATACCCTAAGAACACACACTGCCTGATCTTCATATCGAGCTTGGACCTCTTGTCTTTTGGTACGTGAAAGGATGTTCTGCATCCAAACACCCTGAGATGACTATACGATGGATCATGCCCAATCTACACCTTCTCAGGCACTTCTCCATTCAACGAGGCTGATGGAGACCTGTTTATTAAATACGCTGCCATGTGCATTACTTCTCCCCAGAACGTTTTGGACAATTTCGCATGGGATAACATACATCTGATTCTCTCAATAATGGTGCGATTCATTCGCTTAGCTACACTATTATGCTGGGGGGTCTTAGGAACCGTCTGTTTATGCCGTATACCCAAGGACTTGCAGTACTCATGAAAGTCGCCAATGTATTCACTACCATTGTCAATGCGGATGCACTTCAATGATCTACCTGTCTCACTCTCGACCATAACATGAAATAATTTAAACACACCAAAGACCTCGTCCTTGGATTTCAAAGCATAAACCCAAACCCTCCTAGATGCATCATCTATAAAAGTGACAAAATACAATACCTCACCCAAGGTTTTTATCCTCATAGGACCATAAACATCAGAATAAACCAAATCTAATGCATGCACTTTAATAACATGAGAAGCAGTTTTAACGAATGAAACTCTATGCTGTTTCCCTGATAAACAATCAAGATAGGTTTTGAGAGGTGTACCCATCACGTCTGAAAGGAGCCGCTTCCTTGCTAGTAGCTGAAGCCCTTTTTCACTCATGTGGCCTAGACGCTTGTGCCACATGTCAATAGTTGAATCTTTCGCTGCGTTCAACTCACCCTTGCACATACTGACACTTGCCTTATAAAGGGGCAACACTTCTTTCCTCTAGTTGTAATCAACGAACCCTTGATGAGCTTCCAGCACCCGCCAGCAAACCGACTTTTATAGTCATCATCATCCAACCTTCCCATCGACATCAAGTTGAGGCGAAGGTCTGGGATATACCTCACATCCTTGAGAACCAATATACAGCCACATCGGTCTTCACACAAATATCACCGACTACCATGATTTTTGATATGCCAGAATTTCCTATCTTCACAGTCCCATAGTCACCTGACTTGTAGCTTGTGAAGAAGTCCCTGCGTGGAGTCGCATGAAAAGAAGCTCCCAAGTCTATCACCCGGTCGGTGTCCTGAATCATAGCCGTGAGACATACATCATGATCTGCAGAAAGAATAACTACAACATCGCCATTTGAAGCGACCGCAGTGGAATCTGATTCATCTTCTTTCCCTTTTCCTTTCTTGTCGTTCTTCTTACCACGACATTCATGCTTGTAGTGGCCCTTGTTGCCACAGTTCCAGCAATCAACATCCTTTCTGTTACTCGACTTGCCCCTTGATTTACCTCGGGCCATCCCGCCCTTCCTGTTCTTTCCTCTCCCTCGTTCTTGTGTCACAAGGGCCTCTTGCTGAGTAGACCCCTGAGACTTCCTCCTTGTCTCCTCATTGAAGAGACAACTGGTTACCTGTTTCATGGATATCTTTCCATCTGGCGCGGAGTTACTTAGAGACACCACCAATGTCTCCCAACTGTCAGGCAATGAACTAAGCAATAGTAAAGCCTGCAATTCGTCATCCAGAACCATCTTCATAGAGGAGAGTTGTTCACTATATTACTGACCTCATTCATGTGCTCGGCCACAAAACCACCATCTTTAAACTTAAGATTCACAAGTGGCCTTATCAAAAAAATCTTATTATATACCGGCTGTCTTCCTCTCATACAACCCTTGTAATTTTAGTCATAGGCTAGCGGCTGAGGTTTCTGTAGACACATGGTGGAATACTAAATTATCCAACCATTGTCTAACAAACCCCACCGGTCCATCTTCTTCCAATCATCATCAGTCATATCCTTGGATTTTGCTGATATGCCTAAAATTAAAGAATATAGGTCCTTGCAATAAAGCAAGTCCTCCATCTTAGCCTTCCATATGGTCCAGTTAGAACCATTGAGGCTGATCATCCTTGATGAGCCACCTTCCATAATTCAAAACCGATCCTACCCGTTCAATGAACTTAGCTCTGATACCACTTTGTTGGGGGCCTTGCACAAAACCTTAGGATCTAGCCCTCCAGAACAAACTAAAATTATGGATAATAAAGCAATGAAAACAATCAATGCATCAATCACACACCACGTAAGAGATTTTTACGTGGAAAACCCTCAAAGAGGTAAAAACCACGGGACCTCGTCCAGATCAACAATCCACTATGAAGTAGAACTTTACAACTTTCTTCACTCACGCAGGAGTGGATAAACAATAAGAGAAACAAAGAAAACAGAGAGATCTAACCGATTACGAGGACATAGAAGCGCTGAGATATAGATTGCACAGTAGATAACCTCCACGAGCAGAACCTCCCTTCTATAAGCTTCCTCTCTCTCTCTCACCTTTGATAGCCCTAAACCCTTTAGCAAATCCCTTGTAAAGCTTTAGAAAACCCTCTTGTCATGCCTAGAAAGCCCTAGGAATTCCTATTTAAAGTTTTAGGAAACTCCTTTCCGCATCTCAGTTGTGAAAGGACTTGCGACACGAAATTCGCGCAAAATCGTGGAACGAATCTGCGTAACTACGATTGGTCGTGACGAACCTACGACAGGTCGAGAGCCACCTACGACCCGTCGAGCACCACTTACGACCGGTCGAGCACCCCGGAACAAAATAAGTCCACAGTTGCTGGACTTTGAGTCGTACCACGACTCGTCTCCACGACTGGTAGACCACCAGCCTTCGACCGATCGAGTGAGGCTCACGATCGGTCGACAACAGGTCAAAAAACCCATCAGTGGTAACATCTTGCAGTCACCATACCGAGGTGACTATTTACTAAAAACACAGGTCTTTACAGAGTTGTAATACTAGGCATAGGAGCTGATGCTGTCAGGTACCAAAAGGTTAAGGACGTTGGTGAACTCATGACAGGTGAACCAGCGACCTAAGCCCCGGTAGTGGCCATGAAAATAACTAGTAAAAAGAGAAATATTCAAAGTTGTTTTTAAAAAGAAAGAAAAAATTAATTCTAGCCATGAAAAGTTATTCATTTGAAAGAAATATAATAAAAAAGACAATAGCAAACAAAATAATAATTTTAAAAAGTAAGAGCACTAATATATATATATATATATATATATATATATATATATATATATATATATATAGGGAAAAGGTACAATGCGCTCGAGCTCACGGGTCCGTCTCATGAGGTCGAGCTGTGATGCGTTTCGAACATCTACCCCATCAGTCAGATGCACCATTCCATCGTGGGCCTAGGTGTCAAAAATCAAGTTAATCTGTGATTTGTGTGGGCCACACCACATACAGAAGTGGAGAGGGGGCCGTACACCATTAAAACATTCATAACCATTTTTGAGGGCCCACCGAGATGTGGTTTGCAAATCCAGCCCATCCATTATGTGTGTCCCACTTGAATGAGGGTTCAGACCAAGTTTCAGGTGCATGCAAAACTCAGGTGGGCCCACCAAGTGCTTTTATATTTTTTAACGATATCTTCACGTAATTTTAGATGGTATGGCCCACCTGAGTTCCGTATACGACTGACTTTTGGGATATCCCATAATTTAAAGGGTACCCATCAAATGCACGGTGTTGATGGTCGACACGCATCACGGTGGGGCCCACATAGCTTGACCTCACGATAAGCTTATCATGAGCTCGAGCACATAGTACCTTTTCCCATATATATATATATATATATATATATATATATATATATATATACACACACACACACACACACACACACACACACACACACACACACACACACACACACACACACACACACAGGGAAATGGTTCTATGCGGTTGAGCACGTGGGAACTTCCCATGAGATCAAGCCGTGTGGGTCCCACTGTGATGTGTGTCAAACATCTACCCCATCAGTCAAATGCACCATCCCATGGTCGGGCCACGAGCTTAAAAATCAAGTCAATCCATGACTTGAGTGGGCTACACTACATACAAAAGTCGAGAGGGGTTACCCTCCCATTAAAACATTCATAATCATTTGTTGGGTCCATGGAGATGTGGTTCACAAATCCAGCTCATCCATTATGTGTGTCCCACTTCGATGAGGGGGCATACCAAGTTTCAGACGCATACAAATTTTATGTGGGCCCCACCAAGTGATTTTATATGTTTTAGGCATGTCTTTATATGATTTTAGATGGTATGGCTCACCTGATTTCTGTATACGGCTGATTTTTAGGATATCCCATAATTTAAAGGGAACCCATCAAATGCACGGTGTTGATGTTCGACACGCATCACGGTGGGGCCCCCACAGCTCGACTTCATGGGAAGTTCCCATGAGCTCGGCCGTGTAGAACCATTTCCCATATATATATAATCTTGTACTAATATAAACTAAAATTAAACCATTTCCCATATATATATATATATATATATATATATATATATATATATATAGAAAATATTGTACTAATATAAACTAAAATTAGGAGAATCCATAGTGATATTTTGTCCATCCCTAAACTAAATATTAAATAATATGAGACTTAAATGAAAGAGTCCCTTTCTCGCACGCATCTCCCTTGTATTGGCAGAACAAAAATTTTGGATGCATCAATATGGAAATATTTGGTGCATGAAATCATGATCTGACATCTATATTTGAATCCTACATGATATAAACAGGTATTTTCTAGAATTAAAGAAAGTTATTAATATTTTTATTTCTATTTAAATTGAAAATAAGTAATTTGATTGGTATGATCCATGGTATAATTTTACATGCATGTAGTATAAATTTTGAGAAAAACGAGGGTTCTACATTTGATATGGGATGATATAACATTTCTTTATTCATTTCCATCTAATGAAAAAACCATTGAATGGATTTTTATTTTTTATTTTTTTTATGAATTGTTAGATAAAAAAGATATTTATTATCAATTATTTGATCATTATTAATCAATTTCTAATTGACTTTTGGATATAAGAAATTGACTTTTGGATATAAATAATAAAAATGTATAATCTTCCTCTAATGTGACATTGAGGGGTAAAAGATTAAACCTTTTAAGAAATAAAGGTTTTTATTAGTTTTGGATCAAACTAACTTCTTAGTTTTCCATTCTTCCAGGTATGTGTGGCCTTACCAACAGGTTGGATAGTAAATAAACAACAAGATGGGCCCTAGGAAGGTTTCAACAGTGGCTATCATTGTCCCCACTGCTTTCAGTGGTGTGGTCCACTTGAGATTTGGATCTGATTCATTTTTAGCCCCATGTCCTAAAATGATCTCACAAAATGGTTGGACGGTAGATATAACACATGCATCATGGTGGCCCACAGAACTTGGTGATGTCAACACACCACCTTGCAATCCGCATCCATCCTCACAACTATCCAATGATGATAACAGGGTGGATCACGTGCATGTTAAAGACGTTTCCTATGCCTACGCAAGCTTTTTCGGGAATTAAGCTAATACATAATCAAGTCAACACATATATTCAACACGATATAAAAAGTTTCTGCAAGATCTTAGCAGTTTGGCAGATGAAGGGAATCATAATCATCTCTCTTAAATAGGATCTAGCCATCCTGTGGCGGACCCCACTCCCAACCTTCATTGGCTATTAGGCAAGCCCACTTATCAGATGGTCATGGATGTGACACGTGTACCACAATGGCAAAGTCTGCTCATGATTAGAGTGAGGCAGGATCCAATGTAAAGAATATTTGTAGGGTAAGCTTGGAAGCAGATTGGCTGGTGTACCAGACGCCAGCCATATAGCTGGTGTAGATACGTGTTGTGCGAAGACGAGCGCCGACGCTCTCGAGCTCCCGGTTGTACGAACGGGTCAAATGAGATCAAAGTTGTATGGCCTCAAAATGATGTATTTATCATATCCACACCGTTCATCCATTTTTAGAGATCATTTCAGAACATTACACAAAAACTAAATCATACCTAAAGGTCAAATGACCACAACAAAAATAGCAGTGAGGATAATGATTTTCACTGTTAAAAAATTCACACGGCCCACCGTAACGTTTATTTTCCATCCAATCTGTTAATAAGGTCACAAATACATGGATGAAGAGGAAAACCAAATTTCATATTGATCTGAAACTTCTGTGACCCCAAAATGGTTTCAATGGTAGACGTTTGATCCCCCACTGCTTTTTGCAGTGTGGTCCAATCGATCTTTAGATCTGTCTTATTTTTCGGCTCAACCGATAAGACGAGCTCAAAAAATAGATGGACGATTTGGATATAACACATACCTCATGATCGGGCCCACGGAACTTACTGATTTTCATGATCATGTGCCCATTGATGTGAACCCAAAAATCATGCTAATCCAAAACTTAGGTTGGCCACACCACCACATATGTAAACCCAAAAATCTGGCTGATCCGAAACTTAAGTGGGCTATACCATAGAGATTTATGGTTTGGATGATGACACTACTTCAAAAACCTTTCAAAAATTGTGTGGGGCCAGGAGTGTTTTGTCATATGTCATCTAGTCCATTGAAAATATGCATCTCACCAAGATGAATGGACACCCCAAGAAGCATGACATTGTTAAACCGGAGACAGCCACAACAGAGATTTTAGAGGTTTTAGGCATGATTTTGTACAGTGTAATTCACCTGAGTCTTGTATCGGCCTGATTTTCAGGATACGGGGAGAATAGAGGGCCATACATGATGAATGGTTGGATTCCATATAAATATCATGGTGGGCCCCACACATTGATTTTTTACATTAAGCTAATCCTACAAATGTTTGTAGTGGATCATACCTCATAGTAAGGTGGGAACCACTAGAAACGTTTGTACACATGCAACGTGGGAAATGTTACCTTCAAAAAAAATGTTAGCATTCATGTTCCGTACAAGTGTTTCAGCATCGGATCAACAGTAAAAAACGCATAAATGATGAGACCCACCTGCTAAACGGCTTGGATCTTGCATGGACTTTCTTCACACGTGGAATATCTGACTACTGTGCATTCGGACGCGGGAGCGGATTAGGTCATTAGCCAAATCGCTACTGAAGTGACGTCACCAAGCTCTGTGGACCCCACCATGATGCGTGTGTTTTATCCATACCGTCCATCCATTTGGAGAGATCATTTTATGAAATGGTAAAAATAATGAGATAGATCTAACGTTCAAGTGGACCCCCACCGTAGAAAACAGTGGGGACAATGACATCCACCGTTCAAAACTTCTTAGGGACGATAGAAGTTTCCAATCAAGCTTATATTTTTGTTTTCACTTCATCTATCTATATGTTCACTTATGAATAGGTTGGATCTAAAAACTAGATCATGGTGGGCCCTATAAATGTTTCAACGGTGGGTGTGACTGATCCCACAGTTTTCCGTGTGGGTCCATTTGAACTTTACGTCTATCTCATTCTTTTTCTCATGCCATAAAACGATCTCTACAAATGGCTGGACGGATTGATACAACACATGCATCATGGTGGGTCCACGGAGCTTGTGACGTCACTTCAGTAGCGATTTGGCTACTGACCTTGTCAGTATATAATCCGCGACGCGGATTGGGTACTACCCCGCCTGTCCCTAGGTAGGAACGGACGGTGGCTTTGAGAGGACTATGTGATGCATGGGTTTTATCCACACTGTCCATCAATTTTTCCAAAAACGTACAAGATGAAAAAATGAGGCGTTTCCAAGTCTAAAGTGGACCACACAGTAGGTATCAAACACCTACCACTGAAAATTTTTTGGGGTCACAGAAGTTTTGGATCAAGCTGTTTTTTTTTCTTTGCTTTCATTCAGGTCCATATATTGCGACCTTATGAACAGGTTAGATGGATATTAACCATTACGGTTGACCCTAGGAAGGTTTCAACGGTGTGTTACTATCACTAATGCTTCCTGCTGTGTGGTCCACTTGAACTCTGGATCTACCTCAATTTTTGGTTCATACCCTGAAATGATCTAGAAAAATTGATGGACAGTGTGGATAAAACTCATACATCACATGGGACCCACAGAGCCCTACATAGATGGATTATCATCCCAAGGGGGAAGGACGCAATCCGCTTGCTAATTTTCCCATTCTTCAATCCATGCAATCTTCATATCAATAACTAGGGGTGCACACGGGTCGGTTTGGTCCGGTTCTGGGGTGAAACTGGAACCGAACCGTTCCTAACGGTTCTGCCATTTTTGGAACCAGAACTAAACCATTGGTACCCTAGAACCGGACAGGAACCGGACCATGAAAAACTGTTCGATTCCAGATTGGTTCCATGGTTCTGGCTAGCAATGTGGAGACTATAACATGGTGGGCCACCTCAGTCAAGCTGGGGCACAACCGATGAATGGTCTAGATCAGACACCATCAAGCGACATCTCCAATAGACTTCAGCGCACAAGATATAGAAATCGGTGAGTTGCGATTGGTAGATGTACCAATAGCCTTTTCAATTAAAACACTAAAATGACTATTTCCAATCTATATCTAATAACTTCAAAGATTGCTAATAAATCGTGAAAAAAAAAAAAAAAAAAAAAACCTAGAAATCTTGAATTTACATAACCAAAACCCATCTGAAGGGGTAAAAAGCAAGCGCATACGCAAACAGGGAGAGAGAGAGATAGAGAGAGAGAGAGAGCATCTCTCTCTCTCTCTCTCTCTCTCTCTCTCTCTCTCTGAAGAAAAAATAAAGAAAAACAGAAAACCCAACTTCAAGGATTTCGAAGGAGCAGAATCTGAAACGTTTATTTCCTTTCTTTTACTTTTCTTCTTCCCCTTTTCATTCCATATATGGGTCTATTTTTGGATATAATTACGAGGATGCCATGTGATTTAGTTGAATGATGAAAGTACCCCTACCAACTAACGAAGAGAAATGCCACTGAAATTGACGAGGCGGTTTGGTTCAACGATTCGGTTTAATGGTTCGGATCAACGGTTCAGTTCAACAGTTCAGTTCGGTTCTACAGGGCCCTAAACTGGAACCGATCCATATCCAACGGCTCTTAAAATTTTAGAACTAGAACCGTTGCTTTCTAGAACCGGACCAAACTGGACCGATCCAATGGTTCCGGTCCGATTCCACAATTCTACTAGTTAAATGTGCACCCCTATCAATAACCGTACACATGTGCCACGTGGGAAAAGTGGGTCCCCCTGTTTATTGTCTCAGATCAGGACACTGAGTCCAGCCCATTAACCGACGTAAACCTGCCACGTCATTCGCTCTGGTGCTATCCTATCTAAACCCAAACCCCATAGAGTTACGAATATTGCACCATTGCATTCCAGCCCTCAAAGAGGGCCAACCCTAACCATGATTCTTTCACCTGGGGACTCGTCCCCCTCGTTGGGGTTCACGTCGAGTCAAGACTCACTTGAGTCAGAGGTAAATGGATTCGACTCACTTGAATTGGGGTGTATCAATTCATGTTACCAACCTTCACAGGTATGGACCGAGTCCAACTCAGGGACGACTCGGATGAGTCGTTATTCAGCAATCCATGACCAAAAGGACTGCTGAATGATGACTGCCGACTTGGGGTCTTGATTATTTATCGTCCAAATCGTATGGTGAGTCCCAAACTGACAATTGCTAGTGGCATCCAAACAGGCCACAAAACCATCATTTCAGATCAAAACTAGGGTTTTATCCTTGAAACTCTCAGAACTCATGAGAGCTTTTTCGGAGATCATTTTCTGTGATATGAGCCCAAAATCCGAATCATCCAGGTGATGCAGCACCCCATGAAACTACCGAGGCCCAACTTTTACAATTTAGATTTTAAGCTCATGGGAGATGAGTTCTAAAAAAGTTCTCATGAGTTCTGATGAGAACGGGTGTGCAAGTGAGTGTGTACACACACACACACACACACACATTAAATTAGTTAAATACCATGATACATATGTGATAGTCCTTTTCTTGCAAAAATTTCTAATGCATCAATATGGAAATATTTGGTACACGAAGTCATGATCTAATATTTATATCTAAATCCTATATAGATATAAACTATTAGATAAATTAGAATCAAAGAAAGATGTTGAAAAATATATTACTCTTCACTAATGTTCTCATTTCCAATCAAATTAAAAATAAGTAATTTAATAAGTATGATCCTTGTTTTAATTTATATATTCATCATAAAGTTTCACAAATCCTGAGAAGAACTAGAATTCTAGATTCTATATGTGATGATATAGGATTTCTTTGTCCATTCCCATCCAATAGAAAAAACCATTAGATTTTTTGATGAATCATGAAATTTTTTTATTTGTTTTTTTTTAAGTTATTTGATCATTATTAATCAATATGTAATTGGCTTTTGGATATAAATAACGAGAACATGTATTCTTCGTCCAATGTGACATTAAGGGGTAAAGGACTAAACCCTTTTAAGAAAAAAAATTATTTAGAATATAAATCAAACCAAAAGATTTCTTAATTATCATCTTCATTCATAATTCAAGTATTGTATAGGCCACTAGTCTAATCCTTTGCAAGAACAACCTGTAATAAATAGATCTATTTAGATCTATTCTTCTTAATTATTGTTTAAACAAAGAGATCACTATATATCCATATATTTTTCTCATCCTAGAAGAGATATCATAGTCCAACTAGGGATCAGTGACTCCAAAACTATCTTTAAGAATATACTCCAACTAGGGATCAGTGACTCCAAAACTATCATAGTCCAACTAGGGATCAGTGACTCCAAAACTATCTTTAAGAATATACTCCAACTAGGGATCAGTGACTCCAAAACTATCTTTTAAATTCTTAAGAAGGGGGGTGAGAGATGGGTGGAAAAAGACCTATTCTTGT
The DNA here is from genome assembly GCA_030180095.1 of Magnolia changhungtana. Taxonomy (NCBI): domain Eukaryota; kingdom Viridiplantae; phylum Streptophyta; class Magnoliopsida; order Magnoliales; family Magnoliaceae; genus Magnolia; species Magnolia changhungtana. The sequence continues at coordinate 278,927 of JASAUF010000229.1, forward strand.
TATAATTATAAGATTGTGATTTGATCCACACATTTTGGTTTAAAAAAAAAAAAAACTCATAGAGCTTTTTATTTTAGGTCAAGCCTGTTCAATTAATGTCAAGTAAGCATATTCAATTAATGTCAAGTGGCCAAGTTCAAGCACACATGGATATTAGGGTTGACCACGAATGCCCTTTTTAAGGGTCCTTAAATTAGAATTCCATGACTTTTGAACTATCACCAATCCACGTGAATGAAATTATTTTAATCTACTTAATCTAACGGTCCACGCTATGTTACTGGCAATGCACTTAAAGTCAGCTAATCATGTGAATCACTTTTCATAAGAAATGAATGGATTTTCTATAGATACTTGCCAACTGTACACATTTAATGTGCACACGTGCTGCTACTGATGATGAGGATTGTGCACGTAGTGCATTATAATCATCGCTCTATACCATGGTGAGTAGACTCTCTCGGCCCACTATGATGCATGTTTTAAATATCTACGCCGTCTATATATTTTAGAGCTCATTTTAAAGCATGAACTTAAAATTGAAGCATATCCAAAGCTCAAGTGGACCACACCATAGAAAACAATTGGGATAATGTCCTCCTGAAACCCTTCTAATTAACTACCACAATAATATTTATTTGTCATTTAACCTGTTATTAAGGTAACATAGATATAGATAAAAGGACAACACAAATATCAGTTTGATCCAAAATTTCCGTGGCTCTCAAGAAATTTTCAACGTGGGCATTTAATTCGCAGTCTCCTGTGGTGTGGTCCACTTGAGATTTGTACTTAAATTTTTATCCCGTTCTCTAAAATGAGCAGGAAAAACGGATGGAAGACGTGGATAAAATACATATATTTACCGTTAGTGGAAAGCATCCTGCCCTTGCCTGTGTCCAAGAGGGGCTCTGTGGGCCTGCTGTGATGTATGGGTTTTATCTGCACCATCCAATCCATTTTTTCAAGACTATTTTAGGGCATGAACCCAAAAATAACATATATCTAAGGGTCAAGTGGACCACAACATAGGAAGCAATAATAACACCTACCGTTAAAACATTCCTAGGCCCACCACGATGTTTATTTGTCATCCAACTTGTTCACAAGGTCCCGTATACAAGGTGAAGGGAAACACAAATATTATCTTGATTAAAAAAATATTGTGTCTCCCAAGAGGTTTTTAATGGTGGGTGTTTAATCCTGAGGACGGCATGGATAAAACAAAAAATCATATTCAATGACTTCAGTGGGCCCCAACCAAGGAAGTTGTACAGTTAAACATCTACCGGATCGAATCAATTGAGACCCCGATGTACAAGTCGCAGGGTAGGCAAAGGAGTACTAGCTCGAGTTCACTTGCCAACCATGAGCAAAACTACTAAGTGAGTGAGCACCAAACTTGTTTCATCCGCCAATCAGGGGGCATTTGACATCCCGGGATGCAGTCACATGTAAATTGCGGACGTGGTTTATGCATGACCGCATCTAGGTTAGGCCAATCTTAGCCATCTCTGCCTTCTGCAAACCCTCGGGCCTCAATCAATCACAAATGTCGCGATTTCCTGCAACGTACTATTCACCTCATCTAATCAAGATGGATTGAGCTCCCGCTACATAGCCAGGCATTAAAAAGCCTATGAAGTATGGCCTGATTTACGCAGCATTGGAAATTCTCTCGAATCCCTAAAAATTGTACATCACCGTAAAGTAGAGATTGTGCATTACACGGACAGAAAAGGAATCCTAATCCCTTCCTTTTTCATAACTGATTGCTTGTCTCCAAGTGCAGAGGTTCTTAAGTAATATCCCGTGAATACAGGGTCGACCCCACAGGGAGATGAATTGTGAGAATGAGAAAATCAAATGCAAAACTAACTAAGTAATTAAAAAAATTAAACTGATGATTTGATTTTAGAAGTTTTGAATGGATGTAATTCAACTGAATTAAAACAACATTCAAGTTTCAAAGTTTCATACATATATTAATGTTCCAAAATCATAATGACTTGAATAACACAATTAGGATCTGAGTACTATGGTAAGCCTAATTGAAAAATAAAACAGTTTAAATATTTTAATAAATGATATAAAAGATTAAAAATTATAGATTTGCACCATTGATATATATTCTCAAGCGCCAGTGATTTTAAGAATTTAATATCAATGAGATAATGAAACAAAAAAATGTAGCACGTTGAGAACCTCTCCTATCTAGGAAATCTGATTGATCTACGGTAAGCCTATCCATTAATGTGGATCTCATATGATGGAAATATTTGGATCTCACATGAGGATAAAAAACTAAACCTAAACAATAGATAACATGCATACACCATTCTTCCCATCATTAAAATAATCAATCATCATAACTGTAAAAACATTAAACCAATGTGCTTCCGTTCTAGCTTGGGCTAGAGGAAGCTTAGAAAAACATAATTAGAATAGAGAAAGAAAGCAAAAAGAAAGAAATAAATGCAAATAGAAAAATCTAAAAGAAAAAAAATAATTTATAAAACTTAAATAAATTTGAAAACCCTCTAAAAACTCTAAATATTGTTTTTGAATGCTTTAAATGATGTTTATGAATGTCCTGGGAAGCCCTATTTATAAATGGGGAACTCCAACTTTCGTACAAAGTTGGAAAACTCTAGAAACCGTCTCAAATATACGCAGTTTCTCAAAATAGACTTTATGTTGTGTAGTTTGTTTAAAATAGATTTTACGATGAGCAGTTTTTCAAAATAGACTTCAGAGTTTTAGAATACACTTTTTCAGGACGATTTTAAGATTTTTCACTTCAAATCTTCGATTTTCTTCATTCCTCACTTGGTTTTTTTGGATCTTTGACATACGAATTCTTCAATCTTGGTCTCTCCTAAGATCCATCATTTGCCTTGGTGATTCTTGAATATCAAATCCATGCTTTTAGCACCTTTTTTCAATCCAAGCTCTTAAATTCACCTTGCAACACATACATGAGTAAAATAGAACATTAAGTTGATTCATGTTCATAAAACCAAGATATAAATGGGGAAAATTATGCAATATTTGAGTCTCAACAATAACCGATGTCCTTACGCAAAATTTATGGTCATATACCAACTAAAGGAGTCACTTGAATTGGGGAATTTTAGATTCACCGACCTTTAAGCAATTCTACGGTTTCTAGCCAGTCGTAAATTCTGAACTTCTTTTGGCTAGTGATAACTCCAAGTCAAATACACATTTATCCTTGAGTCAACCCCACATTTCAATCGAATCAAACCCAGAGCCGTAAAACGGCAAGAAATCCAAGAAAAGTGTGGGCATCATTCTGTTGTGCATCTTCGACGGGAGGACATTCATAGAATGAAGACTCTATTAGGAACTGCTAGCCACTAGACAAGGCTTAACTCGAAACATGGGATTTTATAGTTTTTTCGGAGGTTCTTTGACTTCCACCATTCCAGTTCATACTAGTCATACGATAACCTATTAATTCACTAACCGGCTAACTATCCAGTCTGTAGTGGTCTGTTTGCTTTCCTTCCAGCATTTTGCATTCCAATGCAAACTGGTCCCTTTACTTTCCCGCGAGCATCGTGCATTTCAGTTACCACTAGTCCATTTACTTTCCTGCAATCCAGTTCATACTATTCCTGTTACATTTCAGTTTATATATTCTAGTGTGCATCGGTCCTCCTATATTTTCCTCACATTTACATTTTGCAAGTTTGCTTTTTATAAAATAAAAAATAAAAAATAAAAGAACATATAAAATCAAAAAAACCAAGGAAAAAAAATTGGAAAAAAAAAAAAATAGAGATTGCACAATGAACCAAATCAGGAAGCGGTGGGCCGGTCTTCAACCATCGGGCCAAAAAATCAATGCAGGTTCATAGTCCTGCCAAATCAACAAACACATACCAAATCATCATCTGAACCCATGCACAGACAACCATGTATGTCTAAGGGGCATGCCAGAACCCATCCCTGACTCACCCATGTAATGAGACCCTTAGCCTGTTGTCGATCTTTCAGTGGCCAACCTCACCCCCAACATGCATAGGCTGGAGGATCCGGTGACCCGCCTGCTTTCGGAAAGAGCCAACCAATCCATCAACAACGCGCAACATCCTAGCATTCACATGGGTCTTTCCAACCCAACCATTAACTAATCTCAACCCATTACCTAATGGGAATCGAGGTCACTTTCAATATCCTTCAGTCACAACATCTCAACTTCTGGCACACCCTCCCCCTAACGGGAGTCAACAACAGGGCTGTCAGGGAGCCAATTACTTGTCCATTTTTCTCCCCCTAATGGGAGCTAACCAGTGCCTTAATAACCACACGCTAGCCAATTCTAGCAGCCTTCCCCTAACAGGAACGCTTTTCAATTCCGGTCAAAACAACTACAGCATTTATCTTTCGGTCAACCATATCATTTGAATTCCAGTCAAGTTCAACCTCTACTTTTTATCCATGTACATCTTAATAATCAACCTTGCCCCCATGATAAGGATTTCTCTCCAACCCCCACATTTAGCATTCCCCGTTCAACAGAAACCTCCCATCAGGGATCAAAGAAATGCCGAAGAAATCATTCCTTATGAGGAACAAGCCAACCGAGTTCCGCAAGGGGCACTGTCACTTTCTTAATAACCATATGAAATCGATTGACTCAAATAGCATTTTAGGGCATGTTTGGATTGACAGTCAGGATTGTTTTACACTGTGTTAAATGTTTAAATATTGCATTCACGGCGTTTGAATGGGAGTTGAAATCTGGCATCTACCCCGCCCTCAAGTACATCACCAAATAAAGGTACTTATTCTGCGATTCAGTATTGTCAGCGAGTTTTGCTTCGAGCAATGCGTAACATTCATCATATTGCATTGGACAAGATAAGCTCCGCAGAACGTGCTACTGTGGTTGATGAGGAGTATAAGCGGGCAAGTTCAACCATTTGCAAAAATTCAAAAAATAAAGAAATCAAAATTTTCAAAAAACATCAACATGCAAGGCATCCAAGGCACTAGGAATTCTTCCATACTTCCCGGTGGGTGCCAATGCAATACTAATAGTAAATTTTGATTTTCTTCGACTTGTCGATTTTCTCTGAGATTATATGTAGAACATGAGGCGGCTAGCCTGAACTACCATTGTCAGCTTGATCGTCTCAGAATATAGAATGATTACTTTTAGATTAACATAACCGCAACTCCAGTTGCAAAAAAGTCTACTACGACCAAAGTGACAAAATCGAGAACTCGAATGGCAAAAGAATAACCCGAATGCCTCTAGTCCGGGACACTTGTAAGCTTAAAGCATTATAATATGAAAGATTCGTAAAGCAGCAAAATTTGCAGGCAACTGCCTATTACAAACGACCTGTCTTATAAAGCGATCCTAGGGAATCATGGAACATCAAAAACTACATTTTCATATCAAAGTGTGTTATCCTTGTAAGGCAACAGAAAGCACACGGGCTCTCACCACCCACAATCCAAATTCACATATTTCCTTGATCGACACATGTCGATCACGACGTGAAAGGGTTACAATTTGATGCCTTATAAAGCCCTAGAACATGCGAGGACAAATTATAATGTTTCTCCAACCCTCATGAGACATCCATGTTAAACTTTAACCAAGCGACCCTCTCAACAATAACACTCTGATAAGGAATAGACCAAATCGCGTCTAGGAGGTGGGGTGTCCACTCGCTTTGGCATTCGATTGTACTATGACCTCTACCAAAGTTCAAAGGGGGGAAGGGGCATCTGTAGACACCCCACCCTAGATTCGGTGGTGTGTAAACTGCATCCACAAATGCGGTCCTGCATACACCACTTCTAAGTGATGGCATGTCAACATGCAGCGCCCCTTCATGAATCCTACTTAGTGACTTCAATGGGCTCCAATCAAGGTAGCATACGGCTAAATGTATGACCTAATAATGTCTACCGGATCGGGTCAGCCGAGACTCGAATGTAAAGGTCATGAGGCAGGCGAAGGAGTACCAGCCCGGGTTCACCTGCCAACCACAAGCAAACCCAAAAAGGAAGTGAGCACCAGACTTGTTTCATCTACCAACCATGGGGCATTTCAAGGGCTGAAAGTCGGGCGGGTTGGTGCTCAACCCGAACCCAACCCAAGGTTCCTATACCTCAACCCTAACCCAACCCAACCCAATCTCGGGTTGGGAATTCTCAACCCAAGCCCAACCTAAGAGGGCTCTGTCGGGTCGATCGGGTTGGTCGGGTGTATATGTGCTAATATTTTCGTTATTACATTAGTGTATTATATTTCAATATAGGAACTATTTTTTGTATCTATAATTTTATTAATTATATATGTGATTATTCATCATAAATAACTTCATTTTTTTCTTTAAAAAAACAAGCTAAAATATAGGATAACTACTCGTTTAAAAGTCATGTAGCATAGCACGCAATCTATTTGGGAGAGAGAAATCTAGCATATCTTGTTAGCTTGAGTCCTTGGAAATGACGTGGACAAATGAGACCCAACATCACTAGTGTGCCTTCAACAAAAACGGTCCACACTCAATTATAATTTATAAGTAACTTATATATTGATCGGGTAACCTGATCCCAACCCAAGTTTTATCGGGTTGGTGTTTGTATAGCCCAAGCTTGAGATTGGACTCGATATACCCTGCCCAAGCCCAACCCAATATCGGGTCGTTCACGGGTCGATCGGGTTGAACCCGCCCAACTTTCGGCCCTAGGCATTTCACATTATGGATGCGGTTTTATGTAAACCGCTTGCAAATGTGGTTTATGCATAACCGCATCTAGGTTGGGCCAATCTTAGTCATCCGCCTTCTGTCGACACCTAGGCCTCGACCAAACACAAACGCCACAGTGCCCTGCGATGCACTGTTTGCCTCATCTGATCACGATGAATTGAGCGCCCACTGCTTATTTAAGCAAATCCCTAGGGCCCAGCAAAGGAGAGGACCAGTCAGAATGAACCAAAGAGGAGAATACACAGAGGACTAGTCGGAGCGAACTAAAGAGGAGAATACATAAAGAGACTAGTTGGAGCGAGCGAGAGAAGAGGATGGAAGAGAGAGGTCCGAAGAGGGAGCAAGACAGAGAGACAACAAAAAAATTCAGAGAGACAGAAAGTTTGCGAGGGGAGAGAAAATAGAAGTGGCCAGGGGGTTCGGTTGAAGGAAAAAGGTTCTGTCTAGACACTATTCAAATGGCAACTGACGTTTATCAGCTCTAAAGCAGCACGTGTCTAACCCCGTGGCTTCTTTAAAATACTCATCTCACCACGCTCCCCTAACTATCAACGTTAAAATTGAAGAAGATACTAAAGTCAACGAGTTTGGTCAAAATTCAAGACGTTCAGCTATCTTTTTTTTTCCAAAAAAGGATGTCTGGTTTTCATTTTTTCCCTTCATATCTCATAATCAAGTTGTATCTGCTCCGCACATTTCCTACACACTTACCACATTCACAGCTACTCACACTGCTTTCTTTTCTTTTCTATTTTGCCTATCTGGGCCCTAAAAGGCCTGCAAAATATGGCCTAATTTACACAGCATTGAAAGTTCTTATGAATCTCCCTAAAAATTGTACAGCCTCGTATAGTTGCACGGACGGAAAAGGATGCCTAACTCATTTCTTTTATGTAATCGATGCTCTTACCCAGAATCTACGGTTGTATACCATCAATAGTAGTAACTTAAATTAGAAAATCTTTCGATTATTTGACCATTAAGTGATTTTATAATTTCTAACCGATAATAAATTTTGAGATTATTTTGACTAGTGATGAATCGAAGTCAAACCCGCATTTATCCTTGAGTTAACTTCACCTTTCAATTAAATCAATGCCAGAGCAAATCAAAGCCAGAGCCAAGAGACGGCAAGAAAGCTAGGAAAAGCATGGGCATCATCTGCGGTGCGTCTTCGCGTGCGCAAGCGGGTTAACGGGGCAGCACGCAATAATCCGCTTCCGTGTTTACCAGCTTATCGGCGGGCACGGCATCACCATGGTCAGTGGAACCCTAACTCTGGGCCCACCACGATGTATGTGACTTACATTCATGCCGTCCATTCGTTTTGACAGTTCATTGTAGGCATTACTCCAAAACGAAGCAGATTTAAATCTCAGGTGAACCACACCACAGGAAACTGTTGTGATTTACAGTTAAAAACACTATGAGCCACAAAAGTTCTGGACCAGGATGATATTTATGTAGTCTCGCCTTCATTCAGGTCTTTGTGACCTTACCAACCTGTTCAATGGCAAATAAACATTCCGGTCGCCCCAAGATATTTTTAATGGTGGGTATTCAATCACCATTGTTTCCTATGGTGTGGTGCACATAAGATTTGGATCTGCTTCAGTTTTTGGATAATGCCCTAAAATAAGATGTAAAAATGGATGAACAGCGTGGATGTAAGTCGCATACATCAGGGTGGACCCTATAGTTAGGCATCCTCCGAAGTCGCCCCCTAATCTGGAATGCATCTGATGTGGCGACCGAAATTGGGAACCCCTCTCCACAAATAAACGTTTGGGGCACACGTGACAACATGAAAAACGTGTCAAAGGTCCAAGCCTATTCATCAGATGATGAACATCGTGATCGTGCATGCCCTGGCACAAAAGATAATACAAGACCGTAGATCAGGCAGACCACACTTGTACGACAGAAATTGTCTAATACTGCCACTTTATCTTCAGAAAAGTCTGGCCACGTTTCACATGGGTTGTGTTCGGGTACGGTACATCTTTCTGGTTTTTGTGTTATATCATTTGTTAATGGCTCCTCTGTACAGTTTTTCCATCAATAAAAGGTAAGCTGGCCAAGCTTAGTGAAATAACACAGCATGGTTCATAATCATAGCAATTAAAATAACATAAAAGTGGATGTAAAATGATATGGATGCAAATGATGTATGAATCATCGAGATGGGGTGATCGTCCATCTATTTGGGTTGGAGGCCGTCAACCCGCATCCACCCGTTGGGTAGGCTTCCACCTTTCGGTAGGCTTGGGCATAGCCTGCATCTAGTAACGTTCTACCATGATCGACATTTCTTCCAGGGAGGGCCCATAGGATTGACCATGCATCATGTAAATGTAATGAATGATGGATAGTGTATGAATGTATCGTTTTCATATTTGACATAGTTATTTGGATCAAAATATTCACATATGAATTTAGCGTACAATTATTATAACAAAATACTCGAATCAGTATATCAATCAATCAAACAATCATAAACAATTTATTTTAACTTTAATGAATTTTGAGACAAGTTGGGTTACTCACCTGAGTCTAATAGTGTAGAATCCACAAAGTAATTAAGTTGGTTTGAATTCAGAGATCCTATCAGTTATATCAACAACATTAATAAACGTTTGGGGCATAAGTGACAACATGAAAAACATGTCAAAGGTCTAAGCCTATTCATCAGATGATGAACATTGTGATCGTGCCCTCGCCCAAAAGATAATATTGGACCGTAGATCAGGCGGACCACACTTGCACGACAGAAATGGACGGCTAGAAGAAAATGCACTGTCCAAATTCAACATCATCCACCTCCCCATCTCCTGTCCCAGGCATGGCCCCACTACTATCTCCACCGTAAAGATTTTTCCAATCTGGCAGGCGCCACTGGTGGGCCCATGGACCTAATGAGCCAATTTCAGACCGTCAAAAATATCAAGATTGGAAGATCCTAGCCATCCAATCTTGACATCTCTTAGCCAATAATCTGCTTTCTTTTTTTAAACTGATCAAGGGTTAGGAACCAGACTATTGATCGAGCAGTTAGAAAGGGACGGCTGGTGTGATAGTCTACGTACAACCCATCTAAAAGGTGGCTCATCGATTGAACGGCTTGGATTGATGCATCAAACACAAAACTTCTGTGGGATCGTGTACTCGAACTATCATGAAGAAATCCAAGGCGCTGGTCCGTCAGTTCTGTAGAAACTGTGTAAGATTTGAAGTCAACCATCTAAAAAAGTGGAGATCGGTCCCCCCTCGTACTAACATCTGATCATTCCTAGAGAAATAATTAGATACACCGGCTTTATCTGATACACCCATTTCTTTCTACCAATTTGTCATATTTGTAAAAAATCAGGTCCGTGTAAACGTTGGACCACACTATGAATATTATCAATTGTGAAAATCAGGACAATCCAATTATTGGGTGATCCACACAAGCATAAAGACGTTTTCATCGGCTCCATTTATTTTCACGGTAGGGCCCACCCAATCGATGGATCAGCCTGTTTTTCATAATGGGTGATTATCATAGCATATTACATCTTGTTAATGGATAGGATGTTCTATATATGATATGTTGTCCGAAAGAAGTGGTCGTATGTGAATGTTCAGATACAGCCGTTGTTTCTGACTATTTCCCGCCTCCTTTTACGTAATCCGCTGGTAATCAAACCAGCTATCGGAATGCAAGGGGCTGGCCCTGTAGTTTTCTCTAAAACCGAGGGTAGTTTCGTAACTCGTCCAAGCGGATGGTATTCAATCGCTACCTTTGAATCATCGGCTATATTGAAAACAATTCGTTAATTTCACACGCGCGTGTAGATCCGTACACATCCACACGCACGCATACGTGGAAATATGAAATAACTGTGTTAGATCTAAGCTTTTCACAGAGTTAGGGACGCAGATAGGATATTTTACGTAAAGTATCAGAAAAATGTACTACTTATGTGGGCCATGACGCTCAAAGTAAATTGATGGTTAAAATCCTTTTGATATGTTGTGGCCCACTTGAGATTTGAAGTCGCCTGGTTTTATTTTTAGAGATTTAAGCATTTTAATGCATCTGTTGGAAACTTGGAATTTCACACATGTGTCACTTATGACCCACTCGCTTGCGTGTGTATGTGTACAGTTTTCACGCGCGCGTGGAATCAGAAAACCTCTCTGTTATACATCTTCAAGACTTCAACGTACTTAAAAGCAGAAGCTTCAGCTCGCTCTCGTGCATGTTCTCTCTCTCTCTCTCTCTCTCTCTCTCTCTCTCTCTCTCTCCTTTCAAAGGAAACAAAAGGGAGAAATGAGATTTTGAGGGAGAATTCAGAAACTCACGTAACAATTTGTGTTATTTCTGTTAACTCTCTCTCTCTCTCTCTCTCTCTCTCTCTCTCTCTCTCTCTCTCTCTCTCTCTCTCTCTCTCTCTCTCTCTCTCAAAGGAAACAAAAGGGAGAAATGAGATTTTGAGGGAGAATTCAGAAACTCACGTAACTCTCTCTCTCTCTCTCTCTCTCTCTCTCTCTCTCTCTCTCTCTCTCTCTCTCTCTCTCCCTCTCTCCTTTCAAAGGAAACAAAAGGAAGAAATGATATTTTGAGGGAGAATTCAGAAATTACTCACGTAATAATCTGCTCTCTCTCTCTCTCTCTCTCTCTCTCTCTCTCTCTCTCTCTCTCTCTCTCTCTCTCTCTCTCTCTCTCTCTCTCTCTCTCCAATGAAGTTTCATGCAGTGGAGTCTCCCATTGAAAAGAAAACCACTCTACATAACACCCCAAAGATTTTTTTACTACTTCTTCTCACTATAACTCCATTTTTATGGATTTGTTTCGATCCATCATCAGCATCATCACCACCATCATCATTACTACATGATATCAATAACTCAACAGCAATCATAAGATTAAAATCATCATCGTCATCTTCACCTTCCACACCGTCATCATTGCCATCTCCACCAATACCACCATCATCATTCGACCGCATCGACAACTCAACGGTTGAGATCACAAGATTAGAAAAGAAGTGTGATCTTTCTAAGGGTGAGTGGGTCTGGAATCCCGACGCCCCATATTACACAAACACCACTTGTTTAGCCATTTCAGATAAGCAGAATTGTTTGAAGTATGGTAGACCCAACACCGATTTCTTGAAATGGAGGTGGAAGCCCAACGGCTGCGATCTACCGATCTTCGACCCGGCCCACTTCCTGGAACTTGTTAGAGGGAAGTCCATGGCTTTCGTTGGTGATTCTGTAGCAAGAAACCATATGCAATCTTTGATCTGCCTCTTATCTAAGGTAATTAAGTTCTCTGTTAGTAGCTTTGTTTTCTATCATGGTGGGCCCATCTGTGATCTAGGTGGGCCATTGAATAGGTTTCTATTATCTCATGTGTTGTGCATTAGGGCATAATCATAGCCATTCAAAAAAGGGCCAGAAAATAGGGTTACCATCTATTTGCATGCACTTGTATGGATACGATTATCCAATCATGTATTCTTTTATAGGTCATGAGCAATCTATCATGGACTTATATATATGTGGACCAACTTGGGCTAGATGTATGAATTTGCATGGTACTTAAAAAGAATTCGAGCTAGACATATACGTAGAGATGATGGATGATTGAAACCGTCCATATTCTCTGCTATCGAAGATGGGCCGTAACTCAATAACTCAGTGATGAACGGATGGTTTTAGGTATAATATCATGTCATGTTATACTATCATCATCATTATCTTAGTCTCTCTCCCGGCAATTAAACTGTCCGCACATCAATCTTCCTATTTTACCTACAATAGTAACATATTCTTTCCAAGGAGATTATTGGACGGTGGTCCATACTTTGTGCGAAAATAAAAAATGAATGGTCGTGATCACATAACCACCTTTACGTGTGGAACCATGAGACAAACACATTGATGTAATGGTCCCTAGAGGGTGGCAAACCTGGCCCTGTAGGATTAAGGGTTAGGCTCCTGACCTTGGCACGAGGGCTAGGCTCGAGCTTGAAATCTAGGCCTGGTGTCTGCACTGTCCCTGGCCAGGGCCAATGATAAATGGCCCGTCCTTATAATAGGGTGGTGGGCTGCTTTTATATTAAAGAATGAATGATTTGAAGACATTTGTGAGTATCTCAAATTAAAATGTGTAATTTAAAAGCACTTTTGAAATAATCATAACAGGAAATGATAATTCATTATTCGATGTGATAATTATAATACATTTTCCACATGTTGATTATACGATCTGAACCGTCCATTATATGGGACCTACTTTTGATAATCCATTCCTTTCAAATGTCATTTTGGTTGCATTATTCTAACAAGTGGCTATGAAAATGGACAATTCACGTTGATTATATTAGAAATGAACAAGTCATTGATTTGAACTGTCAATGAATAATTGGGTCTCCCACCTTTCAAACCTATCTCTCCATAAATCATGATTATATGATGATCCTAGTCATTTGATCAATGGATATGAAATGGAAGGTTCCATATTATATTATTAGTGGTTTAACTAGCCAATCCATTGCTGGTCCTCAGTTGTATAAGTCAGTGGCTATCAAATGTTTTCTATGATGGGGCCAAGATGATGAATCAATCATCCAGATCTGAGCGTCCAGGGTCCTTCATCGTGGGGCCCACCTTTTGAACGGTTATAAAAAAGAATAAATGTCACGTGTTAGCAGTATATGCATACATGTATGTATGAGTACGTAGTACATACATACATTCATGTATCTTATATATTTCACACAAACACACACGATTGTATGGATAAAAGCACACGTGTCTGCACGTGTGGATATATACATAACATGTATGTACTTGTGTTTTCTTTCTTTACTCAATTACTAAGTCTTCTTTCATTATGTTTTCAGGTAGAATATCCAAGGGACCATTCTTACACACCTGATGATAAATTCAAAAACTTGCTATACAACGGCTACAATTTCACCCTTGCATCCTTCTGGTCACCCTATCTAGTAAAAACTGAAGAAGCCAATTCCACCGACGATTGGTCCAACCGTATCCTCAAACTCCATCTTGATGAATTCGATGAGAAATGGACGGCCCAGATCGACCGATTTGACTACGTGATCATATCAGCTGGACATTGGTTTTTCCGGCCGCTCATCTTCTACGAAGGTGGCCGCATCGTCGGATGCTACGCCTGTGCACAGAAAAATATCACTGATCTGACCATGTATTATGGCTACCGGAAGGTGCTCCAGACCTCATTCCAAGCGATCAACGGCCATGATCGCTCCGATCGCACGATCAACGGCCATGATCGCTCCGATCGGACAGTTTTTCTAAGGACATTCTCGCCGGGCCACTACGAGAACGGTGAGTGGAATAATGGGGGGAAATGTGGGTGGACCAGGCCACTTAAGAGCCATGAAACAAAGTTAGAATGGTCCAATAAAGATCTGTACATGGCCCAGTTGATGGAATTTAAAATAGCAAAGAAGAAATGGAGGAATGGATTGAAATTCAGATTGCTTGATACTACAAAGGCCATGTTGATGAGGCCAGATGGACATCCTGATAAGTATGGACGCCTCCCTGATGATCATGGATACCATGATTGTGTCCACTGGTGCTTGCCGGGCCCGATCGACGCGTGGAATGATTTCTTGCTTCACATAATGAAGATGGACGGTGGACGATCTTCTGATTGAAATCACAATCAAAGTTAAGAGAGATCTGTGAATCAGATGGCACATTGAGATTTTTTTGCAGTAGATTTGGATTGTCCATTTTAAAATGTTGGTGTCCCATCTTTTTTTTTTTATGTTGGTGTCCCATCTAATGCACACGTGGCATGCATGTGTGGTGATCTGAATTTTCCATTCGATGGGTATATTTTTTGATGGAGGATACATTGAAAATTGTTCTGATTGGATTATTGTAACCATCTGATCTCAGCTGATAAATTTGGATCGTTGGCAATTTTTGTTTTGACCTCTAATTAGTGGATGGTTAGGATTATCTGATAGTGTGATTTTCAGGATATAGTAAGTTTATAATGTGTCCCACGATTTGGATGGTATGGATTGACAAGTATGCATGCCATAATTATGATGGGTCAGTTGGGAATTGAAATATAGGATTTGCAAATATAGGGTGATTGGGTGGGCTGAAAAATCTAATATTTCAATTCCTAAGTGGATCAAAAATCAGGATCTTGATTGTCTTTCACTTCTAATGGGGAATCCTAACTTGCAAAATCCAAAATTTTCAAACCTTTCTAATTGTTATAACTACCATCTTCTCCTTTCTTTAATGTGTTCGTGTTCATTTATATTTTGCATTTGTACCAAGATAATGGGATTCTACAAAATCATGGTCATTGAATTATGTCGAGCTAAAAAATCATGAAATTTTTAGACTACCCATGTAATCACTTATATTTGAAATTAGTGGACCACCTTATACTTGGAATTATCTTTTCTTTTTCTTTCTTTTTTTGCCAAGGCTATCTTACAATGTACTCGGTACATTGAGCGAATTAGGTGTTACCCTTACGGTGGGACCCACCTTGATGATGTGTTGTATATCCACACCGTTCATCTGTTTTTCCAGCCCATTTTAGGATGTGATCCCAAACAGTAAGAAGATCCAAATCTCAGGTGGACCACACCACAGGAAACAGTGGTGATTGAAAGCCCGCCATTAAAAACTTCCCAAGGCCCACTGTAAGAAAATCCATAATGTTTATTTACCATCCAACCCGTTTATAAGGCCAAACCCTGGATGAAGGGAAAATACAAAGATTTAGCTTGATCCAAAACTTAGTGGCATACAAAAAAACTTTTCATAGTCTTTCAACACCTTTTCATAGTCCACTAGAGATTTGGATTGCTTAATTTTTTGGATAACGTCCTAAGATGAGCTGAAAAAATGGATGGCCGGCGTGGATATACAATAATTTCATCAAGGTGAGCCCCACGCGATAAGGGTAACACCCTCTAAAGTGTTACCTGGGAAACGCCTAACCCGGTCCCCTCAATAAAACTATACTTTATGAAATACTATAGGTATTTATCATGTTAAAATATTAAAGGCAATTTTCTTTGTAACATTCACCATCATTCTATGAATATGCATGTAAATAAATTCTAAGCCCTTAGTGTGTGTTACCCTTATTCATGCCTTGGTAGTATACGAACAGAAGTTTCAACACCAGGTCATGGTTTCAAATCCCCTATGAGGTTAAAATCTCAGCCCCACCTAGAGGTGGGCACGGGACAACCTGATCCGGCTAACTCGACTCATCCGACTCGGTTCGATTCGACTCGACCCGAACTAAATGGGCGAGTTGGTCCGAACCGAGTAAATTTTGCCCGATCTGAACTCAAACCGAGTCGAGTTCAAGTTCAAGCTACCCAGTAACTCGACCCGAAACTCAATCCGGTTAGACTCGACTCTATCCGAAACCCGACTCGACCCGACTCTCTAACCCTACCCTGACCTAATCCCAACCTCTCTCTCTCTCTCTCTCTGCCTCCCTCACCTCTTCTTCCAAGCCCAACAACCACCCACCACCATCACCCTCCTCCTCCTCCTCCTCTCTCTCTCTCTCCCCTCCCTCCCTCCCTCTTCCAAGCCCGGCAACCACCATCACCCTCCTCCTCTCTCTCCTTCCTCTCCCTCATCTCTCAATCTAACTCAGTGCCAACTCGACCCGACTCGATACTTCTAACTGGATCGGACTCAGTCCAAATCAGTATAGGCTAGACCGAACTCAGATCGAGTCAGGCATGGTGGACTCGTTATCGAGTCAGATCAAGTTCGGGTCAGGCTTATTTCAAAACCGGATTGAGTCGAATCATCCCTAACTCAGTCTAACTCAACTCGATGCCCAGCTCTACCCCACCGAATTTGTGTTTTCTTTTTTTGGATTTTACAATGTTGAGAGGTATGTAACGAAGCCAGTAGACTTGGTGCTGGATGAACCAAATCTGCTAAAACTTCTTGGTGTGGTTCACCTGCATTTCATAATATTGTGATTTTTCAGAGTATCTTCATCTTGGTGAGGAGATGTGTGAATGAATTGGATGTCATATATAAACCACGGTGAGCCCAATACTCAACGAATGGTGAGCATTCCATCCCTACTCTTCCTTACACTATGGCCTTCTAAATTCTAGACCAACCCAATTTTTAGTTTTCGAGATGATCATGAAGCACCACACTTGATGGATGGTGTGGATCTCATGCACATTCTCCATTCGGATGGTTAGTTTTTTGGGTCTTGTGTAACTAGAAACAATGAAATACTGAATCCATTCATCAGTTAACAAGGCCTGTTTGGGTGCCACTTAAAAATGAGTTTACGAGATTGAATTTTCGGGCCGCAATTAAAAGTGTAACCAACAATTTATATAAACTGTTATGATAACAAAGATGACATGAATTGGGTCATTATTCATAGCTCAGTGGTAGACTAGCAAGAGTTTCAAGACTAAGGTCATAGGTTTGAGTACCCATTGTAGTGTGTGTGGGTGTGCCTGTGTGCGTGTAAAAATAAATAAATAAAATTTAAAATTTAAAAAACTAAAATGAGATGAACTCATTTTTAATTTGGCAACCAAACATGCCATAAGCGAATCGCAAAGTCTCACTAGCCACTGTACTTTTGAAATGTGGCATAGGGAAAGGTAGTTTACTGATAAATGGTCATGATCAAAGCACACATGCCACATCAATGATGGACGCAGACTAAAACTCAATCCGATCATTGCTAGTTTTGCCGTGCACCATCGGTCACTTTCGTTCTAAGTTGTAAATCGCCATCCATTTCAGGCCCCATACAAACGATTAGGTAGATCCACCAATATGAATTTTAGCAATGGCATTGATGATCCGCCGACTGTATAAACATGCCATACATGCAGTAGAGATGACTTGGGTCAGTCAGCATTTCATGAAACTCACAGATGCCCTTGGATTTCTAGAACAGATGGTCACCATAAATGGTCATTCACAAATGGTCATTCATGCACAACCTCACAACAACAATCGAATGTTCACCGAATCATAAGCTCGAAAAAAAATGGCAAAACGATTTCAAATTATATACACAGCTAATACATACCAACACCATACAATCAGAACCATTGATGAATCATCGGAGCGAGAGCGCTTAGAATGAAAGCTTGATGAAGACCAACACATGAAGGATCAATATATAGAGCACAAAGGAAGACCTCATGAGCATGAGCCTCTGCTGGTTTTGCATCCTGCCTCCGACATGCGGTCTGCCATGGGGTTCGACAATGTAGTCCGCAGAAGCAGATCCAACCATCAAACTATTTCTTCCAAGCCGATTCCTTGCAGCACTGACTTCCATACTGCCGTTCTCGAGCTGCCTCCGCAACCCGTTCAATCTCTCCAGCTCTTGCTCCTTAATATGGATTTCAGTTACCAATCCTTCTGCTTGTGCCTACATGGAAGAAAACATCCTTCTCAGTGCGAAAACACTGAAAATGAAAAAGCGAAAACACTGAAAATGAAAAAGCTTTCACACTTGGAGAAATGCTAGGTGTTTGTACATAGATCAAGGTTTGACAATCGCCACCCGGTGTACCTGTATTGGACATACAGACCCTTATCGGCCCCATTTTTTTTTTTAAGAAAATGGAAAAAATCTGGAACAATGTTAAATCCAAAAGAATAGGAAATCCTAGATCCTAGAATGAACATTCCACGTTCAAATTTAGTTAATACTTGGCCATTTTAAAAAAATAAAAATAAAAAAGGCAAAGAAATTCATTTTTATCTTCCTTTTTTTATTTTTTGAATTTTATGATTTTATACCATCTTCAAGAAATTCATATTTACATTTATGATTTCAAAGAAGAAATGATACGCGTGCGTGCACGCGAGAAATGCTCACACACAACTAGTTGTATGTCCAACTAGTTGGTATGTGGGGCACACCATGGTATTTGTATGACATCTTGCCCGTCTAACAAGGTTGTCCTACCCTGAAAATGGGATGCTCCAAAAATCAGGTTGATCCAACCAGGAAAACGGGATGCCCCACGTGAATGTGGAGTTTTTTGGGTGGTTGTCCATGGTTTTCTATGGCGTGACCCTCCTGATAGTTGGATCGGCCTGATTTTTGGGGCATCCCATTTGGGACAACCTTACAAGCTCATCATACAAACACCATGGTGGGCCCCACATGACAACTAGTTGGACATCCAACTGGTGTGTGAGCATCTCCCTCCCTCCATGCGCACGTGCGTGTGAGTGGGTTTTACCAACGTCCACACCTTCATAGGATGTTAGCAACATCCCCATACCTTATGAATGGCACATGGAGCAACACATCGTTGATCTGAACCATTCACTCTTCATTCAAACTACTGGGAGCAAGCCATGGTGCAAGAATCCTGCCGAAGCATGATCCTAACCCTTTGAATGGGGCCAATTTGTTACAACTGTCCATTGTTTACAAGCCATAAATCACCTTTGAATGGGGCCAATTTCTTACAATCGTCCGTTGTTTTGAGCCATAAATCACATGGTTAGAATTGTCAAATCAAATTATTACTTTAGAATTGACGCAGGGATGAACGTGATGAGGATAAATACTCCGAATCCACGGAGCTTCTCTGGACTCCTCACAGAGACTTCTCGAATCCACGAGGAAGAAAGTAGAAAATATAAATAAATTCTAATAAATTCGAAACTAATTAATTGATGAATAAAAATGAGTTCACAACCCTTTAAATAGGGATACCAAGCAATAGGAAAGAAATCGGAATCAAACTACAACTAAAACTCCTAGAATTCGCGACTTACTATAAATAGTAAACTTACTATTTATAGACGGTCGTGATGTCTACTAGTGCGCAAGGTTTTCGGCCAAAAATAGTAAGTGTCCTATTTGGCTTCACCAAACCGTTTTCCTAATTATTCTAAGCTCTTTTCACGTTGGGCGCAACTCCTAAAGCCCGACGGATGAAGAGTTATAATCAAACTAAAACTTACTATTTATAGTAAAAACGAAATTAAAACAGGGAAACGACCGTCAATCCAAGGGTTTTTCGCAATTCCGAGCGTCGTAACCCCGCGTAGCTGGGTTGGTTGGCTAAAGTAGCTCGTTCTACCCCAAAATCATATATTTTATGTCAGCTAACTCATTCCGGATTGTGAGATACGCCCGATTTAAGGTCTGATGGTCTGGATCACTTCTGTCGCCGACCGGGCCTTTTCTGATCCATCTTGGCCATGAAACTGTCCGCGACCCGCTCTACATCAAGAATCAGAAGAACTACAAAGTGGGATCTACTAGATGTTTCAAGATGATTATTGGACCTATTTTGTCTCTAGTCAACCTTCACTGTCTATTTTCATGCCATTGATCGGAAGCTTCGGATCACTTGATTGCATGACTTTTGCACCATGGCTTGCTCCTAGTTGTATGAATGAATAAATGAACAGATCGCATCAACAATAGGTCACCCTGTGTGCCATTTAATCAATTGCAAGTTTTTACCTCAATTTTGAAAGATTTTCAGAAATCCAAAGAAATGGAGGAAAACTCAATCTTCGTGGCTGAATCTTGCGTTTGTAGAGGTGTTTTGTTGATTTCATGGTCAAAATCGGACTCGGAGGGATGGAAAACCCTACATCTAGGTTTTTTTAGAGAGTTGCAAAAAAGAGAGTGAAAATTTCTATTGAACCTTTGTAGCGGACCTAGTCAGAAAGGCCACGACGCTCCCACTCGGCCCATATCGAGCAAGTCAGGCGAATTCGGACCAGTCAGGACAAGGCTGACCGATTCTGGCATAGTTTTGGCATACCGGCCTGGCAGTTCGCATGTCCCTTGGACGATACAGGTACGTATCCGGCTGGTTCCGGATGATACTTAAGCCTCGGCAAAGATAGATATCTTGAAGACGCAATTCATGGTATACGTGCCAACCTGGCACATGTGTGTGACATCTGGACAATTCATCAGGTAGTTCCATCCTGAACATGCACTTAAAAAAAATTAGGCTGGAATGTGACTGTTTATGTACGTTGAGAATAGACAGTCAATAATTCTTTCTCCAACCATCCATTTCAGAAAAGAAGTGTAGCCCACATGATAAGCGAACCAGCCTGATTTCTGGGCCAGGGAATGTTCAAGGTTCTCCACCACGTGTCATGAATGTCTATACAATCTACTCTCTCCCATGAATCACATCAGCATTCTTATTTTTTCTCTTTCTGATGGTTTCAAGATCATGCATGATGAAACTGACCTGCTTTGCTGCAAGTTGCTCAATCAAGCTGTGAAGCTGTTTATCCAAAATCTTCTCTCTTTGTGCTGCATGACAAGATTGGCATATAAGCTTAACATACACAACCCAACACTTATAAAGCTGTTTCTTCTTCAGATTGGCAAAGAAATGTAATGAACTTAAAACATACAGAAATCAGTGCAAGCAGCAAGCAACACAAGCGATTGGGTTTGTTATGAGTATGAATGAGAATAACCACAACTATGGATGTGCATATTTACATCTCTACACAAAGAACGCATGGATGAGACACCAGAATTTAACACGAAAACAATATCTTACACATTTTTCCAGTAGATTTTACCGGCAGGCCCTTATAATCAACGCCGTGATCAAATTAACATCAGGAGAAAACAACATCAGCTGTTTTCTTGGGATTTACAAAATCCTCAAGACTTCTAATTTTCCCAAGAAAGACCTTGACCAGTTCGAAGTCCCAAAAAGACTTTCTGAGTGGGTGAAATGACCAAATGCCCATCATCTATTTCTCTAAAGTGAAGTCGAGCACGTTGGCCCACCTGGCATGTGTATAAAGAACAATGCACACCACTTGAAAACCTCAATATAAACATGTGAACTGTAATTGGACCTGCTAGACTTTTTAGACATCTAATCATCAAGGTGGGGTGCACCTGTTGGACTCATATTGACCCCACAATGCTCAACTACATTTTTAAGGTGGAAAAGAATGAAGGGAACTTTGGCCGTTTCACCCCCAAAAGTTTGTTTCAGGACTTCAAATAAGTCAAGGACGTTATTGGGAAAATCAGACTTCTTGAGGATTTTCATCATAAAAATCCCATATTTTCACTATTTATATTAAAAAAATTTAATTTTTAAAAAATTAAAAAATAAAAATAAAAATAAAAATAAAAAACACCAATTTTGTAATGAGACTAACAGATTAACATCTAACCTACCAATTTACCAAATTAGCTCTTCAAAAATAATATCATGAGCTAGAATCGATTGTAGGGGATCATATAGCACGAAACTTCAAGCTAACGGTGTGTTTGGTTGTGCTAAAATATCATGATATTTTATGATTAATCAGTCGAATTTGGCACAAAAGATCATGAAATATCATGATATTTAATGCACCCAAACGGACCCAAGAGTACAATTTTATGTATTAATAACTACAGATTAACATGAATCTGACTGATATTATCAGAAAAATCACAATACCAATGAACTTGGAACCAATCAATGCGTGGACCTACCTGGTGAAGGCTGCCTCATCGAACTTTGTTGAATCTGTCCCCATTTTTCCTCCAACTCTTGGACCATCTCTTCCATAGAACTCTGGAAGTAGCAAAGAATATTATCAACCTTCTTGTCAGTCAATGATGTGATGAACATGACAAAGGATGCAAACTGACCAGTTCTTTTTTCTTGTTGTCTAATGCTTCTTGCAAGATGGTTTTTGAAGCTTCACTGTCTGCATGAGGTTCTCCTCTGGTTTTGGGATCATCAACAGATTCACCAGACTGACTGTTC
This sequence comes from Magnolia changhungtana, assembly GCA_030180095.1. Lineage (NCBI taxonomy): Eukaryota > Viridiplantae > Streptophyta > Magnoliopsida > Magnoliales > Magnoliaceae > Magnolia > Magnolia changhungtana. The sequence goes on from JASAUF010000229.1 coordinate 301,509, forward strand.
TTCTTTGTAGCTAGTGTTCTTTCCAGATCAGCTCTCAAAGACTTCTCTGTCAAGTCCATTTCCTGCAAGGAAGCATTATTCAATAACATGACAGATACTTCCGCAGACCATTAAAATCACCTCAACTGGCAACCCCTTCCCCTTGAATGGGAATAGGCTTAGGAGCATGTGGCTCAGTGGCTGCAAAAAAGCAAAAGAAGTCGTTGCACCCTCTCTCTAAATCGCCGGCCACTCAAGTACATGGTACGTGAACAGGAATGCAGTATGTTACTTCCTCCAATACATTGTACACTAGCAGTAGGATCATGTGTGTTGCTCCAGGGCATATTACCAAGTTTACTTCATCATCATCTAAGCATTATACCAGCTACTTAGGGTTGGCTACACAATACTGTTCCACCTTTCCACTCTATCAGGCACCATATCGTCTTCGTGTGAGTTGCACGAATATTGTTCCTATGTTTGTTGCAATTTCTCCACTAAATGAGTTTTTTTAGAAGGTTGGCACTAAACAGTGAATGTTACTATTGTAAATCTTGCATGTGTATTATATTCTACCAGTGGGTGTGGCACATGCAACTAACACAGAGAGATGAAGGAAGAGAGAAATAAGGGGAGAGAATATCTGAGCTCAAGTGGGGGAGAGAGGAAGTTGGCCACACAAGCTTTTTTGCAGGTAAAATATAAGCCGTTTGCTGGCTTTTGCAGGTAAAATCTGAGCCATCACCATTTGCTGGCTTTTGCAGCTAGTGGGGATTGCTTTGGAGGTAGATTTAAGAGTGGATAGATGCTTCTCAGTACACAGAGAGGAAGTTATTTGGGCTCTGTTGTGTAAAAGAAATCTCGAGGATGAAACCCTGATCCATAGCTCAAGTGGTAGGCTGAGTGAAAGATACCTCGTTTCAACACTCAGGTCTTGGTATCAATCCCTAGTGGGGGTGGCTAACAGTGAAGTGTGAACTGACAGTGGGGTGTACTAACAAGCTAACCAAAAAAAAAAAAAATCTCGAGGATGATGAGATCGTAGAATTACTGAATTTGATGGGTTTGCTATCTAAGGTGCATCCGGTAATGTCTGTGTCGGATTCGCTGATTTGGAGAGAAGATAAATCAGGTACCTTGTTGGTGAAATCCTTCTACAACCAGTTAAGTGGGATAGGGATCAATGAAGAGGAAAGTCTGACATCCTTTATATGGCAATACAGGGTTCCGCCAAAGGTAGTAGCGTTCGCTTAGCTTGTGGGGAGAAAGAAGGTGCTAACAGTCGATAATCTTCACAAGAGAAAGATGATTCTTCCAAACATCTACCTTATGTGCGTTCAGGATGAGGCATCGGTGGATCATCTTTTTATCCATTGGTTGTTTGCCAAAAGGTTATTGGATCGTCTTCAAATTATTTAGTGTAGGATGGGTGATGCCGGTTTCCATTGATTCCTTCTTTTTTATGTAGCATGGAGCCAGTGAAGGAAAGTCTGGGGAAAAAGTATGGCAAATGTGTCTACTAGCAGGTATCCGTTTCCTTTGGTTAGAAAGGAGTGATATATGTTTTCGGAACAGGAAGGGGAAAGAAATGGAGATCTTCAGTAGGGCTAAATATCATGTGATGGAGTGGGAGATAGCTTCAAAGGCGATTGATCATTTTCCGGATAGTTGGATTGAGTTGTAACCTTTTTTGGGCTTTGTAATTTTTGGCATCTTAATAAAATCATTAATGTTCAAAAAAAAAATTTATTTGAGCCATCCGACTAACACCAACCACATTTTCAAATTCCTAAAATATCCTTAACTTTATTTAAAATGTCTTACCACATCCCTAAAATATTCAAGGTCTCCATCTAAGAAAACTATTGCCAGGGCAAAAATCTCCAAGACCTACTCGCTTTATATATAGTAGAGATATGCCTAACATTACATAAATCAAAGTACATACCTCTAAATTATAAATTTAAATTTAAATTACTTAATCAATGATAAGAGTTTAAAAGATAATTTTGGGCTGGTAACATAGATGACCGATAATCCATTGCGGGAAAAAGTAGTGGATTGGCAATTAGGTAATATTGCTCCCAACTTAATCTGGCCAAAAACAAGCTTAAGCTCACTGTTATTGACACAGTAGTTGTGCCATTATTGAAGGTATTTTGAGATTTACAATGGACATTCTCATGCATGCTTATTTGTTTTCCTTTGTTATTGGGCATCTATACAAGGATAACCAAAAGCCCCTGAGTAAGCATCATTCATTGGATAAATACAGATGCATGCCTGATATGTGGATGATACAGCATGGGCACAGTTCAATGAGAACCCATTGTTCATACACTATTTATTTTGTACTATATTGAATGGTCACAGATACAGGTGTCAGAATCTGAAACAGCATAAAGTATCAGATGCGCCGAGCCCTCAGAAATATGATTTATCGATTAAATAATCTACTTTGATTAATTTAAAAATATATATTTTATAAATAAATAAACTTTAAAAAGGTCTATTTCAGATGGAATATGGAATAATTCCTCGTTAACAAAGTCGCCTTCTTTAATGAGAAATTATACTATACTTGGGTTACATTACCCATTTACAATTACATTATAATAATTGAAATATACGCCATGTGTACCATAAGACGCATGTATGTGATCCCTCATAGTCAACCAGAGTATCACATATATATTATTGCCTCTTTTTCTAAATTTCTGCGGCTGGGAGAGAAAAGGCAGCACTTGCAACAGAAGCTAGACAACACTTGCACAAGGCGAAAACCTTAATTGTTCCCTTTGAAATGAAGAGAAATATTATAATATCATCATTTAAGACTTATCCCAACTAATTGGGATTGGCTACATGAATCATGTTCCGCCATTCCACTTAACTTCAATTAGACCATAGGTCATTTAGTCTTTGTTTACTGCATCTATCCAGCCCAGAACCAAGGTATTCAAAAACAGTTATCTTACAGCCATACGTAACGGTAACACTAGGAACCACTATGCATTACAGGGTTGTAACGGCCGTTACAGTGCCAACACAGTTTTTTTTAATGGTTGTAACCACTATTATGGCCCGTATCTTAATAGTAATTACAGTGGCCATTAAGGCCACTATTACCGTTATTAAATACCTTGCCTAGAACTCTTTTACTTGGTGCACGGGATTAAGATGTATTGCAATGGATTGAAATGCCTTTTTGCAATTAATGCTACTGGCAGTGGATTGTCTCCCATTCTATGAGATTCATCCTATTTCATCTCGTGTTTGTGTCATCTACCTGACATGGTGTAATGCCTTCTTTTGATTCCATACCACGTTTGGGAAAATGTGGAATTATAATCAACGGGCCACATTTCACAACTAATGTCAGTCACTTGTACGCATATACAACTGGAATGTCACGTGTAAAGGGCACATATGAATAGACAGCGTAGATCATGGTGTGCTGTAAAGGCCATTACATAAAGGTAACAATGGAAACCATCACACGTTATAGGTCATAAAGGTTGTAACAGCTGTTACAGAAAAAATGACTTGTAAAGGTCATTACAGCCCCCATAACGGCCCGTTACGCCCCTCATAAAGGCAATGACGGCCCCACAACAGTCTATTACAAGGCCGATATAGGTTCTTTGGATTTTTTTCAAGAGAGAGAGAGACCATAACGACCGTTACGGGGGTCATAACAACCATTACAACCCGCATCGTAAAGGTAACGATAGTTACCATTATGACCACCGTTACCATTACGATATATCTTAGCGTGGATAAAACACACACATCAACATGGGGCCCACAACTGTAGTGGAAACACGCACATCAACATGGGGCCCACAACTGTAGTGGATTTTGAAATCCACTGGAAATCCTATACAATACACAATTGGCATTGGAATATGTGATGTCAGGATTCACATAAACCTTCTTGTTGATATCAAACACTGGAGGGAATTTGCACATGATATCCCACCCAGTGTTCGAGTTGTCGATGGATTGCCTATCTGAAGGAGATCCAACCCAGTCTGCATCAGAGAATCCTTCCACTCTAAGGTGTCCATTTCTTTTGTAGAGAGTTCCACAGCCTGGGGCACCCCTTAAATATGCAGAATACAACTTCCATACGGGATACACGAGGGGCTTACATAAATTTCTGAATTTTCAGCCTTTTAATCTGATTCCATACTTCAAAACTAACCGTAGATTGCATATTGGATGAAAGATGGCCCACTTTATCCCATCACGTGGGTATAATGCAGAAACAGGCCTTACACACCCTTGTTAAACATTATTTCACCACCCATTGCATGGGGGTAAAACAACCAGAAGAGATTAGGTTAGGTCAAACCCTAACACATTAGGGTTTCCCACTAGGGAGAATGGGAAAAAAAGGTAAGATGAAGAAGTGAGAGATCAAGACGAAAAATGGATCAACATAGCTTTGATACCATGTTGATTTTGGAGAAAAAGAAAGAAAGAAAAAAGATAAGAAAAACGTGAGAGAGAGAGAGAGAGAGAGAGAGAGAGAGAGAGAGAGAATGGGATGCTCTAGCAGCCCTACATGTCCCACCACTTGTTTTATTATATCGGGGTTTTCATTTAGAAAAAGTGAAATTACAATAATACCCTCAATAATTTAGAACCACCACCAAAGAGCCAAAGGCTCCTGTACACATGCCGCCAATACATAAAGACCGAACCCAATCAAGATGACCACACATGTGGACACATCACATGTGGACACACATGTGATCACGTCACATGTGTCCACATGTGTGAGCACGTCACACGTGTGATCATTCTAACAAAAAGCATTACGGCCCGTATCATAGTGGCCATAAAGCTGGCTATTACGGCCTTTATTGAATACCTTGCTCCTAACAATTTTGCAATATTTATTTCATCATTAAAAACTTTTTAGAAACTAACTAGACACCTAGCATTCCCATGACTGTACTTGTATTACTATAAGGGTGTCTAAAGTTGGGCATCCCTCTTTGAAACATGTTGCTATAATTGTCTTTTGCATCATAGCCAGAATTGTCACATGGAAAGATAGTTATCTCTAAGATGGTCGTGGAACTACATACTTCTATTTTCTCCAGTTTGCTAGTCTACCCATCTGCTTAAAATGTATTATAGAGTACTATGACATTGAAAAAGATGCAAAGACAAACACTGGATGACAAGAGGAGGTTCAAATCAACAGGTCATACAAGGTTTCCAATTCTAAAAGATGGAAACATAGGTTCTAGAAAGATGAACCTTAAATTACAAGCATCTCGCCAAAAGAGAACTATTCCATGAGAAGAACATGCTAATGCTAGACTTAGTTGTGGAGAGAGAGAGAGAGAGAGAGAGAGAGAGAGAGAGAGAGAGATGTGATTCAAGCATTTAATTTCATCAGCAAGTATCAATGTTTATTAAAATCGTACGATTTATATCATATCGTATGAGTGTACAATTCAAATCATACACCCAAATCACAAATCCTAAATAATCGTATGAATCGTACAATAATCGTATCAAATCGTACGAACCGTAAGATAATTGTAGACTACGTAAATGGGAGCAAAAAATACTTTAAAAATTCAATTTATTATTATGTTCTATTCAAATTTTCCTTTTCTTTGTACCCTTTTGCTCATAAAATATGAAAAAGGCTCTCTCCTATTAAAAATGTCCTACTTTTTTCTTTTGGGGATTTTGATATTGAAAATCTCAAAATAAAGAAATCAAGATATCTTTTTATTCACAATGGAATTCAATGTCATGTTTTCTAACATGATTCTACACTCAAGAAAGGTACAAAACAAAATTTTAAGGACTTATATTTTTTTAAGGTAAATTTTTCAAAAGACAACAAAAGAAAACAAAGGAAAAGGATAGATCCTTTACTATCATGATGTGTATACCATATACATTTTCTCAATTGATAATATCATGATATGTATTACTTTTGATGCAGGACAATTAACCACTAGCTCTAAAAGCTCAAATTGTTACAGTATGGCGAATTAATCCCTTTATCTCCTAGCCTAGGTCCCACATCTCATGGATTAGGACCTCGGCCGAAACCCTCTCGTGGGCTCGTGGGCCCCAAATCACATGAGCTGCCTACCTCGAGTGTGTCCCCGCATCCCACGGGCTACCCCACTCGAGCCTCGTGTGAAATGCCCCTACATTAATCACCCCCGGTGAGGAGTCTCGAACACGAGACCTCCCCCATGGGCCCCAAATCACATGAATCACCCACCCCGAGTGTGTCCCTACGTCTCACGGGCTACCTCACTCGAGCCCGATGTGGAAATGCCTCTACATTAATCACCCCCGGTGAGGAGTCTCGAACACGAGTCCTCCCGCTCTGATACCAATTTGATGCAGGACAATTAACCACTTGCTCTAAAAGCCCAAACTGTTAAAGTATGGCGAATTAATCCCCTTATCTCATAGCTCAGGCCCCACATCTCATGTGTTAGGACCTCGGCCAAACCCCCCTCGTGGGCTCGGGACCCCCAAATCACATGAGCTGCCCACCCCGAGTGTGTCCCCACATCCCACGGGCTACCCCACTCGAGCCCGGTGTGAAATGCCCCTGCATTAACTTTTTTGGTACATGTTGATAATAAATGGATGATTGATGGGTTTTTAATCTTTTATGATTTACATATACCTTTTCATATGTCTTTTAACATTTTTTTTGTGAATTTGAATAAATCTTACGATTTGCGATTCGATACGATTCAACCCTATTACGATTTGCGATACAATAACGATTTTGACAACATCGGCAAGTATGCTTCTAAACTATCATCAATAAATTTTTTGGGAAAAAAATAGTAAATTTTAACTGGGATAATTGATGAAAGTCATATGCTGATATGTGATTGTAGAATAGAAATCCACAAGTAGATGGAAACAAATATAAATAAATATACGTAAGACAATTGTGTAAAGGAAACTGTTAGCAATAACATACTCTCAACAATTATTTAGGTCCAAACAAATGATGAACAGGAACCTTTAACTATGGAATACAGAACAATTTTAGAGCAATTTGATCTTCATATACCTTTAGCTTATGCTGCAGTAGATCTGCTTCCTGCAACTTCTCCTCAATTTTCTTTTGGCAATTCGATATAGCCTTTTCATATGCGACATTTTCTTCTTGAAGTGTAACCTCTCTTAATTGTGCCTAGCAAAAAAGGGGGGAATACCCAACAATTAAGTATATAGGGAGAAGAACACAGCATACTGGTACATAGCCACAATTTTTAGCCAACCTCAGGACCAAAACATATTTTGACCATGAAATACATATAAAATTTCACTCATTACATTATGGCGTATTTTGTAGAAACCTATTCTCAATGGTAATTAAAATCATAAAGATGGAATCATTGCAAATTTAAGAATTTAGCAAATTTTAATGGTCCAAATCAAGCAAACATCTATTGATGAGATGTTAGGGTGACCATCATCATCATCACCTCAGCCTTTATCCCAACTAATTGGAACTAGCTGCATGAATCATCTTCCGCCATTCCACTCTATGACCATATACTCGGTTAAACCACAGGTCATTAAATCTTTTCTTACTACCTCCATCCACACCATTTTGTGCCTTCCCCTTGCCCTTTCTAAAGCCTTCAAGTTGAACGAACTCACTCCTAACTAATGCAATTCTTCGTCTCCGTTCTGTCCCTCTTCTTATTACCTATTGGTGCTTCTCCTAAATTCCATCAACAGCATTCATTTCTAATTCTATCCCCCATCGTCTTGCCACTCATCCACCTCAACATCCTCATTTCAGCCACACTTATCCATCCTACCAACATTTTGTCCCATAAAGCATTTTTGGTTTTATAGCTATCTTTTCAATTACAACATTCTGTCTCATAAAGCATTTTCGGTCTAATTGGTGTGAGGCAACCACATAGAACTCTAGAGGTGCATGTCCACTTTATCCACTTAGCTCTAATTCTATGAGCAACATCCTTCTCTATTCCTTTGCTCTCATGAATTATTGACCAAGATACTGAAAATGGTGATTTTGGGGTACCTCTAGGTCAACAATCTTAATTAATTCCCCACAGGTGCAAGTTCAATTCCCCTCTCAGTGCTTTTACGCAATACGCATGGTCTGCGGGTGATTCGATGCATCCGCATGGAATAGTCTCGCCTTAATAAGGGGCGAGGACACCTTATTGTCATTTAAAAAAATATATATAATAAAATAAAATAAAATAAAAAATCTTAGTTAATTCCAAGTTTCCCCTCCAACTATCAGTAGCATTGCCATTCATATACTCTATTTTGGTCCAACTGATTTTAGAATCTTTAGATTCTAAAGCTTTTGTCTATAGTTCTAGCTTTGCGTTTACCGCCTCCCTTGTCTCGTCAATCAAAACTATGTAATCTGCAAACAACACGCACCATGGGACCTCTTCTTGTAAATGACTCATTAAATTGTTGTCTATAACAAATGCAAAAGGATACAAGCTCAACATCGGCCCCTAATGTAAGCCTACAGTAATTGGAAACCCATTTGCCCTCTCCACTAGTGGTCCTCACATTTGTTACCGCGCCCTCATATATATCTTTATTTCTTAATCATATCAATATCTCCTCTTGAAACTCTTTCAATCACATTCGTTACCACCTCCCTCATCTCGTCAATCAAGTGATAACTTTTAGTGCGGTTCGCTACAAAACATCTCGATGCGTTACTTACTTTGTGTTGGGACTTTAGAGTTTGAATTTGTGGCCATGTATCAATGATCTAATCCGTTTATATGATCTGCATTACCATGTTCTTATCAATGATCCAACCATAACAAATTGCTTCTTATTTCTCCAAGTGACCAAGTTCCCGTGAACAAAAGCGCAATAACCCTATGCAGATTGTTGACCACTTACCAACCAACCCAATCAGCAACAACATATGCAGAAATGAAAAGATGACCATCAGGAGCATAGAGAACATCACGGCCTAAATAAGCCTTCAAAAATCGAAGAGTCTAATGAACGACTTTCATATGAGAGGCACATGGAGAATGAATAAACTGGAATAACACCCACAAACGAAAGTGCAATAACCCTATGCAAAGTGTTGACTACTAATTGACCCAACACAATCGGCAACGTAAGCGAAAATGAAAAATAAAATAAAGACCATGAGAAACATAGAGAACATCACAGCCTAAATAAGGCCTTTGAATATCGAAGAGTCTGATGAACAACTTCCACATGAGAGGCACGACATCCTAGAGAGGCTCCCCCTCACATGGCGTTAACTTATGAATAACTTCTATAGGAGAATCGACTAGTTTAGCACCTAAGAAACTGCTCTCACAAACTTAGGGCATACTCGTGTTGAGAACTAGGGGTGCACACGGGTCGGTTTGGTCCGGTTCTAGGGTGAAACCGGAACCGAACCGTTCCTAACGGTTCTAGGATATTCGGAACCGGAACTGGACCGTTGGCACCCTAGAACCGAACCGGAACCGAACCGTTAAAACCGGTTCGGTTCCAGATCGGTTCCACGATTCTGGGCTTTGGTTCTTGGTTCTAGGTCCATCTTAAAAAGCTCGTGCATGGCCACGCTTGCTACGCAGGCACTCGGAAATTATACACCTTCGGTACAGTAACAGAATCCATATAGAGTAAATCATGCGTGGACACATGTTTGTTGAACTCAGGCCATTGGATGCTTTTCATTTTAAGACGATTTAACTTGAATTGCTTGTATGGAAAGTATTGCAATTTCTAAATCAATTCCTTAGTGCATGTGTATCATCCATCACCCTCTGCTAGAGTATTTTACTCATCGAAATCATCAACCAACAATCCTAATCAACAACCGAGATTTTATCATCCAAAACCAGCCCAAAAATCATACAGAAAGAAGTCTATGGTGATAGTTTACTGTCTTTTAAATTGTGGTGTTTGTTTCATCCACCGTTAACTTAACCTACATTGTCTCAATCCAGACCGTCCAAATTGTAGTGCGGATGGAGTTTATTCTCGGGATGCACTGATAAAATAATCCAAACCATCCAATTGATGGATATCAAATGGACTGTTAAAAATAAACTGTCCAACTGTCCAGATTCAAACTAGTGAAATCAACAGCTTAAGATTGTTCAATCAGTTAGAATTTGAGGGATATGATCAATCCATAATGTGACCCGAAATTTGGACGATTCAAATTAATGTGAGGTTATCCCGCATGCACATCGGATAAGACATCACAGCTTAAAAGTGGTGGTGAACTAACACCATAGCCTAACTCCACTATATATCTTCTTCACTGCTCCACCTCACCTTTATTTCAAAAAATCGCAACGATCTGAAAATTCCTTCCCGTTGTAGCCCTTTCGTCTCCATTTTCACCCATTTCTTCCCATTCTACCCTCCTTGCAAAAAAATCAAAGCTCCCTTGCCGTAAAAAAATGGCGATCTTCTCACAGAGCTCAAATACATGGATTTTCTCTATCAAAGCTCTCCTCCTCTCGACTCTAGTTCTATCCGCAGCTCTTGATGAATTTATTTCACAAGGTGAGCCCCACCTGGAAAATAAATTCGGTTCCAAGTTCGGTTCCACAGTTCGGTTCTACGGATCGGATCCACGGTTTGGTTCTACGGATCGGTTCACGGTTCAGTTCGGTTCTACGTACCCCCAAACCGAGAACTGAACCAATGTAACCGGTTCTTTGATTTTTGGAACTGGAACCGGTGCACTCTAGAACCGGACCAAATCGGACCATTTGGTCAGTTCCGGTCCGGTTCCACGGATCTAACAGTTTAATGTGCACCCCTATTGAGAACAGGGTATAGAAAAATGGTTATGTAACGGCCAGTAACAGTGGCAACCATTACATGTTATGGGGCTGTAACAGGCATTACAGAAAAATGGCGCGTAACAGCCTGTCATAAGGCTAAAACAGTTTTTTTTTTTCAAAAAAAAAAAAGCCGTAATGGCCATTGCCATTACCATTATAGAATACCTTGGTTGAGTGACATAAGTCCCTCTTCTCCCTTGCCACTTCAATACCAGTGCACCCATGTCCCTGGTAGAAATCATTTGTCCCAAATAATTCTAGAATTCAGAGTGATGCAGGACAATTAACCACTGGCTCTAAAAGCTCGAACTGTTAGAGCGTGGCGAATCAATCCCTTTATCTCATAACCCAGGCCCCACATCTCATGGGTTAGGACCTCGGCCGAACCCCCCTCGTGGGCCCCAAATCACATGGGTACCACCTCACACGGGTGGGGCCCACCCCGAGTGTGCCCCAGCATCCCACAAGCTACCCCATTGAAGTCCGGTGTGAAAATGCCCCTACATTACAGAGTATTGACACTTCATCATTCCATATAACAATGATATCATCAACACACATTGGAAGAACAACAACGCTTTCGCTTGTTCATTCAACAATATCAGAACCATTTTTCAGTTTGAAAGTATACCAACGCTCTATCTCTCTTGTCAGCCATCTATCTTTAGGACACAAATGGAACAGCTAAAATTGTCTGATCAGGGACATTTTCTATTCATTCTCTAACAACGTTCGGACACAACAGACCAATGTTCCGGATTATGTGACCATGGGCCTCATTCACCGGAAGTGAAGAACTCATTATCTTCCAAGGACTAGACAACTATGTTAGTTCTGCACCATTTACAAAATGGCGGTGACTCTTCAACCGTACACATGACATAGTTGTATGCCAATCCAGACCATCCAAATCACTGGCCCAACTGTGGATGGAGCATAGCTGAAAATTTGCACTGAGAAGACCATATTAACCATTTGAATTTTTAATTTTTTATTTTCTCCTTCAAATGTAGACCACTCACCATTTTATTTCTAACCATCCATTTCATAGCCATTAATTGGATGGTTCGGATCGCTTAATCAGCATGATTTTGAAGATAATAACCCCATCTACAATGAGACCCGCAATCTAGATGGTCTTTGGATAGCTTTAGATCCGTGCCACGATCGAGGAGGATCAGTCACCACCATTTTTTAAATGGTGACAAACTAACAAGGGAAGCTAGCATGTGTCCACGGTGGAGCCCATGGGATTACCGATCTGAATTCAGATCATCACATCCGTTGGATGCATCAGAAATTGAGGAGAAGAAGAAAAGAGAGTGGGATCTGACCTGTTGGCGGGTGGTGGAATGAGAATTCAATTGGAGGGCGAGAGCGGCGTTGGAAGCGAGGGAGTGAGCGTGGAGGTGGGGCAGACGTTGGGAGATGTGAGGGGGAGGGATTCTCAGCCGTAGATCTTGGATGGAACGGCGGAGGGAAGCAGCCCTCTGTTCGAGTTCTCGGGCGTACTGCTGCTGCTCGGGCGTGAAAACGACGACGGGGAACGGTCGATCCTTTCCGTCTCCGTGCTCGTCGTGACCACCGCCACCCACTACATCTGCAGCCCATGCAAGCAAACCAGCCATCTCTCTCTCTCTCTCTCTCTCTCTCTCTCTCTCTCTCTCTCTCTCTTCTCTCTCTCTCTCGGGAGGAGAACAGGTATTCCTTTGATGCTCTGGTAGAGAGTGAAGGATGATACGCAGGCACTTACAAATTACTTTTGAATAGGCCTCACCCACGGGAGTCAGCTTCGGTAGGGCGCGGTTTGGGTGGATCCCTAACTGTGGGGCCCACACCGAGGAAACGTATTGGCTACTCCCCTGCCACCAGCCCGGTGGCTGATCGTCGGTGCTCTGTAGGCCCCACCATTATGTATGTGTTTCATCCATTTTTACTGATCATTTTAGGGCTTGATCCTAAAAAATAAAAGGGATATAAATCTCAGGTGGACCACACCACAGGAAAACAATAGTGATTGGATATCCACCATTAAAATCCTCCCAAGGCCCACTGTACTGTTTATTTAACATCCAATCTGTTGATTAGGTCATACAGACCCAGATGAAGGGAAAAAACAAAGAAAATCTTGATTTAAAACTTTTATAGCCCCCAAAAAGTTTTTAATGGTCTATATTCATTCAACACTGTTTCCTATAATGTGGTCCACTTGATATTGGGAAATATCTCATTTTTGGTATCGTACGTTAAAATGATCTATAAAAATAGATGAACGGCATGCATGAAACACATACATCATGGTGGGGCCCACAGAGCACCGACCACCAGCCATTGGGTGGTGGGAGGGGGAGTACCCATCCGTTTCCCCCACACAGGCTATCCATTTTGACAGCTCGCTTTACCGCACGATCCCAAAAATGAAACAGATCCAAATCTTAGGTGGACCACGACGCAGGAAGGAGTCGTGATTGAATCCCCACCATTAAAAATTCATATGGGCCAACGGAATGTTTATTTTCCATCCAACCTGTTGATAAGGTCACAAATACTTGGATGAGGAGACCACACAAATATCAGCTTAATCCAAAACTTTTGTGGCCCATGAGGAATTTTTACTGGTAAATTACCACTGTTTCATGTAATATAGTCCACTTAGATTTAAATCTGATTTATATTTGGTATCTGTAGGCACCCCATCTAGGCTGACCTCTCAAGAAGGCTAAGAACCATGATCACACCTTGAATCAAACCCAAATCTCACCTTAAACCTAACCCTCACCTAAGAACCTTAAAAACCTCCAGACCAAGACCCGAAATCTTGATTCAAGCCATTCAGCCCACGCATGACCCCAGCCTGTACCCTATACCTTGACCAGAACCTCTTTACCTAAGCCGAAACTCATCTGTCCCAACCAGAAGTCACCGTGCGAGCCCGCATGTTAGGCAAAGCCCGCACGCACAAAACCGGCTTAAACGGACGCCGGGCGGTAGTCTAACTACCTCCAACGGCAGTCTGACTACCGCCAGCGACACTCCGAGTACCTCCACATGAGGCTCGCGTGTGGACAGCTGTCCCAGCGTCTAAAAGTCAACTTTCCTTTGAATTTACCCCTCCAAATCTCACTATTTACTATTTTACCAGCCCCTTTAGCCAATGAGATCACGCTACGTGGCGCCTCTCTCCTCTCCACCAATCACCATGTGTCACATCAGCATTTACCCCCCTCTTGTCCTCTATTTACCAAAAAACCATTGAAAAGGGCGATAAATAGTCATCTCCCCTTTCATTTTCAAGGCACCAAGGAGAAGCCACCAAGGGAGGGAGAGAGTGAGAGAGAAAGAAAGGGAGGAAGAGAGTGAGGGTGAGGAGGTGCTCCCAATCCTCAAAGTACAGATTTTTCAGCCATCTTCTTAGCCCACTCCTTGCCTTCCTAGCCATCTTAACCCCCTCAAACTAGCCTAGCTGATCATGGTTCAACACACATCCTAGCTTATTCAAGAATTAAGCCAAAGATCCATTTATATACAAGCATTCATCATAACATCTACTCCCTTCTCAACCCCCCTGCTTCTCTAGATCTCTAGTCAACGTATGCTCTGTGACTTGCCATGCATCGGATCCTGTCACATCAGAAATTCCTAGTGATCTAGTCCACTTTTCTTATCTATTTGCATAAGCATCATCACATCCGCCCTCTAGACACATTGTCGGACGTATGCTCTGTAGCCTGCCGAAATCTCGGATCTTGCTACATCAGAAATCCACGTGTGACTAGTCTCATCATGACCACAACATCATCATTATCCCTTGAGATTATTTTACCACACTAAGTAGAGACCGTACATTTGTGCGGGCAGAGAGGGTGCCTAACACCTTCCCTCTTTGTAACCGAGGTCCCTTACCCGGAATCCCAAATCGTAGACCAGGAGTCAATCTAAGGTAGGAGAATCTTCGGATTTCTCCAACCTTACGTATTCCGTGGGTTCTAGCCGACCGCAGGATTCTGAGTAATATTGGCTAGTGGCGACTCCAACAATCACAAATCAGCTTAAGCACCCCCCACCATCATCACAACAACACTTTTTACCAACGTGGGCGCCGATTCGATTTTCAGTGTCTACAGAATGGTGACTCTGCTGGGGATTTGCTAGCTCGCACTAGCTGAGACCCGACTCGACAACGTGTGGTACTATAATCTCAAGGGACATCATCACTGCATTCACAAAAAAAATAATAAAAAAAAAAAAAAACATTTTTGGCTTACACTTACTTGGGCAAAGATTCGAACCATGACCACTCGATCCCTCGCAGCCATGACTTCTCAAGCAACCCATGAAGAAGAGCATCCCAACCAGCTCCTGAAATATCCGCACTTGCACCCGCACCCATACCTATACCCGTACCCTTACCAATAGCTCCGACAGATTTGTCAACCAACGTCACCACACAAGAGCTACTACTTCGAACAATGCAAGAGCTGCTACTTCGCCTAGTGCCAAGTGTCACACCGAATACACAAATGACCCAGCCTAGTGTGCAGAACAGCTCACTATCTCAGACTCCTTTTGCCTTCTCTCTCATTCCTCCAGCAAATCCTATACTCCCTCTCCCAGAAGAATCAGCACAAGATCAACAACAGCAGGCAATCAGGAGCAACCCTCCCCCACATCTCTACTCAACACATCACAACAATCCAGTTACAGTACATGTAAATCACAGACAAGAACTGGCCGATGCCCATGAAGGGGGCCAGTTTCGAGTCCAGCTCATTCCCCCTAACGGGAGTAACATTCCAGAGATGGCAGATACCCCAGGCGGGAGCCATTTTTAAACATCTCACCCTCCTCCGAAAGGGAGTAGTGTTCAATTCCAGCTACCTCCCGCCACCGGGAGTCCACCGTCTTTCCATCAAACCCCCATTCTCGATCCATATGAAGGAGAAGCAGCACAGGCCCTACAGCAAGGGGCAAGATATCCGCCGCAAAATAAGTCAGAGATTGAGGAGTTACGAGAGCAGCTACAAATGGTGCAAAATCAGCTTCAAAGACAACAATGAGTGGATCACCCATCCACTAAGTTCAGGGACCTCTGTCCCTTCCCAGATGCTCGGGTACCATCAAACTTTGAGGTAGCAAAGTTCAAAAGGTATAACGGTAGTGGGTGCCCCACAGCACATCTAAAAGCATTTTGTGGGGAGCTCATTGCGATAGCAGGGAATGATGAAGCCTTAATACGGCTTTTCCAGAAATCCCTTAAGGGTAACGCTTTGGATTGGTACACCTCACTAGATAGCCACCAAATCAGAACCTGGGAAAAGCTTTCCCAAGCATTCAGTGACAGGTTCTCATACAACCTGAACATGGCTCCAAGGAGAGCTGACTTGGCTGCCCTGAGGCAAAAAAGCGATGAGTCTTTATCAGCATATGTAGGGCGATGGCGAGCCATGGCGGCTCGAATGAGAAACCCCATCGATGATGAGGAACAGATATCCATGATCGTACATTCAGCAAACCCCAACATTTCAGGATATCTGATCTCATACCCCTACGCGAACTTTTCTCAATTCATCCGAGCTGGAGAACAAGTAGAAGCTGGGATCAGGGCTAGAACCATTTCTCCATGGCCACATCAGACCCCCTCAATCAAAAGAAACAAAGTCGAGAGGAAACCTATGGGATATGGGAATGGAAACAGCGCCGCTCCCACGCAGCGTACTACCGAAGTTAACAACATCATCGCTAACACTCAAGGCAACCATTATGCTCCACAACCAGAGCCACGACAGGACAGGCAATACCAACCACAGCCAAATAGGCAGTACCAAACCCAGCAGGGATATCAGGCACAACCGTCTCAACAACAACAGCCTAGGGGAAATGCGCAAGGTCCATACAAGCAGGGAATGTTAGGGAGGAAGTTCACCCCGTTAGCACAATCATACAGCCAAGTGCTGACAATGCTCATGCAAAAGCAACTGTTGACACCCCTCCAGGCTCGACTTCCACCTAATCCCTTGCCTCCCGGTTACAATGAAAACCAGTATTGCGCATATTACCAGGCTCCTGGCCATCTAACGGATCGCTGCTTCACTTTGAAACATGCGGTCCAAGATTTGATCGAAAGCCAGAAGATTGCGATCACTCCACAGGCCAACAATACACCTCAAGCCAACATTCTCCAAAATCCTCTGCCATCACATCAAGCAGGACCCAACACATCCAGCACCTCTACCATCAATCACATTGAATGAGGGCAACCTACATACTCCTCTCCACATCATTCCATCCAAGCAATCATGCCCAATACAGCAAATCGGACATGGGGATACCAATAGGCGCCATCACTTAGACCACAGGTGTTCCTTGAAGTAGCACCAGTTACTCAACCTCTCATATTTCTTGAAGCAACGCCAGCATTTCAGTCTCTTGACTTTGGAAGCAGCACCCAATAGGTCACACTCTCAGCATCTCGCCTCTCAAGGGGCACATTCAACTTCATCCCCAGTACATCCAAAATGGTCGAATTCTCAACCCATTGTTCTCCCGATAGGTCTCCCTAACCTAACCCTGCCCACCTTGCAAGGGGCACCCTCAGTTCAAGCCCCGCAATTCCTGATGCCTCACCAACTGGCACACGCCCAGAGGATCTCTCCCCCCACATCAAAGGAAAGAAGAAAAATTCATGGCCAAAACTAATCAAAACTTGGCGGCACCTCAGGAGACATCACTAAGTCTACCACAAATTGTTCCAACAATAACCCCTCAGCCTCAAGAACCATTGGTATACTTGGAAGGAAGAGCGGTTCCTTCCTATAACCCGAAAGCAATCCCATGGCACTACCTAGAATGCGATGAAGTGGGTAACAATGGGAGATACCTCAGGAGAGATAGTCAGAACTCAAAAGAAACCTGGGGAATTTTGTCGGGAACCACTAGTAAAACTGACGCTGCTTATGACATAGCAGCCCAACTCAAAACCATTCCCGCACAAATATCCATCTGGGAACTCCTATGCACGTCAAGGTCGCATCGAAAAATCTTCGCGAGGACCTTGAATGATGCCCATATCTCTCCCAACGTACCCCCCGAAATGGTGGCAAGTATGATTGGTCAACTTCTCGCACCATGAGTCATCACCTTCTCTGACGATGAGCTACCACCTGAGGGTCGTGAGCACAAGCGCTCACTAAACATAGTGGCCCACCACAAGAATTTTAAGATCTCACTTGTGCTCATTGATAATGGATCTAGTCTCAACGTTTGCCCTTTAAGGATGGTTGAACGGTTAGGGATAGAACCATCTTCCTTCAGATCCAGCACCATGAGTGTCAGAGCCTTCGATAATTCCCGAAGGCAAGTTGAGGCGGAAATTGATCTAGAATTACAAATTGGACCAGACATGACCCTTGTCACATTCCATGTAACAGCCCGAATTTTTTCCAACCTGGGGTTAGACGTCCTTAGGCAATGGGTCAATCCTAACACCTTATGAACCTTTCAGAACTCAATCCCAAAGTCTACAACTGCATTTGGACCCATTTCCTTCACAAATCCCACCCTTCACCACCTTGATCTTCCAATTTTCCTAAGTACTTTCACCCTAGACACTATCTTAAACTAGCTAAGCAGTATAACTTGGATCACTCTATATACAAACTACAAAGGACTAAGTACCACCTCAGACAGAAATCTTATAGGACTAAATCCTTTAGAAATGAGATAAAGTAACTAAGTGCTAAACTAGATTAGCTACGAAATCCGTTTGAATCGCTTTAAATACTATCTGCAAGACCCAAAACTTGTAGAATCATTGACGCTAGGTTACCCTAAAATCTAGGATCAAGCTCATTACCCGGCTGCTCTCGGGAGCATCTCGAAACTTCGTATCAGTTCTAGACCGCACATCAGGAGTCCGAATAATTCGAGGTTAAGGACTTAGGACTGCCTCGTTGGGCTTGACAACCATCTCGGAAATCAAATCCAGATAGTGTCCCACGGCTGTTCGCTTGAGTCCGGAGCGAGAGAGTGTGAAAACACTTGTTTCTTTCCAAAATAAATATCTTGAATAGTAATCTGAGACTTGTCGCTTGCGGGTCAGTATTAAGCAACCTGACCGTCAAAATCTAACCAAATTACACCCTCGGATTAGGAAAAATTTCATACACATTTACATGTACTCGGAATCTCTGATCGAGATCCGCTGACCGTTGAACTGAAACTGGCCCGCCACGCGTGATCTGAGAACCCTACTGGAACAAAAACTTAATAAAACCTCGATCCATAGTTTGTGAGCTTGAGTCCGACTTTTGCCTCAAGGAGGCCCGCCAGAAGTCCTCCGTTGAGCTGAAACCAGCCCGCTTTGGCTATAACCCAAGTATACCTTGACCTTGGGTCTATTTTGGTGAAGTTTTAGGCTATATAAGGACCTTAAACCCTCTCCCATTTCAGCCATACGAATTTGGATTCGAGAAAGAGAAAAGAGAGAGAATGTGTGGGAGTTGTGGGAGGATCTCCCTGCCGTACTTCCATGCCGCTCCACGAGCTCCACCGCTCCGTTCTAATCGCTTTCCCGGCGATTCCAGCTCCGTTTCTAGGTAAGAAACCGTAACCCTAATCTGTTTTAGGGTTGTATAGGCTGTAGGTTATGAAATAGCTAACCTATTTCGTTCTCTAGGTTGCCAAACTCCCGTATACGGAAGCTTAGCGAACCTATCGACTCCGTTACGATTCTACGACAAAAGGTGAGGACTTTAGGTGTATAGGTTACGGTTTTCAACGCTTTCAATGTCAAATAATGATATATTCATGATCTCCATGCAATTGCACATGTACAAAGTGCTTTCTGTTTCCTGTTTCAATTAAAGATGTAGATTATGGAATTTTACATATTCTAGGTATTCATAGAAAATACCGTATATGTATATTTTTTAGAAATATGTTTGATATGATTAATTGTTATATGAATATACGACATATGGATAAAATACTTATTTGGCGAATGGATTCACCCAAATACATGTTTTACTAATATAAACTATGTATGTAGAAATACTGTATTGTAGAAAGTACTGTATACATATATATTTTAGAGATGTGTTTGTCATGATTATTTGTTGTATAAATATATTATATGTGCGTAAAATACTTGCTTGGTGAAAGGACTCGCCCTAATACATGTTTGCTAACATACACTAAGTATGTTGAAATAGTGTATGTTAAGTGTTTGTGAAAATGCTTGTGTGAGTAAGTGTTTGGATGTTGATGCCTTAGGTAGGTGTTGAAATGAGATTCTCAACTACCTTAGAGACATGTATGATTTCCTCCAAGTGGTTGTTCACTTTAACCACTTATGAAATATATGTGTTTGTATTCCTATTTATATAGTGCTTCATAACATGCTTTATAACATGCTTTACAATATGCTTTATGATATGCTTGTTAACATGCTCAACTGATTGTATGATTTTATTTATGTAATTCGTATGTTTAAATTCATGTTTATGTTGTATGATCCGTCATGGGTGATGGGGGAGTGGTATAACGATTCCGTGCAACAGCCCTGGCAGCCCTAAACGGATAATACCAGACTTTGATTGTATGATTTGAATTTTGATCCACTACTGCTTTATCTATCTGCAATTGATTGTGTTTGGGGCTATGATTATAGTCCAGACAATCGGTACCAGAAATGAATTCGTGGCTGTGATTCATTTGCCACGTGAGATGTGTTCGACGAACTCGAGTTGTACTTCGGTTAGCGATAGTGGTTGGCCACGCGAAGTGCTCATGTATCTCATATCGTTCAACTTGTTGTGCGCTTGAGCTAGCCGAGCTCGTTAAGTAACCCGATCTGTCTTATGTATGTTCACCATGTTTGGTCGTTACTGCTTGAACCTAGGGTACTAAACTTACCAGTGAAATCCCTTTTAACCATGGTACCTCGATCCGCTAAGACTCATGAGCCGGGCATGGTGGTATGGGACACCGTGGTCGAGCTGTCGGCCTACGCTAGGGCGATGGGTGATGGGGGAGTGGTGCAACGATTCCATGTAACAGCCCTAGCAGCCCTGCCTCCCCTAGTGACCAGTGAGCAATCAGACTCGTGAGCCGATTATGGTGGTATGGGACATTATATTCGAGTTGTCGGCCTACACTACTTGATGTGTGATGGGAGAGTGGTGCAATGATTCCGTGTAACAGCCTTGGCAGCCCTGACCGTATCCGGTGTAGTGACCTCGAGCATACTTTAAACCTACGGTAAGGCGCCGAGCCTTCCCGTAGTAACAGAGTATAAGTTAGGCCTGTATTGATAAGGTGATGGGGGAGTGGTGTAACGATTCCGTGTAATAGCCCTGGCAGCCCTTGCAGTGACCTAGAAACACACCATCGTATGAGATTGTCTAGGACTGACGACCCTAGAATGGATCATGTTTGGGAATGATACAAGGGAGGTACCTTAGTTTCTCAATCCTGTTGTTTGAAATGGAATAATAACAACTCGGTAATCATGCTCATCATGCATTGCATGTGCCTGGAAGATGTGGAGCACTGAGGGATGAAAGCATGCCGCGAACGAAGAGGGTGTCGCATGAGGGAGTATGTCGGTGAGGGCATACATCATGACTGCATTCATACTTGCATTAATAAGAGTAATTATGAGTGTTTGATTTTACTGCTTTATCATTACTGCTTGACTGAGTTGATAACATGTTAATCTATGCTTTACTGTTCCACTGAGTTGATCACTCACTCCCACGTTACGGGACGGTGTTGTGCACACCAACCAGAGTTGTTGAGTTTCAGGTGATGGCGATGTTTATGAAGCAAAGCCGGACTACTTCTATGATGATGAGGAGTTCTCCTATCTGTATCTCTCTGGCAGGTCTATAAAAACCTGGTATTGTATTGATTGGGCTATAGTATCTGGGATAGAAGACATTACAATTCCTCACATTAGGTATATTTTAGAATTGTACTGTAATTAATTAACCTGGTAACATCATCACACTCTGAAAACTCACCATAGTTTTTATATGTTATTTATCTATCACAGTCTTCCGCTTGTAATTTAATTGTCTCTGGAGTATGATATGTTGTTTTGACTTAATCTCACTCATGTTCAATGCACAAATACAGTCAACATTTAATCATCATTCATTTTGTTGCATAAGTGATGTTCTGGAACTCGGGAGTTGAGTTATGCTCGACCCCCGATTTTCGGGATGTTACATTCCAGGTCATCGATATCCCTGCCTCATTTAACCTTCTCTTGGGGCAGCCATGGCTCCATGCTGTTGGAGCCATCCCATCTACCCTCCACCAAAGGGTTAAATTCCTTTTCGGAAATCGAATCATTTCAAGATCTTGGCCGAGCCGTAAACCATCCTCCTAAGGTGGCCAAGATCCCGTAAACCGACATCCCAAGTGATTGACGTTCAAAGATACGTGAAGGCGACATTCCATATCACAGTTTTAAATTCGAAAATGTGAACGCGATCACCAACCCTCGCCCTCTAGCTGTTGAATACGTCATTCCCCTTGCTGAGCGATTGATCCTAAATTACCGTACCGAGTTCCATGAAAAATGTATGGTAGTGAGACCAGCACCTGCCAATATACAGAGACAGGGACTAGGATATCAACCGACACTGGAAGATCAGACTGAAAGGCCTAAAAGGGGTCAACTGTTTAAATGCACACCCATCAAGTTTGTCAAAGCTGGGACAGTTTATGAGGGAAAAATGGTGTCTTTTGAGGACCAATTCCAAGCACTTAGACTCGCAGAACAGGCTAGCCAGGAGTCTATCTGGCCACCAATAAGGTGGGATTGGATCCTCAGGACACCAAAGGAACACACGAGGCCAGGGGCAGAACCCCAAGATTCATCACATGAGACTAGGGGCATGGAAACAGGTCCGTCCATAAGTGACCCAAAACCGGGAATACCCCTTGCAGGCAATGTAGGCCAGGATAGGGAGACACCCATTCACAGTCAGGGGAACACATCCCCACCATCAACTCAGCAATACAAAGGGCAGAAGCATCCCGTCCATTGGATCGACAAAGGTAGGTGACCTGCTCTAGATTGAACGGATGTCCGAATCCCGTCCCAGGAATCTGAGGAACAAGAGGAACTTCAAATTATGGGCACAGAGGTTGAATCAGATTCTGACTCTGAGCCCAGCCCAGTAGACATCATGATCATCAAGACAGGTGACCCACAGGAACAGACAAAACAGGTCAGCGAGATCGAAACAGGAAAAGAGCCAGGATGGTCAGCCATCCCCCTAACGATCGAATCAGCCGACGAACCATTCGCTAGCACCGGCTCTAAAAAAAAGGGCCAATGTAAATAGCAATTGGTATCCCGAACCAGGACAAGACCAATTATGGTTTGCGACACCGTCTTGTTCAGGATATCTTGGCGACACAAAAAAATAAAAAAATCTTCCAAAAACAAAAACATCATATATTTTCAAAAATACAAAAACATCGCATATTCCTCAAAATCATAAAACATCAAAAAACTTCCAAAATACAAAAACAATAGAAAATTTTTCAAAAATCACTGTGCCAAGCATTTCTCATGACAAGCACGAGTTTGAGGTCGACTCATATGATTTCGATCTATAATTGGACTTCGAACTCATGGGTCTGGATGGAGCCTCGGATGGGGGAAATGATGATACCGCTCTTGAATTCGAGGATTCCCTCGAAAGATTCGAAACAAAGGCTAATGTTGTGGCAGACGACTTCGAAATTGTGAATTTAGGGTCAGCAAAGTCCCCCAGGGAGGTGCGCATCGAGAAATCGCTTCCCCCGGAATATAAGCAGAGGATAATGGAGTTTCTGAAGCCGAGGTTGTCCAACTTTGCCTTCTCCTACGAGGATATGCCAGGGCTCGATGAAGACTTGGTGGTGTATCATTTACCAACAAAGCCGGACATGAAGCCAGTCAAGCAAAAATTGCGAAGAATGAAGCCAGAATAGGCCCTGAAAATCCGCGATGAAGTCATCAAGCAATACAACGTGGGGTTCTTGGTAGTCTCTAACTACCCGGAATGGCTCGCAAATATCGTACCAGTTCTAAAGAAAGACGGGAAAGTCAGAATGTGCATCGACTTCAGGGACCTCTGAAAAGGCCAAGCTATATGTCCTAGAGGGGGGGTGAATAGGACTATGCCAAATTTAAAAAATAAATCAGCGGAACGAAAGTAAATCAATACTCTTCCAATAATGAATCAATTTACAATGCTAAATATAAATCACCTTGATAAATAATTATTGAGAGATTGATACAAATTCAGTTCTAAGGACAACCTTACACCATAATAAACAAGGGCTTATGGTAGGACAACCTTATTTCTAGAACCTCTTTTGAATCAAGAACTCAATGTTAATATAATTAAATGAAATAGCAAGGAATTGAAACTAAATGCAGAAGTAAAGATCTAAATTATTACAACAATCCCCACACTTGCTTGAAAATGTAAATAGTTACAACATTCACATCCACTTGTACATTCCACACAATTGAATGATAAAAGATATGAAAATTAATCAAGCATTCAATCCACAAGACAAAGAGTTATAGTGGTTCGCTTTGTGTGTACACCAACTGTTTTACAACAGCCACACAGAATGCTACTCCACTCCTAATATCCTCACACAGGGGATATTAGCGTTCACTATCAAATAGGTTTTACAGGTTCACCAAAAACCTTTACAATTGTGTCTTTTTTTCACTTGGGCTTACACAATTCAAAAACCCTTTTTTCGAGTTTTTCTGGTTTTCCTCAGACAACCAAAATAATGAGATTTTTCCGCTCAACCTCAAACAAAACCAATACAATGAGATTTTTCCGGCTCAACCTCAAACAAAACCAATAACAAATGAATTTCACTGAATTGTAAAATACTGGATTTCTCCTTTAGCGGCCGGCTTGTAGAACCAATCGGAGTAGATGATTGAATATCAAAGTTCAATTTCCAATACTCACATTCATAGGTTCTAAATTCTAATAGATTTTAGATTTAACTTGTTGGGCGTAGCTATATTTGATTTTGATTCCAAGAAGAAGGAATAATATAATTCCTCTTTTCAAATAAGATTGGAATAGAGAAACAAAATCAAATAAAATAAGCTAGCAAAAAGGAATATTAAATAAGCACAATTAAGCTTAAAATAAACACAGACTTATCTCAGAGTGATAACTTGAAAATTCTTGAATGGAATGGAGTTCTGAATATCAAAACTCTGAAATTCGTGTTCAATTTATAGACGAAAAAATCGTTCCTACGACTGGTCTTAGAAACCTAGGACAGGTCGTAGCTCTAACAGATTTTTGAAAAATTGAGCGCGATCTTTGAAAGCCGTTCTACGACTGGTCGTGTGAACCCTACGACCGGTCGTGGGTCACCTACGACTGGTCGTAGATACCTACGACTGGTCGTAGGACCATGAAATCAGTTGCTGGTCTTTCAGTCGTAGCTCCACGACAGATCGTGGACGGGTCGAAGCCAACCTACGACCGGTCGAAGGACTTCCAGGACAGGTCGTGGGCGTTCCAAAAAATCCGAAAAAAACTTCAACAACTTAGGACTGATCGTGGGATTTCTTGGACTAGTCGAACCAATGCTAGGACTGGTCGAACAAGAGCTAGGATCGGTCTTGGAATAGACCAACTTTATGTTAAATAAAGATTTGATTTATGTATCCAAAATGACCTACTTAAAGTGTCAACCTAAGGTCATTTAAACTCGAAACATGTCGTATGGATATTGAACTTCAACCATTCAACGAATGTAGATTGTTTGAACCAATATCAGGCTTGAAGTCTTGAATAATATCAGGTTTGAAGTCTTGACCAATATCAGGCTTGAAGTCTTGAGATCTTGAGCTTCAACATCTTGTCGCTTTTTATGGCTTTTCGAACTTTAACATCTTGTGCTTCAACTTGTAGCATCTTGAAGTACTTAGGCAGTGTCTTGAATAAAATAATCATCATACCAGCACAAGACACAGATAGATGTTTTGACACATCAAAATTTGACAACCAAAGGAGTATGAGATCATAACCCTTACAATCTCCCCTTTGTCAAATTTGTGACAAAACACCACACCAAATAATAATTCTTCCAATAGACATAAGAGAAGTACAAAGCAAGCACAGATGCACAGATGTATAGACATGATAAGCAATAATCATATTCCCATAACTCTTGAGAAGTTTAACTCCCCCTGAGTAATAGAACTAAGCAGTTTAACTCCCCCTGAGTAATAGAACTAAGCACAGAAATAAGTTATAAGTTAAGCAACATGACGTAATTTCTCCAAACTTTAATGACGTAATTTCACCAAACTTCTCCCCCTTTTTGTCACAAAAGGACAAAGGAAGAAGAACAGTAATAAGATAGTAGAAGTAGCAAGAGAAAAATGTCAACAAAAAGTTTTGAGAGGCAAGCAAATATTAGTAAATATTACAGACCAAAAAAAAATTCGGTCGAGAACGTAAGAGGGCGCAGGATTAGATGGATCAATTTTGTGTAATCCTTTAGCAATTCGCCTCATATATTTTCGCATATAAGAAAATTGTGTGTCTTGAGTAACACGAATTTGAGCCACCTGCTCTTGAAGAGAATTCAACCTTTCATCAAAATCGATTTGAAAATCGGGATCATCACCGAAGTCGACTCAAGTTCTTCAAATAAGTCATCCATATTCACATCCTCAGGAAGATCACTAGCTTCAGCATTACCTGCTGCACCACCACTGCTACCAGCATCCACTTGTTCTCTACCCAAATCTAAAGTCATCTTATTAAGATTGGATTTATTAAAGGGAAGATGGTGGATGGGTTTTCTCTAGTAGGCATGGCTATGAGCATATGATTTGCTAACCTAGTCAGTAAATAACCAAAGGGTATATCACTATGTCCTGGATGGTGACGTGACAGAATAATGGAATGACAAATTAAAGAAGGGAGGCATATATTAACACCAGAGACAAAGAATGCAAAACACGAACCATAAAAGAAGTGAGTTCGGTTTTATTACCAGAACGTGGATAAAGATTTGAAATGAATATCTTATGTAGTACTCTGTGTCTGGGTAACAAATACCTTGAGGGAAGTGTATGACCTTTATGAGTCCAATGAACATCCATATTACATAAATCTCTAGTAAGCATTCGTCGTTCAGATTCTGAGAGACTATCATGTAAAATATTAATTGGAATGCTTTCATCATTGATAGGTATTTCCATAATATCTGCAATCAAATGACGATCTACAACAAACAAACCTTCTTGAGTATCAACTTTAAAAATTAAATTCTCAAGAGAAAAATCACAGATACATGCAAACATGGATTGGGCAATGGACTGGTATGCAGCTCCACCCCAATGTAGGATGTTATCCCATCCCACAGATTCCAACAAAGAAGGAATACCAAAAGAAGCAATGTGATTGACAGTAACATGACGTTCAACAATTACATTACGCATACGTAAATCTCGAGCATCAGTAGGATCATTTTCAGGAGAACGAAGATGACGTTGAACAATAGAAGTTGATCTAGACGAGGATGGACCTCGAGTAGTTTTCTTTTTACCTCTAGGATCCATTTTCAAAGAAAGATTTCAAGGGAACAAATAGATGCAAGATAGAAGGAATGAGATTTAGATAGAACAGATTTTTTTTTTAAGAGAAAAACCCCAAATCCTGCAATCAATGAGCAAATAGATTCCACAAACATGAGTTTTGAAGCATTAATAGTAAGAATCTACAAGGAAAATGTAAAAGAATCACTAACCTTGAAGAACAATGAAGATGGGTTGGGGCAGCCGTAGCTAGGACGGTTGGAAAGAAATGAAGAAATGAAGAAGAAGACTAAAATCCCCAATTTTAAGTGAAATCCCGTGCTTTACGACAGGTCGAGTATGTGTTCGACCGGTCGTAGCACGACCGGTCGTGTATTCTCACGACAGGTCGAGTATGACAAAAAATTTGCAATTTTTTTTCTATTTTTTTAAATAATTTCAAGTTTAAGCAAATAAAACATCAAACTTATGATACACAAAATCATGCAAACTCAATTTAAATTGCACATACCGAGATCAAATTTTAATTTATTAAACCGGTTTTTGTCGAGCGGTTTAGTGAAAATGTCCGCAAGTTGAATTTCGGTTGGAATGTAATCCAAATTTATTAATTTTTCTTCCACTAATTCACGAATGTAATGAAATCTAATGTCAATATGCTTAGTACGTGAATCCGAATGGATTTTTAGAGATATTTATTGCCTTTGGAATTATCACAAAATAAAATCATAGAATCTTGAGTAATTCCATAATCGCTTAACATTCGTTTCATCCAAACAAGTTAAGTACATGCATTTCCAAAGAAGAATGTATTCACTTTTGATTGATAGCGATATAGAACTTTGCTTCTTGCTAAACCAAGAAACAAGACAATTTCCAATGTAGAAACAACCACCACCTGGTTGATTTCCTATCATCAATGTTTCCACCAACAAGACTCTGCGTACCTAGGCTAATTGAACATTAGTCTCATGTGGATACCAGAGACCCAATTTAGTAGAACTTGCGACATAACGTATAATCCGCTTAATGTTAGTTAAGTGAGATTCTTTAGGATTTGATTGATAACGAGCACAAATACCAACACTCAAAGCAATATCGGTCTACTAGCAGTTAGATAAAGTAAGCTACCAATCAAACTACGATACAATTTAGGATCCACATCATTACCGTAGAATCTTTTGAGAGTCTTACGAGTTGTACTCATTGGAGTATCAAAATTTTTACCTTTCTCGAATCCAAATTTTTTAATTAAACTCGAGCATATTTGGTTTGTGAAATAAATATTCCATCAAAGTTGTTGTTTTACTTGCAATCCTAGGAAATAGTTTAATTCTCAACCATGCTCATTTCGAATTTAGACTTCATCAAATCTGCAAACTCAACAATCATGTTAGTACAGGTTGATCCATAAATAATATCGTCAACATATATTTGAACCATTAGAATATCATCGTTATATTTTTTAACAAAGAGTGTCTTATCAACACACCCCATCTGAAAGTTATGACTCAGTAAAAACTTAGTCAATTTTTCGTACCATGCTCTGGGAGCTTGTTTCAGACCATAGAGAGCTTTCTTAAGACGATACACATGATCAGTAAATTTAGGATCTTCAAACCCTGTAGGTTGTTCAACATATACCTCTTCATGTAAATCACCATTCAGAAAGGCACTCTTAACATCCATTTGATAAATTTTAATTTTCTTAAAACATGCAATGGAGATAAAAAGTCTGATAGATTCAAGACGAGCTACAGGGGCAAATGTTTCATTATAGTCAATACCTTCGATTTGAGTATATCCCTGTACAACTAGTCTTGCTTTATTTCGAATAATATTTCCAAGCTCATCGGATTTGTTTTTGAAAATCCATTTTGTTCCAATAATATGTTTATCTTTAGGTCTAGGAACAAGTTGCCAGACATCATTTCTGACAAACTGATTAAGTTCTTCTTGCATCGCAAGAATCCAATTTTCATCAGAAAGTGCTTCTTTTACGTTACCCGGTTCAATCTGGGATGTAAAACATACGTAGTTACATATGTCCTCTAATTGTCTACGAGTGCGCACACCAGTGAGAGGATTTCCAAGTATTTGAGAGGTTGGATGATCTTTAACAAATTCCTTAATTCAGATTAGTTTCATTTGATGAAGTTTCTTGTTTTTCAAGTATAAGAACTTCATCATTATCTAAACTAGGAACAGTGTTTTCAAAAGATCATCAATCACAACATTTATTGACTCTTGAATTACACCGATCCGTTGTTGTTCAGAACACGATAAGCACGACTGTTTAAAGAATAACCTAAAAAGATCCCATCATCACTTTTAGTGTCGAATTTTCCCAAATTTTCACGGTCACGCAAAATATAGCACTTGCTGCCAAAAATTCGAAAATATTTGACAGAAGGCTTTTTCTCAAACCACATTTCATAAGCCGTTTTATTATTAGATTTACAAATATAAACACGGTTAATAATGTAGCAGGCTGTATTCACTGCTTCAGCCCAGAGATTCCTAGGTAGCTTCATGCTATTTAACATAACATTTCCCATTTCTTGAAGCACTCTATTCTTCCTTTCGACAATTCCATTTTGTTGAGGAGTTTTAGGTGCAGAGAATTCATGCGATATTCCCTGATCGCTACAAAATTTCTCAAAACCGCTATTTTCAAATTCAGATCCATGATCACTACGGATCTTGCTGACTTGAGAACATTTTTCAGTTTGAATCCGTTTTATAATCTTTTTCACTTCATCAAGGGTTTCTGATTTATCTTTCAAGAATGAAACCCAAGTATATCTTGTGTAATCATCTACAATAACTAAGATGTACTTTTTGCCACCTCGACTTTCCGTTCTTGTTGGTCCTATAAGATCCATATGGAGAAGCTCGAGTGGTCTTGTGGTGATATTGGAGTTCACCTTTTTGTGAGAGCTCCTAGTTTGTTTACCATACTGGCATTCACCACAAATCTTGTCTACTTTTTGCATTTTAGGTAGACCTTTTATTAGTTCACTTTTGCTCAATCTGTATAAATTTCGGTAGTGTACATGTCCAAGGCGTTTATGCCATAAATCTATCTCATCGGTATGGACCATGTAGCACGTTTGATTAGATGAGCTACCGTTGCTTACTATATAGCAGTTTTCAGAAGTTCTGCGACCAGTTAATATTACAGAACCCTTTTCATTTGTAATTTCACAACCTTGATTAGAAAATTTAACATTATGGTTGTTATCGCATATTTGAGATATGCTCAACAGGTTGTGTTTTAAACCTTCAACATATAACACATTTTTAAATAAGGGAAGGTTATAGAGTTGGACCGTACCTTTGCCAATTATCTTGCAGTTGCTACCATCACCAAATGTGACTGACCCATCAATCATATCTTTAAGATCAGTGAATAGAGCTTTGTCGCCTGTCATATGTCTGGAGCATCCACTGTCTAGGTACCATTTTGAATGGCTTGTAGCTTTGAAAGCAGTGTGAGCAACCAAACAAGTAACCTTGGGAACCCATTTCTGTACTGTTTTGGGTTTAGGAGAATAATTGGTCTTCTTTTGTTTATAGTTATAAGAGTGACCTACTGAGTTAGATTTTAACAGCTCCTTAAGTAAATCAATAATTTTTTCAGCTAGCGGGTTTCGAATCTGATTTTTGAAATTTGTATAGCTGCTTTTGTGTTTTTGAAAGGTTTTTGTATTTTTAGAAACAGCTTGATTAGTACCTTTTCCTTTTGAGTTAGAAGTCTCTCCTTTCACAAAAATGGAAGGAGCATTCTTCTGTTTAGGAGATGTGTTTTTATCAAACCCCAACCCGGATCGATCACCACATTTTCTTGATCCGGATAATAATTTTTCTAATTTTGGATCACCTTGGGCATATCTCCATGTGTCCTTCAAACTCAGAAGAGAGGATACTTCATTTTTAAGTTTCTCATTTTCAGATTTCAAATTTTCAATTAGGGAGGTTTTAAATTCTAAATCACACTTTGATTTTTCAAAACAATCTGAAATTTGAGATTTTTCTAAAACAAGGGTTTCAAAACATTCTTTAAGTTTAAAAAACTTTTCTTTTTGAAGTTTAAGTTTGACAGCAATTTTACAACTTTCCTTATATAAGGCATTATAAGCATCTTGAAGATCTTCATCATTTTCATGATCACTATCCATATTTTCTTCACTTGTTGAATCATCGTGATCTGAAAAGGTAAACTTGGCTAGAGTCATAAGGGCCTTAAGTTCACTGCCCGACTCAGTTTCTGAATTTTCTGATTCAGAAGAGGCTTTAATAGACGATTCATCCCAAGTAGCCAACATACCCTTCCTTTTGGATCTGTCCTTTTAGGACATTTGTTTGCTAAATGCCCATATTCTTGACAGTTATAACATTGACTATCTTTCAATGATTTCCAAGTTTTAGACTTAGGTTTAGAACGTTTCTTTTCATTTGCCTTTTGAAAGTCAACTCTTTTCTTACTTTTGAAAATCTTATAAAACTTTTTCGCTAAAAGGGCCATATCATCTTGAGACTTTTCGAATCTGAATTTTCTTGAGTAATACTTTTAGATGACTTCAAAGCAATAGACTTACTTTTAGGAGCTTTAAAACTTAATTCATAGGTTTGCAAAGAACCAACTAACTCTTCTACCTTCATATTGTCCAGTATCACGAAGTTCTGGATTGCGGTTACCTTTGAATTGAACCGATTCGGAAGAGAGCGTAGTATTTTTGCACACACTTTACTTTCTCGAGATCTTTTCACCAAGACCCCACATAGAGTTTACAATGTCATTCAATCTAGTGTAAAAGTCCATAAACATTTCATTTTCCTCCATATAAATTTCTTCAAATTTAGTTGTGAGGAGTTGGACTTTAGATTTCTTGACAATTGTAGTACCTTCGTGTGTCATTTCTAAAATATCCCAGGCTTGCTTTTACAAAGTATCACAGGATATGATTCTTTTGAACTCATCCGGTGATAGTGCGCAAGTGATTGCATTTAGTGCTTTCGCATTAGCACTACTCTCATTTTTCTCAAGTGTGGTCCATTGGAAAAATGGTGTAATTTTCATAGATTTTGAACCATCAACACCAGTTACTTCCATGGTAGGAGGATTCCATTCGACCATTGTGGCTAGCCACACACTTTCATCCATTGATCCGAGGAAGATTCTCATTCGCTTTCCAATAGGCATAGTTGGAGCCATCAAAAGGTGGAGGCCTAGTAATGAAAGGCTATCAAAATTTGACATCTTTTAAATAGCTTAGATCGTTAGCTCAGGAAATAAATCCAAATAGAAAATAACAAGTAATGAGCTATTAGGCTCTGATACCACTTGAAAAGGCCAAGCTATATGTCCTAGAGGGGGGTGAATAGGACTATGCCAAATTTAAAAAATAAATCAGCGGAACGAAAGTAAATCAATACTCTTCCAATAACGAATCAATTTACAATGCTAAATATAAATCACCTTGATAAATAATTATTGAGAGATTGATACAAATTCAGTTCTAAGGACAACCTTACACCATAATAAACAAGGGCTTATGGTAGGACAACCTTATTTCTAGAACCTCTTTTGAATCAAGAACTCAATGTTAATATAATTAAATGAAATAGCAAGGAATTGAAACTAAATGCAGAAGTAAAGATCTAAATTATTACAACAATCCCCACACTTGCTTGAAAATGTAAATAGTTACAACATTCACATCCACTTGTACATTCCACACAATTGAATGATAAAATATATGAAAATTAATCAAGCATTCAATCCACAAGACAAAGAGTTATAGTGGTTCGCTTTGTGTACACCAACCTGCTTTACAAATGACCACACGAATGCTACTCCACTCTTAATATCCTCACACGGGGATATTAGCGTTCACTATCAAATAGGTTTTACAGTTCACCAAAAACCTTTATAATTGTGTCTTTTTCACTTGGGCTTACACAATTCAAAAACCCCTTTTTCGAAGTTTTCTCGGTTTTCCTCGGACAACCAAAATAATGAGATTTTTCTCGCTCAACCTCAAACAAAACCAATACAATGAGATTTTTTCGGCTCAACCTCAAACAAAACCAATAACAAATGAATTTTGCTGAATTGTAAAATACCGGATTTCTCCTTTAGCCAGGTAGAACCAATCGGAGTAGATGATTGAATATCAAAGTTCAATTTCCAATACTCACATTCATAGGTTCTAAATTCTAATAGATTTTAGATTTAACTTGTTGGGCGTAGCTATATTTGATTTTGATTCCAAGAAGAAGGAATAATATAATTCCTCTTTTCAAATAAGATTGGAATAGAGAAACAAAATCAAATAAAATAAGCTAGCAAAAAGGAATATTAAATAAGCACAATTAAGCTTAAAATAAACACAGACTTATCTCAGAGTGATAACTTGAAAATTCTTGAATGGAATGGAGTTCTGAATATCAAAACTCTGAAATTCGTGTTCAATTTATAGACGAAAAAATCGTTCCTACGACTGGTCTTAGAAACCTAGGACAGGTCGTAGCTCTAACAGATTTTTGAAAAATTGAGCGCGATCTTTGAAAGCCGTTCTACGACTGGTCGTGTGAACCCTACGACCGGTCGTGGGTCACCTACGACTGGTCGTAGATACCTACGACTGGTCGTAGGACCATGAAATCAGTTGCTGGTCTTTCAGTCGTAGCTCCACGACAGATCGTGGACGGGTCGAAGCCAACCTACGACCGGTCGAAGGACTTCCAGGACAGGTCGTGGGCGTTCCAAAAAATCCGAAAAAAAACTTCAACAACTTAGGACTGATCGTGGGATTTCTTGGACTAGTCGAACCAATGCTAGGGATGGTCGAACAAGAGCTAGGACTGGTCTTGGAATAGACCAACTTTATGTTAAATAAAGATTTGATTTATGTATCCAAAATGACCTACTTAAAGTGTCAACCTAAGGTCATTTAAACCTGAAACATGTCGTATGGATATTGAACTTCAACCATTCAACGAATGTAGATTGTTTGAACCAATATCAGGCTTGAAGTCTTGAATAATATCAGGTTTGAAGTCTTGACCAATATCAGGCTTGAAGTCTTGAGATCTTGAGCTTCAACATCTTGTCGCTTTTTATGGCTTTTCGAACTTTAACATCTTGTGCTTCAACTTGTAGCATCTTGAAGTACTTAGGCAGTGTCTTGAATAAAATAATCATCATACCAGCACAAGACACAGATAGATGTTTTGACACATCAAAATTTGACAACCAAAGGAGTATGAGATCATAACCCTTACAACCTCAACAAAGCACGCCCTAAAGATAACTTCCCTCTGCCTCACATCGACACACTGGTAGATAATACTGCTGGGCACAAGATCTTCTCCTTCATGAATGGCTTCTCGGGCTACAATCAGATCAAGATGGCCATCGAAGATCGAGAGAAGACTTCCTTCATCACACCATGGGGAACTTTCTGTTATCGGGTTATGCCTTTCGGGCTAAAGAATGCGGGAGCTACGTATCAGCGAGCCATGACTGCCTTGTTCCATAACATGATAAATAAGGAGATGGAAGTTTACGTGGACGACATGATCATCAAGTCTCGCACGATCGAAGGACACTTTGAAGATCTCAAAAAGCTCTTCGACAGGCTAGAAAAATTCAAGCTCCGCCTCGATCCGCAAAAATGTGTCTTCGGTGCGACCGGGGGCAAACTGTTAGGCTTCATTGTTAGCGAAGATGGTATCAGGGTGGACGAGACCAAAACCAAAGCAATCATCGAGATGCCACTGCCCAAGACTGAGAAAGAAATTTGGGGCTTCTTCGGACGAATCCAATATATCAGTCGATTCATCGCACAACTCACTCCGGTTTGCCAACCCATATTCAAGCTGTTACGAAAGAACTCTCCAAAGAATGGAATGACGACTGCCAAGCGGCCTTCGATAAGATCAAAAGATACTTGCTAAATCTTCCGGTGCTCGTGCCGCCTACTCCAGGTAGGCTACTTCTGCTGTATATCTCTGTCGCAGCGGAAGCAATCGGATGCGTCCTCGGCTAACACGACGATACGGGAAGAAAAGAGCAAGCGATCTACTATCTAAGCTGACGGTTTACAAGCTACGAAGCCAAATATTCCAGCTTAGAAAAGACATGCCTCGCCCTAGTCTGGGCAACACAACGGTTAAGGCAGTACATGATCGCTCACCCAATACTGCTGCTCGCTCGCATGGACCCGTTGAAGTACTTGTTCGAAAAACCGGCACTAACGGGCAGAATCGCAAAATGGCAGTTACTGCTTTCTGAGTTTGACATCACATATGTCACCCAGAAGGCAATCAAGGGGCAAGCACTGGCCGATCACTTGGCAGCACACTCCTTGCCTAACTACCAACCCCTGAAGACCTTCTTCCCTGACGAAGACATCCTCCAAATTGAGGAAGAAGAGGAAAGAAAGGCAGGAGAGTGAACACTCTTCTTCAACGGAGCTGCAAACTCGAAGGGGAGTGGAGTAGGCACCATACTCTACTCCCCCGAAGACTTCCTAGTTCGTATATCCAGAAGACTAGCGTTCCAGTGCACCAACAATGTAGCCGAATATGAAGCATGCATCGCCGGTCTAAGAGAAGCCATCATCCTCAACGTAAAGAAGTTACGAGTCTTCAGAGATTCACAACTCATCATCAATCAGATAAATGGCGATTGGAAGACCAAGGATGAGAAGCTGATTCCATATCATGTCTATCTGGAGAATTTGATCGAGGAGTTCGAGGAGATCACATTCTCTTACATGCCTCGGGTCAAGAATCAGTTTGCGGACGCTCTAGCTACCCTCGCTTCAATGCTGGAAATCCCAAAAGGAGTTGCTGAATGGGAACTCACTGTCGAACTCCAGAAGGAACCTACATTCTGCCTACAAATCGAAGAAGCTGAGCCTGCCCCAAATGATCAGCCATGGTACACAGACATCAAAAAATACCTCGAACATCAGAAGTACCCGGAAGGAGCAGCTCTGACTGATCGACGCACAATACAAAGACTAGCAGCTCAGTTCGTGATCACTAGAGGTATCCTTTACAAGCGATCCTTCAACCAAGTCCTTCTCCGCTGTGTGGATGAGATAGAGGCAGCCCAAATCATGTCGGAAATCCACGAAGGACTATGCGGCCCGCATATGAATGGACACATGATGGCAAAGAAGATCCTACGACTCGGCTACTACTGGCTTACAATGGAGACAGATTGCTGCAAGCACGTCAGGAGATGCTTCAAGTATCAGGAGCATGCAAACCAGATCCATGCGCCTGCCTCCGAACTCTACAACTTGAGGCACCATGGCCCTTCTCTGTATGGGGACTCGACATCATAGGTAAGATCACCCCTAAAGCTTCAAACGGGCATGAATACATCCTGGTGACAGTAGACTACTTCACTAAATGGATAGAAGTAGTATCCTATACCATCGTCGTGGCATCTCATGTGGTCAAATTCATAAAGAACAACATCATTAGCCAATATGGGGTCCCTTAGGCCATTATCACTGACAACGGAACTCCATTCGTCAATAAAAGGATGGGTGATTTCCTCGACAAGTTTAAAATTCAACGCCATCGGTCAAACCCCTACTGTCCTCAAATGAATGGTGGGGTGGAAGCCTCAAACAAGACTATCATCCGCATATTGGAAAAGATGGTGAAGACATATCGTGACTGGTTAGAAATGCTCCCTTGTGCACTATGGGCTTATCGCACGTCTGTACGGTCTGCTACAGGCGCAACTCCATACGAGCTTGTTTACGGAATGGAAGCAGTACTACCAGTCGAAATTGAAATCCCCTCACTGCGAATACTACTGGAAAGTGAAGACGAGGAAGGCGAGTGGCAACAAGCAAGGTACGATCAGCTGCATCTGGCAGATGAAAAGCGCATGCGGGCGTTAAGCCACTCCCAATGCTATCAAAGAAGGATCGCTCGAGCTTACAACAAGAGAGTCCGGAAGAGAAGTTTCAAAGTCGGTGACATAATCATGAAACGTATCCTGCCGCAGCACTTGCCAGATCCCAGAGAAAAATTCAAACCCTCATGGGACGGACCACTGATCATTCGGGAAGTACTCCCAGGAGGTGCTCTTCGGCTCACCGATCTGAAAGGCAAGGATCTTCCCGAGCCCATTAACGCCGACAACGTGAAAATCTATCACGGGTAACCCTACCTAACCTTGTCAACGATTATAATCGAAAGGCTGCATCTCTCACCTCCCTACCAAAAAATAAAACTATATATATCCACCAATTACCCCTTCCAGAAACACCCATCATGTTCCCAAAAAAAAAAGAACAAAAAAAAAAGAATAAAGGCATGCCTAAGCAAAAGGGGCGAGTTGAAAACCTGAAAAGGCAGCTCGAGTAAAAACAGCGGGCGTGTAGCGGACTTGGTGAAAACCTGAAAGGGCGCCAAGGGTAAAAATAACACAAGCTGCCAAGGCGCAGGCAATATCAAAAACTCGGGACGTAGTGAAAATCTGAAAGGACGCTATGAGCAAAAATGATGGGAAGAGCCGGACGTAGTGAAAACCTGAAAGGGCGCTACGGGTAAAAATGGCAAGAAATAAAAAAGAAAATAAAAAGTGCAGGTACAGAAGAAGCCGAGACAGCAAGCACCGCAACCAGGTATAAGGAAAGGCAATTTCGGATCAGTACTCTATCAGATGCTGTTCAAATCCAGGGGATGCAATCCCGGACACCTTCTTAGGGAACCAAGACCCTAAAGGAACACAGTCTAAAATATCAGACACAACGTAATGAGCCAAAATCGATCCCAATCATCCAAAGCATAAATCCAAAAGCAAACACTGGTCAATTTGGCACAAACAAAATTTTATTTTCTGTAAAAATCTTTTTACAAGTACTTTGTTTTCTTTCTTCATAAAAACAAAAACAAAATAAAATTTTCTCATGCATACGGGACAAGCAGATGATCAACATCAGAGATTACAGGTAAGCTCCTACCTCTCATGTACCAACAATCTCTCCCTGAGCCTCTCTACCTCTATGCGCAGGTAGAAGATCTCATCCCTATCTAGATGGTGTGCCACAAGCATACAGCGCCGCACTCAGCAGTCAGGAGAACCTGAATCCCCGATAACTGCTACATCAAAGGCGGTCTGAAAGGAACAAGCCCCAAGAGCTGCAACGTCTGGAGCATCCCAGTGGCACGTAGGAGCTGCATTCTGCACCTCTACAGGAGCTGACTGTCCCATCACCGCCTCAAAATCTGTGCCAAAAGTCTGACTCAGGCAGTCCATCGGAAGTTCATCATCTACCAGATCCAACACATCTAAAGCGCCAAGAGGAGGACCGCCACCCACCCAAATCTGATCCATACCATCCATAGCCTCAATCAAAGCATCCATAACCATCCCTCCATCAATCAAAGCATCCGCACCATCCACAACCATTCCTCCATCAATCAAAGCATCCACACCATCCATGGTCATCCCTCCATTAATCAAGCCATCCACACCACCTATGACCATCCCTCCATCAATCAAACCATCCACACCATCCATCGCCATCCTTCCGTCGGTCGCCATCATCGAGCCATCCCCACCCTCTAAACCATCCATCCTCATCATCGCAACATCTGCGAATCCTGGCGACCCATCAAAACCATCCAACCCCATCAGTCCATCAGTGGAAAAAGGATCCAAGCCATAAATGGCATTCACTTCTTCAAAAGGGCCCATCACTTCTCCATCTACCCCCATCAATCCACCTATAAACTCCTTGCCACTTATGGAGCCACCCACCTCTTCATCATCAATAAACCTACCTAACCCATCATCATGATTGGCCATGATGAATCCAAAAAAGAGAAAGGAACAAGGGAAGAATGAGACAAAGAAGAAAGGACAAAAGAGAAGGGGACAAAGGAGAAAGATCGGACGGCCTAGACAAAAGGAATGAGCAGAAGGAGACAGGAAGGAATGAACAGAGAAAAAGAGGGCTTGCTGGAAGAAAAAATGAATGGAGGAGGTAATCGGATTACCGCTAGCG
Organism: Magnolia changhungtana; assembly: GCA_030180095.1. Taxonomy (NCBI): domain Eukaryota; kingdom Viridiplantae; phylum Streptophyta; class Magnoliopsida; order Magnoliales; family Magnoliaceae; genus Magnolia; species Magnolia changhungtana. The sequence continues at coordinate 340,994 of JASAUF010000229.1, forward strand.
GTACTCGGAGTACCGTTTCAGAATTGTCATCACTGAATCACTGCGGCACCTGACAGAAGGAGCGGAACAGACAAATGTCAACGGGCGGTAGTCCGTATACAACCGGCGGTAGTCCGACTACCGCCCTGGCCCATTTTCGACCACAATATGTTTCAATAAACTTTTTTTAAAAAAAACTTTCAAATTCAAAAAAAAAAAAAAAAAATCCCGAAAAATCTCCAAAAAAAATCTCCAAAAATCCCAAAAAAAAAACAAAAAAGATAAATAAATAAATTTTCAAAGTCTCCAAAAAATTCCAAAAAATCCCAAAAATCCCAAAAATTCCTTTAAAAAAAGTCCCAAAAAACTCCAAAAATCCCCAAAGAATTTTAAAAAATCCCAAAAAGTCTCCAAAGTTTTCAAAAATTCTAGCAAAACCTCCAATTTTCCAAAAAAAAAAAATCTCCAAATCTTCAGAAATTACCAAGTAACTCTAAAATAAATCTCCAGTAAGTATAAGCCCAAAGGGTTTGCTTCTTCTAAAAACGTTAGCCCCAGTGATTTATTAGTGAAGGCCATCTGACTTTTTTTTACAAATAAAAAATCATTAGCCCCATTAATTTGTTAGCGAAGGCCATTTGACTTTTTCTGCAAAAACCGTTAGCACTGCTAGTCCATCTGTGGAGGCAACACAACTGTTTACTTAACTTGTGAAAATAAAAACCGAACGACAACGCCCACCCGCGAGATCGAACGGATATTTTTCAAAAAATCTAAAAATAGTTTCAAAAAAAATCCTCAAGGAGCCTAGCTCCAAAGAGGATAGTTTTCAAGACGCACGCGGCGCGCAATACACTGAGGAATCTTCCATATTCTCCAGTTGCGGTCAGTGCAAACAGCTAAATAAGACCCGATCTCTTCTGGTTTCCCCAAAGGATGATCGAGTCCGTACATGATACATGTACGATTGGTCAGATCTCTATAACTGGGCAGTCGTACAAATGCTAGTAATATGAGTGGATCTATCTCTAGAAAGAATAATCAAACTCGAAGTGAAGACAATTCATTGTAACCAAAGTGTCAGACTCAACAGATTGTATGGCAAATAGATTACCTGCACATACCTAGTCCGAGATATTCGCAAAATTTGATCGAGTCCAAGTCAGCATAGTGAGTTCCTCGTAAGGCCACACCAACTCGCAGGGCAGCTAACCACTTTGACGATCAAATGGAACGAACACTCCTAGGGTGATTACATAGCAAAGGAACGACAGACCTAACAGTGCGGGAATCCTCGTAAAGCCGCGACAAATGCGCAGAAGCCCCTTACTTTTCAGACTTACCCTCCAATGTTGTAAACAATCCGATGTGAAAAGGTTGTGATTGGTGATCCGTAAAGCTGCGATGAATGCGTAGGAGACAATCACAACGTTTTCCTCAACCCGCGTGATATGTACAAGTCATCTTTTTCCAAACAGTCAACTAACAATGATACAATGGTAAGCAATAGATTTGAGTCACTACCCTTCGTTCTGACCAGAAAGGTGGGGTGTCCACTTACTTTGACCTTCGGTTGCTCACAACCTCGGTCAAAGAGGGGCATCTGTAGACACCCCACCCAGGCTGACCTCTCAAGAAGGCTAAGAACCATGATCACACCTTGAATCAAACCCAAATCCTACCTTAAACCTAACCCTCACCCAAGAACATTAAAAACCTCCAGACCAAGACCCGAAACCTTGATTCAAGCCATTCAGCCCGCGCATGACCCCTGCCTGTACCCTATACCTTAACCAGAACCTCTTTACCTAAGCCGAAACTTATCCGTCCCAACCAGAAGGCCCCAAAAGGAAGTCACCGTGCGAACCTGCACGCTAGGTAAAGCCTGCACGCATAAAACCGGCTCAAACGGATGCCGGGCGGTTGTATGACTACCTCCAGCGGCAGTCTGACTACCTCCAGCGGCACTCCGAGTACCTCCACATAAGGCCCGCGTGTGGACAGCTGTCCCAGCGTCCAAAAGTCAACTTTCCTTTGAATTTATCCCTCCAAATCTCACTATTTACTATTTTACCAGCCCCTTTAGCCAATGAGATCACGCCACTGGCGCCTCTCTCCTCTCCACCAATCACCATGTGCCACATCAGCATTTACCCCCCTTTTGTCCTCTATTTACCAAAAAACTATTGAAAAGGGCTATAAATAGCCCTCTCCCCTTTCATTTTCAAGGCACCAAGGAGAAGCCACCAAGGGAGGGAGAGAGTGAGAGAGAAAGAGTGAGAGAGAAAGAGAGGGAGGAAGAGAGTGAGGGTGAGGAGGTGCTCCCAATCCTCAAAGTCCAGATTTTTCAGCCATCTTCTTAGCCCACTCCTTGCCTTCCTAGCCATCTTAACCCCCTCAACTTAGCCTAGCTGATCATGGTTCAACACACATCCTAGCCTATTCAAGAATCAATCCAAAGATCCATTTACATACAAGCATTCATCATGATATCTACTCCCTTCTCAACCCCCCTGCTTCTCTAGATCTCTAGTGAACGTATGCTCTGTGACTTACCATGCATCGGATCCTGTCACATCAGAAATTCCTAGTGATCTAGTCCACTTTTCTTATCTCTTTGCATAAGCATCATCACATCCGCCCTCTAGACACATTGTCAGACGTATGCTCTGTAACCTGTCGAAATCTTGGATCTTGCTACATCAGAAATCTACGTGTGACTAGTCCCGTCATGACCACACATCATCATTATCCCTTGAGATTATTTTACCACAGTAAGTAGAGACCGTACATTTGTGCGGGCAGAGAGGGTGCCTAACACCTTTCCTCTTTGTAACTGAGGTCCCTTACCCGGAATCCCAAATCGCAGACCAGGAGTCAATCTAAGGTAGGAGAATCTTCGGATTTCTCCAACCTTACGTATTCCGTGGGTTCTAGCCGACCGCGGGATTCTGAGTAATATTGGCTAGTGGCGACTCCAACAATCACAAATCAGCTTAATCACCCCCCACCATCATCACAACAACACTTTTTACCAACGTGGGCGCCGATTAGATTTTCAGTGTCTACAGTATCTGTAGACACTGAAAAATCGGCGCCCACGTTGGTTAAAAGTGTTGGGGTGAATGATAGTGGGGGTGATTAAGCTGATTTGTGATTGTTGGAGTCGCCACTAGCCAATATTACTGTAATCCGCTGCCGGCTAGAACCCACTGAACACGTAAGGTTGGAGAAATCAAGACTCTCCTACCTTAGATTGACTCTGTCTCGCGATCCGCGATTCTCGGGTAAGGGACCTCGGTTACAAAGAGGGAAGGTGTTAGGCACCCTCTCTGCCCATACAAATGTACGGTCTCAACTTAGTGTGGTAAAATAATCTCAAGGGATGATGATGATACTATGGTCATGATAGGACTAGTCACACGTAGATTTCTGATGTAGCAAGATCCGAGATTTCGGCAGGCTACAGAGCATACATCCGACAATGCATCTAGAGGGCGGATGTGATGATGCTTATGCAAAGAGATAAGAAAAGTGGACTAGATCACTAGGAATTTCTGATGTGACAGGATCCGATGTACAGCAAGTCACAGAGCATACGTCCACTACAGATCTAGAGAAGCAAAGGGGTTAAGAAGAGAGTAGATGTCATGATGAATGCTTGTATGTAAATGGATCTTTGGCTTGATTCTTGAATAGGCTAGGATGCAGATTGAACCATGATCATTCTGGGCTAGGCTTATGGGTTGGAAGGGTTGAGGTGAAGGCTGGGAAGTGGCTGAAAAATTTGGGCTTGAAGGCTTGGGAGCTCCTTCCCTTCCTTCACTCTTTTTCTCTCTCTCTCTCCCCCTCTCTTCCTCTCTTTTTTTCTCTCTCTCTCTCACTCTCTCTCTCTCCTTCTCTCCCTATCCTTGGTTTTTTTTTAAAAAATGAAAGGGGAGAGGGCTATTTATAGCCTTCTCCAATGGCATTGTGGTAATTTTAGACTTTGGGAGGGGTAAATGCTGAAGTGGTAATGGATGATTGGTTAGAGAGAGAGAGAGATGCCACGTGGCGTGCTCTCGTTGGCTAATGGGGAGCGGTAAAATGGTAAATAGTGAGGATGGGGAGGGTAAATGTATGGGAGAGTTGACTTTTGGATGTTGGGACAGCTGTCCATACTCGGGCCGCATGCTGACAGACTTCGAGTATCGAATGCTGGCGGTAGTCCGACTACCGCCGGACTTGGCTGAGTCTGAAACTCGAGTGGCTGACTCAGCGCACGCTTTTTGAGTAGAAGCGGTAGTTTGACTACCGCCGGCGGTAGTCAAACTACCGCTTCGGTACAGCTTCCCTCGAAATTCATCCGGTGGGTCCTTTTTTGGGTCCTTAAAGTGAAACAAAGTTCGTTTTGGATATTTGGGTCAAAATGGCTTGAAATTGGTTTGATTGTTACCTGAAAATGACTCGAGAAATAGATCGATTTTCGACATGGTCTGGATTGAATAATGACTCATAATGGCTCAAGTTAGGATTAGGGTTAGGTTTAGGATATGATCATGGTTCTCAGATTATCTTAATAAAATCAAGATATTAGCCTGGATGGGGTGTTGTTGAGGGTCAAATATTGCATATCAGACCCCAGTTATTACCTGCATTTACGAGCATGATACTGTTTAATGACCCGTTTTATCATATTTGTGATGTAGGGTGTATTTACAAGCTTGGATTGAAAAGGATACTAACAAGCATGGATTTAACGCTCTGGCATCACAACAGCATTGGACGGGACTCCATGGGACTAAGATCGATGGATGTACACGCCAGATATCTGAGAAAATCGAGAAACTGAAGCTCAAGCGGCCTGAAAAGTGTCCTGAATACAAGATCACAAGTTTCTCACCATCTGATCGGCTCAAAACTTTATACGTGGCCTGAGGACCATAAATTAACCGCACATGTAAAAATTCACCATCGGATCGGGATTTAAGTGGCCCAATGGTCAGATCAGCCCTCAGAATCATGATTCTGGGCCCACTTGATATATAGACATGCTTCAAGTTTGGGTTCAATGCTTAAAAGGAGATGGATAAGCATATGGTCGGTGTGGATTTTATAAAAACATCAAGGGACCCACCTTATATTACGACGTGCACACAGTGCACGTCCACTCGCACTACACCGATCCAATTACGCAGTCAAACTGCGTATTGACCGAGCGTCTTCAAAAAAACGGCAACTGCCGTGTTTGGCGCCTACGAACAGACATTACGGGTGATGCTTGTGGCTCACCACTGTGCCGCGATGAGATGATCCGGACCATCCATTAGAGTCCTACGGCCCAGCTTACTAAGTCCTAGCTGACGGAATTTGAAATAAGAAAGAGTATGGGATTTCAGCCGTTCAAACGTCGGACTGACGGCTAAATAGGAAATCCGTGGGCCACACCAAAACCTATCCAAAATCGACCTTTCCCGACCGAAATTTCAAGGGGAATACAGTGGACGTAGTGGATCTCTCAAAAAGACAATGGAAATGGGCCCCACCAAGCATCAGCGTAAGGTGCGCCGACTCTGTTCGCGCATCTGGAAAAACCGACCGCTGTGGGCCGGTTCTGTGATCCCAATCACAGTCGGATTGATAATCCGAACCGTTCAACGCGTAGCTCATCCAAGAAAACCCCTAGGGACGTTGGATTTTTGGGAGACTATCAAAAATATGGCTGTTGTAGCATGCTTTTCTGCTAGCTGCAAGTGTTAGCTGCGTAAGTTTTGGAGGTAGTTTCCAAAGAAAAAAAAAAGAGAGAGAGATGTACACCGATTCCAGTTGCATACGGACCCCTCCACCATGCACACAACTATAAAGAGGAAGGGGAGAAGGAGAAGAAAGATCTATCCACGGCTGGAGTGATTAACAGAGAGAGAGAAAGAGCTTGCTTTCTAATATTCTTTTTATTTTTATTTATTTTCTGGTTCTCTTCTTCTATGGATCCTTTGGAGTTTGGTTTATCCATGCTAGGCTAAACCCCTTAGCCAGGGCTAAGGGGTGAAGCTTGTAGCGTGATGGGACGTTTTCTACTGGGATGATTCATGTTTTAGTTGGACTATATTCGATTTTAGTTTGATTATAGAGAATGCTTTAGTCCTTAATGGTTTGTTGTGACTGAAATTACAATAGTTCTGCAATGGCTTTATGTATTCCTGTTCCTTTTTATGTTTATGATGTCAGGAAGCCCTATTGTTCACCATCGTCTCCTGGGCATGGTCGGATGACGGTACCCTTCCTAACCTTCATACATTGTTGATTGGTTGGTAATTAATTTAATTCTGTTGTTTACTTTGTCTCATGGGCATGGTGTGGTGATGGAATCCATTCTAATTCATATACCTTTCATCTCTTGGAAACTATATCAAAAGAAGTCCAGTTGAATTCTCGATGCATGCATAAACTTCCTTGATCTCTACAAGTGGATCCTCTGAATCCCTAGTTTCCTACCTTTAAATTTCACCAGTTTTAGATAAATATTTTCACCATTATTCCTTCATATTCACCTGATTAGATTTCATCTTATTTTAGTTCTAGTTCTAGTTAGTTTCAGATTACGTACAGGTTTCAGTCCCTGTGGATTCGACCTCGGGCTTATCGAGTTTATTACTACATCACAACCCTACACTTGGGGAGTGAACAGGTGTCTACAGTATCATAGTCTAAAATGAGTTTTCAAAACGGATGGACGGTGTGGATATAAGGCACATATATCACGGTGGTCCCACAGCCACAGATCTCACCCACCTGGGCGACCCCTCCAGTACCAACGTAGGTACCGGTCAGTGCTGAAAAGGCTATGTGGGCTCCCACCATGATGTATGTGTCTTATTCACGCCAGCCATCCATTTTGCCAGCTCATTATATTTCATGATACTAAAACTGAAGTATATCCAAACCTCAAGTGGACCACACCACAGTAAGCGGTTGTGATTAAACGCCTACCATTAAAAATTTTCTAAGGCCCGCTGTAATTTTTATTTATTATCCAACCTGTTGATCAGGGCACAAAAACCTGGTTCAAGGGAAACACAAATATCAGCTTGTTCCAAAACTTTTTTGGCCCACAAGTTTTTAATGGTAATCATTAAATTACCACTGTTTCATACAGTATGGTCTACCTGAGATTTGGATATACTTAGCATTTCGGTTTATTCCATAAAATGATATGGAAAAATGGATGGACGGCATGGATGTATAATAAATACATCAAGGTGGGCCCCATGTTAAGAGGCTCTTAGGTGATTTGGTAGTGATTAGGGGTAGCTCTGTTAGCTCGCTAGACTCAACTCAAAAAAGCTCGATTCGACTCGGTTCAAAGCTGGGTTCGAGCCGAGTTGAGCTGATTTTTTGTGCTTGAAAATGAGTTCGAGCCGAGTTTGAGCAGGCCCAGATTGACTCGACTCAAATCGAATCTAGCTCAAATCGAACTCAGATCAAACTAGTTCGGTGACTCGGTTACTTTGTCATTGATGTTGCTCACCAACTATTTGATAAAATGACTCAACGAAATGTGGCTGGTGGCAAGGAAGGCTTGGCTGGTGGCAAGGTGGCAAGAAAGGCTTGGCTGGTGGCAAAGAAGGTTTGGCTAGTGGCAAGGTGGCAAGGAAGGTATGTACATGAAACAAATGCCTTTTTTCTCTTTGTTTTTTATTTTTATTTTTTTTGTTTTTATGTTACTTAGAAGGTGTTTGAGCAAAATACCTATAAAACCATTGCCTCTGTTTGTAAAACAGTGGGATTTTGAAGTTGCAGTTCAGATGTTTGTGAAAATGCCTCAATGGCGAATTCGGCTCGAACTCAGCCTAAGCTGGCCCGAGCTGCTGACCGAACCGAGCCAAGCTGGCCAGTCAGGCTCGAGGACCAAGTCAATCCGAGTTCAAGCTGAGGTCAACCACTGTTCGAGCTGAGGCCAGCTCGACTCGATTTTTTTTTCTTCTTCTTTTTTGGTTAGCTTGTTAGTACACACCCATGTCAGTACACACACTCCATGTCAGCCACCCCCGCTAGGGATAGCTCGACTTGGTTCGACTCGATGTACACCCCTAGTAGTGACCCCTCCAATATGAGCTCGCTACTGGTGGGTGCTGCAAAAAAGAACTGTGCGTCCATCCCGATGTATATGTTTTATCCTTCCATTCATTTTTAGATCATTTCAGGATGAGCCAAAAAATCAAGCTGATCCAAATCTTAGGTGGACCACACTATAAGAAATGGTGGTGATTGAAGGAATGCCATTAAAAAACTTCCTAGGTCCCACCATAATGTTTTAGTAATGTTTATTTGCAATTTTGATAAGGTCACACGAACCTAAAAGAAGGGGAAAAATAAATGTTAGCTTGATGAAAGACTTTGATGGCCCATATGAAGTTTTTTATGGTCAATCACCACTGTTTTCTTATGGTATGTGATTACACGTGTTTTTGACACACTCTCATAGGCTAATAAGATGTTGATATGTGTAGGTAGCAGGCGCCTAATAATGACAAAATTGTATTCGCACTTATGTTCAATATATTTATAGAAGACTCAGCAAGACAAGGATCCTATCACATATTTGAACATGCTTATTAAGATCATCTCTCACAATCATTTCAAAGTGGGAGATCTTCTAGAGGCATTCGTAGCTTTCTCGGTGGTTATAGAGATTCGAAGATTGGACTGATATCTAACCGAATGAAAACAAATAGATTGAGACTTTAACCGAACTTAACAAAATTGGTCCCATCAGATTTATAGATTTTCATGGTCATGATAGGAACTCTGAAAATGAGACAACCCCAAAGATCTGCAGATCTCTTGAGCCACGTCAGCAACAAAATTGAAAATAGTTTATGATATTAGGAGATCTCTTGGGTCAGCAATGATGATAAGAGAACAATTAAGCACGGTGGCTATGAAGAATCTTGGACCAACCAGGAAACTTAGCGAGGGTTTTGTACCCTGCAAAAGTTATAAAAAGAGAATGGGATGAAGGGTTCTAGGCCCACACTAAATATAATTTATCTTTACGATCTCGATTTCTATCTTAGTATAGTTTTAGTCTCTCTGCTTTTTGTCTAGTCATGTTGTAGAACATTTAAGCTTTAGATTAAGTCACTATTATCAAGTGTCAGCACTGCAGTACTGTATGAGTAGGATAAATATCCACAACCTTCTTTTATTGGATCCGGATCAACTAAGTCTTTATTAGAAGATCAAACATTCTCGTCATATGCTAGTGACCACTCACCCATATCGTTTGTTCATACGGTCTATTTAACTATTGGTATCTTGTTTTTATTTATTTTTCCATAATTGAATAGTTACTCTGTCAACAAACGGGCTGTTCAACTATTGATCTCTCGTTTTTATTTATTTCTCTAATTGAATAGTAACTCTGTCTACGGTACCGTGCATCATTTAAAAATTAATAAAATTGACGTTGTTTTAGCTCTCTTATGATGTGATCCGTTCATTTTCGTTCCATTGAAAAATACGTTGGTTATAATTATTGGTGAAAGAACAAGTCTTTTAGATATAAGGTAAAATAAAAATTCATCAAGTACTATCTCTTATCTTTTTGTAAATTACCTTATCATTGCAACTTATGGTGGAAAAGGTGGTTAAGTCCTAGAATTTGGTTTTAAATGATTCATCTCTGCGTGGAGGCGTTATCATTTAATTAAATATTGAGTCAAATATAACTTTGGCATGCCTGCAATTTTCTAATTGCACACGTTAACCAAATACAGGCCATCGCTAACACATGTGGACTCATGTTTGATTGAATGGCATAAACATTATGGTCCACTGGAGATTTGGATCTATATCACTTCTAGGTTCATGTCCTAAAATGATATAGAAAATGGATGAATGGACATCGTGGATATAGAATACATACATCAAGGCGGGCCCACTGTAAAGGGCACACCAACACCGGCTTGGATGAGGCCGGGCCGCACCTAATCTGCTCCCAATCCAATAAGTTCAGATTAAACTGTCCAAGTTATGTTTACCAATTTCTATGTAGGGAGATGTTGCAGTGCTAAGAGCACTATAAGAGGACACTTAGACAGTAAGATCCGTTGATCCAGACCGTCCATTACTCCAAGATATATTTGATGGTCTACCATGAAAACATCACATAATTTTGAAAAATATTAACTGTTTGATAAACGGCATTCAACATGGACGGTCAAGATTGTTTATACAAAAACAGGTCCAGGGTCTATTTGCAGGGATTGCTTATGATTCCAGAAAATCACTTTCAATAGGCAATCACAACCATCTCATCTCTAAAGGGAGCGGATTAGTTGAGACCTAGATCCACCGAGGTGGGTGGGAACCTGCTTGTGGGGCCCACTATGAGGTACGTGACTACATCCAAGCCGTCCATCCATATTAAAAGCTCATTTTAGGGCATGATCCAAAAAAATACAGCAGTTCCAAATCCTAGATAGACGATAGTACAGGAAATAGTGGTGATTGACCATTAAAAACTTCTTATGGGCCACAAAAACTTTGGATGAAGATGATATTTGTGGTCTCTTCATCCAGGTGTTTGTGACCTTATCAACAAGTCGGATGGCAAATAAACATTATGGTGGAATACATGAAGTTTTTAATGGTGGGGATTCAAACACTACTGTTTCCTGTGGTGTGGTCCACCTAAGATTTGAGTCAGCTTCATTTATGGGATCATGCAGTAAAGTGAGCTTTCAAAATAGTTGGACGGTGTAGATTTAAGGCACACACATCACTGTAAGCCCCACAGTCAGGGGTCCCACCCATCTCAGTGGATCCGGGGTCTCACCTAATCCTCCCATCTCCAACGTGGAAAAGGTACGGCTATAGAAACCCAGATCAAGGATGATAGAACCATCTGATCAGTCCCATTTTTCATTGGTCTCAGAAGAAATGTTTTATGAACTAAACAGACGGTTCAGATATGTCGATTGGACTGTCCAAACGAACCTGTACAAGTAGGAGTAACTTACATAACAAAAAAGTACAATGGTTTTATCATCTGGCCGTCGGAATGGACGGTTCAAATAAAAACTATCCATTGGTCCTGTTTCAGCAAACAAGTTTCCACCAATTAGAGGTTTGCATCGTTCAGCCAATCTGATTTGGGATTGTGAGTTGACATTTCTCAATTTAGAGTATTTAATTTGACTCAATGTATCCACGTGTACAATTTCTGAGCGCATGCATATCAAGCGTCATACAATGCCAGTGTATAAAATGAGCGCGCGGCCGCGCGGATTGGGTTCTACTCAAGGGTACCTAGCCAGAGACGGACGGTACTGTCAGAGATCCGTGGGTCCACCTAGATGTTTATGTTTTATCCACACTTACATATCATTTTAAAGCATGAGTAAACAAAGGAGGCAGATTTAATACAAAGTGTAACACACCACAGGAACAGTGGGGATTGAATTCCTACGGTTGAAAACGTCCTAGGGCCCACCGTGATGTTTATTTTCCATCCATGGGTAGAGATTCTCCCACCCATGTGTATCATGGTGCATGTATGCATGATATATGTTGCGCACATGTGTAGAATACAATATATGGCGCCCCGCACACATGATACACTAACGATTCTTCGCAGTGTATCTCACTAACGGAGCGTCGTACAGATGCACGGGTGGTACCTCCGCGATCGCAGTGATGGGGCGGTCGATATGAAATAGGTTTCGAAGTCTTGGAGTTCCGGTCAGTTGAGTGTGCATTATGTATGGCTAGTCCAGGTCTAACTAAAGGCATTGATCATCGTACACATAGGCATAGAAATGATACAGAATGGACGGGGTGGTCATCATCGACCGCCCCATCGCAGTGATGGAGCGGTCGATATGAAATAGGTTTCGAAGTCTTGAAGTTCCGGTCAGTTGAGTGTGCATTATGTATGGCTAGTCCAGGTCTGACTAAAGGCGTTGATCATCGTACACATAGGCATAGAAATGATACAGAATGGACGGGGTGGTCATCATCGTATCAGTTTAAGTTATTTGCGGTCGCATTATAAGGAGTGTACTATAAGGGATTCTTTCGAGCATTTGAATTGTACATGCAGGCATTATCAGGTTTTGTTCATAAGGTCACATGGATCTATATGAAGGGAAAACATAACCATCGGCTTTATCCAAAACTTCTAAGCCCTGCAAGAAGTTTTCAACGTTAGCTTTCAATCCCCACTGCTTCCTGCAGTGTGATCCATTAGAGGTTTCAATCTGCCTCCTTTTCTAGATCCTGCCCTAAAATGATCTGCCAAAATGGATGGACGGATCGGATATAACATATACATCATGGTGGGCCTCAAAGATCCCCTGAGATGACCTTCCATCTCTAGCTAGGTCCTGGTTGGGGTAGTACCCAATCCGCGCCCATCAAATGATTAGGCACTATTTATGCAGGTGTTGCTTATTCCACACGCGTGAGATGACTTGCCCATCCACACACAATCACACGTGCAATATGAGACACGTATGCAAGATCCGAGCCATCCATCTCGCTGGAAGTATTGCGTAGATCTTCTTGCACAAAAATCAACCGGTTTCCCTCCTCATGTATGATGTGTCTACGATATACAAAATTCAGGTTAGAACAACGTTTGATGGTATTTGGACTTTTTCTTTATCATGACGTGACTCACCTTATGAATGGGTTGGATAGCATATAAACATCGCATTGGACCGTCCAATGATATCATTGCCCTCGAATGAGCCCGCATGATGGATGGATGGCATGGATATCATCCATGCATCATGGTGGGCCCCACTGTTTTTTTGCCCTAAATTTCTCCCCACGTTTTCTGCCAAAAATTTCAACCTGTAAACGACCAACTTTGGGATAAGAGGAGGAAATCCAATCCCCAAGCTCTGTGGCCCACCAATATTGTTGTCAACGGGCCTGGGGTCGGCCCGGATATTGATCGTACCATCCCAATCGGTATTAAAATGTTTTTTTTTTTTGAAAGATAACGCTTCATAGAAGAATCAAGTATTAAAATGTGATCACACCACAACCACATAATCATAAAATAGCATTTAACACCATGTCTTTAAATTGAAAATTCGATTATAGGAAAATGGGATGATCAATGCTATCAGCTTCATCAGGCAAACTTGTGAGGATCTCCACCTGCTCTTTATACTGCGGTTTTTCCATCAATAAAATCCATAAGCACGAATCTCATGTAAATGATTCTATACACAAAGTATTATATAAATCAATTTAACAATTTTAAGGAATGCATAATAAAGCATTTCGAAATTTTTCGAAAAAAGATTCATAGTTCTCAAAATGGGTTAATCAAGAAATACAAGAAATAATAACTAAGAATACTTGGTTCTCTCAACAACACTCTTCACTCAAAATGAAGTATAACTTAATAATAAATCTCTCAGCAATTAATCACTCAGCAATGCCAATACCTGGCATAAATAATCTCTAAGAATAGCCCAACATAAGGCCTATGATTCACTCGACATAGCCCAACATAAGGTGACCCCTTACATGGCATGACAACCGTCACATCCACACCAGCCGATAAGGTTTCGAAGATTTGAAGCATGTTTTGAAGCCCGCAAGCAAGCATCAAGTTGCCTATAAATACCGGTTTTCACTCTTCTAATAAGTAGACTAGAAGAGTTAAAGAGAGTAGAGAAAAATTGAAAGAGTCTGTTTGAGTTTGTTTCCTTATGTAATGTTTGTAAGAAATAAAAATTGTTTTAAGTTTAGAGTTCTTATTAAGAGAATATTAGCATGGTGTTTCCCGCTTTCATTTTATTAGAAATATTATTTTTTACGCTCATTGTCCCCGTACTACCCATTTACGCCCTCATCAACTCCCATCATACCAATGTCTCAGCCAAGTATTATAGCTTGTTTAGGTTTTACCATCTGTCTTATAATTATGCTTTTTGTATCCTATTACGATGTTTTATGAAAAAACCCTAGTTTCACCGTTTCAGATATTTCAAGCAATTTATTAATTTTGCTACAGTACTTCTACTACAGTACAGTCGAATGTTTTAGAGTTTAGGGTTTAATTGGTATCAAAGCCATGGACGACTAATCTCTCCAGTGTGAGATGTATGCTATTGACAGGACCACCTTCAAGTAAAATCTATTGTATTTTGGTTTAATCAGTCTATCTCCTTTTATTAGTAAGATGGTTAGTGTGAGATGTATGCTATTGACAGGACCACCTTCAAGTAAAATCTATTGTATTTTGGTTTAATCAGTCTGTCTCCTTTTATTAGTAAGATGGTTACAGTCACCTTGATTAGTATGCTCTACAGTTGTGATCTTCTATAACAGAAAACGAGGTTTGACAATATCCATTGAACAACAAGGTTATAGAACTCCTTTGTGTAAATCAAGAGCTAATTGGTGAGTTTTCGACCATTTTGCCTAGTGATGGCGTTCAAGTCTTCCCCTTGTAGCCAAAAGGTTCTTGATAAAACAAAGCGAGTTGAATCAAACTATGTGGCACCAAAATAAGTAGAGTTTGCTAAAGTTACCTATTCCAAAACATACATCCTACATGTTTCACCAAAAATATGAGTTCTTCAAAAACACTCCCTCTTGCGTCTTATTCTGTAATAAGTATGATTATCTGTATGAAATAGAGTATGTAGATAACAAGGTCCCAACAACTCAATCCCCAATCTCAAATCCCTACCAGTTTTTCCAGAAAAATAACACCTCCATCACAACCAAATTCAAACAGCTTGTCACCAAACAGCAAAAATTTATCCGAGAGTATGCCCTGTCTTCCAAATTCATTCAGGCACCGATACATGCCAACCAGCTTGAAGAGTTCATCACTCTTCAAAATTGACCTGAGTAGAAAAGAAAAGGATACACTCATTTGCATTTTGGTGCTGTTTGACTTGTCGTCACTTTCCATGGTCGAAAAGGACTCCCAACAGCTGTAAACTTTCTTTGCTGGACACAAGGCTCAATTCGTCCTCCGCAGCAGCCACAGATATCTACTTTCCCTTTCACCAGCCAAGCATTTGCTCCGCCACCAAGGCAGGTTACCCCTCAGTATCTACCATGGAGTCCTCCAGGTGTTCCGTGGGCCTCCTCCTTGCCTACC
Organism: Magnolia changhungtana; assembly: GCA_030180095.1. NCBI lineage: Eukaryota > Viridiplantae > Streptophyta > Magnoliopsida > Magnoliales > Magnoliaceae > Magnolia > Magnolia changhungtana. The sequence continues at coordinate 356,091 of JASAUF010000229.1, forward strand.
CAGCTCCCAAAGCTTGCTCCTCCTCCCGCAAAAACAATCCATACACTATGATTACTTCTACTGAAATGTATTGTAGATGTTCTTAAGAGCACCACCAGGAGAGATGAACTGATATACTTGTCTGAGTAATTCACAACACTATTTTGAACAGACGTACCTAGTGAAGCCTTAGTCACGCAAGGGGATGACCAACAGGACGAACACTGCATATCAATTGCAGAAACCATTCATGCATCTATGGTTCTTCCATTGCTGCAAACTGCCTCGAGAATCAGTTAAGCAATCTGAAGGTACTACAATTTCCATAGTATAAAACCACAAATAAATATCACAAAAGTCAACTACGACAAGAATCCCTGCTCAAATATTTCAGAACATACAAGAGGTAAAATGGCAATCAACAGGAGCTGAGGGGTGGGAACTAAGATAAAAATTTTGATACTCTCGCAGTGTGATCGATGATAGGCAGGCACTTAGAAATTGCACGTGTGGCAGGCAATTAGTCAAATTAAACCATCCAAATTATCATAACCAGTTTAGAGTATTCATGGAATATCTGACTATAGGATTGGTGGACATTTATTGGACAGTTAAAATGAAACAAGCATACATTAACAAGGGGCTATACAGCGTTCCTATTTCCACAAACAAGTGTCCACAAATCAAGGTTTACAATTTTTTAACCAATATGATCTTGGTATGTAACATGACGACAGTGGGATGCACAATCTAGTAGGTTTTATTTGAGTTAGTATACGCAATGGGTACAATTTCTGCGTGCCTGTGCATAAAGCGTCATGCGCATACTAAGTAAAATAAAACTCCTTGAAAAATCAGCCATAATAATAGAATTTTTTTTAGTAAAATCAGCCATAATAATAGAATTTTTGTTAGTAAAATCATTATCCTATTACAACTGAGCCCTTCAATATATCACAACTGATAACTCCCAAAGGTATTGTACGGTCTATGTAACTTGCATACAAACAAGTGTTAGATAGAACAATGCTCCAGAGCTGGTATGCTAAGAAATCAAAATGGCTATACGAGAACCGTGCTAATCCCACATGCACTAGTAAGAAAAAGCTGCCCGTGAGCATTTTGATTGTTCACATAGGCAGCCGACCCAAGTGGAAAAGGGTGCCGTATGTATACATATTCACAAAAGGGTGCCATATATAAACATATACACACCTTACATGTGCATGTGAGATTAGCTGTTTCAGATATGCACAACTGACATGTGGAAGCACTCTATGTTATATGGTATCAGGTAAAGGCCTGAAAAGAGTATTTGAAACAATATGGCTGGCACTCGATTTGATGTTGCAAATGCTCTACCTAAGCCTTTACCTAAAGTTGCAGTAGAAAGTATTCATTTCGCATAAGAGCTTTAAAAATCTGTGTTCAGTAAAGAAGCAAATGAGCTAGACTGAAAGTGGGCCAATTTGGAAATTCATCCTAATGATGTTATAACCAACCTATTGTTGCATTTGAAGACAACAATGACTATTGGTATGGCCCCCAAAGCCGATACTATGAAACCATTGTACAAAAGCCACTGTAGAAAAGGTGAAACCGATGAAAATTCCTTTCAAATCCTCGTCTGATTTATTTCGCCTTCATTAGGAACTCGGGCATATTCGACTTGAGCTGAAATGAACAATGCCCCATTTTCTTTTCCGAAGCAAAGAAAATGGGAAGATGGCTTGCATGAACAGGTGAGATTAAGATTATAGAGGAATAATGATTAGCCGGCAAATTCCATTTATATAAAATAAAAAATAAAAATAAAAAAAAACACACACACAACAAGAATCAGAATCCCTGATGCTGCTGCATGTAGGTAAGATTGACAAAATAGTCCACTAACACTTACAAAAAACTACTTAGGAGGCTGACACCACCCATACAAAGGAAGCTAACGGGTAGTTTGGCTCCCCAAAAACATACCCAACTAGAAAGGTATCTGCAAGTAGGGCTGCATTCCTTCGCTTAGAAATGATTTCCAGTTGGAAACCAATTCTAGCTTGTGCTTTTTTTAATTCCTTTACAGAGGCCAGCCAGGGAAATGAATTCCTTCCCAAACACTAATGCAGCTTATGCATTCAATGTAATTACATTCCTAGTGCCCAAATATGACAAACATAATCTCCGGGTTTTTGTTTGTGGCAACAAATTCTTTAGGCCCTTTTAAATTGCCAAAAGCCAAACAACACCTAAAAGAAAAACAGTGCCAAAGTTCAGTAGTCATGAATTCTCCATTTGGTAACGATGAGAAGCAAAAAGTAACTAAAATCATTGCTACCAAAACGAGACTAAACGGACTGATTTTTCACAATGAACGCTTTGAGAGACTCAATTAGTTGAAAAGGGAAAAAGAAGAGGCACATGATACTCTAGTGGACTATGATGAATCATATTCAAACATCCATTTTACTCCTCCAAGCAGATCAAAACTAACTCCTCAAGAAGCATATACACTGCGTTGAGAGGGTCATGAGTCCAACCAGTTGGACCCCAAGTTACCACACGCCCAGTCCATAACTTCCAACCTTTCATGTGTGGGGCATCCAATCTGTCCAATAAATTGGACCCATCATAAGGATCACCTTCTGCAAAAATAAAAAAATCAGCAACACCCACTCATCAAGTGGACCAAACTTATACTTTGTTATTTATCAATGACTATGCATTGTTTTCTATGGTGTAACACACCTGATGAGTCGACCACACTTGCATTTTGTTATTTATCAATGACCATAATTTGCTTCCTATGGCATGGCCCAACTGATGAGTGGATAGTGCTATTTTTGCACAAGGTGATCCTCATGGTGGGGCCACCTTGTTGGAAGCGCTGGATGTTGCACGCACATGATAAGCAATTCAACAGGTCGAACAGTTGGACTAGTTATTTATTTCTATGGTGTAGCACACCTGATGTGTTGCCCACACTAGCATTTTTGTTATTTATCAATGACCATACATTGTTTCCTATGCTGTGGCACAACTGATGAGAGGATAGTGCTCTTTTCGCACAAGGTGATCCTCATGGTGGGGCCAACATGCTGGAACTGCTGGATGTTGCAAGCACATGATAGGTCAGAAGTACTTCACCGGGTGGAACGGTTTGACTTGATATCTCCACAACAGACCATCATCATCTAAGCCGTATCCAAATTAATTGGGAGACCTGCAATAGAACTAATAATGGACAGCTAAATAAAACTAACATTTGCTAAGACGCAACAAAGGTGTACAAGGCATCCCGATATTCACGCCTCTACATATTCCTCGCATGATTTTTGGGACATGGCATCATGACAGTGGAACCAACTGGTGGATAGCATGATTATGGGCTGTGCCTAGTACACAGGCATGTGCCAAGCAAAGGTTTATAAAACAAGTGAAAATCAATGGAATGCTAGAAAACAACTGCAGCCCGAGGGATGGAGGGAGATCAAGTATTGAGATATCACGAACATCAAGAAGCTAGAAAGATCTACAACAATAATATAACAGCAATTCCTAACAAGATAGTCCATGACAGCGCTCGTATCTTGCCTCGAGCGTAACTATTGCAGCTAAACCCTCTGTCTACTGGGTCCCATGTATGATTGCATGGATAACCCACAGTCAGAAAACTGACCAATAGGGTGATCCAGGCCATTAATTTTCCACGTCAACAGTTTAAGTATTTCAGTTTTCACTATCCATCTAAACTCCACAGTTCGAATAACTTGGAATCATGTGATGAAAGCACTTTTCAACCATGGTTCAACAAAGGATATGAACCACTACATGGATGGCCAAGACCCGCCCCACCCATCATGCAAACTTAATGGAGGAGGGTCCCATCGATGGATGCAAACTCAAGGGCGATTAATGCATCCATACAGTCTGTCTAGTGGGTACAATCCACTGATGACCTATGGTCATTGGAATGAATATCAGTATCAAATTGGCCAATACAACAATATCATATCTGTATCGGCACGAGATGATACATGATGCAAGTAATATCAGCCCGATACAAGAAACTTGACCCGTATTGGCTTGTATCGGCCCGTATTGGCCGAAGTGGGATGTATCAGCAACGATACGGCTGATACAGCCGATACAACCAACTTTGAATTTTCTTTTTTCAAAATTTCACTCAAGTCTCTTCTTCTTTTTTCATTTAAACCATGAAAGAAGCTTAAAAACTCATTTTAGGCAAGATTTAGAGCTACTTTGGGATTTAAAAAATGATTTCAATGGGATTCTACAAATCAAAGTGAAGTAGACCGTTAAGGGAATATCGGAAAGAAGGGTAGACCTTCCCTTTCTTTTTAATATTTTCATCTTCTTCTTGTTGTATTTCATTGCAGTGGGCACTAGTTCACCAAATCATGATTGATTTGTGTTCAATTAGGGCCCATTTAGTTGACCATCAATAAGTCAAAACGACAGAAAACATTCTCATTAAAAGAATGGACCGATACACCATTATATGCGTATCCAAAATATAAAATAAAATAAAAAAGGATTGATTCTTGAATATCTTATCATTCTTTTGTTCTTCCTAAAAATTTACTTAATTTTTGGCTTTCAACAAAATTCTAAATGATACGGGCTGATAAGGCCTTGTTACAGATATGCATGGTGGTGTGCCGTAAAGGTAACAGTGGCAACCGTTACACGTCACGGGGTTGTAACGGCCATAACAACCGTTATGGAAAAAAATGACCTGTATTTGCCGTTAACAACACATTACATCCCCCATAAAGGTCATAATAGCTCCGTAATGGTCTATTATGAAACATATATAAGTTTTTCATACTTTTTAATCCACATTTCAGGGTAGATATAGGTTTTTCGGGGTTTTTTTCAATAAAAAATAAAAATAAAAGAGAGACTGTAACGGCCATTACACAGCCGTAACAGCCGTTATGCCCCGTATCGTAAAGGTAACGGTGGTGGCCGTCACAGCCACCATTACCGTTACAGAACACCTTGCAGATATGTGACGTCATATCGTGTCATTTTTCCACCAGGCAAATATAACAACCGATGCCAACATTCAGAACCATGCCTACGGTTGAAAAGTCACTGACAGGGCAATCCCAGCCATCAATTTTCCACGTCAAAAGTTAAGAGCTAACAATTTCGTTTTTTTCACTTTCCATTTAAACTCCACAATTCGGACAGTCGGGATCATCTGATCAGCAAAATTTTCAAACATGGGTGTACATCAACAGATGGGACCCACTATGCAGTGACCACCATCCACTTCTCCAACCATCCCATGCACTTGATGCAGGAGGAACTCTAAATGATAATTATACAACATAACATAGAAAAATTCCAAACAATTCAAGCCATAAATGCTCAACGGAAACGCCAGAGAGAAAGAAACGGCCAGAGGGAGTGCGTGAACGCCGCTGGATGCAGAGGTTTATCGACCGATTCCTGTTTTGTCTTTCTTTCACACTCCAAATCCAGGAAGAGATCGGTAAACCGCTGCGCCCAAAGAACGCCGCAGCTTCATCTTTCCTTCCAGCAGACAGCGAGCAAAGACCATCAACTAACATAAACAAAAACCACATGAGTCAAACCTCTCGACGAGAATTCCTGCTGAATTCAACACCAAAGTGAACGAATCTGATCTTTCAAAGTAATACAGACCTGAAATTTTCTAAATTGAACGGATCTGATTTTTAAAAGCACTATAGACCAAAATTTCACGAAAAAAGGGGGAATTATCGGTGAAGCTCATCAGCAAACGTGGCACTAATCCAAACCGTCAGTTCTATTCTATCCACGGTGGATATAGCACGCCATGGACACCAAACAGAATAGAAGGTATCCCAACGCTTAGATTGTTGTCTTCCAAATGGATGGTTAGGAAGCTATACAGCAACGGTCCACATTCAAAGAGGGAAAATTATAAAAATGCAGAGATTACGATCATCAAGTCCGAATGATTCTCAGGGCAACCACCATTTATATAGTGGAAATTAAGATCAACGGTTTGGATCGCCGAGAAATGGGCCTCATGTGTAGAGAATGCTGCTCTTAAGCAAACCATATAAGTTTGCTGATGCGCAGTACCGAAAATCCAACATATTTAGAAAAAGAAAGGAAGGAATGGAGACGAAAATCACAAAAACTCTAAAAAATCATTTATCTGGAATTATTTTAAATAGAAAAAATAGGAGATTTTCTCTTCCATTTGAGAAATCATTTCGAGATGTCTATAATGGAAAATTCACCAAAAAATCAAATAAATAAATAAATAAAATATCATTTGCTCTGGTAAAAAGCTTAGATCTGTTCTGATCATCCACGTTCAACTGTCAAATGAGCTCATATTGCAAATATAAATCCAAAAATAGCTGAATATCATTTATAAAAAAAAAATTTTAAAAAAAAAACTATTCGTGCAAATTTAACTATTAGATGATACGGAAATTCTAAAAAATTGAAAAAATAAACTTGAAATAAAGAAAAACAAATTAAAAAGGAAAATCGAGAAAGTAGAAAAAATGATCCTCTGAATTCTAGAATTAGATGAGCCAAAATTCCGAAATAAATGAAAAATCAGCTGAAAATCACGAGAGAAAAAAACTCAAAAAGGGGGAATGGGAAGATTTGAAAATCTATTTCTACCAGATCTGTTGTTTGCGTTGGGATCTGTACCATATGAGATGAGACGTCAGGATCCTCTCTCTCTCTCTCTCTCTCTCTCTCTCTCTCTCTCTCTCGCTGGAAGCTGATGACAGAAAACGGAGAGATTTCTAGGGCAGAAGAGACTGAGAAGAGAGGGGGGAGCTACTGTTTTTAAAACCAACAGATTGTACTTTGACGATAATGCCCCTAGAATCATAACGGATTTTATGCCGGTCCTCGGCCTATCTTATGTGAGTACGAGAGTTCGTGTTGCCTCTGTCGCGACTCAGGCGCCAGCGTCTGTCGCCGCCACTGGGGCCCACTTCCTGAATGATCAATGATCGGAACCATCCATATATTTCAATATATGATATATGTTTAATATTATTTTGAAAAACATCATCTGCAGTTAAATTTTTAAGAACGAAAAGAAAGATTTCACTGGCTCCAATTCAATTGAAAATACGGTTGAATCATTAATAAAATTTTATAATGGTTGAATCAGTTTTCTATGGTGGTAACTAGAATATGGACCGTTCGAATCATCGGATCATCTTAGAATGTGGATTGCGACACACGCTGGATTCTAAGTCGCGACATTGGCAAACAGAATTCTTTGATATTCAAATAATACGGCGATTCGCGCGATCGGCGACCGTGGACGATGCGCCCTTGTATTGGTACGAGACGGTGATGTCGTCTCCTCTTCCGAGGGAGAAGTGAAGGACGGAAACGGATTGGCTACTCCCCCTGCCACCAATGGCTGGTGGTCAGTGTTCTGTGGGCCCCACAATAATGTATGCGTTTACTCCATGACGTCCATGTACTTTAATAGATCATTTTATGGTATCGGACAAAAATGAGGTAAATAAAAATCTCATGTGCACCACATTACACGAAACAGTGTTGAATGAACTTCGACCATTGAATACGAAACAGTGTTGAATGAACTTCGGCCATTGAATACTTTTTGAGGGACATTAAGATTTTGGAGCAAGCTGATATTTGTTTTATCCCTTCATCTGGGTCTGTATGACCTAATAAACAATTCAGTGGGCCTTAGGAGGATTTTAATGGTGGATATCTAATCATTATTGTTTTCCTGTAGTGTGGTCCACCTGAGATTTATATTCCTTTCATTTTTAAGATAAATCCCTAAAATGACCTGTAAAAATGGATTAACAAAAGATGAAACACATATATAATGGTGGGGCCCACAGAGAACCAACCATCAGCCACGGTGCTGGTAGCAGGGAGTAGCCAATCCGTTCTCGTAAAAGACCGGGATCCTGTACAACACTTGCTGGAGGGAGAGTGTGAAACAACCAATGCTTTTGGGCCCAAATTCATGTGTGTATTAAATCCACTCCGTCCATCAGCTGAAAAATCTCATTCTATTAACTAATCTAAAAATACAGGCCGCCCATCTACCTCCACGAGTCACGATAGCGTCCTCTTTCTTTAAACAACGCTCACATGTTTAAATAATACACGATTTTTAATTTTGACAAGAGGGGCCTATAATTCAATGATCTAGACTGTTGGTATGTTGTGTCCCACTGAAAATAATATATTCTCTCAAAACCTTGATAATCGTGACAAGAATAAATTTTTTAATTTTCAGCCCACAGATAGATGGTGAATAAGACAAAGACAACGGTTTAAATATAATTAGAACGGATTCTCTTGGGGATTTCCCTATCCACGTAGGCAATCTAAAAACCAATGGTCTGGATTAGATATCCGTGACCTCAGATATCACAATAATAAATCACGTGTACAGTAAACGCATATGAGAGCCGCATATAATATAATGAGAAATTATCACATACAGAGCCCGTAAGTAAATGATTACATAAAGATATTTCTTTCCCTCAAAGTGTTATATACTATAAGTCATGAGTACCGTTAAAACGATGGGGCCCACCAATATAATTGAATTTTATAAATTTTTTTAAATCAATCTTCAGCCATTGGTATGGCCCTATATTCAAGTGGGGCCCACCCAAATACTGGATCGGCTTGATTTTAACCATATAACAAACCTCTGTGGGCCCACCATGATGAATGTGTTTCATCCATGCCGTCCATCTATTTTTCCAGATCATTTCATGGTATGAGACCAAAAATGAGGTATATCCCAATCTCAAGTGGACCACATTATAGGAAACAGTGTTGAATGAACGTAAACCATTGAAAACTTTTTGAGGGCCATAAAAGTTTTGGATCAAGCTGATGAATGTCAAATAAACAGTACAGTGGACCTTAGGAGGATTTTAATAGTGCATATCTAATCCCTACTGTTTTCTTGTGGTGTGGTTTACTTAAGATTTATATCCCTCTTATTTTTAGTAAAGCCCTAAAATGATCTGTAAAAATAGATGAATGGAATGGATAAAACACATACATCATGGTGAGGCCCACATAGCACCGACCACCAGCAACCTGCGAATCCGTTTCCCTCTTTCCTCCCTCCTTATTATGTCTATATTTTATGGGATTAAATTTTATTTTATTTTCTTGAATACTCTTACCTAGGGGTGTACATTGAGTCGAAGAAGTCGAGTCGGCCTCAACTCGACTCAACAACTTGGTTGACCGGCAAACTTGAACTTGGCTCAGCTCGGTCCTCAAGGCTGACTAGCCAACTTGGCTCAATTTGGTTAGCAGGTCGGGCCAATTCGAGTCAAGTTCGCCATTGCAACATTTTCACAAACACCTAGACTGTACCTTCAAATTTTGACTATATTTGAGACAGCAGCAATGGTTTTATAAGTATTTTATCAAACTACTTCTAGGCAACATAAAAATCAAGCAAAAAATGGTGTTGGTTTCATATACATACATTCCTTGCTACCAACTGCACTTTTTTGAGTCATTTCATCAAACACTTGGTGAGCAATACCAATATTAAAGTAACCGAGTCATTGAACTGGTGCGATCAAGTTTGATTTAAGCTGGGTTTGATCCAAGTCTAGTCTCGAACTCGTTTTCGAGCTCAAAAAATCGGCTCGACCCAGCTGAAACTCACCTTCCAACCGAGTCAAAACGAGCTTTTTCGAGTGGAGTCGAGTCGAGCGAGCTAGCTCGGTTCGTGTACACCTATAGACTGTAGCGAGTCTTACCAGGCTCGTTGCCTTAGTAAGTGGTAGCACACATGATCTGTGGTCCACTATATCTTTGTATTAAGTCCAGTCCGTCCATCAGGAGAAAGCTTTCCTATTATGATATCAGGCAGAAAATATGAGAGATAAAATTCTTGGAGGGCTACAACACATGGAACAACAATAAGAAGAGGATGAGGGGAATAGATTTGTGTGTAGGACCAAATAAGTTGGGAATTTTTTTATGTACGGTGAATATACTAAGAATAATTTCATGGACGGATTGGATTTCACACGAACACACCTGTGGGCCCCACGGGGCTCCGATGTCTTACATACTGCGCTCCACCCTTACGGGACACAAGTCCCGCATCGCGCGCGTGTACGCCGCACAACGCCCGGATCCGTTCTTCGTCTTTATATGGGAGCGGATTAGGTGAGAACCCGGATTCACCGAGATGTGTGGGACCCTGATCTTGAGGCTCACAGCGATGTATGTGCCTTAAATCCACACCGTCCAACCATTTTCAATGCTCATTTTGGGGCATAATTCTAAAAATTTTAGCTGGACCACGCTCCTTGGTGGGCCCCACAGTCAGGGTCCCACGCACCTTGGCGGATCCGGATCTCACCTAATCCGCTCCCTTTTTTATATGTTAGCCCGTTTTAATTTTCCGTTTCTGATACGTGTGCCAATAACAGTGCGAAGCGCCCTAAAGTGATTAAGCAGCGATTCGCGCGAATAATACTGGTCGACTTACAGTTTTAAAGTACGTTTGAGAAATCCCGGAAACAATCAGGTTCACAACCGACGCTGATTTGGTGATACGTGAGTGTGGGGCCCATCTCAATGTATGTGTTTTATATCCACGCCGTCCATCTGTTTTTCCAGCTCATTACAGTATACAATCCCAATAACGAAGCAAATCCAAATTTAAGGTCGACCACACCATTTGAAAGGGTAATGATTGAACGCCCACCGTTAAAATCTTCTTCGGGGCCTTAGGAAGCTTTTAGTGGTGGGCGTTAATCCACAGCGTTCATTTTTACATGCGGTGTTCCGGAAAGGAAGTGACAACCACATCTTTCCCGCTAATATGTCACTTGTGGAGGACATCTGAACCATTAAAAAAGAAATTTGGCTTCTCAACCGTACACTTGGCATATTTGCACGCAATCTAGACGGTCCAAATCGTAACCCCACTCTGTATGGAGCATTACCTTAAAAATTGCACTCAGAAGGTCTTCGAATATGGCCCACTAGATTTATTTTAACTTTTAACCGTCCATTTGACATCTGCTAATTGGATGGTCCAGATTGATAGATCAATGTGATCTAAAGCTATGTTCCATCTACACTGGGACCCACAATTTTGGCTGATCAACGTTACATGTGTGGAGGAGGATTAGTCACCGTTCCTTTCTAAATGGTGCAAAACTAACACAAGAGTCTAGCTCCACATACGGCCGACACGCTGCCACGTGAGCCATTCATGACAAAAATGCACGGCCCACATGCTGCCACGTGCGTCATTCATGACAAAAATGCCACGTACAGCTGTAGCTCCTGTTCAAGAGAGCGGATAAGGTGAGACCCCGGCCACACCCAAGACGGTACGGTCCTTACCGTGGGGCCCACCTTGATGTATTTATTATCTATCCACGCCGTCCATATGTTTTTCCAAGCTATTTTAGGACAAAATGAAGTAGATCCAATTATCGTGTGGACCATATCATAAGAAAAGTTGTAGTTGAACATTAATGAGCCACGAAAGTTTTGGATCAAGCTTAGATTTGTTTTTTTTCCCTTCATCCAGCCTTGTGTGACCTTATCAACAGATTTCATGGTAAATAAACATTACATAAACATTAATGTGAGCCCTAAAATTTTCCAACGGTAGGACGGTCAATCACCACTATATCTTATGGTATGGTCCACCTGATAATTAGATCTGCTTAATTTTTATGATGATTATTTAAAATAATCTGAAAAAACGTATGGACGGTGTGGATACATAATACATACATCAAGGTGGGCCCCACGGTAAGGGCTGCACAGTCCTGGGTCAGGCCGGGTCTCACCTAATCCGCCGCCCCCAAGACAGTGGTTACTTACTGTGGGGCCGAACTTGGTGTATGTATTGTATATCCAAGCCGTCCATCATGTTTTGTCAGATTATTTTAGGGCATGATCTCAAAAACCATAAAGCTAATTCATATCTCAAGTCGGCCATTTATTCAACAGTGGTAGTTGAACGGTTCAGCATTAAAAACTTTCTATGGCCCACTGTAATTTTTTCTTGTCATCCAACCTGTTGATAAGGTCACACAAACATGGATGAAGGGAGAAAAATAAAAATCAGCTTAATCCAAAGTTTTTGTGGCACACAAGAGGGTTTTAATTATCAATCACTACCGTTGCTAATGGTATGGTCCACCTGAGATTCATATCTGCTCTTTTTTTTTTTTTTTTTAATCTCATTCCTAATATGCTCTTTAAAATCGGATGGACGGTGCGGATATACAATACATACATGAAGATGGGCCCCACGGTAAGGGCCGCACCGTCTTGTGTGGGGCCGGGGCCGGCCCTAATCTGCGCTCTTCGGTGAGAGGAGTCGCGTGTTTTCTTCAATGCATTCATGCATGCACGTGCCAATTTAGCACGTGTGAATCGTTAACAGGTCAGGATAAAAGGGCGCGGATTAGATACGTAGCCAAATCGCTACTGAAGTGACATCACCAAGCTCTATGGAACCCACCATGATGCATGTATTGTATCCATACCATCCATCCATTTGGAGAGACCGTTTTATGTCATGAGAGAAAGAATGAGATAGATCTAAAGTTCAAGTGGACCCCACCATAGAAAACAGTGGGGACAGTGACATCCACCGTTCAAAACTTCTTAGGGGCCACAGAAGTTTCCGATCAAGCTTTTATATATATATATATTTTTCACTTCATCTATCTCTACGTTAACTTACGAATAGGTTGGATTTAAAAAATACATTAGATGTGGGCCTATAAATGTTTCAACGGTGGGTGTTACTGATCTCATAGTTTTCTGTGGTGGGTCCACTTGACCTTTAGATCTATCTCATTCTTCTTCTACTGCCATAAAACCATCTCTACAAATGGTTGGACGGTATGGATACAACACACGCATGATGGTGGGTCCACCGAGCTTGGTGACGTCACGTCAGTAGCGATTTCGCTACTGACCTTTTCAGTATCTAATCCGCGCCCATGAGAAAAGCGTTTTTCTATTCGTTTGCTGCAGTAAAAAGTTGCGTCGCGCATGAGAAATGCGTTACTTGAAAGGGGAATATCTACGACTTCTGGACCGTTAATCTGGTGGACCATCTTGTGAATGCATGATCTTCTTATCAACGTTTGCTCATCCGATTAGCTATGTTATCCCTATTCAATTCTGACCGTTGATCATTTTTCTGATCAACTGTTATATATGCTAGTCGTCCTTTGTGAAGCCCACTGCTCGGATGGGCCATGGCTCAATGATCCCAACCGTCGGTAAGATGATATTTAATGAGGATGGCCTTGTGCGGAGAAAAGGAATATAAGAAAAATCTACGGAGCGTGAGATCCTAGCCATAGAATGTTTTTTCGTTTGTTAATTGAAATGGACCCTTGCCATGTTTTCTTTCTTAACCGTCCCTTTTGTGAGCTAGATCTTGAAGAGTTAGTATTCAGTCATCAACGGCTTGGATCACTGAACAATGGCCCCAAAAAACTTGAATGGTACGTACTGCTCGTGAAATTGTCCTGTCTGTCTGATTCCTGACCAATCAGTCAATCACATGGAAAGCCTGAATTCGATGGCAAATTTGGGAGAACGGATTGGCTACTCCCCCTGCAAACAGCCCGGTGGCTGATGGTCGGTCTCGGTGGGCCCAACTTGATGTATGTGTTTCATCCATTCCGTTCATCCATTTTTAAAGATCATTTTAGGGCTTGTTCCCAAAAATGAGAGGGATATAAATCTCAGGTGGACCACACCACAGGAAAACAATAGTGATGGGATATCCACCATTAAAATCCTCCTAAGGCACACTGTACTGTTTATTTGACATCCAATATGTTGTTTAGGTCATACGGACATAGATGAAGGGAAAAGACACAGATAAGCTTGATCCAAAACTTTATGGCCCTCAAAAAAATATTAATGGACAACCTTCATTCAACATTGTTTCCTATAATGTGGTCCACTTGAGATTGGGATATAGCTTATATTTAGTCTCGCAGCATAAAATGATCTAGAAAAATATATGTACGGCATGTAGAGGTGTACACGAGTCAAATCGAGTCGAGCTTGGCATAGCTTGACTTGACTCGGCGACTAGCTGCCTGATTGGCCAGCTTGACTCAGTTCGGTTAGCAGCTCGAGTAGAGTTCGTGCCGAGTTCGCCTATGTAACATTTTCACAAACATGTAGACTGTACCTTCAAATTCTCATTGTCCGTGAAACCTGGGTGGTAATTTTATGGGTATTACATCAAACACCTTATAGGCAATATCAAAATAAAAAATTATAAAAAAAAAAAAATGAATATTTATTTCACATACATACCTTCCTTGTCATTAGCTAACATTTCGTTGGGTCATTTCATCAAATACTTAGTGAGCAACATCAATATCAAAGTAACTGAGTCACCGAGCTGGTTCGATTTGAGTTGGAGTTTGAACTGAGTCAAGTTGAACCTCAAACTCAGTTCTAAAATTTTTCAATCAAAAATTCAGCTCAACTTGGCTTGAACTCAGCTTCAAACCAAGTAAAATCGAGCTTTTCCGAATCGAGTCGAGCAAGCTAACTGAGCTAACTCCATTTGTGTACAGCCCCAACTGCGTGGATGAAACATATACATCATAGTTGGGCCCACAGAGCACCGACTACCGGCCATTGACTGATGGTTGGGGGAGTAGCCAATCCGTTTCCCAAATTTAGACGGTTAAGATGGTCCCATCACATGATTTTCAAAGTAGGCCCATGATTTGGATGGCTTAGATTGGCTTGCACATTTGTGTTGCCACTGTTTACGGAAGTGTGCCAAATGCACACTAATGCTTCTCCTACCTAACCACACTACTCGCGCCCTCAGCCTTATGGCATGAATGTACCTGCAAACAAACTGCTAAAAGTAGTGGAGCCCACTGTACATCGCAGCTTGGATGGGCAGTGGGCCCATGCAGATATATTTGTATCCGTCGCACTTTTATAGCTTAATTTTCACCCTCCAAGTTGTGTGACCCACAGCAGATAGTTTCGATCAGTAAACATTTGACTATTGAATCTTGACCATTGACTCCTTTTCTTTTCAACGGTAGGCAAAATTTGCAATAATCAGTGAGTCAGACATCACGGCAGTCAAATTTCTGATTTATAACGAACACGGATTGCGTGGTATGCGACACACCACTCAGGTATGTAGCGAAGATCTGTGGGGCCCACCATAATGTATATATTATATCCATACTGTCTCTTCATTTTGCGAGATTATTATATGGCACGAGTGAAAAAAATGAGGCAGATCCAAAGCTCGAACGGACCACACCACAAAAAGCAGTGGGGACGGACTATTGAAACCTTCCTATGGCTCACCATGATGTTTATTTGCCATCCAACCTGCTTATATTGTCAAGTCGATGGATGAAAACTGGTCACCACCAACCCTAATGAGGGTTGGGGTATGGGAGATCAGATTTTTGGGTCTGAACTTTGGTCTCAACCAACCCTAATGAGGATAGACGGTCCAATTAAGCGAGTGTTCAAGACAAAATAAAGACAAATATTTTGATTAAATTAATATTGAAGATGGGCATATTAATTGGGTTGTAGTTAATGATGAATAATTAGCTTAAGCACTAAGGAAAATACAAGTGGCCATTGTTGGGGTTGTGGATGGAAAAACTAATGTTATTAGACAAAAAATTGGTAGTATAATGCATTTTATGAATTAATTCTTATAAATTATATTTACGTGGGTTCAATCAAAATAATTCAATTTATTAGTTTTTTTTTTTTTAATCAAGAGGTCGAATTTGTTGTTTTTCAATCAAGATGGCCGAGTTCGACCAGATCAGTTGACTTTGATGTTTTCCGATTAAGATGGTCAAGTTCAATCAAGATGTTCGAAATTGATGTTTTTACACGGTCGGATAATCATATTTATTGCACAAAACAATGAATTAAATTGCATTCATCATTTGCCGAATGTGAAGTGACGTGGGGGCAATGTTGTCACTTATTTACAGTCGTTCTTGAAAAACCTAATTGGAAAGGACATGTGTTATAGTAATAAAAAGATTTAGTATGCTAAATTCTTCAAGAATGCTTGGAGTGCTTTTTACAGAATCAAATTTGACGAGATGACAAGATATAGATGTAACGCCCCGGAAAATCGGGGGTCATGCATACGCTCAACTCCTGAGTTCCCGAGTGTCACTTATCATGCATTTATGGTTTTTATGATTAATCAATTTTAACTGCACAATTTGGAATTACCTGAGGCACGAAGCACAATCACACCAATCTACTGAAATGAAGGATATCACACATATATACAGGTCCAAAAATAATAAAGGGTCGCCTAAGGCGTTGCCCAACAGAACAACAAAAGAGGGCTAGGTCCAAAAAGAATAAGGCTGAGCCCGCGGCTCAGCAAATCCAAATCCAGCCTGATCTAGTCGATAGTGAGCCGCCCATCAGCTGAAAGTAGGAGAGCTCGTTCTCCCCGTCAAAGCTCGCCTCGCCAGGTTCCTCATGCCCTGGGTCACCTGCATCTATGAATGGGTCTGGTTGGTGTTTTAAAACACCGTCCCAGAGTGGGAGTGAGTGATCAACTCAGTGTGAACTATTAATCTTAAGTTTTAACAGGCAACAGTTATAGCATGAATTTAATGAAAGGCAACATTCGTAGATACTAAGCTAATCTTGATAATGCATATGCATGGTGAATGGTATGATACATGCCCTCGCCAGAACTCTCCCTCAAGCGACTCCATCTTACGATCGCATATGACAACACTCCCTCAGAGCGACCTCAACTGCTGAGTCGCCACCCTAGCTAATGCGATGCAATAACATGTTAGCCAAGTTCTTAGTTAAGTCCATTCATCCAGCAGGTTAGGGATTCTGATACACCCCACGTATCAATGCCCTAAACTAGTTGCGAGGCCAAGGCCCCATCAATGCGTGAGGCCGAGACCCCGTGGTCGGTGATCCCGTCGGGTTCCTCATCCCCGACTTCAAGTACATGAGGAGTGCCGAGAGAAAGGGATCGCTCGCGGTCACTACGGGGAGGCGCGGCACCTCATCGTAGGCCGACAGCTCGGACACAGTGTCCCATTCCACCATGCCCGGCTCACGAGGCTGTGGACCAATTTCAAGTGGGTTATTGATGGGCTACAACGGTTATAGGGTGGTTCAGGTTCCATATATATGTGAGCAAACAGGGTTAACAAACAGGGTTGATCAGACAGTGGGCTAAACCGCATGAATCGGCCAGCACGTGGCGGAACGACATCGGGTACAAGCGACCCATGTAGTCTAACTACTGTCGCCCATACGCACTCGTCCAATCCATGGGTTTAGCCTCAAGACGGTCCTACCAACGGGACCGACTTCGCTCTCCTCGCATTCCTGACCAACCCAAGGATTAGGTGGTGATTCATAACATGTTAAGTATACAAGTTATCAACTAACATATCAATACCATGTTCAGATGCATCTCAACTATAAAAATGAGTACTTCTACCAAGTGCGCAAACATTATCAAGAACCAAGGTGCGTGTGAGTGTGTGGGTTTGTGAGGAAATTAAGCTCTTCCAACACCTCAAGGAATTAAACACACAAGAGTCAAGATTCATAAACACTATGGAGCAATGCATATGAGCAAAACCAATCCAAACAAACATGAGCATCTAATCATTCCTATGCTAAATCATGTGAGAGACAAGAACAACATCAAATGTAAACTAATCATGCCAAATCATGCAATTCCAACAACACACCATTCCTAGGTTTCCATAAATTCTTCAATACCACAACTCAACAAATAAAATCATTACATTCCTACTATAATTGATGCTAGGCCACCTAAGGATAATAGTCCGCACATTGTGATTCGTTGGAGACTCAAAAACGACCTAGGAACGTCGATTTGGGGTCGATTGGTCAGAATCCCTAAAGCAAGCTCATACATGAGAAATCCATGTAAAATCCTCCTTCATCAAAAGGGTTTTCAAGACAAAGGATGAGAAGCCTTACCTAGACGATCAATGGACGATTTTGGTGGTTGTGGTGCACGGTTTTTTCTTGGAGAAGGTGTAGGAGGTTGTGAGTTTGATCCTCTTGGGCCCCACCTTGATTGAGAGTCCACCATGCCTTCTTCCCTCTCTCTTTCTTCTCCTTTCTCCTCTTTCTCTTCTCCATTTTCTCTCTTCTAGGGCAAAATTCGTATGGGGAGAGGGGTGCCCAAATGAGACCCTTTTTGTAATTCCAGATTTGGTGCAAAAGGCCCCAAGCTTCCACAATTTCCTAAAATAGACTTATGGGACTCCCAATTGGTGTTGGGGTGGCCCTAACACCCCTCTGGCCACCAAATTCGGCGTGTATATGCCTTATGGCCCAATTAGGGCCCATGTAAAAATTGAGGACAAACGGATGAACGGATATATGATCTGAGAAAGCGTTTCTGACCTTTAAGTGGTCCTGTGGGGCCATTTTGGTGATTGGAGCATTTCTGATGGCCCTCTGGCCATGAAATTTGTAGGATAAGTGGTCCATGGCCCGATGAGGGGCCTTACAAAATTTGAGAACGAACGGATGTGGGGTTTAGTCGTACGAGTCCGATTTACGATCAACGGTCACCGTTCCACGGTCAGGTCCCAGATTTGGTGGACGGGTGTAGAAAAATATATTAAACTATCACCACAAATTTGGAAGGAATCCGACGGCTGGAAGGCCCGGAGTCTCAGTTTCTTTTGTCAGTGCCAGATTTTAATCTGGCATTGGTGGGGCGCATTGGGCAAGCGTCGAGATGGTACTTATGGGTGTCCACTGGGTCCATGTTCGCGATGGACCACAAGCCCAATGAGATCTATGATTTTCTAAAGTTTTAGATTTTTTCTGACCCTTCTCGGTCGCTGGGTGGCCCACACGGGCTGTTGTTAAGTGTAAACGGGTCATCTGGCTTGGCGGCCCGCACTTGGTCCCATCATAACTAGACTGGTCCACCCCAGTATAAACTAACATTGAGTGATAATGGTCGTTAAGTGATTTTATAAGTTAATTAAAAAGAAATTTTAAGGATTTTTGAAAATCCAAAACAGTGAAAATCCAGGATGTTACAATAGAGCAATTGCAAAGAATTCAAAACCAAACCAAACAGCCGAAAGCCATCCGGGAGGTCGATCAAGCGGCTGAGTGGAATACAATCGAGTCAATAAAGAAGCCTAAAGCAATTACTAGGATATGTAACAAGTTTAGAAGGAAGTGTCAAGAAAGTCATGTAGTGCTTAAACGGTTACAGTAACAGTCAAAACGTAAGAAGCATCCAGATGATCTGTTTAAGACTATAAATATCAAGAGAATGCAGTGGAAAAAGATTATGTCATACCAACCAAACCAAACTAAATTTATTTTTCCATTATCAATTTTCATTCACATTTTAGGTGGCATGAAAATTTTCCAAAGATGGTGACCACAAATAATAGAGACAATTAAATGGCTGTAATGCATGAATTGGGCAAATAAGTAGACATTTGTTATAGTACGGTATACAAATGTCCGTAAGGTAGTGGAGCATCATATGGAATACATTCTTCTAAATAGGGGTGGCAATGGGCGGAGCTCAGGCATGAAAAATCAGATTTTTGAATACGGCCAACCCGACAACCCAAACCAAAACAATTCCAAATTCGGGCTAAGACCTACCCCAGGCCAGACCTAGCCCGCTAACATCCCTACTTGTAAAACCCTAGCCCTCTACCATATAAAATAATATCCTAGAAAGGAAAAAATTAGAAAGTTTGGACGTTGACACCTTCCCCTTAGGGATGTCACCTAAAAAGCTAAAGAGATCGAGCAAAGATAAAGTGAGAGAGAAGGATAAGTGGGCCATGGATATATACCCCATCGTGTCCATGCATTCATACGCCACTCATGGGTGATTTACCTACTAAGGACTTAGGTTGGATCCAACCCCTACTAAGATTTTGATGGAAGCTCTCTATTCTCCATATTCGAGACAGATCTAGAAGAGATTTCTTATGTTGGAAGAATGACGATGACAACAATCAATGGTGATGCACATCATGTATAATTAGAGAGGTTGTTTTTCTATTTTTTTAAAACATTGGCTGATCTAGGCGGAGATCTTGTAAAATTAATGAACTTGCTTTCAAATTTTCTAAATTTCACTATATTTCAAAATCCAAAACCAACAATCACAAATGATGAATATATAGACTCCATGGCATCCATAGTATGAGGATGATAATAGACTCGGAACATGCCACTCCAAAACTCACGTGGGACATGCCCTTGAATTTACACCTGTTCTTCAATCAACCAATGTGAATTGTGCGCCTTCAATATCGGTGGAATTATATATTTTTTCTTTAAAATGTGCCTAAATTTATAGGGACTTCGACGTGCATTGACTAATGTCAGCATACATCGACGGACTTTGGAACATCCAACATACTTTGAAGGACTTCAATGGACTTCAATATGCTTCCTTGATCAGCTTTGATGAATGTCAACAAACTTTGGCAAACTTGGCAAACTTCAATGAACTTTAAGCATTGAAGTCTCTTATATCACTCAAACAATGTCAAGGGACACGAAGTTTATCGATATTTAAATATATCTATGTTTGCAAGATCTATCTACTCTAGTGGTCAATCCACTTCAATGCACAATGACAAACTTCAACACACTTCGATAGACTTTGATGTACTTGGACAAACTCTAACATACCTAGATACACTTAGCACTTCGACATACTCCAAAGCATCAAAGTCAGTTGAACTATTTCAAAGTTTGCTGAAGTGCATCGAAGTTTGTTGATATTGAAGTTAGATCAAAGCTCATCGTACACCGAAGTGCGTCTGAGTGTGTCGAAGTCAGTGAAAAGTTTGTTGAATTCCATCAAAGTTTGCCGAGTGCAATTAAAGTCTGTGTGATTAGAGATTGTTGTGACATTGAAGTTAGATCAAAGCTCATCGTACACCAAAGTGCGTCTGAGTGTGTCGAAGTTAGTGAAAAGTTTGTTGAATTCCATCAAAATTTGTCGAAGTGCAATTAAAGTCTGTGTGATTAGAGATTGTTGAGAGAGATAGAGAGAAATTGCAATGGAGCTAGGTCTTGGCAAACCCGAATTGTCTACCACACTTGTTTTACATAATATGTAACACACCCAAGCTTTTCGGGCCCACCATTTTGTATATGTGAGATTTGCTCCATCCATCAAGTTCACTACTCATAGTGATCCTTGTGGCCAAATATTGGGATTGAGAATGGGATGCCAAACACAAGGATTGTCTTTTTTGCCACCATGGTGTATGTCCCTTGTCAAACCTACTCATCATAGACAAAGTTAAAGTGAAGATTTAAAATAATAATAATAATAAATAAATAATCATCCTCATCCAAAACTTTAGAGGGTGACATGACATGTTTGTTAGAGGTTTTAAGAGCGAATTTACATTGTTCTCAATATGTGATCCACCTAAGTTTCTCATATCTATTAAAAATAAGGATCACCACCTAATAAACATAATGGATTTCACATATACAACATAGTGGGCCCAAAAGACGCAAGTGTTTTCAGTGCACTATAAAATAGGTGTAGTAAAAGATTTTAGTTCATTTTTAGATGTTCCCTACTAGGGCTTTCAATGGGTTGGGTTGGCTCGTTAGGCTTTTGGTCCTAACTCACTTCAAACCGAGCTAGAACTATGCTATTTTTCTCAATTGAGCTAGGTTTAGATGGTACAGAACAGCTGGTCAGGCTGGCTTGGGTTCGGCCTCGCTTGACGGCTAAGGTTTGCAAGGGTTATTTCGTTAAATAATAATATATAAAAAAAATTCTAGTTTATTTGTGTTAAGGTTTTTCCTGAGGCCAAACACAAACATTTTAGAAATGGATTGCATGGTGTGTTATGTTCACACCATTCATCCATTTTACAAGATCATTTTAGGGCATGGGCTAAAAAATTGCTACATCATAGAAAGCAGTGATAATTGAATGCCTACCATTGAAAACTTCTTAGAGGGGGTTTTGTGACCACAGGAACATATTGGATGGAAAATAAACATCATAGTAGGCCCTTAGAAGGTTCTAACACTAGGTATTATTATCCTTACTACTTTCTATGGTGTGGTCCACTCGGCCTTTGCATCTGCCTCATTCTTGGGTCCATGCCATAAAGTCATCTCCCTAAATGGATGGACGGTGTGGATATAAGGCATATATCATGGTAGGGCCCATAAATCTTGGTGACATCAACATACTAATTAGGTCGGTAGTGTTTGACCCACCCCGCTTCTAAATTGGTGAGACCTAGGCCTCACCCATGCCCCCATCTTGATGTGTGTATTCTATATCCATCCTGTCCATTCATCATTTTGTTAGATCATTTAAGGACACTGAAAATAATGATAATAATAATATTATTATTTTTTTAAAAAAAAGTAAATATAATAATATGGTGTATCATGCCACAAGCAACCATAGTGATTGACAATTAATGAGCTGCAAAAAGTTTTTTTATTTTTTTGTTTTTCCATTGAGGAAAACTTATGCGATTTTACCAAGCATATTGGATGTAAAATAAACAAGAAAAGCAATGATGTAAGCCCTATGAAGTTTTTAATGATAGGATACTCAATCACCACTTTTTCTTAAAGAATGGTCCACCTAATAATTGAATCTTTTTCATTGTAGGCATCATGTCATAAAATGATAAGAAAAATGAGTGAGCGAGGTAAATAGGGAATACACACGTCAAGGTGGGCCTCGTGGTAAGGAAAATTCCTGTTACATTTTAAATATGTGGCGTCATCTCACGCCCAATAATAATGTGGACATGACGTGGACAATCACAATGCAGAAAAAAAGTCAATTTAATGCCTGTGATAAGCATAGGTTTATCCGCCCTATGACAAGCAGAGTATTTAATGCAACTGCGCTTTGACAGATGATAGTCCGGCCCTAACCCCTACTCTCGACACCTGTCCTTTCGTAGAGGCGTGCCTCAGTGGTACTCGTACCAACACCACAAGCTAGTGGTGGTCCATGGTCTGTGTGGGCCATGTGATGCATTCAAGCCATCCAAAAACGAACATTTCTGACGCATTGCCTTTTGTACATACCACGTGCCGAAACTAGCTTTAGTCCCCACTTAGGTGGATCCAACGCTGGGAACAACGTTAGAAAGGACATCCACTACCGACGAAGAACGGACATCAATTTCTATCATATAAGATATATAAAATGAATGCTCTCTAGGTCTTACGGTCATTCTTATGGGACATCCAATCCGTCCATCATTTTTATTAGTCATTTTTGGCTGTTAATTACAAAAAATAAGATGATCAAAAGCTTAAATGGGCCACATCACAGGAAACAGTAGGTTTGGGAAAGCCAACCGTTGAATATTTTCCGGCTAACCGTTATGTTTTTATCCAATCCAACACGTTCGTTAGGTGATTCCCACGACGATGAAAGGATAGAGAAAGAATCGCATCAGAAACTTCGTAGAGTCCCAAATTCATTTCAATAGTAAGCGTACCATCCTCACTCTTTTTAGTAGTGTGGCCCACTTTAAATTTCAATTCACTTGAATTTTAGATCTTAGTCATAGGTTGATCTGGTGCAAAGGATGAATGGACTGGATTCATTCGGCAGTGATACGCTACATGGAAAAAGGCTCGCGTTATATAACGAAAGAAACCCTCCAAAGCAAAGACTTACATCCCCTCGAGCAAAGCCCCCATGAACGTGGGGCCCATCTAGATCTATGTGTTGTATATCTACGCCGTCCATCCGTTTTTATAGATCATTATAGGACATGGTTCAAAAAATTAGACAGATTAAAATCTTAAGTGGACCACATCACAGGAAAACAATGGTGATTCAACGCCCATCATTAAAAACTTCATAGTGCCACTGTAATGTTTATCTGCCATCCAACGTCTTTATTAGGTCACACATACCTGGATAAAGTTTTAAAAAAAAAAAAAAAAAAAAAAAAAAAAAAAAAAAACAAATATAGCAGCTTAATCAAAGACATTTGTGCCCCCAACAAGTTTTTAACGGTATTAATTCAATCCCTACTGTGTGGTCCACGTGAGATTTGGATCTGCCTCATTTTAGGAACCATAGCCAAAAATGAGCTGGCAAAACGGATGAACGGCGTGGATACATAAAAAACAAAGTCTGCACAAGTGTAAAGACAAATTCTGGTTGCACACGTGTAAAGACAAATTCAATTTAAACCGTCCAAATTAGGAGTCGTTTGGTACCGTTGGTCATCCTCTAACTATCAGATTGGTTGACTTTTATTGGACGGTTACTAAAGAAAACTATAGAATGGCCCACTTTCAACAAACAAGCGTCCAAGAATCTGAGGTTATGATTGTTCCACCATTCCCAATTTCGTTGCTATGAGTCTATGACCCGACCACAGTCGGTTCCACGATTTTACTAGTATTTTTTTTGTAATCCAGACCGTCCATCTGTGTCCCACTGTCCGTAATCTAAATTTTTTCTTCATAATTCATTCAAAAGTTTTTATTTTTCACCTGAGATCTAACGTATATGGTCATGACGATAGCTAAGAAAGTCCATATTCAACAGATAAATTTATGATTATTGTTTAAAAATCATTTAATACTATATAAAAACTTTAATAATTAATGATCAACGGTCTAGATTATCAGAAATTGGTCCCACTTACGTAATTGAAAACTCCCGTACATTATTTTAATGTGTACATCCATGTATTATATAATTCATAAGTTAGAAAGGACAAGCTCGCGATACTAAAGTGGAGGAGAGAAACGACGTAACGTCAAATCAACAGTGCAGGAAAGAGCGGAAGCGGATTGGATGGTTTACCTGACACGACCTGCTATATTGACGTCAGCAAGTTATGGGAGTCTTATCGTGAGTTATGTGTTATATCCGAACCGTCCAACCATTGGGCGAGTTAGTCTTAAGGATTGAGACGAAAAAATAAGATAGATCTAACTATCAAGTGGACAACACTGCAACAAGCAGTGGGGATTGGACATCTGCCTTTGAAACCTTTCCGGTGTTAGAAAAATTTTGTATTAACATGAATTTATTTTTTTCCAGGTTTTTTTCCTCTTCATCCATGTCTCTGTGACCTTATGAACAGATTAGATAGAAAATAACTGTTATAGTGGGCTACAAATTTTTTAACGGTAAAAGCCATTATTTTCAATAATTTAATTTTTTAAATAATGTCCTAAAATAATCTCAAAAAATATATTCCGGTGTGCATATGAGAAATACACCACTGTTGGCAGTGTAACTTTGATCTCCTTTGAGCCATTTGTACGACCCAAAGCTCGAGGTGCGTCGGTACTTATCTTCGCACGACAAGTACCTACAGCAGATAATGTGTGGTACCAAAGCCTATCCGCTTCCGACAAGGGCAATATTATTGGGAAGTGGTGTGTTTTTTTTGTTAGCTTGTCAGTACACCACACCGTCGGTTCCCACATCACTGTTAGCCAACCCTCCGAATTGATGCCAATACTTCAGCGCTGAAACAAGGTAATCTTTCACTTGGTTCCATATCACTGTTAGCCAACCCTCACTACGGAATCGTTGCCAAGACTTCAGCGTTGAAACAAGGTAATCTTTCACTGACTCTACCACTTTAAAGGCGTGATTGATTTCCGGGTGAATGGAGAACACCTTGTAAAAAAATAAATATTATTTCCCTGTGCATTTATATCATATTTAATATGACTGCTTACTTTTTGGCAAAAAATTAAGAATATTGCAAAATATGCATGGGTCCCACTGTGATGCATTTTGCTCATCCACACCCGTCATCCATTGTTCCAGTTGAATTGATAGCATGAGTAAAAACATGAGGCATATCTAGAACTCAAGTGGACCACGTCATACGAAAAAGGAAATTGAATACTGATCGTTAAAATCTTAGTGGGGCCACTATTTCTTCTGATGTGGGCTACTTGAGTATTGGATCTACTTCATTTTTTGTCTCATGCTTTAAAATATTGTAATAAAACGGATGAATGAAATGGACATATCATATGCATTATCATGCGGTTCAAAAATTAAAGTTACCTCTTTTGAACCAATTTTAAAGACACAAACTCCTGTGAATTTTCAAAGACCTAAAATAGGGGGAATTACCGTGTATTTACCATTACTTTGAAAAAACAAACAGGCCCAAGCTATTGATCAAGGTGTGGAAGAGGTGTCTTTGACTCTTTGGTACTTAAAAACGAATACAAGAATTTGCACGTGTGCACAAAGATTATTTACACGTGGGGTATATTTTCTTTAATCCATACCGTCCATGCAACTTTTCTTATCATCATAATGCAAATTTTTAAAAAAGCTAAAATTAATAATAATATCCTTTAAATATGAACTAAAATCTGATGTTTTTACGTCACCAAGTTCCTTATAGTGTTTGAGCCCAAAAATAAAACGGATTTAAAGGTTAAGTGGACTACACTGCTTAAATCAATTGGAGTAACAGAAGTTTTGGATCAATCTAATATTTATGTTTTCTCTTTATCCATATTTACATCACATTATAAATAAATTAGATGGAAAAAGTAGTGAGAATCATTATCACCCGTGTTATTTGTGATATGGTCGCCTAAAATTAGGAGATAACTCATTTTTTGGTACATTTTTTTTTTTTAACACACATGCCTTGTAGTGGGATTTCACCAGCTATGGATACTCAAATAACTCATTTTTTGGTACATTTTTTTTTTAACACACATGCCTTGTAGTGGGATTTCACCAGCTATGGATACTCAAACCCTTGACCAGGTGTTAAACTCCCAAGATGTCAGTGTAAATATAATAAATATATTATAATGGGACCCATAGAATTTTAATTTTCTTTCCATAGTTAATACCATTATAGAGATTGAGAACTGCTGACCTCTTCACATAGCAAGTAGCTAGCTTCCCATTCGGAAGCGGATTGTAGGGTTGTACACGAGCCAAGCTAGCTCGAAAAACTCGCTTGGCTTGGCTTGATCTAGCTCAACTTGATTTGACTTGAACGATGACTCAAGGCAAGTCAAGCCTCATATGCTTAGCTCGTTTTGAAAATAAGCAAAATTCTAATATAGTAAAGTTTGACTCGACTCGACTCGAACCCGACTCGGCTCGAAGCTTGAGCTCGGCTCAACTTGAATATATATTATTTAAAAACTTAAAAAAAAATAAAACTTAAACCATACCATACACGTCCATCCATTTCTTACCATTTCCTTTCTTCACCTAACTTGTTACGTTGGAGCTCCTCTCTCTCTCTCTCTCTCTCTCTCTCTCTCTCTCTCTCTCTCTCTCAGCACCATCAACAAAGTACCATCTATGGCTCTATCTAATATTATATATACTCATTATTAATTGAATATTTGATTTGAGAGTCGAGACAGTTAAGTCGGGTTGCTGGGTTAAGTCAGGTGCGGGTTGGGTCAGATTGAGAGCAAACTCGACTCTACTCGAGGTAAGCTCACCTCGACTCGATCCATTAGCTTGCCTCGAAAGGTTTGACAAATAAGCCAAGCTCCAATGGTAAGCTTGATGTCGAGCTCGAGGAGAGAACGGACGAGCCAAGCCAAGCTTGACCCACCTCGACTTGGCTCGGCTCGTCTCGATGTACAACCATGGCGGATTGGCTGGTGTACCACACACCACCAACCTGGCTTGTGTGTTGACGTCACCATGTTCTATGGGTTTCATTTGACCTATGAATTATATCTAAACTGTTTGTTCACTTGGTGAGCTTGTAGTAAGTATTGAGCTGAAAAATAAGATAGATTCAAAGATCAAGTGGACCACACTATAAAAAGCAAGGGAGATTAAACATCTACCATTGAGATTCTTTCGGGGGTTATAGAAATTTTGGATCAATTTGATATTTATTATTACTCTTCATCCGGGTTTATGTGACCTTATGAATAGATTGGATGGAAAATAAACATTATGGTGGGCCTACGAATATTTTAACAGTAAGAATCATTACACCCATTACTATTTGAGGTGTGGTCCACTTGAACTTTGGATATTGTAAGACCCGTACCCCAGTCCGTACCGTTCCGTAGGCTTCCGCGATCCTACCGGTCGAATTCCGGCAATCTTTGACCCATTTTCAACGTTGCGCGCGATCCTAAGCCGAGTCCTGCATACCAAAGTCGGCTCGAACCGAAACTTGTATCCTAGCGACCGTGCCGTCGCCGCGGTTTCAACGCTGCGACTCTCGCACCAAACCGATACCTAGGTTGGAAGATGTCAGTCTGCGTTCATTCTGAAGAAACACCGTACGTTGCGAACTTCGAGGGAATCTCTACGAGATGTCCCATCAAATCATGTCAAGTACACACCATGCCATGTGAACATGCAACCCATCCCTCCTTTTCTAAAAGTCAATATTCTCTTTTCCCTCACTATACCACTTTTTACAATTTCAAACCAAACCATACCACTTTTTACAACATTTCAAACTCTCCCATGCCACCCCATCTTCCTTACATCATCATCCCATCCATATCTCACTCACTCTCTCTCATTTCTAAAATCTCCCAAGCAACCAAGGGATTCCAACGTCCAAGCTTCCTCTCTCCCAAACCACAAGTGTGGCCCACCCTCTCATCTCTCATCCTCACCATCAAAACTCTATCGCCACCGTTGAACGTTGAGCATAAGTGTATACAAGCCTTAAGGAGCAAGGAGGAGTGCAAGAGGTGAGTGATCATCCTTCATTTCAATTTTTAAGGGCCCACTTATTGTGGGACCCACTTGATGTATGTGTTGTAACTATGGAGGGCCCATAGTGGCGGGGACCCTCCCCTCTACCTCACCGGTTTTCTCTCTCTCTCTCTCTCTCTATCTCTCTCTTTCTTTGGTGTGATGTGGCCACTATGTGCAAGAGAATCTTAATCGTCCGATCGTGAGGGCCACCTTGCAATGGGTCAATTGGACGGTCAAGATGAAGGAAAACACAAATACCTTGTTGATCCAAAGGGTGGGCCACGTTCATGTGGAACCCACCTTGATGTGTGGGCCACGAACACATGGGGCCCACACTGATGTCCGCATTTATCCACGCCGTCCAGCATCCCTGGACACTGGACGAGCAGGGACGGCTAATAAGGAGTGCGTGTACTGCATGGGTGTGTACTTGCATGCTAATAAAAAAAAATTTACTTTATAGAGTGGGCTGCTCATGCAGGCCCCACCTTGATGTATGTATGTGATCCACGCCGATTCCGTTCTCTAGCTCATTTTAGGCGTTGAGCCGAAAAATGAAGCTGACCCCATTTTCTGGTGGGCTGTGGCATTAAGAATACTAATGTTTCCATTAAAACTCGGGAAAAAGGATTGCTGGGGTCTACCAGGAGCTTGGACCCGCCTGAAATTTGATATGGACCCTTAATTTTGTGGAGCTCATGCAATGGACGGGTTGGATCTTGCTGATGCGGGCCCCACGAAAAAAAAAAAAAAGGTGGCATTTCGTCGCCGCGACAGAGTAAAAGTACTGCTCGTGCCGCATGGGCAATGGGGCGGACGGGTGGGGAGCCTCACGGCCCACCGTGGGCCCCACCATGGCGCGTTTCAACCATCAGCACCGTGCATTTGATGGTTCCCCTTTAAATTATGGGGTATCCTAAAAATCAGCCGTATACGGATCTCAGGTGGGCCATACCATCTTAAACCATGTGAAGGCATGCCTAAAACATATAAAACTACTTGGTGGGGCCTACCCCAAGTTCGGATAAGGCTGAAACTTGGTCTGGACCGTCAGTCTGGGGGGACACACATAATGTGCGGGCTAGATTTGTGAACCACTTTCCAGTGGGCCCCAGGTCAGTGTGACCTTATGAACGGTTGAATGACAAATAAACGATGCAGTGGGCCCCGGTCCCATGACCTGATGAATAGGTTGGATTTCAAATAAACATTGCAGTGGGCCCTAGTCCCGTGACCTGATGAATAGGTTGGATTTCAAATAAATATCACGGTGGGCCCTACCCTAGTCCACGTGACCTTATAAACAGGCTGAATGACAAATAAACGTTACGGTGGGTCCTCCCTCCCTGGTCTGCATGACCTTATGAATAAGATGGGTGGCAAATAAACATTACAGTGGGCCCCTTGGTCCATGTGACCGTATCAATAGGTTGGCTGGAAAATAGACATTTTAGTGGGCCCCCTATTCATGTGACCTTACCAACAGATTGGATAGGAAAATAAACATTACGGCGGGCCTCACATGAGGCCCACTTGGATGCATATGGGCCCATGTATTTAGGCCCATCTTGACATGAATATAGGCCCATTGTTGAGGCTCACTTTGGTAAATATGGGCTCATCTTGAGGTATTTTTAGGCCCATTATTGAGGCCCACTTTGTTATATATATGGGCCCATGTATATACGCCATCTTGATGTATTTGTGGCCCATTGTTGAGGCCCACTTTGAGATGTATAGGGCCTATGTGATTAGGCCCGTTTGATACACCTAAAGCTTATGTGATTGGGCTCATTTTAATACATTTTAAGGCCCATGGGTGATGGCCCATTGCAATGTACCTAAGGCCCATTGGTGAGGCTCATTGAGGTGGCCCACTTGATATGTAACATCCTGGATTTTCACTGTTTTGGATTTCCAAAAATTCTTAAAATTTCTTTTTAAATAACTTATAAAATCACTTAATGACCATTATTACTCAATGTTAATTTATAATGGGGTGGACCAGTCTAGTTATGATGGGACCAAGTGTGGGCCGCCAAGCCAGATGGCCCGTTTACACTTAACAACAGCCCGTGTGGGCCACCCAGTAACCGAGAAGGGTCAGAAAAATCTAAAACTTTAGAAAATCATAGATCTCACTGGGCTTGTGGTCCATCGCGGACTACAGACCCAGTGGACACCCAAAACTGGGATCTGGCACTAGCCGAATGCACCCCACTAATGCCAGAATTGGAATCTAGCACTTACAAATAAAACCGGGATATCAGGCGTTCCAGCCGTCAGATTCCTTCCAAATTTGTGGTGACGGTTTAATATATTTTTCTACACCCGTCCACCAAATCTGGGACCTGATCGTGGAACGGTGACCGTTGATCGTAAATCAGACCCATACGACCAAACCCCGCATCCGTTCGTTCCCAAATTTTGTAAGGCCTCTCATCGGGCCATAGACCATTTATCCTATAAATTTCATAGCCAGAGGGCCATCAGAAATGCTCCAATCACCAAAATGGCCCCCACAGGACCACTTAAAGGTCAGAAACGCTTTCTCAGATCATATATCCGTTCATCCGTTCGCCCCCAATTTTTTGCATGGACCCTAGTCGAGTCATATGGCACCTGCACGCCAAATTTGGTGGCCAGAGGGGTTTAAGGCCACCCCAACACTAATAGGGAGTCTCATAAGTCTATTTTAGGAAATTATGAAAGCTTGGGGCCATTTTCTCCAAATCTGGAATTATAAAAAGGGCCTCATTTGGGCACCCCTCTCCCCATATGAATTTTGCCCTAGAAAAGAGAAAGAGAGAAGAGAGAAAAGAGAGAAAGAAGAAAGGAAGAGAGAGGGAAGAAGACAAGGTGGACCCTAAATCAAGGTGGGGCCCAAGGGAATCAATCTCTCCTCTCCCTACACCTTCTCCAAGGGAAAACTCATCCGAAAATCGCCCTCTTCATCTCATGGATTGTTTAGGTAAGATCCAACCATCTTTTTCTTTGAAAACCCTTGTAAGGAGGGGGTTTTGCTTGTAAATCTAACATGTGAAGTTGTTTTAAGGATTCCGACCGATCTACCGCAAAGCCCTCTTTCCTAGGACGTTTTTTTCCAAGCCTCCAACGATCCTAGGTGCGGACTATTGATCTTAGGTGGCCTAGCACCATTTATAGTATGGGTCTAATGATTTTGGTTACTTGGTTGTGGTATTGAAAAATCTAGAGGAATCTAGGAATGGGTGTTTGTTGAAACTACATGGATTTACATGCTTAACTCTTGTTGATATTGATCTTGTCCCTCATATGTTATTTTGGCTTATGATGACTTCATGTTCTTGTTTGTGATTGTTTTTCACAATGAGTTACTTCATAGTGCATAGTAATCTTGACTCTTGTGTGTGGTTGATCCCTTGAAATGTTGGAAGTGCCTAGCTTCCTCTCTAACCCACGGCACACACATACACTTGTTTCTACTAATTTATCATGCTTGTTAGGTAAATAGACTTGTATGGTGGAATGTATGCAACATGACACTGGAATGTTGGTTGATAAGCTTAATGTTGGTATGCTATATTTCATCGTCAAACCCTTGGATTGTCGGGAACTCGAGGTTAGACGGTAGTCCCATTTGTTGGACTACCCTAAGACTAACCACGCAAGTCGACGAGCAGTGCGTATGGGCGCACAGTTCGATGTGCATGGGTCAAAGCACCCGATGTCGTTCATCTCGTTCTCGCCTGACTCGTACGGTTTAGTCTACTTACTGACAAATCATGTTTGTTAACCCTGTGTGCTCACATATGTATGGAACCTGAACCACCCTGCAACCATTGTAGCCCGTTGATAATCCACTTGAATCGGTCCACGACCTCGTGGTGGGCATGGTGGAATGGGACACCGTGTCCGAGCCGTCGCCTCACGCCGGGTACCGCGCCTCCCCGTAGTGACCGCGAGCGATCCCTTCTTTTTGGCACTCCTCATGTGCTTGGAGTCAGGGATGAGGAACCCGACGGGATCACGGATCGCGGTGCCCTGGCCTCGTGCATTGAGGGGTTTCGGCACCGCAACTAGTTGAAGGCATTGATACGTAGGGTGAATCAGTTTCTCAAACCTGCTGGATGAACGGAATTAACTAAGAACTTGGCTAACATATCATTGCATCGCATTAGTTAGGGTGGTGACTCTAAGCCGAGGTCGCTCGAGGGAGTGTTGTCATATGCGATCGTAAGATGGAGTCGCTTGAGGGAGAGTTGTGGCGAGGGCATGCATCATTTCATCCATCATGCATGCACATTAATAAGATTAGTTTAGTGACTGTGAATGATTATTTTTCATTAAATCCGTAATATAACTGATGTTCGTGACAACTTGAGACTAATAGTTCACACTGAGTTGATCACTCACTCCCACTCTGGGACGGTGTTTTAAAACACCAACCAGATTCGCTCATAGATGCAGGTGATGCAGAATTCGTGGTGCTGGGCGATGCGCGCCTCGAGGAGGAGGACGAGCGGACTCAGCTCTACTCTTGTGGACAAGGTGTTGTTGTGATTTTGTTGAGTAACGCCTTATGCGACCCGTTTATTCTTTTTTTTGGACCTGTATATATTGATCTCTTCATTTCAGTAGACTTGTTGTGGTTGTGTTTCATGCTCCAAGAAATTCTGTGTGGGCGCATTTAAATTTGATTAATCATAAAAATCATAAATGCATGATAAGTGACACTCGGGAACTCGGCAGTCGAGTCTATGCACGACCCCCGATTTTTCGGGGCGTTACATGATAAATATAAGGCCCATGAGATACGGCCCATTTGATGTATTTGAGGCCCAATGGGATGTAGCTAAGGCACATTGCAATGTGTGATTCCACCATGATTTGTTTAATGGTATTTAAGGCGAGTCGAGCCTTGGGGACAATGTTGGTTTAACGTCCACATTGTAGGTGACAACAGTTAAATGTCTGCATTGTGTCACTCTTCCTAAGGCCCACTGATAGGCCCATACTTGTACTCTGCAGTCCGTTTAGGCCCATCTTCACTTTGAGCAACGCCCATTATCATATCATAAGTATAGTGCTGCCCCATGATTCATGATCATACGCATCATATGTATGCTTGATATGGAGAGTGATTGATCATAGCATATGTCTACGGGCAGATCGTTTATGGGCTCCCTGATATGTGGAGTTGCCCTACATGAGCGCACGGTATGCACAGGATTGATGTATGTCTGGTAGTATGATTCATACACTTACATCTATGTGATTGTGATATGCCCTAGCGACATCAGGGCCATAGCCTCCACAGATTTATCGTGGGTGGCTGGTTGGATACCGAAAAAATCTTATTCTAAGCAATTAGGGCGCCATAGATGTCCCTGGGTGAGAGTCCCTGAACCCAATGGTACTAGAAGATGACTCCAACGTCGAGACCGAGTGGATATATGAGCGCACGAGGGCCGAATACCATGAGGCCACGTCTCCCACTGTGTCGTGGTCGGTTGGAAAGGAGTGGTGGCCTTACTCGCCCGAGAGCAAGGGGCATTACTAGGCTGAGTTTGACTAGCTCGGAAATGGGTTCGCTATCGACGTGCCGGATAGGTATTGGTTGACTATTGGCCAGGCGGATAGTGAGGTTTCTTACGCTCACTTGGACTGTGCTGCTTGGAGAGAGACAGTGTCATTTGGAGTGTACTGAACCCCGGTGATTATCCATACTGAGAACCGTACTGATTTGGTGCTCTAATGAGGAGTTGTATTGGTATGAGGGCTGACATGCTTGACCTACATGTTGCATCGCATGGCCTTGTTATGGCCGATAGCATTCATATCTTGTACTGCATAGCCTTGGTACGGCTGGTTGCATTTACGTACTCATCAGCATAATTCCGGCATTGCATTTTGAGCACGCTCATATTGCGCACACACTTACACCGCCCTCTAAGATTTCTATAAGCTTATGCACAATTAATGCGTGCAGGTGACGCCAGGATGCAGCTGTAGTCTCGCAGCAGTTGGAGCGTGCCGCCGAGCTTTTGGAGTTTTGATATTACCACTATCTTGTATTTCCCTTGATACGCACTGTACTCAAAGTTTTTGTTCATAGTGGATTTTGTGATGGTATTCTTATGGTTACTGTTCGTGGGTTATGCTCGGTTATGCTCATTACGAATCAAACTGATTATTAGAAATCCTCCTTGTAGCATCCCAGGATCGGAACTTGGTATATGGGTGCTGGGGGCCGAGAATGGGGTACTACGGAGGCTGTCGGCGCCGGATTCGGCGATCGAGAATTTTGTGAGCCTGGTCTCCAAGTTCGGGGCGTGACAGATATGACTCAATTTTTTGGTCAAGATATAAAATAATCTCTTCAAATGGATGAACTGTGTGGATATAATAAATACACTATTTTGGGGGCATGTAACTTTGATCTCCTTTGAACTATTAGTACAACTTAGGACTGTCAGCGCTCGTCTTCACACAACACGTACTCACGCGAGCTAGGTTGGTGGTGTGTGGTACACCAACCAATCCGCTTCCCTATCGGTATAGCAGCTACGGGCGCGGATTAGGTACTACCCCCGCCCGTTTGGAGCTCAAGACGAGCTGGACATGTAGCTCGTTGACGGGTGGAAAATAGTTACGTAAGGAGGCGGAGGACACGTAAGCAAACAGAAACGTTAGCCCGTACGTCTCCTCTTTTTTCGTTTTTTACCAGCGGATTTCTTGTTAAAACCTTCCGCGCTGGGAACCCAGGTGGGACCCACTGTGATGTTTGTGAGAAATCCTTCCTACCCATCAGTTTTGTGATTTTATTTTAGGACATGATGCCAAAAAATGAACTGTATCCAATGCTCAAGTGGACTGAAAACGTGATAATTGAACGTACACAGTTGAA
Source organism: Magnolia changhungtana (assembly GCA_030180095.1). Classification (NCBI taxonomy): domain Eukaryota; kingdom Viridiplantae; phylum Streptophyta; class Magnoliopsida; order Magnoliales; family Magnoliaceae; genus Magnolia; species Magnolia changhungtana. Next base: position 391,763 of record JASAUF010000229.1, read on the forward strand.
ATATTCATGGGGTCACGAAAGTTTTGAATCATGCTAATATTTTTGTTTTTAGTTCATCCAATTGTAATTACCTTATTAACAGTGTAGATGACATATAAACATCACCGTCAAACCTAGGGAGGTTTCAATGGTAGGAATTTCCCTAACCATCTTTTCCTTTATTATGGCCCACTTGAGCATTGGATACTGTTCATTTTTGACATCATGTCCTAAAATGAAATAAAAAAACGGATAGACAAGGATGATTTCTCAAAAACATCACAGTGAGCCTTTCACAGGAAGTTCCTGCGTGCTGAGAACCCGGGTGAGGCCCACTGTGATGTTTTTGAGAAATCATCCCCGTCCATCTTTTTTTATTATTATTAATTTCATTTTAGGACAAGATGTCAAAAATGAATCGTATACATTACTCAAGTGGGTTGTAATAAAGAAAAAGATGGTTAGGGAAATTTCCACAGTTGAAACTTCCTTGGGTTTGACAGTGATCTTTATATGTCATCTATACCGTTAATAACGTAATTGCAATTGGATGAACTGAAAATATAAATATTAGCATGATTCAAAACTTTCATGACCCCATGAATATTTCAACTGTGTACGTTCAATTATCACGTTTTTGGTCCACTTAAGCATTGGATACTGTTCATTTTTGACATCATGTCCTAAAATGAAATCACAAAATTGATGGATGGGAAGGATTTCTCACAAACATCACAGTTGGTCCCACCTGGTTCCCGGAATGAAAGGCTTTCATAAGAAATCCGGGTGATTAAAAAACGGAAAAAGAAGAGATGTACGGATTAACATATCTGTTTACTTACGTGTCCTCCTCTTCATATGTAACCACTTTCCACCGGTCAAATAGCTACACGCCCAGCCCGTCTCGAGCTCCAGATGGGCAGGGGTAGTACCTAACACACGTGTTTCGGCAGTGGGATTAGATGGGATTCAAAAAAACATAATTATTACTATGGCAGATTAATGCCATGATCAGTTGATAATACGGTGGTACATTGAATGGATATACCCACCATTATTTAAAATTATTGAGAATAACATACGTGTTATACCTTAACCGTTCATTTGTTTTCTAACCTCATTCTATGGCACGGAGATAAGGTAGATACAAAACTTATGTGGCCCAAAGAAGTTTTCAATGGTAAGTATCCAATCCCCCGTTATTGTCTATGGTAGAGTCCACTTGAGCATTAGATTTACTTGATTTTTTGGCCCATGCTCTAAAATAATCTTGATAAATGGGTGGACAGTGTGAATGTAGCCCACACATCATGGTTGGACCTACACAACTTGCTAACATTAAGGGCGTGCCTGGGCGGTGGGATTAGAAGGGATTAGGTGGGATGGGATTCAAAAAACGTCCTGATGCCATGGGATAAGATTAATGCCCTACTTTGTTAGTAATACAGTGGTATATTGAACAAATATACCCACCATCATTTGAAATTATTGGGAATAACCCACATGTGTTACATCTAAACTGTTCATTTATTTTGTAACCTCATTTTATGGCATGGGCCTAAAGATGAGGTAGATCCAAAACTTATGTAGCTCAAAAGAAGTCTTCAACCGTAAATATTCAATCCCTGTTGCTTTCTATGGTGGGGTCCACTTGAGCTTTAGATTTACTTAATTTTCTGGCCCATGCCCTAAAATAATCTCGAAAAATGGGTGGACGGTGTGGATATAGCCCACACATCATGGTGGGACCTACACAGCTTGCTAACCTTGATAAGGTAAATCAGGTAAATCTAAAGTTCAAGTGGACCCCACTGTAGAAAGCAAACGGGGATTGAATACTCTCTGTTGAAAACTTCCTTGGAGCTGCATAAGTTTTGGATCTACTTCATTTTTAAGCTCGTGCTATAAGATGAGGTTATAAAACAAATGAGCAATTTGGATATAACGCATATTTGTTATTCTCAATAATTACAAATGATTGTAGTATATCCGTTTGATATACCATCGAACTATCAAGAAAGAATGACATTAATCTTATCCTATGACAACAGTGGACAATCCCTGCTATGGTAATAATTATGCATTTTGAATCCCATCCCACCTAATCCCTTCTAATCCCACCGCCCAAACAGGCTATAAGTGAAATTGGCACGAGACCAATGTAATTCCAAGCTTTTTTAAATTGGAGTGGAAGTGGCACAGGTCCAAATGAATCCCATCCCACCTAATCTCTTCTTATCCCACCGCCCAAACGGGCCCTAATCCGCGCCCCGGCAGCTACACATGGACTTTCGCTCGTTGGACTCGGGAATCGCGACAGATGTAACGTGTCATGGCATCTTTCTCAGAGGGACTGTACCGTACCTCCACTGCATATTCATATGTGCACACGCAGAGGGTAGAAGGTCATTCCAGACCGTTCAAATAGTGGAATCCAGTACAGTTGGGCCATAAATAAACTGTTTGTGGACAAGGATTCTCTTCTTCTTTGGATGAGAGCCAAATAATAGTACCGTAAGAAATGGACGGTTAAAACTCATTTCGGTGAGTTATTTGATACTCTGGCTGTTTTTTTTATTTATTTTGTACACGGGCACACACACCCACACCCACAATGATACTCAAGCACTTAGAAATCGTACACGTGGAAATATATTAATTCGAATGAACGGATTGAATTTGTGGAGCCCTCTATCCCTCCATTATGATTTAAAATCCAATTTTGGTTGATGTACCAAACGCTAGGGTTAAAAGTGCGCGGGTGAGGTTGGCTTACAACCCAAACCCAGCCCAACCCAGCCTAACCCAACTTCAGTTTGGAAATTCTCAACCCAAAGTTCTACCCAATTGGCTCGGCGGGGTGGATGCATGCTAATATTTTCGTTATTACAATACTCTAATATATTTCAAAATACGTTTTAATTTTTATATACATAATTTTATTAATTATACATGTATTTATTTATCGTAAAGAACTTCATTTTAAAAAAAATAAATACGCTAAGATACATTACAATTATTTATTTAAAAGTTATATTGTGTAGCACGCAATTTATTTGATAGAGAGAAATCCAATATATCTTGTTAGCTTAAGTCATCAGAAATGACATGGATCAATAAGACTTGATGGCACTGGAATTTCATGTGCCTTCGACACTGATGACCCACACTTAATTATACTTTATAAGTAATATATATATATATATATATATATATATATATATATATATATATATATATATATATATATATATCAATTGGGTTGGAGTTCAAGTTGGGTCGAGCAAGCCATGATCTCAACCTAAGCCCGACCCAACTTTTATCAGGTTGGTGTACGTAGGGCCTAAGCTTGAGACTGAACCCAACACATCATGCCTGAACCCAACCTAATGCCAGGTCGTTCACGAGTCAGTCAGGTTGAACCCACTAAGTTATGTGGGTCCTATCATGAGGTAAACGTTATATCCAGTCGGTACATTCACTTGGATAACTTGTCATGAGGTAAGCCTAAGATTATAGGACAAATCTAAAAATAAGGTGGACCACGTTGAAAAAAGTAGAGGGATTGAATACCCTATCATTGAAACCTTTTCAAAGTCATAAAAATTTTGTATTAATATCATATTTGTTTTTCTTTTTCATCCATGTCCCCGTGACCTTATGATAGGATTGGATGGAAAATAAACGTTATGGCGACCCCTACCAATGCCTCAATGGTGAGAATCATTGTCCCAGCTATTTGTGGTGTGGTTCAATTGAGCCTTAAAAATGACTCATCATTTTTGGAAGCAAGATCTAAAATGATATCTCTAAATGGATGACTGGTGTAGATATTATAAATACACCATTTCAGGGCATATAACTTCGATTTCCTTTAGGGCCTATTCGGCGGGCGAATCCCAGGATTAAGAGGGATAGAATGGATTTTAAGGTAATGATGGTGGTGCTAGTGAATTGGTTTAAGATGCATGGGATTGCTATATCTCTGGACAAGTTCACTAGGTCTGTTTGGCACACCTGGCATATCTCGAGATTTTACCTTCCAATCCGTCTAACCAAGAGATGGGATCAATTTTAGTGGATTGTTTTAGGGCCTGTTTGGCCGGACCGATCCCACGGTATTAGGAGGGATGGGAACGCAATATCCCAGGATATGCATGACGAGCCAAACAGACCCGGTGAACTTGTCTCGGGATATAAGCAATCCCATGGATTTTAAAATAATCCACTGACATCACCATCATTACCTTAAAATTGATCCCATCCCTTGGTTGGACGGATTGGAAGGTAAAATCCCTGGGATATGCTGGGAGTGCTAAACAAGACCAGTGAACTTGTCCCGGGATATAGCAATCCCATGGATCATAAACCAATCCACTAACACCACCATCATTACCTTAAAATCCATTCCATCCCTCCTAATCCCATGGGATTCTCCCAGCCAAACAGGCCTTAAGATCCATGGGATTGCTTATATCCCCGGAATCACGGGTCTGTTTGGCTCGGGATGCATATCCTAGGATATTGCGATCCCATCTCTCCTAACACCATGGATCGGTCTGGCCAAACAAGCCCTTAAATCGTTCGTTCAAATCGAATATGGAGGAACGTCACCAGCCAATCCGCTTCCCCCACCCAGGTGTTACCTGGTAACACCTAATCCGCTCCCAGCAGGGGCATACGAAGACAAGCGTTAGTTGGCTTCCACGTGTATTCTTTGGGGCTCTTTCGCACAATGAGTAAAAAGGAAAATAATAAGTTCAGCTGTCAAGTAGGATTCGGATTAGGAGCGCGGATTAGATACTGACAAGGCCAGTAGTTAAATCACTATTAAATTGATGTCACCAAGCTCTACGGACACCTCTCCCTGATGCATGTGTTGTATCCATACCGTCCATCCACTCGGAGAGATCATTTCATTGCATGAGAAAAATAACGACATAGATCTAAAGTTCAAGCAGACTCATCAGAAAAAACAGCGGGTACAGCGATATCCACCGTTCAAAACTTCCCAGGGGCACAAAAGTTTCCAATCATATATATATATGTGGGAAAAGGTACTATGCGCTCGAGCGTAAAGCGGTCGTCCGTGAGGTCGAGCTGGTGTGGGCCCCACTGTGATGCCGTTCGAAAATCCACACCGTCCACCGGATGCACCATTCCAGAGGGGGCCCACATGGTGAAAATCAAGTCAATCGTGACTTTTATGGGCCACACCACGTACAGAAGTTGAGAGGGGTCGTGCACCATTGAAACATTCAAAACCATTTTTGGGGACCTTTCGAGACGTTTTTTGATGATCAACACCGTCTATCATGTGTGTCCCACTTGAATATAATTTTAGACCAAGTTTCAGGTGGTATCCACAACTCAGGTGGGGCCCACCAAGTGCATTTACATGTTTTTGCATGTATACTTATGTTTGCCGATGGTATGACCCACTGAGTTACATGGACGGTGATTTTGGGCGTGTGGGCCCACCATGGGCTCGCGCATCGGTGGACGGTGTGGATCTTCGAACGGCATCACGGTGGGGCCCACTGGCTCGACCTCATGGACGACCACTTTACGCTCGAGCGCATAGTACCTTTTCTATATATATATATATATATATATATATATATATATATATATATATATATATATATATATATATATATATATAGAGCGAGTCATGCTATCCTGTGCACCTTTGCACACGTGTCATGGGTGTCTAATATAAAAGGTCCATATGATGCGGAGTCTTATGAAACCTCATGTGAAAATTTTTCACCCTGATCTAAAATTCTGGTGGGCCATAGCAAAGAGAAATGCAAATCAAGGGAGGAAACTGTTTTCATTTTTCATGGCCCATCAATGTTTTAGATCAAAGTAAAACTTGAGCCTTGGGGGTTTCACGAGGTGTCGCTTCACATGAACGATTCAGATTTTGGATCCACATCACGTATGATGGGTTCTCAAAAAAGTTTGCACCAGTTCCGTAAGAACTTGTGTGTAGGTGAGCATTTCCATATATATATATATATATATAGGGAAAAGGTACTATACGCTCGACCGTTGAGTACCTTTCCATAAGGTCGAGTGCTGGCACTATACTAGCCGTCGGATGGTAAAAGTTTCAAAAAAACGGTGAGATTTTATAGGGACAAAGGTGAGATTTTATAGGAAGAGTGGAGAAACAAAACCGGAGTCCACCTCTCTCTCTCTCTCTCTTATATTTCCTAGGGAAGCCTCCTGCATGAAGGTCTACCCTACAAACCTTGGTGGAGCCTACCGTGGGGTTTTTTGGAAAATCCACCTCGTCCATCCATTTTTCCATATCATTTAAGGAGTTGAGCCTAAAATTGAACCAAATCCAAATCTCAAGTTCATCATATCACAAGAAACAGTGGGAATAATAATTTCAACCATTGAAACCTTGTTAGGCCCCACAGTGATGTAAGTGTTTTATCCACGCCGTTCAGCGTTTTTCTCGTATCATTTTAATATATGATCCAAAAAGTGAGTCAGGTCCAGGGATCAAGACCACAAGTTGGGGATTGAACGTCCACCATTAAAAACTTATTGGGAGATGGAGAAGTTTCGAATCAATATGATATTTGTGTTTTCACTTCATCCACATCTACATGACCTTTTGAACAGGTTGGATGGTAAAAAAAAATCATCACAGTGGCCCCTAGGTTTCAGCGGTGGTGTCATTATCACTGCAGCTTCCTTTGGTGTGGTTCACTGGAGCTATGGACCTGCTTTATTTTTAGTATCATACCTTCAAATGATCTGAGAAAAGTAACGAATGATGTGGATAAAACACATATCACGTTGGCCCAACGGAGCCTTGCCCGGACGGATTACCGTCTGGGTGGGGAAGGACACAATCTGCGTTCTCTTCCTTTTGAAATCGGATTGCATACTGAGTTACTCAAGTGAGCTCTTATGGGACTGAGCAAACTTTGTTGGATCCATTGTGAATACATGTGGTTTATCCACTCCGTCCATCCATTTTTAAAGATCATTTTAGGCATTGAGACCAAAATTCAAGTATATTCACTCCTCAAGTGGACCATACCAAATATAATAGTTGAAGTATTGATTTCCACCGTTGAAACCTTTCTAAGGCATGCAGTGATGTTTATTTTTCATCAAACCTGCTCATAAGATTAAAAAAAAAAAAAAAATGGATGAAGGGAAATAAACAGATATAAGATTGATCTAAATCTTCCGTGGCCCCCAAGAACTTTTCAACGGTAGAAGTTCAATTCATACTGTTTATGTTGGTGTGGTCCAGTTGATCTTTTCATAGACTTCATTTTTAGGCTAAAGCCCTAAAATTATCTGGTAAAATGTATGAACGGGTTAGATAAAATGCATGAATGAAGGTGGCCCCCACAAAGTTTATTCACTATGCTTAGGGTACCGAGACAGTACCCAATCTGCTTACATTTCTTTTGCATTAGTGTGGAATAGGCGGAAATGGTGCCACTAGCCCGTTGGTGGTGGTCAGTGCTCTATGGGCCCCGCCATGATGTATGTGTTTCATCCATGTTATTCATCCATTTTTACATATCATTTTATGGCTTTATCTAAAAAATGAAAGGGATATAAATCTCAGGTGGACCACACCACAGGAAAACAATAGTGATTGGATATCCACCATTAAAATCCTCGTAAGACCTACTGTAGTGTTTATCTGACATACAATCTGTTCATTAGGTCATACAGACATAGATGAAGTGAAAAAACCTATATCATCTTGATCCAAAACTTTTTTGGCTTCCAAAACGTTTTTAATGATCGACGTTCATTCAACATTGTTTCCTGTAATGTGGTCCACTTGAGATTGGGATATACCTTAGTTTTGGTCTCATATACGAAAATGATCTAAAAAATAGATGGACAACATGGATGAAACACATACATCATTGTAAGGCCCACCGAGCACCGACCACCCGCCATTGGTTGGTAGCAGAGGAGTAGCAAATCCGTTTCCAGAACGGGCCGGTTTGCCAGGAAGCGGATTGCGGGGTGAATAACTCGCTACGCATAGTGTACTGAGTAAACTCTATGAGGTCCACCATGATTTATATATCTGATCCGCTCTGTCCATCCATTTTACCATATAACGTTAGGCCTGAGCCTAAAAGTTAATCATATAGAATCTTTAAATGGACCACACCACATGAACAGTTGAATTGAATGTCTACTGTTGAAAAGTTCTTGGGGGCCAGGGGAGTTTTGGATCAAGCTTATATTTGTTTTCTCTCTTCATCCATGTCTGTATGATCTTATGAACAAATTGGATGACAAATAAACATCACTGTGAGGCCTAACAAGGTTTTAATGGTTGAAATCATTATTCTCAGTGTTTTCAGTAATATGATCAACTTGAGACTTGGATTTGGTTGAATTTTAGGCTCCACCCCTTAAATGATATGGAAAAACGAATGAACAAGGTGGATTTCTTTAAAAAATCCCAGGATAGGGCCCACCTAGATTTTTAGAGCATTACCTTCATGCTAAAGCTTTCGCAGGAAATATAGGGAGCCGTATTTTAATAACCAATTAAATCAATTTTGTTTCTTCACTCATCCTATCAAATCTCATTTTTCTTTTGAAACTTTTACGATCAGACCGCTGGCATAGTGCCACCTCTCGACCTTATTGGAAGGTACTATGCGGTCGAGCGTATAGTACCTTTTCCCATATATATATATATATATATATATATATATATAATCTATTAGTTTGTTAGTACACAACACTGTCTGTAAGTTCACACTTCACTATTAGCCACCCCTACTAAGGATTGTTACCAGGACCTCAGTGTTGAAATAAGGTATGTTTCACTTGGTCTACCACTTGAGCTATGGATTAGGGTGTGATTAAGCTTATATTTTATTTTCACTTAGTCTATCTCTATGTTAACTTATGAATAGGTTGGATCTAAAATATACATCATGGTGGGCCCTATAAATGTTTCATCGGTGGGTGTGACTGATCCCACGGTTTTCTGTGGTGGGTCCACTTGAACTTTAGATCTATCTCATTCTTTTTCTCACGTCATAAAACGATCTCTACAAATGGTTGGATGATATGGATATAACACATGCATCATGGTGGGGCCCACAGAGCTTGGTGACATCACTTCAGTAGCGATTTGGCTACTGAACTTGTCAGTATCTAATCTGCGGCCACATATTAGCTACTAGAGCTGGGTATCGGACCGAGTCGAATCAGATTGGGTCCAACTCGATTTAGTTTAAAATCTACGTAGGCTGACCCAAACTCAATCTGATCCGGGACTGAGTTCGGGACATGTGACTTGAATCGATTCGATGCACGGTTGGCCTGACCCAAACTCAATCCGATCCGAGACTGAGTTCGGGACATCTGACTCGAATCAATTCGATGCACGGTTGGCCTGACCCGAACCGAGTCCGACTCGGTCAGGGAAACCGATTCAGATTGGGTTGGGTACGATTCGGATCGATTTTTTTAACGGTGAAAATCATTATCCTCACCGCTATTTTCAGTGTGGTCCATTGAAGCTTTAGATATGATTTAATTTTTTTAAATGCTCTAAAATGATCACGAAAAATGGATAAACGGTATGGATATAATAAATACATCATTGTGAGGCCCATGTAATTTTGATCTCATTTGAGTCGTTCGTATAACTCGGAGCTCAAGGCGCGTCTTTGCTCGCCTTTGCACGACACTGTAGACACTGGAAAATCGGGCGTCCACGTTGTTTGGTAAAAGTGTGTTGTAGTGTTACCTTTGGGGGTGATTAAGCTAATTTATGATTGTTGGAGTCGCCACTAGCCGAATAATCTCGAGAATCCGCATGGTCGGCTAGAACCACGGAATACGTAAGGTTGGAGAAATCCGAAAAATCCTCCGACCTTAGATTGACTCTGGTCTACGATCCGGGATTAGGGTAAGGGACCTCGATTTAAAGAGGGAAGGTGTTAGGCACCCTCTCTGCCGTACAAATGTACGGTCTCGACTTAGTGTAGTAAAATAATCTCAAGGGATAATGATGATGCTTCGATCATGATGGGACTAGTCACATGTGGATTTACGATGTAGCAAGATCCGAGATTTCGGCAGCCACGAGCATACATCCGACAATGTGTCTCAGAGGGCGGATGTGATGATGCTTATGCAAAAACACAAGAAAAGTGGACTAGATCACTAGGAATTTCGATGTGACAGGGATCCGATATACGGCAAGTCACAGAGCATACGTCCGCTAGAAATCTAGAGAAGCAAGGGGGTTGAGAAGGGAGTGGATGTCATGATGAATGCTTGTATGCAAATGGATCTTTGACTTGATTCTTGAAGAAGCTAAGATGTAGATTGAACCATGATCATTTTGGACTAGGCTTGGGGGTTAGAAGGATTGAGATGAAGGCTAGGAGGTGGCTGGAAAATGTGGGCTTGAAGGCTTGGGAGCTCCTTCCCTTCCTTCACTCTCTTCCTCACTCTCTCTCTCTCTCTCTCTTTTCTTTTCTTTTCCTCTCACTCTTTCTCTCTCACTCTCTCCCTCTCTTGGTGGCTCTCCTCCATATCGGTGAAAATGAAAGGGGAGAGGGCTATTTATAGCCCTTTCCACAGGTTTTTTGGTAAATAGAGGACAAGAGGGGGGTAAAGGTGATGTGGCACATGGTGGTTGGTGGAGAGGAGAGAGATGCCACATGGCATGCTCTCATTAGCTAAGGGATCGGTAAAACAGTAAATAATAGAGATGGGAGGGTAAATTCGGGAAGAGTTGACTTTGAATGCCGGGACAGTGTCCCTGCTCCGACAAGACGCGGCGGTACTCGATCACCGCCGGCCAGTAATCCGATTACACGCCGGCGGTAGCAAGACTCACCGCCCGAGTCTGGGCCGTGAGTCCGATTCTCGTGTGGGGCTCGGCGCATGCTTTTGAGAGGAAGCGGTAGTTTGACTACGCGCCGTGAGTAATCGAACTACCACTTAAGTGCGATTTTCCTCGAAATTTTGTCGTGGGTCCTTTTTGGGTCTTTAGAGTGAAACAAAGTCCGTTTTGGATATTCGGCTTAAAATGACTCGAAATTGGCTCGATTGTTACTTGAAAATGACTCGAGAAATGGATCGGTTTCGGACATGGTTTGGATTGAATGATGACTCATGATGGCTCGGAGTTAGGATTAGGGTTAGGTTTAGGATATGATCATGGTTCTCGATTGTCTTATGAGAATCAAGATTAGCCTGGGTGGGGTGTCTGAGATGCCCCTCTTTGACCGAGGGTTGCGAGCAACCGAAGGTCAAAGCAAGTGGACACCCCACCCTTCCAGTCGGGAATGAAGGGTAGCGATTCAAATCTATTGCTTACCATTGTATCATCATCATCGATTGTTTGGAAAAAGAGGACTTGCACATACCACGAGGGTTGAGGAAAACGCGTTGTGATTGTCTCCTGCGCATTTGTCGCTTTACGGATCACCAATCACAACCTCTTCACATCGGATTGTTTACATTGGAGGGTAAGTCCGAAAAAAGTAAGGGCCTCTGCGCTTTGTCGCGGCTTTACGAGGATTCCGTCTTGTTAGGTCCGTCGTTCCTTTGCTATGTAATCACCCTAGGAATGTTCGTTCCATTTGATCGTCAAAGTGGTTAGGCGCCTGCGCGTTGGTGCGGCCTTACGGGGAACTCACTACGCCGACTTGGACTCGATCAAATTTTGCAAATATTAGGGCTAGGTATGTGCGGTGTCTGTTTGCCATGCAATCTTGAGTCGACACTTTGGTTACAATGGATCGTCTTCACTTCGAGTTTGATTGTTCTTTCCAAAGATAGATCCACTCATCCTACTAGCATTTGTCTGTTGCCCGATTATAGAGGTACCGCCAATCGTACATATATCATGTACGGACTCGATCGTCCTTCGGGGGAAATCGGAAGAGATCGGGTCTTGTTCTTAATCCTTTGTCATGGTCCAATCGGAGAATATGGAAGATTCCTCAGTGTACTGCGTGACGCGCGCGTTTTTTGAAAAACTATCCCCTTTGGAGCTAGGCTCCTTGAGGATTTTATTTGAAACTTTTTTTTTTTTTTTGGAAAATATCCGTTCGATCTCGCGGGTGGGCGTCGTCGTTCGGTTTTATTTTCGCAAGTTAAGTAAAAGTTGCGTTGCCTCCACTAGTGAGCTGATGGGGCTAACGGTTTTTATTTGCAAGTCAGATGGCCTCCACTAATAAATTAATGGGGCTAATGTTTTTTTTATTTGTAAGAAGTCAGATGGCCTCCACTAATAAATTAATGGGGCTAATGTTTTTAGAAGAAGCAAACCTTTTGGGCCTGGGGATTTATTTTAGAATTTTTGGTATTTTGAGATTTTTGAAAATTCGGATGTTTTGTGGAATTTTTTTTAAAAAGCTTTTGGGTTTTTTTTTTTTTTTGGAATTTTTGGGAATTTTGGGATTTTTGGAATTTTTTTGGGATTGTTTTTGGGATTTTTAGGGATTTTTTTGGAATTTTTTGGATTTTTTTTTTTTTTTTTTTTTTAGGATCTTGGGGATTTTTGGGAATTTTTGGGATTTTTTTTTGGAATTTTGGGATTTTTTGGGATTTTTTTTTTTTTTTTTTTTTTTTTGGGACTTTTTTTTTTTTGAGAGTTTTTTTGGAACAAAGGTTTATTTTCAAAATTCTCTAGGGTTCTTCCAAGGTTTTGAAATCGAGATCTATTGTTAGAAATTTTGGGACCTTTTTTGAAAATTCAGAGGAGTGAAATTTATTTTAAGAATTTTCTAGGACATTTTGGAGGTTTAGAGAATCGAGAGGTTTATTTTTGGAATTTTGAAGACCCTTTTTGAACCTTAGAAGAAACAGTTTATTTTAAGAAATTTTTGACTTTGTCCATAGGTCCAAAGGGAGGACCAGGTCCTGGAGGCGGGCATGGGGACAGCACGCTGCCCCATGTCAGATTGTCGGCGGCGACGGCGAGATGACCGCTGATATCCGATTCTAGCCGGTCGAGCCGTCGGATGGGCCGGCCGGTCCGTTTCTTCTTTGGCCTTGTCCGTCCGCTGCAATCTTCCTCCCATTTAGCTTTTCGCCGATCGTCAGTGGACGCATCTGTGGTCCCTGGAGCTCATTTTTCTTGTATTTTCTCGATTTCGGGTATTCTTGGCCATTGGATTCTCCTTAGGTTCTTGGTGGACCATCCTCTTGAGGGGCTCTTGCTGATCTTTCTCTTTTTTTTTTTTTGGTTTTGGAAAGGGTCATGATCGGGGGGACCGTTGATCGCTTTTGATGAAATCTAGACCATTGGATCTTCTTGCGGGATATATATATTTTATTCATGTTCTTTGTTGCACATATTTTTTTGTTTTATTTTTATTATTTTTATTTCTTTGGAGTGGGGTGTGATAAAAAAGGGGGCCCCACCTTTTATTTGATCTGATTTTTATTTATTTTTATTATTTTTGGATGATCCGGACCATTGGATGGGTGGATGAATGATCTGGACCATGGATCTGGGTCATGTATGAATGGATGGATGGTGGATGATCTGGACCATTAATCTGGATCATGTATGGACGGATGGAATGGTGGATGATCTGGACCATTAATCTAGATCATGTATGAACGGATGAATGATGGATGATCTGGACCGTTGATCTAGATCATGTATGAATGGATGGATGATGGGTGATGCGGGCCAGTTGATCTAGATCATGTGTGAATGGATGGATGATGGGTGATCTGGACCGTTGATCTAGATCATGTGTGAATGGATGGATGATGGGTGATCTGGACCGTTGATCTAGATCATGTGTGAATGGATGGATGATGGGTGATCTGGACCGTTGATCTAGATCATGTGTGAATGGATGGATGATGGGTCATGGATGGATTTGCTGAAATGGCCTCCCCCCTTTTCTTCTTTTTTTTTTGAAACAGGCCTTGATTTTCGAGTGGGCCTTTGATTCTGAAGTGACAACGGCTTCGGGAAGGATTTGGAATGGGTCATTTTGGAAAACAGGTTCTTTCAGGCGGGTTTGTGAACATGGGCTTCCTAGATGGACCTTTTATCATGGATCCTCTTTTTTTGTGTTTTGGCCTTTTCCTTGAAAGTGGGCTTTTGAGATGGATCTTTTGAGGTGTGAGCTTGACATAAAACTTACCTGTAGGTTTTGCCTGTGCGTATGCCCCGTCGAGGTAGGAATGATGCTGGTCCGTCTCAGCATTCGACCGACCCATGTTTCGTGCCGCGGGAGGGCCGGCATCTTTCAGATGTAGCTCGGGAAGGTGGTGCGCCTGCGATTCTTAGAGGGCGTGGGGTTAGGAGTCATTGGCCTGACTGGTTTTACGATCCTCAGCCTTTGTTCTTTGAGGTTCGGAGCGTACTCCTTTGCGCATCTTTTCAGGGTTCGTCGAGCAAGACGAACATGTCGCTCTTATCTCGCCTTGGCGAAGCGATGGCACCCGAGACACATACATTCCGTTGCCCTTCGGAGAGTGGGGGATCACCCCATATGACATATACATGCGGTGGGCCTTAGATATGATGGTGGTTCTGTGCCCTTTGAGGAGGACCTTCCAAGTACCTGCGAGGATGACTGGATGGAGCTATTAGGGATGATGCCGGATGCCACGGTAATTTTGAGGCCATCGATTTAAACTTTGTGGCTTTCCTCGAATTTCGCCGCCAGCGTATCCCACAGACCGAAGTCAGCCGCTGCTGGTGTGATAAAAGCTCGGGCCCTGATTTTATATACCATGGGAGCGATGATCTTCTGCCATGGGAATGAATTAGTGAGTTCCCGTTTGTTATCGCTTGTGGCAGACATTACTTTTCCCATGCCGTATAACTGGAATGCAGCGCTTTTGGCGCACTTGTATGAGGGGTTGGATAAGGCCAGTCGCTGCATCAGCCGCTCCTTGACTGGTTTTACCAGTCATTGAGGTACTTTCTCGAGATCTTTTCTGTCATCTTTTCCTTGAGGATGGTCCTGGTGTGTCTCTTCTTAATTTTGGTGTAACGCAGTTTGCTTTTTGACCACTTTCCTCACACGGCACCCACTCGATTAATCATTCACCTCCATTCCGCGCATGATCTTTGTGGTACAAGGATAACGCACCGTACACGTTGTTTTCTCGATCTTGCTTGGAGGTCGAACGTTGATGCCCTCGTTCTGACGATGTGAGCGATCCGTCTTGCCTGTATTGCCCATATGTTGCTTTCGCATGTCTGTCAATTTTACCCCTTTCTTTTTGCGATTTCATGCCG
Organism: Magnolia changhungtana; assembly: GCA_030180095.1. Taxonomy (NCBI): domain Eukaryota; kingdom Viridiplantae; phylum Streptophyta; class Magnoliopsida; order Magnoliales; family Magnoliaceae; genus Magnolia; species Magnolia changhungtana. The sequence continues at coordinate 407,001 of JASAUF010000229.1, forward strand.
ACCATATCTTCGATCGAACGCAGCTCTTACTCCCTGGTGCACAGGAGGCTTTTCGAGCTTCTCGACGGCGCCGCATCTGGAGGATCCGCGGGTGACCAAATGGTATCCGGGAGAGAGACTTTTGCGGTACTGACCAGCGGCCCTTTGGTTCCGCTTAGTCCACCATCTGGACCATCGATTGGAGATACGTGCCACGAGGGAGCTAGTTCTTGCTTTGGAGGGTTATGAAGCGGCGCCTTTGTTGACCCGGACATGCAGAGTATAGCTCTTGGAGCGAAAGATGCGGCATGAGTCCGATTCTTCGCCCCTGGTTATGCTCGGGTGGTGGTGCCCGCTTTCTTTGGAGGAGGATCTTGGGTCCACATTTTCATAGCAAGGATAGTGACACCTATTTTCCGGATGATGATTAGTTCATCTACCGTATAATCTCCTTCATTTGATATAAAATTTCGGTTTGTTTGGCATTGTCTTTTGCTTTCACAATCGCACTTATCCAATTGCGCACATAGGAGCAAATTACTTATTTTATACCATCCAGGAATAGATCTGTCCAAAATTTCTCTCGGAGCCCCTGGTCGGGCGGCGGGACTGCCGCCGGCTGCAAATGTCGGACTACCGCCCGTTGACATTTTGCCCGTTCATGTCGCTTTCTGTCGAGTCTTTGCAGTGATTGGTTGATGATGTGCAGTTTCCGAACGCGGTACTCGAGTGCAGCTAGCGGTAATCCGATTACACGCCTCCGTCCATCTTTTCTTCCAAAGAAGCCCTGTTCTTCCCTGTTCATTCTTTTTGTCCCTTCCTCGGCATTCTCGTCTCGTCCGTTCGATCATCCTTTTTGTCTCCATTTTGTCCTTTCTTCTTTGTCCTCATCCCTCCTTTGTTCCTTTCTCCTTTTCGACTCATCATGGCTAATCATAATGATGATTTGGGTGTGTTTATGGGTGGTGAGAAGGTAGTTGGCTCCATAAATGATGAGGATTTTATGGGGGTAGATGAAGAATTGATGGGTCCTTTTGAAGGAGTGAGCACCATTGATGGCTTGGATCTTCTTCCCTCTTGATGGGTGATGGGGTTGGATGGTTTGCTTGATGGAGGGATGGCTTTGGATGGCATGAATGGGATGATTGCTATGGGTGGTGTGGATGGCTTGCTTGATGGAGGGATGGCTATGGATGGCATGGATGGGATGGTTGCTATGGATGGTGTGGATGGCTTGGTTGATGGAGGGATGGCTATGGATGGCATGGATGGGATGGTTGCTATGGATGGCATGGATGGGATGGTTGCTATGGATGGTGTGGATGGCTTGCTTGATGGAGGGATGGCTATGGATGGCATGGATGGGATGGTTGCTATGGATGGTGGGGATCAGATTTTGGTGGATGATGGATTCTTGACAGGCGGCTTGGGTCAGATTTTTGGCACATATTTCGAGGTGATGGTCGGTCAGTCAGCTCCTGGCGTCGTACAGGATGTAGCTCCTATGTGCCACTGGGATGCACCAGAGGTTGCAGCTATTGGGGCTTCTTCATTTCAGACACCTCCCGACGTAGCAGTTGTCGGGGACTCAGGTCCTCCTGTTGAGGCTTTTCGGGATACACTGCGAGATGCGATGGGCGCGTCTGGCTTTTTCCTTCACCACGAGATCGATCTTTTAGATGAGGGTATGCCAATTTTTGATGACCCATTGGTGGCCCCTGGGATTCAGATTGTTGAGGGTGTGCCTGTTCGGACTTGTCGGTTGCAGCCGCGTGACACCTGTTCTGAGCGATTACATATTTGGATTGACAGTTTGACTGAGTCCGAGATCTTCGAGTTGGACTCCTTGGGCTTTCGAGAGGTTCTCCACTTTCACCGAGTCCGCTTAGATTGGCGACTGCTGAGTGCGGCATTGTATGACTGGGTACCATCCCTGAACCTGTTTTCCTTCAACGATCTGGAGTTGGGTCCATCGCTGGAGGAGTTTGCGCGTCTGTCAGGCCTTCTTTTGACTCGAGAGGCGTACATTCCTTTGTCGAGTCGGTTCGCCCTTCTGATCTGGTTGCATGGTTCGGATTTCCGTTGATCTTCCTACTGCAGAGGGCGGGGTTGGTGAGCTTTCTCTGGAGATTTTATATGACCATTGCTCTCTACCGGCCGTGGGAGGCCTGGATCGATCGTCGGCCGGTGCTGAATGCACTGCGATATTTTGCACCTCGGGCCGAGCCGTTTGCTCTTTTCGGGATGGAGACGATCGTCGTGGTAGTTTTGCTAGACGTCTTCCGATGCGTTCTTTGTCGCGGGAGCATCATTTCGGTCGTCGTTTGGCCGAGCTTTTCTTGGGGTTGGTGAGTGTTCCTTGGGCATACCGCATCCTCGAGGCCGCTTGCTCGTTTCTGGTGTACTTTTCTGCTCTTTCGTCACCTTCTCATGCATCCCATTTTTTTTTAAAATTTGGGCTTAATTTAAGCTTCTCCCGGTATGGTTATGGGAACACTTGTACATGACTCCACGTGCTTGTATTTCCGATTCTCGTCGTAATGACGTGCTTGCGCTTGTTGCTTGACGACCTTCCGTGTGGTGTTAAGGCCACGGAGTCATTGTATCGCCGCATGTTTTCCGAGCTTCGAGGGTGGGAGATCACCGGGAGGCTACTTGGCTTTGCCGAGCGCCCACGATACGTAGTGCGGCTCGCACTCCTTTCTTGTTACTCGGCCTTCGGGGATCTTGCTCCTATCATCCCATACGCTTCCTTCGCCAGTTTGGTTTCTGGCAGGATATCCCGAGTTCGCCTTTTCTGGATTTGGACATTCGTCTCTTCCATCTGATTTGACATCCTTGTATAGGCGAGTCCGGGTTTCGGCAGGTTCTTTGGATGGGACGGCTCTAGGTCTTGAGTCTTGGGCTCCTCCTATGGCGACGGTACCATACCGGCCGATGGGTAGCGAAGCGATCGTTGTATCGTCGGGTTCCGGTGGCATTTAGCGAGACGAGGCCGCCGATCGGGACATGATAGGTGACAACTGCTACATCTTCCTCTGTGTTATTGATTCTTTCGAGGCTTTTGAGGAGCGGCCCTTCATTGATCCTTCATTCTGCTAGCTACACACGGTCATCCGATTAGTGAGATTGCGTGCTTCGCCACTCGTGTGAGGACATGGCCCGCCGATTAGCCGTAGAGCGGCGATACGATGAGAGTATGCTTGTGTCACATTGTCTGGATAGGGATGAGATCTTCTACTGCGCATGGAGATAGAGAGGCTCGGGGAGAGATTGTTGGCATATGAGAGGTAGGGGCTTACTGCAGTTTCTGCTTGTTGATTGACTACTTATTTTGTATGCACAGAGGATTTTTGTTATAAAGGGAAAGACAGTGTATTTCGAAATGATTTAAAAATGAAATATTTTGCTCGTGCCATGTTTACTCATGTTTGGATTTGTACTTTGGATGATAGGGATCAGAATCTTGGGCTCATTACGTTGTGTCTGATATTCTAGACCGTGCTCCTTGGGGTCTTGGTTTCTTGAGACGGTGTCCGGGATTGCATCCCTGGATTTGAACTTGACATCGATGGAGTACCGATCTGAAGTTGATCCTTCTTTGTATCTTGTTGTGTCATTTCGCCTCGGCTATTACTGTTCTGCACTTTTATTTCATTTTTTTTATTTCTTGCCATTTTTACCGTAGCGCCCTTTCGAGGTTTTCACTACGTCTGGCTCTTCCGTCATTTTTGCCCGTAGTGTCCTCTCGGATTTTCACTACGTCCCGGGTTTTGATCTTGCCTGCCCTTTGGCAGCTCATGCTATTTTACCCTTGGCGCCCTTTCAGGTTTTCACCAAGTCCGCTACATACTGCTTTGTTTTTTTACTCATTTTGCCTTTTAGGTTTTCAACTCGCCCCTTTCGCTTAGGCATGTCTTTATTCTCTTTTTTTTTGTTTTGTTGAAGTGCTAGGAGTGACAGGGGAACTTCCGTCATAGCTGGCCGATTGGCTACCTGCCTGTCCTTGTCTCTGATCACAATCATAAGCTGCTTGAAATTATTTGGGGTATAGGATAGATTACTAGGGATGCGAGATGGGTTTCTTTATTTTCTTTATGGGTCTTCTTTTTGCCTTTTCCTCTTTTTTTTGCTTTCTTTTTTGTTTCCTTTTTTTTTTTTGAGATTTCTCTTTGTCTTTTCTTCTTTTTTTTTGCTTTCTTTTTGTTTTCTTTTTTTTTTGAGACATGATGGGTATTTCTAAAAAGGGTAATTGGTGGATATATACAGTTTATTTTCGATAAGGAGGTGAGAGAATCTGACCTTTCGATTGTAATCATTGACAAGGTTAGGTAGGGTTACCCGTGATAGATTTTCACATTGTCGGCGTTGATGGGCTCGGGAAGATCCTCGCCTTTCAGATTGGTGAGCCGAAGAGCACCTCCTGGGAGTACTTCCCGAATGACCAGTGGTCCGTTCCACAATGGTTTGAATTTTCCTCTGGGATCTGGCAAATGCGGCGGCGGCAGGATACGTTTCATGATCATGTCACCGACTTTGAAACTTCTCTTAGGACTCTCTTGTTGTAAGCTCGAGCGATCCTTCTTTGATAGCATTGGGAGTGGTTTAGCGCCGCATGCGCTTCTCATCTACCGGATGCGATTGATCGTACCTCGCTTGTTGCCACTCGCCTTCCTCGACTTCACTTTCCGGTAGTATCGCAGTGATGGGATCTCAATTCGACCGGTGGTAATCTTGCTTCCATTCAGTAAACGAGCCCATATGGAGTTGTGCACATGCAGAGGCCGTACTGAGGACGTGCGATAAGCCCGAGTGCATAAGGAAGCATTTCGACCGATCACGATATGTCTTCACCATTTTTTCGAGTATGCGGATGATAGTTTTGTTTGCGGCTTCTACCCCACCATTCATCGAGGCGGTAGGGGCTCGATCGATGGCGTTGAATTTTAAACTTGTCGAGGAAATCGCCCATCCTTTTATTGACGAACGGAGTTCCGTTATCAGTGATAATGGCTTGAGGGACCCCATATCGGCTAATGATGTTGTTCTTCATGAATTTGACCACATGAGATGCTGTGATGGTGGTATAGGATGCTGCTTCTATCCATTTAGTGAAGTAATCTACTGTCACCAGGATGTATTCATGTCCGTTTGAAGCTTTAGGGCTGATCTTACCTATGATGTCGAGTCCCCATACAGAGAAGGGCCATGGTGCCGTCAAGTTGTAGAGTTCGGAAGCAGGCGCATGGATCTGGTTTGCATGTTCCTGACACTTGAAGCATCTCCTGACGTGCTTGCAGCAATCTGTCTCCATTGTAAGCCAGTAGTAGCCGAGTCGTAGGATCTTTTTTGCCATCATGTGCCCGTTCATATGCGGGCCGCATAGTCCTTCGTGGATTTCGACATAATCCGGGGCTGCCTCTGTCTCGTCGACACGGCGGAGGAGGACTTGGTTGAAGGATCGCTTGTGAGGATACCCCGGTGATCACGGCCCGATTTGCTAATCTTTGTATTGTACGTCGATCGATCAGGCTGCTCCTTAGGGTGCCGATGTTCGAGGTATTTTTGATGTCGTGTACCATGGCGATCATTTGGGGCGGGCTCGGCTTCTTCGATTTGGAGGCGGAGAATGCGAGGTTCCTCTTGGAGTTCGACGGTGAGTTCCCATTCGGCAACTACTTTTGGGATTTCCGGCATTGAAGCGAGGGTAGCGCAGCGTCGCATGGCCCGATTCTTGACCCGAGGCATGTAAGAGAATGTGATCTCTTGAACTCCTCGATCAGTTTTTCGAGATAGACATGATAAGGAATCGGCTTCTCATCCTTGGTCTTCCAATCGCCATTTATCGGTTTGACGAGTTGCGAATCTCAGAAGACTCGTAACCTCTTTATGTTGAGGATGATGGCTTCTCTTAGGCCCGCGATGCATGCCTCATATTCGACTACATTGTTGGTGCCTTTGGAATGCTAGTCTTGGATATAGGAAGCTGGGACGTCTTCGGGGGTAGAGTATGGCGCCTACTCCACTCCCTTTCGCGTTTGCGGACTCCGTCGAAGAAGAGTGTCCATTCTCCGCCTTTCTTTCCTCTTCTCCTCGATCTGGAGGATGTCCTCGTCGGGAAGAAGGTCTTGAAGGTTGGTAGTCGGGCGGGGAGTGTCTTTGCTAAATGATCGGCCGGTGCTTGCCCCTTGATTGCCTTCGAGTGACATATGTGATGTCAAACTCGAGAAGCGATGAAGCTGCCATTTTGCGATCACACTGTCGTCGGTTTTTTCGAACAAGTACTTCAACGGATCCATGCGGGCAGCGGTAGTATCGGGTGAGCGATCATGTATTGCCTTAGCCGTTGTGTTGCCCAAACTAGGGCGAGGCATGTTTTTCTAGGTGGAATATTTGGCTTCGTAGCTTGTAAACCGTCGGCTTAGATAGTAGATCGCTTGCTCCTTTCTTCCGTATCGTCGTGTTGGCCGAGGACGCATCCGATTGCTTCACCCATTGCGAGAGATATACAACGAAGTGGCCTACACGGGTAGGCGGCACGAGCTCTTGGAGGACTTAGCAAATATCTTTTGATTTTATCGAAGGCCGCAGCGATCGTCATTCCATTCTTTTGGAGAGTTCTTTCGTATGTGACTTGAATATGGGTTCGCAGACTAGGAGTGAGTTGTGCGATGAATCGGTGATATATTGGATTCGCCCGAGGAAGCCCGAATTTCTTTCTCGGTCTTGGGTGGTGGCATCTTGATGATAGCTTTGGTTTTGTTTTCATCCACCCGATCTAGTCTTGGTGACAATGAAGCCTAAAAAGCTTGCCTCGGTTGCAGAAGACACATTTTGTGGATTGAGGCGGAGCTTGAACTTTTCCGACTGTCGAAGAGCTTTTGAGATCTTCAAAGTGTCCTTCGATCGTGCGAGATTTGACAATCATGTCGTCCACATAAACTTCCATTTCCTTGTTTATCATGTCATGAAACAAGGCGGTCATGGCTCGGTGATATGTAGCTCCTGCATTTTTCAAATCAAAGGGCATGACCCGATAATGAAGAAAGTTCCCATGGCGTGATGAAGGAGGTCTTTTCACGGTCTTCGACGGACCATCTTGATCGATTATAACCGGAGAAACCGTCCATGAAGGAGAAGATCTTGTGTCAGCGAGTATTATCTACCGGTGTGTCGATATGAGGCAAAGGAAGTCATCTTTAGGGCTTGCTTTGTTGAGGTCCCTAAAGTCGATGCACATTCGACTTTCCCATCTTTTTGGGAGGCTGGTACGATATTTGCGAGCCATTCCGGATAGTTGGAGACTACCGAGAAATCCCGCATTGTATTGCTTGATGATTTCATCACGGACTTTCGGGGCCCATTCGGCTTCATCCTTCGCGACTTTTGCTTGGCGGCTTCATTTACGGCTTGGTCGGCGGATGATGCACCACCAACTTTTCATCGAGCCACGGCATGTCCTCGTAGGAGAAAGCAAAGTTGGACAACCTCGGCTTGAGAAACTCCATCATCTTTGTTTTGTATTGCGGGGGAAGCGATTTCCCGATCACGTACTTCCCTGGGATTCCACAGACCCTAAGTTCACAATTTCGAAGTCATCTGCTACAACATTGGCCTTTGTTTGAATTTTTCGAGGAATCCTCGGGTCGAGAGCGGTATCATCATTTCCCTCATCCAGGAGCTTCATCCAAACCCATGAGTTCGAAGTCAACTCTAGATCGAAATCATATGAGTCGACTTCAAACTCGTGCTTGTCATGAGAATTGTTTGCATGTGATTTTTGAACAATTTTCTATTGTTTTTGTATTTTGGAAGTTTTTGATGTTTTGTGATTTTGAGAAATATGTGATGTTTTTTGTATTTGAAAGATTTTTTGATGTTTTTGTGTTTGAAAGATTTTTGATTTTTTGTGTCGCCAAGATATCCTGAACAGGACGGTGTTGCAAACCATGATTGGTCTTGTCCTAGTTCGGGATACCAATTGTTATCTACATTGGCGTTTTTTTGAAGCTGATGCTAGCGAGTGGTTTGCTAGCTGATTCAATTGTTTGGGGGATGGCTGACCATCCTGGCTCTTTTCCCCTGTCGATCTTGCTGATCTGCCTTGTCTGTTCCTGTGGGTCATCTGTCTTGATGACCATGATATCTGCTGGGCTGGGCTCAGAGTCAGAATCTGTTTCGACCTCTGTGCCCAGGAGTTGAAGTTCCTCTTGTTCTTCGGATTCCTGGGACGGGATTTGAACATTCGTCCAATCTAGAGCAAGCCACTTACCTTTATCAACCCAGTGGATGGGCTGCTTCTGCCCCGTATTCCCCTGAATGGGTGTCCCCCTGTTTTGGTCTACATTGCCTGCAAAGGACATTCTCGGTTTTGAGTCATTTGCTGATGGACTCGTTTCCATGCCCCTAGTTTCATGCGATGGATCTGGGGGTTCTGCCCCTGGCCTCGTGTGCTCCTCTGGCATCCTAAGGATCCGATCCCACCTTATTGGTGGCCAGATAGACTCATGTCTAGTCTGTTTTGTGAATCTAAGTGCTTGAAATTGGTCCTCGAGAGATACCATTTTGCCCTCATGGCTGTCCCGGCTTTAACAAACTCGATGGGTGTGCATTTAAACAGTTGACCCCTTTTTGGCCTTTTAGCTTTGATCTTAGGTGTCGGTTGATATCCCGGTCCACTGTCTCATGTACATTGGCGAGTCTTTGGTCTTACTACCATACCTTTTTCATGGAACTCGATGCGGTAATTTAGGATCAATCGCTCGCGGGGGAATGACGTATTCGGCGGCTAGAGGGCGAGGATTAGCGATAGCGTTCACTTTTTCGAATTCAAAGGCGTGATATGGAATATCGCCTTCTATATCTTGAATGTCAATCACGGAATGTCGGTTTACGGAATCTTGGCCGTCACTTGGGAGGATGGTTTACGGCTCGGCCCGGATTGAAATGATCCGATTTCCGAAGAAATTTAACCCTTTGGTGGAGGGTAGATGGGATGGCTCCAATGACATGGAGCCATGGCCGCCCAAGAGAAGGTTAAATGAGGCGGGAATATCGATGACTGGAATGTGACAAGGGTCATATGCGGTCCAATTTGTAATTCTAGATCAATTTCCGCCTCTACTTGCCTTTCGGGGAATTATCGAAGGCTCGACACTCATGGTCTTTGGGTCGAAGGAGGATGGTTCTATCCCTAACCGTTCAACGGTCCTTGAAGGGCAAACGTTGAGACTTGATCCATTATCAATGAGCACTAGTGGGATCTTGAAATTCTTGTGGTGGGCCACTATGTTTAGTGATCCTTTGTGTTCGCGACCCTCGGGTGGTAGCTCATCATCGGAGAAGGTGATGGCTTGTGGTGCGAGAAGTTGGCCAATCATGCTTGCCACCATTTCGGGAGGTACATCGGGGAGAGATATGAGCATCATTCAAGGTCTTCGCAAAGATCTCTCGATGCGACCTTGACGTACATAGGAGTTCCCAGATGGATATTTGTGCGGGAATGGTTTTGAGTTGTTTGCTATATCATGGCGGTGTCGCTTTTCTTTGGTAGTTCTGATAAAATTCCCAGAGTTTCTTTTGGGTTCGATTATCTCTCTGAGGTGTCTCCCATTGTTACCCACCTCATCACATTACGGATAATGCCATGAATTTGCCCTTTCGGGTTATAGGAAGGAACCGCTCTTCCTTCCAAGTATGCCAATGGTTCTTGAAGTGAGGGGTTATTCTTGGGAGCGGTTGTGGTAGACTCAGTGGTATCTCTTGAGGTGCCGCCAAGTTCTGATTAGTTGTGGCCATGGATCTTTCCTCTTTCCTTTGATGTGTGGGAGGGATTCTTTGGGTATGTGCTAGTTGGTGAGGCATCAGGAATTGCGGGGTATGAACTGAGGGTGTCCCTTGCAAGGTTAGCAGGGTTAGGTCAGGGAGACCTATCGGGAGAATGACGGGTTCAGAATTCAACCTTTTTGGATATGCCGAGGATGGGGTTGAATGTGCCCCTTGGAGGGCGAGGTTCGAGGGTATGACTGTTGGGTGTTGTTTCCAAAGTCTCGAGAGTGAAGTCTTGTGCGCCGCTTCAAGAAATATGAGAGGTTGAATGGTGGTCTTGCTTCAAGGAATACCAGTGGTCAGGCGATGGTGCTTCTTTGGTGTCCCCATGTCCAGATTGGTGTGTCGGGCATGATTGCTTGGATGGAATGATGTGGATGAGCATGTGTGGGTTGACCTCCTTCAATGTGATTGACGGTAGAGGTGCTAGATGTCTTGGGTCTGCCGATGCGAGGCGAGGGGATTTTGGAGAATATTGGCTTGAAGCGTATTTACTTAGTGGGGTGATCGCATGATCTTCGGCTTTCGATCAAATCTTGGACCGCATGTTTCAAAGCGAAGCGACGATCGTTAGATGGCCGGGAGCTTGATGATATGCACGATGCGATTTTCATTGTAACCAGGAGGCAAGGGATTAGGTGGAAGTCGAGGTGGAGGGGTGTTAACGGTTGCTTTTGTATGAGCATTGTTAGCACTTGGGCGTATGATTGTGCCAACGGAGTGAACTTCCTCCCTAACATTCCTTGCTTGTATGGTCCTTGCGCATTTCCCCTAAACATTTGTGATTCTTTGTTGAGATAAGCGTGCTGATATCCTTGTTGGGTTCTTTGGGGTTAGTCTTGCCTATTACATTGTGGTGAGTGTCTTTTGTCTGCCGTGGCTCTAGTGGTGGAGCATCTTGGTTGCCTTGAGTGTTAGCGATGATGTTGTTAACCGATGGCGTTGCATGGGAGCAGAAATTTGTTTCCATTCCGTGCCCAATGAGTTTTCCCTCGACTTTGTTTCTTTTAATTGAGGGGGTCGATGTGGCCATGGGGAAATAGTTCCGGCTCGATCCCCTGCTTCTACTTGTTCTCGGCTCGGATGAGTTGGGAGAAGTTTACGTACGGATCGAGATCGAGATATCTGAAATCTTTGGGATGTCTTTGAATGCACAATCATGGATATCTGCTCTTCGTCATCGATGGGGTTTCTCATTCGGCGCCATAGCTCGCCATCGTCCTACGTATCTTTGATAAAGATTCATCGCTTTTTTGCCTCGGGCGCCAAGTCGGCTCTCCTTGGAGCCATGTTCGGGTTGTATGAGAACACATCGATGAATGCTTGGGAAAGTTTTTCCCGGGTTCGATTTGGTGGCTATCTAGTGAGGTGTACCAATCCAGGCGTCACCCTTTAGGGATTTACGGAAAAGTCTTATTAAAGCCCCATCATTCCCTGCTATCGCATTGAGCTCCCCACAAAGGCTTTTAGATGTCTTTGTGGGGCACCCACTACCGTCATACCTTTTGAACTTTGGTATCTCAAAATTTGGAGGTACCCGAAGCGTCTGGGAAGGGACGGAGAGGTCCACGAACTTAGTGGATGGGTGATCCACTCCTTGTTGTCTTTGAAGGCGGCTTTGCATCGTTTGTAATTGCTCTCGTAACTCCTCGATCTCGACTTACTTTCTTTGCGGGTATCTTGCCCCTTCTTTGTAGGGCTTGTGCCGCTTCTTCTTCATATGGATCCAAAATGGGGTTTGATGGAAAGAAGGTGGACTCCGGTGGCGGGAGGTAGGCTGGGAATTGAACACCACTCCCTTTCGGAGGAGGATGGGATGTTTGGAAATGGCTCCCCTTTCGGGGTATCCGCCAATTCCGGGACGTTACTCCCGTTAGAAGGTGAGTTTGGACTCAAACCGGCCCCCTTCATGGGCATCCGCCAATTCTTGCACTGTGATTTGTATGTCTTTGTGACCGGATTGTTGTGATGTGTTGAGTAGAGATGTGGGGAGGGTTGCTCCCAATTGCTTCTTGTTGTTGATCTTGTCTTGATTCTTCGGGGAGGGAGCACAGGATTTCTTGGAGGAATGAGAGAGAAGGCGAAAAGGAGTTTGAGGAGTGAGACATTTTGCACACTAAAGGTGGGTTATCTGTGTATTCAGTGTGGCACTCGGCACTAGGCTAAGGCGATAGCTCTTGCATTGTTGAAGTAGTAGCTCTTGTGTGGTGACATTGGCTAGCAACTCTGTCGGAGCTATTGGTGAGGGTACGGGTGTAGATATGGGTGTGGGTGCGGGTGCGGGTGCAGTGCGAGTCTTGATATTTCGAGATTTGGTTGGGGTGCCGGCTCTTCTTCATGGGTTGCTTGAGAAGTCATGGCTGCGCGGGATCGAGTGGCCATGGTTCGGATCTTTACCTAAGCAAGTGTAAGCCAAAGAGATTTTTTTTGGTTTTTGTATGAATGTGCTGATGAATATCCCTTGAGATTAGTATACCACGCGTTGTCGAATCGGGTCTCAGCTAGTACGTTCTAGACTCTTCCCCAGTAGAGTCGCCATTCTGTAGACACTGGAAAATCGGGCGTCCACGTTGTTTGGTAAAAGTGTGTTGTAGTGTTACCTTTGGGGGTGATTAAGCTAATTTATGATTGTTGGAGTCGCCACTAGCCGAATAATCTCAGAATCCGCGGTCGGCTAGAACCACGGAATACGTAAGGTTGGAGAAATCCGAAAAATCCTCCGACCTTAGATTGACTCTGGTCTACGATCAGGGATTAGGGTAAGGGACCTCGGTTCAAAGAGGGAAGGTGTTAGGCACCCTCTCTGCCGTACAAATGTACGGTCTCGACTTAGTGTAGTAAAATAATCTCAAGGGATGATGATGATGCTTCGATCATGATGAGACTAGTCACATGTGGATTTCTGATGTAGCAAGATCCGAGATTTCGGCAGGCCACAGAGCATACATCCGACAATGTGTCTAGAGGGCGGATGTGATGATGCTTATGCAAAAACACAAGAAAAGTGGACTAGATCACTAGGAATTTCTGATGTGACAGGATCCGATATACGGCAAGTCACAGAGCATACGTCCGCTAGAAATCTAGAGAAGCAAGGGGGTTGAGAAGGGAGTGGATGTCATGATGAATGCTTGTATGCAAATGGATCTTTGACTTGATTCTTGAAGAAGCTAAGATGTAAATTGAACCATGATCATTTTGGACTAGGCTTGGGGGTTGGAAGGATTGAGATGAAGGCTAGGAGGTGGCTGGAAAATGTGGGCTTGAAGGCTTGGGAGCTCCTTCCCTTCCTTCACTCTCTTCCTCACTCTCTCTCTCTCTCTCTTTTCTTTTCTTTTCCTCTCACTCTTTCTCTCTCACTCTCTCCCTCTCTTGGTGGCTCTCCTCCATATCGGTGAAAATGAAAGGGGAGAGGGCTATTTATAGCCCTTTCCACAGGTTTTTTGGTAAATAGAGGACAAGAGGGGGGTAAAGGTGATGTGGCACATGGTGGTTGGTGGAGAGGAGAGAGATGCCACATGGCATGCTCTCATTAGCTAAGGGGATCGGTAAAACAGTAAATAATAGAGATGGGAGGGGTAAATTCCGGGAAGAGTTGACTTTGGACGCTGGGACAGCTGTCCCTGCTCCGACAGCACGCGGCGGTACTCCGATCACCGCCGTGGCGGTAATCCGATTACCGCCGGCGTGTAGGCCGACCGCCGCCGGTCTGGCGAGTCCGATTCTCGTGTGGTGGCTCGGCGCATGCTTTTTGAGAGAAGCGGTAGTTTGACTACCGCCGGCGGTAGTCAAACTACCACTTCGATACATTTCCCTCGAAATTTTGTCGGTGGGTCCTTTTTTGGGTCTTTAGAGTGAAACAAAGTCCGTTTTGGATATTCGGCTTAAAATGACTCGAAATTGGCTCGATTGTTACTTGAAAATGACCCGAGAAATGGATCAGTTTCGGACATGGTTTGGATTGAATGATGACTCATGATGGCTCAGGTTAGGATTAGGGTTAGGTTTAGGATATGATCATGGTTCTCAGATTGTCTTAACAGAATCAAGATTAGCCTGGGTGGGGTGTCTACAGACACGTATCTACACAGTGTTGATGCATTGTGCATGAAACTGCGGTGATGTGCTGTGCACAGTGCATTGTTATATTGACATTAGCAAGTTCTGTGGGTCTGATCATGGGGTATGTGTTATATCCAAATCGTCCATCCATTTGGCGAGCTCGTCTTAAGGCTTGAGACGAAAAATAAGACAGATCTAACTATCAAGTGGACCACACAAATTGTTTAACGGTGAAAATCATTATCTCTGTTGCTATTTGTGGTGTGGTCTAGATGATCTTTGGACATTATTCATTTTTTGGATAATGCTCTTTAATGATCTCTAAAAATATATGAACGGTGTAGATATAATAAATACATCACTATGGGGCCCATATAACTTTGATCTCCTTTGAACTGTTTGTACAACTCAGAGTTCGAGGAGCGTCAGTACTCGTCTTCGCACAACACATACCTACAGCAGCTATATAGCTGGTGTGAGGTACAACACTAGTCAATCCGCTTCTGAGGCGTGAGATGTTTTAGGGTGTAAGGTACTCCAAAAGAGTAAAACATCATCATAACCATCCAGACCCATCCAATGCCTGTGATCGTGTATTTACATCAATCCACATGATTCAAAACATTAGATCATCGTTGATGATGCAGAGAGTGAATGATAAAGACTACGTGAGTGTAAATGCACCATCAATAGACATTTATTTATTGAAATTGGTAAGGTGAAGGTTTCTATCTGTCTTTTATCTGAAATCGGTAAGGTGAAAAATATATGAACGGTGTAACTCAGTGAGCTCTTTTATCGTACTAAGTAAACTCTATTAGGGCCCACCGTGAATACATGTGGTTTATCCACTCCGGATCGGGTCGGATCGGGTTTTAGATCGGATTGGTCCGGATTGACCACGATTCGAACTCGATCCGAAAAACATTTGAATCTGAATGGCCCAACTCGATCCGCACCGATCCAGGCCATCGGTTCGATTCGGATCGAATCAAGTCGGGTCGAATCCACCAGATCGAGTTAGACATGCCCAAGTCTATTAGTTACTAACTTCTCCAGTAGCAATGTCGCTTGCTATTGAAGTGATGTCATCAGGTTTTTTAAGCCCCACCATGATGTATGTGTTGTATCCACACCGTCCATCCATTTCGAGAGGTCATTTTAGAGCATGAACCAAAGATAGAGGCAGATCCAAAGATCAAGTGGATCCCACCACAGAAAACAGTGGGGATTTAACGCCTATCATTTAAAACTTCTTGGGGGCCATAAAAGTTTTCGATCAAGCTGATATTTGTATTTTTCCTTCATTCATGCCCTAAACCTTAAACCCTAAACTCATAAATAGGTTTAAGATCAAATAAACATCATGGTGGGCCTAAGAATGAATCAACGGTGGGTGTAATTATCTCTACTGTTTTCCATGGTGGAGTTCACTTGAAATACGGATCTGCTTTGGTTTTAGCTCGTGCTTTAAAATAATCTCTCCAAATGGATAGATGGTTTGATACAACACATACTCATTTGCTTGATACAACACATTCCTGGACATTTGCTGCATGGATACTGACAGTGGTAAGAACTCTAAGGGCTATGTGCATGTAGCTCAAGCTCAACTGATGAAACATGGAGTGGGCCCTGGCCATAGTAACCTATCTCATTCTCGGCCGTAATTTCTCAGTTGCCCAAAATTTATAAGGAGATTTTCAAATTTTGAGGTTTTTCTAAAAATTTTACCACTATATATATATATATATATATATATATATATATAGGGAAAAGGTACTATGCGCTCGGGCTGATGGGAACATCCCATGAGGTCGAGCTGTGTGGGCCCCACCGTGATGCATTTTGAACATCTACCCCATCAGTCAGATGCACCATTCCATCGTGGGCCTAGGTCTCAAAAATCAACTCAATTCGTGACTTGAGTGGGCCAGACCACATACAGAAGTTGAGAGGGGCCGTGCACCATTAAAACATTCATAATCATTTTTTGGGCCCACCGAGATGTGGTTTGCAAATCCAGCCCATCCACTATGTGTGTCCCACTTGGATGAGGGTTCAGACCAAGTTTCAGCAGCATTCAAAACTCAGGTGGGCCCCACCAAGTGCTTTTATATGTTTTTGAGTTCCGTATACGGCTGATTTTTGGGATATCAGGGACCCATCAAATGCACGGTGTTGATGGTCGACACGCATCACGGTGGGGCCCACACAGCTCGACCTCATGGGACATTATCATGAGCTCAAGCGCATAGTACCTTTTACCATATATATATATATATATATATATATATATATATATATATATATATATAAGCGCTCACCTGCGAACCAGTTCGTACGTACTATGTACGAACTTTTTTGGGAACCCATCATACATGATGTGGATCCAAAATCTGAACCGTTCATGTGAAGCAGCACCTAGTGAAACCCCCCAAGGACTAAGTTTTACTTTTATCTAAAACTTTTATCCATACCGTCCATAACAAGAGAAATTCATATCAAAGAAAGAAACTGTTTACATTTTTCATGGTCCACCAAAGTTTCGGATGAAAGTAAAAATTCGTACTATGGGGTTTCATGAGGTTCTGCTTCATATGGACCGTTCAAATTTGCGAGATACATCACGTATGATGGGTTCTCAAAAAAATTAAATGCGTACTACGTGACGTCTTGGTTCGCAGTGAGCGTTTTCTATATATATATATATATATATATATATATATATATATATATATATATATATAGGGAGAAATGCTTAGGTATGCACCAGTTCTCACATCATTACGTCCGACACCTTGCTATCAATCGTCAAATCAGGCAAACGGTCTGGAAGAAGGAAGATGTGGGTAGGAAAATTCCAACCGTTTAAACTTCTCCTAAGTTCGACAATGATGTTTACACACTGTCTATACCATTCATAATGTCATTCGTACTAGGATGAACTGAGAGTACAAATATTAGCCTGATTTAAAACTTTTGTTGCACCACGAATATTTAAAGGTATAAGTTCAATCCTCACATTTTTAGCCCACTTGAAACCTTCTTGGGATCTACCTTGATATGTATATGCCATCCAAACCATTTATAACTGTCATTTCCACTAGAATGAAGTGAAAACACTAAAAACATCTAAAAATATAAAACTTTGTGGCTATACTAATATTTCAAACGGTGGTCACTGAATATATACTATTTCCTCTTGTACGGACCACTTCAGTCTTGGATACACCTCATTTTTTGTCGCATGTCCTAAAATGACCTTCCAAAACGGATGAACTGTGTGGATTTATCACTTACATATCGGTGGGACTCACCTAGCATCCCAACATAGAAATTTCCTGCGAAAGGCTTACGCCGCGTCCGTCGAAGTGTTAGAGAATAAGGAGAAAAGACATGTCAGAGATACAAACTCACTCTCTCAAACTCACTCATAAGATCACCTTCATCCAGACCGTTTGCTTGATACGACGGTTGATAGCAAGGTGCGCACGTAGTGACATTCGAATCGGTGCGCAGTTAAACCCCCCCCCCCCTCTCTCTCTCTCTCTCTCTCTCTCTCTCTCTCTCTATATATATATATATATATATATATATATATATATATATATATATATATAGGGAAAAGGTACTATGCGCTCGAGCGTAAAGTGGTCGTCTGTGAGGTCGAGCTAGTGTGGGCCCCATCGTGATGCCGTTCGAAAATCCACACCGTCTACCAGATGCTCCATTCCAGAGGGGGCCCATACGGCTGAAAATCAAGTCAATCCGTGACTTTTTTGGGCCACACCACGTACAGAAGTTGAGAGGGGCCGTACACCATTGAAATATTCAAAACCATTTTTGGGGACTTTTTGAGACATTTTTTGATGATCAACACCGTCCATCATGTGTGTCCCACTTGAATATAATTTTAGACCAAGTTTCAGGTGGTATCCACAACTCAGGTGGGGCCCACCAAGTGCATTTACATGTTTCTGCGTGTATACTTATGTTTGCCGATGGTATGGCCCACCTGAGTTACATGGACGGCTGATTTTGGGCCGTGTGGGCCCACCCTGGGCCCGCACATCTAGTGGACAGTGTTGATGTTCGAACGACATCACGGTGGGGCCCACCCAGCTCGACCTCACGGACGACCGCTTTACGCTCGAGTGCATAGTACCTTTTCCCATATATATATATATATATATATATATATATATATATATATATATATATATATATATATATATAGGAAATGGTAGTATAAAGTCATGGGAACTTCCCATAAGGTCGAGCTGTGCGGGCCCCATCGTGATGTGTGTCAAACATCAACACCGTGCATTTTATGGGTCCCCTTTAAGCTATGGGATATTCCAAAAATCAACAATATACGGTACTCAGGTGGGCCATACCATCTAAAACTATGTGAATACATTCCTAAAATATATAAAAGCATTTGGTGGGGCCCACCTGAGTTTTGGATGCGGATGAAACTTGGTCTAACCCCTCATCCAAGTGGGACACACACAATGGATGGTCTGGATTTGTGAACCACATCTCGATGGGCCCAATAAATGATTATGAATGTTTTAATGGGAGGTTAACCCCTCTTAATTGTCGTATGTGGTGTGGCCCACCCAAGTCATGGATTGACTTGATTTTTAAGCTAGTGGCCTACCATGGAATGGTGCATCTGACTGATGGGTTAGATGTTCGACAAACATCACAGTGGGGCCCACACGGCTCAGCCTCATGGGAAGTTCCCCTAAGGTGGACCTCGTAGTACCATTATATATATATCACTCCATGAGAGGCATCTCCATGTCTCCACAGCAACAACATCATCATACATAACCCATTGAATATATATATATAACAACATCATCATACATAACCCATTGAATATATATATATATATATATATATATATATATATATATATATATATATATATATATATATATATATATATATATATTCGATGGGTTATGTATGATGATGTTGTTGCTGTGGAGACATGGAGATGCCTCTCATGGAGTGTCGGAGTGCCCGTCTCTCTCTCTCTCTCTCTCTCTCTACATATGTGTTGTCTAGTGAATGTCTAGTTTCTTCAAGCTTTGCTTTTGGCTCTCTTTGGTGTGGTCTATATAAGAAATAGCATAGTTAAAGAAAGTTATTCTATTAATTCATTTTTTGGAATATTCCTTAGTGTAAGATTCTTTACATAAGTAGGAGAAAGGTTAGCCTTGTATTTTTCTTTATCTTATTTACAGTAAAGAAAAAACTTTATATTATTACATTTGGAGTAGATATATTGTTGAACCATGTAAATTCATATGCCTCATCTCTTATTTTTTGTTTGACCTTTTTATTCGTGGTTTTATTTTCACCTACATTGATCACATGTAAGTGTTTTTTCACAACATATGATATGATACATAAATTTCAATTTACTCACTAATTTGTCAATTTAAGCCTGGACATGTAGGAATTTACCGAAAACATGAGAAATACAGTGAAAAGGAAACACTTTTTCATGATGGTACGTTTAGTAGAAAAAATAATAATAGAATCCACATAGCAATCATTGTCAATAGGTTGGGCTAGCTTATTGGGCTTTCAGGCTTAGCCGCGCCGCCTCGTTGATTTGCACCAATAACTATAATTGATCCATTTCATTCATTGGAGTTTTCAATAGGTTGGGCTAGCTTATTGGGCTTTCAGGCTTAGCCACGCCGCCTTGTTGATTTGCACCAATAACTATAATTGATCCATTTCATTCTATATTGGTTTTGTCTCACCCGACTTTTAAGGAGAACGAATATAAATCCAATACATGAAATAAAGTTAAGCCAAGTCTAGCCAAGATGGTGATGTGGATAACTAAGCCTACCAACCCACTCATTATAGCCTTGAAGTGGTATGTTGCCTTTAATTATTGGATTCGGCCCTTATATAACACTAAACTCATGTAGTTAATTTGATTTGCCTTAGAAGTTTAGAGCAAAAACTTTTTTTATATTATTAGTTAAGTTCCACTTGAATATAAATAAAGAAATTCTGACGGAATTATTCCCATAAGTTCTTCCTACATAGGATTGACAGATAATAGTTTTTTTTATAGTTGTTTATAATTAAGTGCTTTCTTTAGAGCTTGTCCACTCGAATAATGATTGAACTTTTAATTTTATTTTTATGAAACCTTATCAATATAGGTGCTTTTCCAACTTCTTATCAAGTGTAGTCAAGGCCTAATGAATACACTTTGATGGATCCACCTTTAATCCTAATGTTTGTTGATGTAGTGAAGTTAATCCACAAAGCAATGCAAGAGTAATGATGTGCCCGTGAGCTATGGATAGAGATGGATTTTAATTAGATGGCTCAGATGGTTTCACTAAATTATCAATAGTGAAAGGTTTGTACAACTAGACTTATGCTGTAGTATTAAGCTCGATGGCTAGGCTCGGGCTTAAAATTCAGGCTTGTTTCTCAATTGGACTTGGTTGGGACTATGTACAATAGGCCATCGGTTTGGCCTAAGTATGACCTGCGAAACCTATAGGAATTTGTCCTTACTCCAACCCATGACCCTATCTTGCTCTCTGGCCAAATTGTTGGTCTTGAATTTGGCCACACAGTATACGTGTGAGGTTTGTGGGTGTGCCAGAATTGATTGGGTCCAATTCAAACCGTGACCACCAACCCCTGACATTGAGATAGAGCGATGTTTAGTCATAGTTCGATTGATAATCTATTTAGTCAACTATTGAGTGCATGTAATATCAAGCGACCGGTGGAGGTTGTGGCTCTTCCTCATATTAGTTTTTTTTTTTGCCTGGTCCCATAGAAATTCCATCCGGTGTTCAGGGAGGATGGGAAAGGTTGCGATCAGGTGGGATGGAATTGGATTTAGTCCCATGCATGATTTCAATGGATTTTGAAATCCACTACACATGTGGGCCTCACATTGATGCATGTGTTTATCCATGTCGTCCATCCATATACATCTTTTACACGTGCCATTCTGGTTATATATGCGTACAAGTGACTAACATCCTTTGTGAATTTGCCTCATTGATTACAATTTCATGATCCACCAAATAGGATTTTGCTTAATCTAGTGTTTTTCCCTAACAATAATTTTATCCCAAACATGGAATTGGATGGCCAAAATACTATAGTATTTCCGGGCATCAAAACATTATGCAATAATGATGTTAATCCACCTAATACAATTCAATACCATTTAATCTCATGGGCCAAAACTGGCCCTCAGGTAAAGTAGATGTACGCGGATGAAACACATACACGATGGTGGACCCATATTAGGTTCCACCAGTACCAAGCTCGGTAATGGAGGATCATTACGGAGTTGGAAACGCCGGAAACGGATTGGCTACTCCCCCGCCACCAGCCCTGTGGCAGATGGTCGATGCTTTGTGGGCCCCACCATGATGTATGTGTATCATCTATTCCGTTCATCCATTTTTACAGATCATTTTAAGGTTTGATCCCAAAAATGAGAGGGATATAAATACAAGGTAGACCACACCATAATAAAACAATAGGAATTGGATATCCATCATCTTATTTTGTGGGACCCACCATGATGTATGTTTTATATCTACACCGTCCGACCATTTGGAGAGATCATTTTAACACATGAGCCAGAGAATGAATTAGATCTAAAGCTCTAGTGGACCCCACCACAGAAAACAGTGGAGAGAGTGACATCCACCATTAAAAGCTTCTAACAACCACGAAAGTTTTCGATCAAGATGATATTTATGTTTTCCCTTCTTTCATGTCTGTGTTAAGTTACGAACAGGTTGGATCTCAAATAAACATCACGGTGGACCATAGTAAGGTTTCAATGGTGGGCGTCACTCTCCCCACTGTTTTATGTGGTGGGGTCCACACCAGCTTTCCATCTGCCTCATTCTTTGGCTCATGTCGTAAAATAATCTCTCCAAATGGATGGATGGTGTGGATACAACGCACACATCATAGTGGGGCACACAGAACTTGGTGACGTCACTTCAGTAGCTAATACGCCTCCAATTAAAGATGGTTATTTTTTTTTGGTCCAAAGTTCCAAAATTGATCCCTGTCTGTGGGGCCCACCGTGATGTATTTTCTTTACATCCACGCCGTGATTCCGTTTTGACAGATTATTTTAGGGCATGACCCCAAAAACGAAGTAGATCCTAATCTGAGGTGGACCACACCATAGGAAAGAGTGGTGATTGAATACCCACCATTAAAAACTTCTTGGGGCCACTGGAACTGTTATTTGCCATCTAACCTGTTGATAAGATCACAAAGACCTCGATGAAGGAAACACACAAACATCAGCTTGTTCCAAAATTACTGTGGCCCACAAGACATTTTTAATGGTCAATCCCCACTGTTTTCTGTGGTGTGGTCCATCTGAGATTTGGATCTGCTTCATTTTTTGAAAATTTCCCTAAAATAATCTTTCAAATAGGATGGACAGCATGGATGTAAGTTACATACATCAAGGTGGGCCCCACAGTCAAGGATCCACCAACCAAAGCCGTGCCCAGCCTAGTGTCATGATGGGCCATTAGCAATTGTGAAGCCCAAATAAGTCTAATTAGACATTGAGCCTACAAACTTCTCTCTAGACCTAGCCTATGGGTCTCTAGGCTCATCTAGGGCTGGGCCACCCTGGCCTACTTTCATCCTGTGAACAAGATAGGCATGTGGGGCTGAGCCTCATATTCCTTTCCTAACTCAAATGTCGTCGTATTGGGTTGGGTCCAGTCGATTGAGCCCAACCCAGTTACAATTAAATGAGTTGGGTCTGGTCGAACTTGGGCTTGATGAATTTTAAGTGGATCAGATCAGTGCCATTGGCTAGAATTCTTGGTTGTGTGATCTGATCTTGAAATCGACGGTGAAAATTAGTTCAACGAAACAAAATTGAAAAAAAATGAAAAATAAAAATAAAAATTATATCTACCCTCAAAAGGACTGAATGGAAAACGACTATACATGTACATATATGTGTGTATGTCATATATAAATAAGATTTGAATAGAAAACTTCAATTGAAATAATCAGAAATTTTGCACACTCACACACACTCTCTCTCTCTCTCTCTCTCTCTCTCTCTCTGTAATGGTTCTATACAGTCGACCTCATGGGAAGGAGCTGTGTGGGCCCCACCATGATGTGTGTCAAACATCAACACCGTGCATTTGATGGGTCCCCTTTAAATTATGGGATATCCCAAAAATCAGCCGTATACAGAACTCAGTTGGGATATACCATCTAAAATCATGAGAAGATATGCCTAAAACATAAAAAAAGGACTTGGTGGAGCAGACCTGAAATTTGGATGCATCAGAAACTCTGTCTGACCCCTCATCCAAGTGGGATACACATAATGGATGGGCTAGATTTGTTAACCACATATCAGTGGGCCCAAAAAATAATTATGAATGTTTTAATGGATGGTAACCCCTCTCAACTTTTTTATGTGGTGTGGCCCACACAAGTCACGGATTGACTTAAATTTTAAGCCCTATGCCTACCATGAAATGGTTCATCTGACTGATGGGGTAGATGTTCGACACGCGTCACGGTGGGCCCACACAGCTCACTAATAATATATATATATATATATATATATATATATATATATATATTAGTTGTCCCAAATGTTAAAATTCTTTGAATAAGATGTAGTTTTTGATCAGGGTCGAATATTGCATATCAGACCCCAGTAATTACCCGATTTTACATACATGATAATGTTTAATGCCGGATTTTAATTATATTTTTATTACAGGACGAAATCAGGAGCGTTAATTGGAATTTGATGTTAAAAGCATGGATTTCACGTTCAAGTCATCAAAGCAAGAGAACGACCCAGGGAACCAAGATCAACGCTCGAGATCCGAGGAAATCAAGAAACTGAAGTTCAAGGGGCCCGAAAAGGGTCCAGAATGCAAGATCACATGTTTCTCGCCATCCGATCAACTCAAAACTTCATACATGTGATGAGGGCCGTAAATCAACCGTACATATTAAATTTCAGCCCTTGGAGATCTTGGGAAGTGGTCCAACGGACAGATCAGCCCGTTAATCTACAATTTGGGACCCACCTGATAACTGGATATGCCCCAAATTTGGTCTCAACTGTTTAAATAAGATGATAAAGAGGATGGACGGAGAAGATTTCTCGAAACATCGCCATGGGACCCGCACACGCGACGCGTGTGCGCAGTGTACACATGCGCTGGCGCTGCACCGGACCGCCTAAATCGGTCAGCGAGCGCTGACCCGCGCCGTCTTCAAAAACAGCTTCCGCGTTCCAGCGGCTTCACGAACCCGACCG
The DNA here is from genome assembly GCA_030180095.1 of Magnolia changhungtana. Classification (NCBI taxonomy): domain Eukaryota; kingdom Viridiplantae; phylum Streptophyta; class Magnoliopsida; order Magnoliales; family Magnoliaceae; genus Magnolia; species Magnolia changhungtana. The sequence continues at coordinate 431,227 of JASAUF010000229.1, forward strand.
CGGTCGTCGGTTGTGGGGCCCACCTTGTGTCCAAATGATCGATCTGATCCGTCCATCCGCTTCCTGGGGCCACGACAACCACCACCTAGCTGACGAAATCGGAAGAAAAGAAGTCTTATTAGGATCTCAACCGTTCAAATACAAATGAACGGTCGGCCAGAAAGTCAGGTGGGCCTCATCAACAGTAGGCGAAAATTACACATTCCCGGACGGTTTTTCGATGGCTATCTCATGGACGGAGTGGATCTTCCATATGATCAACGGAATGGGCCCCACCATTATCAACGGACGGAGGTTTGCGTCCGCGTAGCGTCTTTGCTGGCGACTTTTGCGGCGGATTGTGGGCCCCACTTGTCACTTGTACGGAAAATCCGAGCCGTCCATCGTGTAGAGGGCCGCGAGTACTACAAAACCATGCTGAGATTCCACTCCCATGCGCACACACGTGTGCGGTACAGAGGCCACAAAGGGTCATTTTGCTCGGCGACGTTCAAAGCGATCTTTTCGAGATTTCTTCGTGGGCCGCGCCAATGGACCTTCAAAACCACCCATTCTTGACCGAAATTTCGTCCCGAATCCAATGGACGGGGTGGATTTTCCAAAAACACCTCTGTGGGGCCCACCGATCACGGCTGCGAAAATTTGTACTTCTCGAGTCCGTCTACGACTCTGCCACCGATTCCAGCCATCCAGCAGCTATAAAAGGGAAGTTTTGGACGTGGGAGAGGCATTCAGATCCAGAGAATTGGAGATCCAGAGCCAGGGAGAGAAGAAAGAGAAGGAGAAAGAGAGAGAGATTGTTCGGTTTGGAGTTTTAATTTATGAATTTTATTTAATATTTTTTATGGATTTTATGGGTAACTAATCTCTCTCTCAAATTTGAGATGAAGCCCCTAATTTGATCAGCTCTTGTATTGGTTGATTTACTTTGAATTTTAATTAATTTGTTTTTTTCTCTAAGTGGGCTTTATGGGTTTAAATTCCATACTTCTCCATCTATGAACTTGATCAAAGTATATAGATGGATGTTGTTTGGATGCTTATTACAGGTGCTTGTGTCTGATCAAGAACAGGTTTCCTATAGAGGAAGAAACAGGATGCTTTAATGAATGTACATTCCATGTGCCCGACCAAGGACATGGGATCACGTTATTCATGGCATTGCTCAAAGAAATTAGACAGTCTGTATGCTGATTTAGGACACAGATTGTGCTTTCTCTATTTAAGTGGTATCAATCTATATCAAGGTGAATCAACAGACAAAACAAGGGTTAGGATAATTAGGGTGGATTCGAAAGTCCTAGTGCTTTCTCTCGATTGAATTTTCTTCCCTCGTTCTTAATTGTTTTTTCTAAAATTGTGCTTAGAGTTTAATTCATTATTCATTGGATTAGTTAAGAAGAATCATGATTTGAATTGTGACAACCAAATCCTCGTGGGATTCGACTCGATCTTACCGAGTTTATTACTACATCACAACCCTATACTGGGGAGTGAACAAGTTTTAGCGCCGATTGCTTGGGTTGTTTTGTTCAAATTAAATTTAGGATTCTCTCTTATCATAATTCATAGTCTTAGGATTTTACTAACTTTAGGTTAAAGTTTTTATTTTATTTTTAGAAACTAACCTATTTCTTGTTTTGTAGGATTCTGAGATAGAAACTTCTAATTTGGTGATATCTTCCTAATTTCTTTATTTTTTTTATTTTTATTTTTAGAATTAGGGTTTTATTTTTAGAAATTTTCTAACCTTAGACTTACTATTCTTAAAAACTAACTTGTTTTGTTTTGTTTTGCAGGTTTTTAACATAGGAACTTCTACTCTGGTAACATCTTTCTAACTTCTCCTTTACTTTCTACGTATTCTTTGTAGGATTTTGCTTTCTTCAGGATTAGACTCGAGTTAAGGTTCTACCATGGAATCGTGGGTAGATGCATATGCTGAGTTGGATAGGTTTTATTGGGAAATGCCTGAAGGTTGTGGAATTCAACGTATACCTCAAGATTTCTCTCCATCGAGAACAGACATTGAGAACCGACTAGAACGTTATGTTCCATCGGTTAATAGGGTAGTATACGATCGTAATTATGGGAATGAGGACTATTATCAAGCATCATATTCTCCCATGTATGATCAGTATGACTATAACCAGTGGAACCATCAAAATTGGGAAGTTGAACCAACAACATATTGTAATAATTATTCTCTTGGATCCCATACCTTTGAGATCCAACCGTAAACGATCAAGAGGATTCATGTTTTGATCCAGAACAAGTAAACCAGATGTTGCGAAATTGATGAAATCATTAGAAGCACTCAATTCGCGCATTGAAAGGATAGAGGAAGCTCGCTCATCCCAACTACAATCCAATCCAGAAATACAATGCGAGGAAAGTGATCCTCACTTGCTTTTGATGAAATCTGGAATTTGGAATGAGGAGTTGGATTCCATTAATGAGCACACGGTTCAATTCCCTGATGAGTCGATCTCAATGACTGTTCAAAAGAATGATGGAGATACTTGGGTGTCTTTCAAATACAGTGATGATGACACACTTTCCTTACATGACACACAAGATCTCAATGATGAGGAAGAGGTTAGTTTATTTGAACCTCAACCAAATTTAGAATGTGAGGAAAGCGATCCTATCCCAAGTGCGCACTGCACAGAATTAGACAATGATGCGTATTGGGATGATGATCATGGATGTTCAGCCCCAATTCCCTTGGAATCAATCTCAAGTTTGGTCCAAGTCAATGATCAAGACGTACACGAAGTGGTCGGTTATAATGAGCCACTTCCCTCACCTAACATGTCTGATTTTAAGGTAGAGGACGGGCCCCTTACAACCGACCCTTCTAACTCTTGTGAAACGTATTTGGACCACTACTCTGAATTACATGATGATATGATTAGGGAGATGGACGAGCTACTCGATATGACTCTTGAATTTGAAACCACCCAGTTGAGGCCACCATCTGAACTGTTAAATAATGACGATTCATCGCCTCTTCTGAGTAGTATCGATGAACAGAGTCCATACATCAATGCTACGTATATTGATCCTCAATCTGTCTGTGCAGGGCTAGAGCAAGAGAGCACACCTCCGTTTACCTTAAAAAACGATGGATTCCTTGGGCAGATCATCACGAGCCCTAATGTAGAAAATGAGTCACCCTCAGCTGAATGTCCCACCTCTTTGGATGATTGCTTGGCACACTTTGCAGATTCAAACGATCCCATGATAAGAGACATAGTGAATGCCTTGCAAAACAATATCTCGGTAGTCATCACTGACCGAGAGGACCCTTACTCTGAAGCCCCTCCTTCCACAAATCCTGAATATTTACCATTAAGGGAGGAGGAGCTAACAATTGAACCGGAGTCTGCTACTTCGGAATGTGTTGAGACTACGTCACTTTATGAGAAATTTTCTGATTTTCATCTATGTGTAGTCTCTGATTCACCATGGGATACTAACTTCGAAATTTCTTCTGTCGCAGGTGAATCGTATATACTCCGGATACCTCAGGCGAATCAACGAAAAATTTTTGATGAGGTACATAAGTTTCTTTGGAAGGTCAAGCTCCAGGGCGTCCAAGCCTATTGCAAAAAGGGCTTTTGGATGATCCTGTTAAGAAACCTACTGAGAAATTTATCACGATCTTGGCCGGAGGAGGAACTTCTGCAAACATAACCGAGTAGTTTTTCCTCGCTTTCTTAGGCCTAGGGTAGTTTCCTTTTCTGCTATTTTAGGATAGACAAGAACTTAGCGCTCCTGGGAGGCCAGTCTTTGTTTTATGCTTTTTCCTAGTTAGTTACTTCAATGTTTGTGGGTAACATTACTGCAAACCCTCACGAGACTACAACTCGTCCACTAGGGGTAACCCAGGGGTTTAAAGGCTTGTTGCATGCGCTAAATGCAATCGAGAGCACCTGCGAAAGTGGTATAGGTAGGATCTTCGTTGATTTTTCTTTTTGTTATTTTTACTTCTGTTGATCTCTCTCTTGTGCTAACTCGCTTTTATGACGAAATTTTTTTAGAAAGCTTCTTGATTCTCCATCCAGGTACTCTCTGTCCCTCACTCCTCTTTTCGTTGTCTCATGTGTATTGCATGCTTATTTCTTTTACATTGAGGACAATGTAGATTTTAGGTTGGGGGTGGGAGATTAGGTTACCTAATCAGTATTTTCTTGGTCTTGAGCAAAAATTGTGAAAATTTTTAAAATTTTTCTGGAATTTCTATTTAATTCAAAGAGATTTTGAAGGATAGTTGTGATTTTGAACTTACAAGATTCAGAATGTGTGAAATTTATGACTCTTGGATTCGGTTGTCTGGTAGATTTCACACTTAAGTTTAAATTGTTAATCCACGATTAAAAGTTGTAAACATTGATTGAGCCATGATTTCCCATATCAGATCTCACTTACACATTAAATTTTCAGTTCAATATTAAATGGTAACTTGGTAATCATTAGGCATGAAAGGAACCAGCCTGAGAAATTTGTTAACGTCAGTTTATAAAGAAGAATTGATAGAGTTAGTCACATAATCTTCACCATAGGTTTGCTCCCTATAGGTGTGGATTTGATTCTCCATAGTTGACATATGAAAAAAAAAAAATATATATTAAGCGACAAGTTTTCGCCATAGGTTTGCTCCCTATAGGTGAGAATTTGATTTCCCTCAGTTGCGTTACTGCTCGTAAAGAAAATCAAAAGATGGTAACATGAAAAGTTCATCTGTGAGATAAGTGTTGGTTTCAAGTTTTGATTGTCACGAATTACTAATGATATCATGAAATTGACAATTGGATCTCTTAATGATTGTAAGTCAAGATCATACTTTACACTCGTGGAACTCAATGTTTAGGAATGTTCTAATTGATGGACTAATGTTTTGAACTTGATTATGAAGTTTATTGTAAGCTTGATTCCAAGAGAAAAACTCCACATACCAGTCATGAATCTTAGATTTTCACATCTCTCAACATATCTGTTCACTTGTCACTTGAATTTACAGGAATTATCTTTTTTCTAAATTATTTTTTCGCATGTTTTGCTCGGGACTAGCAAAATGTTTGGTTCAGGGGTTGTGATCGAGGGTCGAATATTGCATATCGACCGATAATTACCCGATTTTACATACATGATAATGTTTAATGCCGGATTTTAATTATATTTTTATTACAGGACGAAATCAGGAGCGTTAATTGGAATTTGATGTTAAAAGCATGGATTTCACGTTCTGAAGTCATCAAAGCAAGAGAACGACCCCAGGGAACCAAGATCAACGCTCGAGATCCGAGGAAATCAAGAAACTGAAGTTCAAGGGGCCCGAAAAGGGTCCAAAATGCAAGATCACATGTTTCTCGCCATCCGATCAACTCAAAACTTCATACATGTGATGAGGGCCGTAAATCAACCGTACATATTAAATTTCAGCCCTTGGAGATCTTGGGAAGTGGTCCAACGGACAGATCAGCCCGTTAATCTACAATTTGGGACCCACCTGATAACTGGATATGCCCCAAATTTGGTCTCAACTGTTTAAACAAGACGATAAAGAGGATGGACGGAGAAGATTTCTTGAAACATTGTCATGGGACCCGCACACGCGATGCGTGTGCGCAGTGTACACATGCGCCGGCGCTGCACCGGACCGCCTAAATCGGTCAGCAAGCGCTGACCCGCGCCGTCTTCACAAACAAGCCTCCGCGTTCCAGCGGCTTCACGAACCCGACCGCGGTCGTCGGTTGTGGGGCCCACCTTGTGTCCAAATGATCGATCCGATCCGTCCATCCGCTTCCGGGGCCACGACAACCACCACCTAGGCCGACGAAATCGGAAGAAAAGAAGTCTTATTAGGATCTCAACCGTTCAAATACAAATGAACGGTCGGCCAGAAAGTCAGGTGGGCCTCATCAACAGTAGGCGAAAATTACACATTCCCGGACGGTTTTTCGATGGCTATCTCATGGACGGAGTGGATCTTCCATATGATCAACGGAATGGGCCCCACCATTATCAACGGACGGAGGTTTGCGTCCGCGTAGCGTCTTTCGCCTGGCGACTTTTGCGGCGGATTGTGGGCCCCACTTGTCACTTGTACGGAAAATCCGAGCCGTCCATCGTGTAGAGGGCCGCGAGCACTACAAACATATGCTGATATTCCACTCCCATGCGCACACACGTGTGCGGTACAGAGGCCACAAAAGGGCTGCTCGGCGACGTTCAAAACTGATCTTTTCGAGATTTCTTCTGTGGGCCGCGCCAATGGACCTTCAAACCACCCATTCTTGACCGAAATTTCGTCCCGAATCCAATGGACGGGGTGGATTTTCCAGAAAACACCTCTCTGTGGGGCCCACCGATCACGGCTGTGAAAATTTGTGCCGAGTCCGTCTCACGACTCACGCCACCGATTCCACCATCCAGCAGCCTATAAAAGGGAAGTTTTGGACGTGGGAGAGGCATTCAGATCCGAGAATTGGAGATCGAGCCGGGGGAGAGAAGAAAGAGAAGGAGAAAGAGAGAGAGATTGTTCGGTTTGAAGTTTTAATTTATGAATTTTATTTAATATTTTTTATGGATTTTATGGGTAACTAATCTCTCAGCTAGTTGCTGAGATGAAGCCCCTAATTTGATCACTCTTGTATTGGTTGATTTACTTTGAATTTTAATTAATTTGTTTTTTTCTCTAAGTGGGCTTTATGGGTTTAAATTCCATACTTCTCCATCTATGAACTTGATCAAAGTATATAGATGAATGTTGTTGGATGCTTATTACAGTGCTTGTGTCGGTCAAGAACGGGTTTCCTATAGAGGAAGAAACAGGATGCTTTAATGAATGTACATTCCATGTGCCCGACCAAGGACATGGGATCTGTTATTCATGGCATTGCTCAAAGGAATTAGACAGTCTGTATGCCCGATTTAGGACACAGATTATGCTTTCTCTATTTAAGTGGTATCAATCTATATCAAGGTGAATCAACAGACAAAACAAGGGTTAGGATAATTAGGGGTGGATTCGAAAGTCCTAGTGCTTTCTCTCTGATTGAATTTTCTTCCCTGTTCTTAATTGTTTTTCCTAAAATTGTGCTTAGCAGTTTAGTTCATTATTCATTGGATTAGTTAAGAAGAATCACAGATTTGAATTGTGACAACCAGTCCTCGTGGGATTCGACCTCGATCTTACCGAGTTTATTACTACATCACAACCCTATACTTGGGGAGTGAACAGTTTTCAAAAGACGTGCCTAACTTAAGCCTTGTTTCGATAGGTTAAAATTTTCTTTATGATTTTTTATTTTATTTTTAAAGATGGTAACTTAAAAAGGATTTAGTGACACACTATTTGGACAGTTTAATTTGAATTACATATTTCTCATGTATTTGGATTTATAATTCATATAAAGTGGGGTCCATCATTTGGACATTTAAATTTTGAGTTATACATGGGGTTGTGGGTTAGGGGGGCAATGGACTAGGCCTGGGCCTGGGCCTTTGTTGAACTAGGCTTGGAATTTTTAGTTTGGTTTATGTGCTACGCTGAGGCCTAACATGCATGATCATATCAATTTTTGAGTTGAGCTTGGGATCAAGTCATTTTAGGCCAATCTGGCATAAATTTATGTGTCTTATATTCTACAAATGTCATTTCAATTCTTGAGTAAGCATGTTAAATGTAGACTTTTATTTTATTCTTTTTGAATATTTTTCTAATGTATATGTGGATGACTTGATTAGCTGATATATTAAGAACATTCAATTTGTGAAATAATGGCCCTTTAATTTTAAGTTATGTATTGCTTTGTGAGGGGTTGTGACGCGGGGATGAACGTGATGAGGATAAATACTCCGAATCCACGGAGCTTCTCTGGACTCCTCACAGAGACTTCTCGAATCCACGAGGAAAGAAAGCAGAAAATAGAAATAAATTCTAATAAATTCGAAACTGATTAATTGATGAATAAAAATGAGTTCACAACCCTTTAAATAGGGATACCAAGCAATAAGAAAGAAATCGGAATTAAACTACAACTATAACTCCTAGAATTCGCGACTTACTATAAATAGTAAACTTACTATTTATAGACGGTCGTGATGTCTACTAGTGCGCAAGGTTTTCGGCCAAAAATAGTAAGTGTCCTATTTGGCTTCACCAAACCGTTCTCCTAATTATTCTAAGCTCTTTTCACGTTGGGCGCAACTCTTAAAACTTGACGGATGAAGAGTTATAATCAAACTAAAACTTACTATTTATAGTAAAAATGAAATTAAAATAGAAAAACGACCATCGATCCAAGGGTTTTTTGCAATTCCGAGTGTCGCAACCTTGCATAGCTGGGTTGGTTGGCTAAAGTAGCTCGTTCTACCACAAAATCATATATTTTACGTCAGCTAACTCATTCCGGATTGTGAGATACGCCCGATTTAAGGTCCGATGGTCTGGATCACTTCTGTCGCCGACCGGGCTTTTTCTGATCCATCTTGGCCATGAAACTGTCCGCGACCCGCTCTACATCAAGTTGTGGGTGAGGGTGGACATAGACCTAGTAGCCTGACTTGGCTTTAAACTAGGCTTGACATGCATGGTCTGATCAATTTTTTGAGTCAAGCTTAGGTTTGAGTTATTTTATCTTCGATTTGGCTCACCTTCAGAAGTACATCTTATATCTTATGAGAGTCATTTTAATATTTGAACATGCAACTCATACACGTTGAGAGGTTTTTAGATCTTAAGTTGCTTAAGATAAGCTATTTATTCCACAAGTAGCGTATCTTAGTTTCTACTTATTAGGAAAATAAATATGTTGGACAAATAATATACTTACCAACTTCTCCCCTTTTTCGTCTCTCGTAATTCATCTTTTCAATAACTTATTAAAAGTATAAAAGTTTTTTAAAAAAAAAAATAAAATTTAAAGTAATTATGTACTTGTAAGTAAAACAATTACTTATAGCTAATCATAAACCAAACTTACTTATTTGAAATAAGTTACTTATGTGCTGCTATAAGTTGTAAAAAAATAAATAAATAAATAAACTTTTTTGGTGGTATCCAAACGGGCCTTTAGGGGGCGTTTAAATCATAAGTTACTTAAGATAAGCTACTTATTCCTCAAGTACCTTGTCTGAGTTTCTACTTATTAAGAAAATAAATATGTTTGGCAAACAACTTACTTATCAACTTCTCTCTTTCATCTCTCTTAATGCATTTCTTCAACAACTCGTGAAAGGTATAAAAGTTAAAAGAATTAACCGAAGTGATTATTTACTTTTAAGTATAAAAAAAAAAAAGAATTATTGTAACTAATCATAAACCAAACTTATCTTAAATAAGTCACTTATCTATTATTGTAAGTAGAAAAGAATAACTAATTTAGTGGTATCCAAACATGCCCTAAATATAGATTATTAATTTATTCCTTTTAGACAATTTTTTATGTATACATGAATCGCCTACTCAACTGAGAAATAAGGAATTTATCCATTTTTTGGCCAAATTTAGTTGGCCCGCATCCAACTAATTTTATCTAAGCTAAAACTTAGGATTGCTAAGCTTGGGGAGCTCATGCATAAGACCTTCTGGAGCCAGGCATGATCCAACCTAAACTGAAACTAGTATTGCTATTACTTGCATGTTTAGTGGAGAGGAAGAGAGAGCTATAAAAAGTAGCCAAGAAGAAAAACAACTGTTAGTGAGTAAAAAATAAAGATTTTTTTATTTATTAAAATAATAACTAGGGAAAAAGCTTTTTCCAGTGGAAGCGGATTGCTTGGGGCTATCTAGGCCCATAGAGATATCCGTGATAAATCCACTCCGCCCATCTGTTTTGAAATACCACAATAGGACAGGATTCAAAAAATCAGGCAGATCCAAAACTCATGTGGGCCATAACACACAAAACAGCGAGGATTGAAGACCTGATGTTGGCAGAGGTTTTGTGTGAGGATGATATTTGCTCCAACAGTTTATCTAAGTGGTAATAACACCATGAACGGTTTGGATGGCATATAAACATCATGATCAGCTTCAGGAAGGTTTCAACGGTGGGCGTTTGTGTTCCCACCATTTCGTTGGTGTGGCCCAAGTAATTTTGGATGTGCTTGATTTTTAGAATCCTCTTCTATTCTTGTCTTTCAAAATTGATGGACGGAGTGGATATATCATGAACTAAAGAAGTGGGCTTGGGCTAAAATGGGCCAGCTGGCTTTATCAGGTCCAACTAATTGCCATGGGCCCACACCAGACCAATGATATTTTGGGCCGAATATGTGGGCCTAGTTCAAACCATTGGGCCTTCACCGTCAGCCCAAACCTGGCTAAAAGCAGGCTAAACTGGACGAGTTTGGCTACTGACCCGGACACCAGCCAGCCAGCTGAGCTGATGTCTAAGTTCTAAGGGCCCACCATGATGTATATGCTTTATCCACGCCGTCCATCTATTTTGACGGATCATTTTAGTAAACAAACTAAAAAATTAGGCATATCCAGATTTCAGGTGGACCACACCAGAGCAAAAAAGTGTTGATTGAATATCCACTATTAAAAACCTACTGGAGCCCACTGTAATTTTTATTTTACATCCAACATATAATGATGAGGTAACACAAAAAAAAGCTTGATAAAAAAAACACCAGGGATCTTGTGGGGCTCACCATGATGTATCTTCTTATCCAAGCCGTCCATCAATTTTCTAATATTATTTTAAGGTATGAGCCCAAAAAATGAATCATATCCAACACTCAAGTGGACCACACCAAATAGTGAGCTTGGGTTACATTAATGCAAAAGGCATTAAATGTAAGAGTCATCTATGGTGTGGTCCACTTGAGCTTTGGATATGCCTCATTGTAATTTTTATTTCCCATCGAACATGTTAATAAGGTCACACAAACCTCAGTGAAGGGAAAACACACACACAAAAAACAAAAGAAAAAAAAGGAGCGTGATAAAAAAAAAAAAAAAAAAAACATCAGAGATCCTGTGAGGCTCACTGTGATGTATCTTCTCATCCAAGCCGTCCATCAATTTTCTAATATTATTTTAAGAATGTGACCTAAAAATGAATCAGATCCAACACTCAAGTTGACCACACCAAATAGTGAGCTTGGGTTACATTAATGCACAAAGCATTAAATGCAAGAGTCATCTATGGTGTGGTCCACTTGAGCTTTGGATATTCCTCATTTTTTGGACCGTATATTAAAATGATCTAAATAAATGTATGGACGGCGTGGATAAACGTATAAATTAAGATAGGCCACACAGCCAGCCTTGTTTGCTTTCGTTGAATTCAATTCTTCTAAAATCAGGCCCACCTGAGAGCTGATTTGTCTGATTATCTGGCCAGAGGGGATATATACAATGGGGAAAAACTTATTGATGGCTCAGATCTCTCACATTTGTACGTGTCTGGCGTAGATGGTTGGGATGTACACGATTGTACAATTACCTAACTAGGGGAAATCAGAGCGAGTACACCTTCGGATGCAAGCGTGGGAAATGGGATAACATGACGCACGTGGGAAAGATCCAAGCGGTTCAGCAGGTGCATCACATATGGTAGATTCCCAGGCTAAAAATCATACGAGTCTGCTCCTTTGTTGAGCGAGATAGGTAGAATGGAAATGGACGATTGGAGCAGATTGACCAACGGTTCACATTCAAGGCTTATGTGTGGCTCACATCATCATCGGACTTGCTTGAATTTTGAGCAGGGGCATGGTCATGGTGGACCACACCTAATGAACGTATCAGATCTTTCACACGTACCGCAGATCCACCATCTCATTCCAGATAACCGAGAATTCCCACTGTACAATTTTAGTTTGTGCAAGAGGCAATGATCAAGACCATTGATCTGATTGCCTCACTCTGGACTGACCATGGCCCAAAAACCTCCTGATTGGAAGATCCTAACCATCCAATCTTTCCCCTTTTTCTTGGTTTAATATGTAACATGGCCCGCACAATGATGTATTTATAATATCCACACCGTTCATCCATTTTTTGAGATCATTTTAGAGCATTAGACAAAAAACCAATCATATCCAAAGCTCAAATGGACCACACTAAAAATAGCAAGCGGGATAATAATTTTCACCGTTAAAAATTTTGTAGGGCCCACCACAACGTTTATTTTCCACAATCTGTTAATAAGATCACAAATACATGGATGAAAAGGGAAAATTTTTGAGGGTTTCAATGGTAGACGTTCAATCCCACTGCCTTTTGCAATGTGGTCCACTTGATCTTTAGATCTATCTTATTTTTCGGTTCAATCCTTAAAATTAGCTCGCAAAATAGATGGACAGTTTGGATATAACACATACCTCATGATGGTGGGACCCACATAACTTGCTGTAACGCCCGGGGGTCATGTATATACTCAACTCCCAAGTTATTGGGTGTCACTTATAGTCGATTTTTACTATAATTTGCATTTAATCAAATGTAAAGGCGCAACGTATAATTATTTGGAACATGAAACACAATCACAACTAATCTGCTGAAATGAAAGAAGTCAAATACATATACAAATCCAAAAGAACATAAGTGGGTTGCACAAGGCGTTGCCCAACAAATCACAAAAAAGATGATATATCCAAAAAATAAAGTTGAGTCCACTATTCAGCGATCCAGAATCCCGTCTACTGAGTCGATGAAGACCTGCTTATCAACTGAAAGTAGGAGAACTCGTCCTCCTCCTCGAGGCTTGTGTGGTCAGGCTCCTCCAAATATGTATCACCTACATCTATAGGCGAGTCTGGTTGGTGTTTTAAAACAATGTCCCAGAGTGGGAGTGAGTGATCAACTCAGTGGGTGCTATTAATCTTAAGTTGTACAAGCAGCAGTCATATTAAAAATTTAATGAAAGACATTTATTCACAGTGACTAAACTAATCTTGGTAATGCGTATGTATGATGGATGATATGATGCATGCCCTCGCTACAACACTCCCTCGAGCGACTCCATCTAACGATCGCGTATGTCAACACTCCCTCAGAGCGACCTCGACTGCCGAGTCGCCACCCTAACTAGTGTGATGTAATGCGATCGTGTTAGCCGAGTTCTTAGTTAAGTCCATTCATCCAGCAAGTTTGAGAATTTGGTACACCCCACGTATCAATACCTTAATCTGGTTGTGAGGCCAAGGCCCCCCAACTTATGAAGCCGAGACTCCGTGATCATTGATCCCGTCGGGTTCCCCATCCCCGACTCCAAGCACATGGGGAGTGCCGAGAGAAAGGGATCGCTCGCGATCACTATAGGGAGGCGCGTCACCCCAGCGTAGGCCGACAGTTCGGACACAGTGTCCTATTCCACCATGCCCGGCTCACAAGACAGTGGATCAACTTCAAGTCGTTATCGGTGGGCGGCAATGGTAGTAGGGTGTTATAGGTTCCGTACATATGTGAGTAAACAAGGTTAATAAATAGGGCTGGTCGTAAATAGGCTAGACCGCACGAGTCAGGCGAATATGCAGCGAATGACATCGGGTACAAGGGACTCATGTAGTCGAACTACTGTCGCCCATACACACCCGCACAAACCCACAGGTTTAGTCCTAGTATAGTCTTACCGATGGGACTACCGTCTCTCCTCCTGTTCCCGACCAACCAAAGGGTATGAATAGTGATTCATAGCAAGCCAACTACCAATGCATCATCCAGCATAAACAACATCATGGTTTCATACTCCTCAACATACAATTTAGATTCTCGTAGCAAGCAAGGCTAACAGTATCATGAAATAAAGTGCATGTGAATTATGTGTGTGAGTGAGAAAGTTAAGCACTTCCTTCATCTTAAGAAATCATAAGCACAAGAGTAAGGAATCATGGATACTAAGAAGCAACACTATAAGGAAAAATCCAACAAGGCATGAGCATGAGATCATCCATATACAAAATCATGTGAGAGGCAAGAACATCATTGTATGAAAAGCAAACACACAATTCCATGCAAATCCAACAAACATGCAATTCCTAAGATTCTTCTAGATTCTCCAAATATAGCATCAAAACAATCCAAATCATTAGATTCGTAATAAAATTGATGCTAGGCCACCTAAGGATAATAGTTCATACCTATGGATCGTTGGAGAGTTGGAAAACAACTTAAGAAAGAGGGCTTTTGGGGTCGGACGACCGGAATCTCTGAAACAACCATTTACATGTTAGAACTTCATGCAAAACCCTTACATACACAAGGGTTTCAAAAAAGAGGGGTGAGAGATTCACCTATACAATCAACGAAAGCAAATGAGCGGTCGTGGTGAAAGATTCGTCGAGGAAGAGGTGAGGAGTTGTAAGCATCGGACTCCCTTGGCCCCACTTTGATCTATGACCCACCTTCACTCTCCCTTCCTCTCTTCTTCCTTCCTTCTTTCTCCCTTTTCTTTCTTCTCTATTTCTCTTCCCTAGGACAAAATTCGTATGGGGAGAGGGGGTGCCCAAATAGGGCCTTTATATAGTGCCAGGTTTGGTACAAATGGCCTTAAGGGATGGGTTTTTACTATACTAGCCCTAGGGGAGGTTTTTCTACCATTTTGGGGCTACTACGGGGTGTAGGAGAGGCACCCACCGTTGGATGTTAGCCCTAGTGATGATCTACGTATGGGTATGATCGGCCCACCATTTGGATGCGTCGATCGACGGATATGATTAGAAGTCAATTCAACGGTCACCGATAGTCGATCGGGGTCGCGACTATACGGATATGAGTAGGGAAATATCCTCACTCCACGTGTGAAGTTTGGTCGTAAATCGACGGTCTGAAATCCTCAACTTTGCATAAGAGTGGATGACCCAATTTATTTAAGTTTCAGCTCCTTTCTTTAGGTATTTGCACATCTCATGCACTTGTCCTTTGGCTCAAGTTGAGTGGTTCTGGACAGTACCCAGGTCCAACTCCCGCAATGGATGTCAAGCCCAGGAAGACGAACATTACTCTATAATTTTGGAATTAGTGGCCCACCTATGAGTGGTCTAGGGCTTGTTTGGAAAATCGGGATATTTCTGAAATGAATTAGGTATTGAGATTTCTCGTGGGCCATGATTAGGGTTTGGATTAACTATGTTCACAGTGTGACCTATTTATAACTAGTAAAAGTGGAGATTTGGTCAAGATTACTCTAAACTGTCAGTTTTAGGCTAAAAGAGTAACGAGTTTGATTTGGTCTATTATTTAAGATCCAGGCCTTATTTGATTCGGCCTCGGGTAGATCTTTAATTTAGTCGCGATTGTCTTAATTAGTTAGCGATGAGTCGGTTAGATTTGGGCCCTACGTGAGTAAATCATGGGGCTAAACTTGATGTCCAAGTGATCGGGCGGATTCGTTGGCCTCCTACGGTTGATTAATTTAACTTGTACGGTTCTTTCTGGTTTTATCCCTGGTATATACTAATATTGAGTGCTAATGGTCATTAAGTGATATTATAAGTTAATAACACAAAAAAAAAAATTTAAGAATTTTTTAAAATCCAAAACAGTGAAAATCCGGGATGTTACATTTGCCGACGTCAATAAACCAGCTATATAGCTGATGTGTGGTATACCAGCTAATCCGCTTCCCATCCACGGTGGATCCCATCATATCATCACGCTAGGGACGTAGATTAGCTACTGGCAGGTTGAGCAGTGAGCCTCGCTGTTGAAGTGACATCACAGGTAAGCCCCACAATGATGTATGTGTTGTATCCACACCCATCCACATCCATCCATTTGGAGAAATCATGTAGGACATGAGCCAAAGAATGAAGTAGATCGAAAGCTGGAGTGGACTGTATTACGAAAAACAGTAGGGAGAGTGACGCCCACCATTGAAACCTTTGTAAGGTCCATTGATATGTTTATTTGACATCTTGCCTGCTCACTAGTTAAAACAGACATTAAAGAAGGGTAACTTTTGTGGCCATCAGAAGTTTTTAATAGTGGTTGTCACTCTCTCCCCTGTTTTCTGTGATAGGGTCCACTCTAGCTTTGGATCTAATTCATTCTTTGGCTAATGCCTTAAAATGAACTCTCCAAATGGATGGACGGTGTGGATATAAAAAATATATCACAGTGGGACCCACAGAACAAGGTGACATCACTTCATTAGTGAGTCTCTCTTTTCAACCCGTCAGTAGCTAATTCGCATCCTCACGCTTGATCAATGAAGTGTTGGGCCCTACTATATGGATAGGAACCCTTTATACCATCATGTTGTATATTTGAAATCCACACCATCTATCAAGTTCCATCTTAGATTACACCCAGATCCATAGCTCAACTGGCAAACTAAGCGGAGATACCTCGTTTCAACACTTGAGGTCTTGGTATCGATCCCCAGCGGGGGTGGCTAACATGGAGTGTGTGTTCTAACAAGCTAACCGAAAAAGAAAAAAAGTTCCATCCTACCACGAGGGGCAACCTACCTTGATCTATTTAGTAGTTTGATGTGGTGCCATGGCTTGTTAGTGCTTGCCAGGGAGGGAACTACGAGAGTGGATCAAGTAAGATTTAATTAGGCTAATCTTTTTTAAGAATGTGGTGCACTAAATAACTTTCAAACATGCTTTGTATGGTCCATCTCTAGCAACGACACATGGTATAATCAAATATAGCTACATCCACTCCACAGCTCACCACAAATATGCCACATCCATTAGGGCTCACCCAACTAGTGTTTCCTAAGCCTAGCTGAATCTGCTGTAAGGCTGTCAACTTTCTAAAGGCTGTCTAGTCGAGTGTGTATTCGACCATACTCAGCGGGCTAACAAAATGATGTCAGGTGACGGTAATACTTAAGCCTGACCATAGCCAATCTCATGCATATGCAGAATGTGTACGAGGTGCTTACCACCCTTTATCATGGTGTGAGTATTTTGTGGGGTTCATCATAATGTGTGTGTTTTATCCGTATCATCCATTCATTTTTCAAACTCTTTTTAGGATGTGAGGCCTAAATGGTAACGTATCCAAAGCACAAATGGACAAGAAACTATAAGAATTGAACCCCCACTGTGAATTTTTTTTTGAAAGTCATAATATCCATTGGCTTTGGGAGGGACGTGGATTTCCTGCCAAAGCTTTTTGTTGGAAGTTTCTGCACGGTGGAAACTTGGGTGGAGTTGGTGTTTGTCAGAAATCCACTGGTCCATCCATTTTATGAGCTCATTTCATGACATGAGGCAAAAACTTAGCAGGATCCAATAATCAAATGAGCCCAAAATGTAAGTATTGAATGTCCATGTTGAAATATTCGTGGGGCCACATAAGTTTTGAATCAGGTTAATATTTGTGTTTTCATATCATCCCAGTAAGAATGACGTCATGAGCGGTATAGATGGCATGTAATCATCAATGTAGACCCAGGGAGGTTTCAAAGGTATGAATTTCCTTACCCACATTTTCCTCCACTGTAACCTAATTGAGTCTCAGATCCCGCTCACTTTTGATCTAAGTCTTAGAATGAGCTCATAAAATGGATAAACGGGTGGATTTCTCACAAACATCATGGTGGACCCACCTTAAGTTCCTAGCGCAGGAACTTACTCCGAAGAGGCTTATGCGGGAAATCCACGTCCTTGGAAAGGTTTCAATGATGTCATTAACTCTACTTTTTTTCTAAAGTGTGGTCCACTTGAAGTTTGGTATAGGCTTCAAATTTAGAAATCGGATTGCGTACCGTGTTAGCCAGTACCCTATTATCATACTACTAAACTCAATTGGGCCCCACTGTGAATGTATTTGTCTTTCCATATCATTTTAGTGGTTGAGTCCAAAATTCGAGGTATATCCAAAGCTCCAGTGGACCATTCCATAAGAAACCATGGGAATAATGATTTCCACTGTTGAAACCTTTCTACGGCCGACAACAATATTTATTTTTCATCCAACCTGTTCATAATATCACAAAAACATGGATGAAGTGAAATCACAAATATCAGATTGATGTAAATTAAAACTTCTGTGGCCCCCACGAAATTTTCAATGGTAGATGTTCCATGCACATTGTTTCCAGTGGTGTGGTCCATTTGAGCTTTGGATATGCTTCATTTTTGGGCAAATGAAACTTAAAATGTATGGATGGAGTGGATAAAATGCACGATTGACTGTAGAACCCACAGAGTAGTACACAATCTGCTTCTTTAAATTTAGGCTAGTGCCCTAAAATGAGCATGAATAAAATTACATACGAATGGACGTTGGTGATTAAAATTACATAGATCTTCACACAACAGAGAAGGGTGATGACAGCCTCACTACAATCCACGTCCCAAAAATGTGAACATACATATAGTTATTTCGTTTTCATGGGCTTTGCACCGTATTTCCAGAAGATTTTAATGGGGGGTATCCAAGCCACTAAATTTTATAATGTGGCCCACCTGAGATTTGGATCCACCACAATTTTGGATACATTCTCTAATATGAGCTAAAAAAATGGATGGACGGAGTGGATAAAACATATACATCATAGTGGGGCCCTTTTCGGCATTGACTAGTAGTGAAATCTGGTCACTACTCAATCAAATTTGAATCTTTTCCACTGAAGCTTTTTACTCAATCGACCAAGTGGGGTCATGCTTAAGTTAATAGACCTGACTAATATGAGTAAGGTCTTGTGATTTGTGTAAGCCCCACCATAAACATCCTTTGGAGGACTTTTGATCAGTTGGCCTCCGACATAAAGAGTATCTGCCTCGCAAATCAGACTATTCCACCACTAGGTGGGCCATCCAACAAATTGATTGGCCTGAATCTTACACTTCATGATCTTCATGGTGGGGACTATCTTTTGCATGGCTCGGATTTCTCACAGAATTGACACATTGGAGAAAAATATGGTGTTGCACAGTATGTTATTATACAAATGGATGTAGTGTGTATGTAATTGGTTCCTAACATCTTCCCATACATAAGCATCTTTTGGAGGACTTGTGATAAGCTGACCCGGCCATGAAGATTATCCTCGAATTAAGCTAATCCACCCCACTAGGTGGGTTGTTTTCACTATTCAATCAAACACAAGGCCACGCATGTGATCGATGGATTGTATACAGATTTCGTGCACAATTATGATGTGCAGCCTGGCCAGAGTCATACTTGGCTTAATGTTTGATTGAATGTTGGTACTCTGCGCCGAAACGAATGTGTAGGATCAGATTCAAAAATTCAGCTATTGATTTATCCAGCCGTTGTGATCATTAATCAAGGGATTTATGAAAATGGTGGTGGTTAGTCCTCTTTTATGGATTCTCTGTGCCTTACATCTCCAAGCCTTGTTTTACAGGTAATAATGGTTTTAACTTCTTGAAGGAATAAAAATAGTGAAATAAATAAAAAGAAGGCTAAACAATGTTAATTTTTACTAGTAATAAAATACATGGCTCATTAGAATTGACATATTATCAAAATAAACTAGAGAAACAAATAAACAAGAGATAAATACATGATTCAACTATAACAATAGATGATTAAAACGAATGATCAACACGATGTGACCGAAGAGATGTAATCACCTACATAAGAACTCAGTTGATAGGAATCCAATAACTTAGTGTTGTGAACATTTAAACAAATCCTACGGTACTATAGCGGTAGCGTTGGATAATAATGATCTATACTAAGACTAGGCCAGACTATGCTATGCTGAGGTAAGTGATAAGAATGTAAATAATATATATTTTGTGTAAAGCCTCGAGCTCTGTATCGTGTGCTCCTTTTATAGGTTGTAAGGCGGCTAAACCCTTAGAGTGTTTTTCTTTATGATCCTGAATCCTGTGCTTTTTATGATAAGCATTCTAAATATGAAGGTTTTCACTTGCATGTAAAACTATCGGTTTTTGGATATTCGCATAAATTGTCTTTTGGATGATGTTGTGTATAGAAGTAGATCCATTAGGGTAACCTTTATCGTTAATCCCATACCTTAAATTGGGTGTACTAACAACCTAACAAAAAATAAAAAATTAAAAAAAAAATCCCATACTTTAAATCGATCATGGTTATGCATCTCTATGACCCAATAAAACCACCTCGTCCATGGCATTGAACTATTCCTCCCTATTAATCATGGTCTTGGAAGGGTTAGATCAGCCATTGAGCTCTCTCCTTTTCTTAATTTCGGTTTATGTACAAAGAAGTATTCGTTTTATTTACTGTTTAACTCCCACTTATTATTATTATTATTTACACACGCACACACACCTCACACACTCACACTGGTGGAATTTTACCACCTATGGGTACTCGAACCCCTCGAACACTTGATGGGGAGTTGAAATTCCTGAGAGTCTACCACTCGAGCAAGGGTAAGGACCCTACTGGTCACACTCCCATGATTTGGGTCCAATTGACGAATAAATCTGATCGAATATCAGTCCAACATTCAGATATTAGGATATCTTTATGATATTTGCAAACTTTCCAAATGTTTTTAAAAAAAATCCTCTTGTTTTATAAGGACTATAAAAAAATATACGGTGACTAAATTTATAATAGGATTCATGCTCTTGATGGGGTCTTTATAAATATATCGGGCACACTGTCTCATTAATTAACTCGCTAATCGTGACCAATTTATTCCTTAAGCTATGCGTACGAGTCTGTGAGTAACAAACTATTGATTATTGAAAAAAGATGAATCAAATGCAAGTGTGATTTTCGCGAGTAACAAGCCATTGATGTGGACACATTGCAGCTTTTAATTGCAGAAAAAATGGGTGTAAACATGGCCACACCTATACATCGTACCAGACGTTGGGACATCCACTGCTTTTGATGGTTTGGCACACGATCACTGAATCGGTTTGATTCCTGCATTACACCAGATTCATGGTGGGGCCCACTGATGGACGGTCTGGATCTGCCTCCAAACCTCCCCAATTCAGCATTTGGCAGAGAAGGTACACTATACTGAGCAGCACTCGACGTACACCGAATCCAAACTCCCTCGTTAGATTAGCACCCTTTTGAAAATGGTGGTGACTGCCATCTACACCATCCGAGTTATAAGTTCCATCGTGTATGGACCAAATATCTAAAATTAAACTGGAAAAGCAATCCTAACCATCCAATCAATGGTAATCCATTTGAGAAAAAATTAGAGATCGAATTTTATTTTCTCAATGAAATTCTTCTTCCATGCTCCATACACATCTATTTCAGAATTTTAGACCGTCCAGATTGCAGATGAACCATACCACGTGTACTGTCCAAAAGTCACAATGATATCTTAAATGGTGTATAACTTACAGAATAGTCTAAACCGTCAGCTATAAAGGAAGTCCGGTCCTCTCTCTAACCTAGCATTTCGTCTTTCTCCAATGGCGTTAGTTTCTCCTTCCTCTCCTGCAACCCTTCCACCTGAAAAATCCGATCTCGAAATTGCCCTTCCCTCTTCCAATCAATTTACCGAAATACCCCTCCCCTCTTCCAAATCCATCGAACTACCCCTCCCCCCATCCGCCCAATCCATGCCCCCACCTCAATCAACATCCTCACCGTCCATCACAGAAACCCCAAATCCAAACCCTAGTATCAGTTCCCAGCCCCCTCCATCCATCCAATCCATATCCCCGTCTCCGATCCCGGGCCCACCACCATCTTTCCGGCCGGCAGCCGTCCCCGCTCCGGTCCCGCCCCCGGCCTCGCAATTCTCCCCACTCCTCCCAAATCCCCCCACCCTCCAACCCCCTGGTGTCGGCGGGGTCCCCATGTCGATCATGCTTCCCGGCATGGGCACCGGGGCCGGGTCGGTCACCGTCTCCGTCTCGCACCTCCGCCCTGCTAATATGTACCCTTACGCTACTGGCCAGCCTCCCAATCCCCCTCCTGCGGGCCTTTACGGTCAGATGCCAAACGGCTATGCTTCCATGCATGGGGCGACGGGGATCCCTCCACCTGGTGGGTTTTTTCGTAAATTCTACAAATTTAGCTGCTTATATCTTTATTCTGAATTTTAAATTTTAAATATAGATGTTTGGATCATTCGTGGCTGCAGTAATTTATATTTTAATTATTTAATTGTGTAATAATCCGCATGGCAACAAGAATGGACGGTCAGTATTTGTTGATTAGATTGGAAATTAAAGAAAGAGAAAAAGAAGAAATCTTTAATACTGAGATTTGTTTGTTTCGGGAATTTGGGTGCTTGGAATTCATGGGTAGAAGTAGTAGTAGTTAGTAATAGCATGATTGGTGGAGTTTTGGTGTTGAAAGGATTTGCGGGGAGAGTGTGAGGAAAAATAAAAGATGCATTTGGTATCGATGACGGGATGTTTTCTCCTACAGTATCTTCTCCATTGATCACGGTGGGAAAGATCCAGCAGGCTTCCTCTCGCGGTTCTTAAAAGACCACTTCAACGTCTATGTTGGTATGCATAAATTCTTTGATTTTTCTTGAATTTTGATAAACGGGTGCTTTTATGGAGTAGAATTTGTTGCTCCATTAACCTCAGATTGGCATCTTTGGAAAAAAAATCAGGGGTATTCCTTGCATGCCAACGGCTTAGCTAGTATTCCGAACATTCGCAGTAATTTTAGATGGTTCTATGTTTTATCATTTTCTTTATCCGGGAAATGTATAACCTATGCACAGTGTGCAGATTTAATATTCTTGCGTGCTGCATAGAATTTGGAAATATGTCACGTTAGATGGGAACCATTTTATTTTGTACGCCCCTTCATGAATGGGCAGTGGTAGAAAAATCTTACTGTTCGGATCAAGATGATCAATTTCGTTCGGGTTTCAGGCACATTCCATTCTGGTATATGAGCTAGGAACCCTTCCTCGTACTGGATTGTATTGAGCCTTGTTGTGGTCCATTTTGATCCATTTTGGTTGGTTTTTGCCACAACATTTTTGACATATAGGATCTTTTGTCAAGAAAACATTTTCGACATATTGCTTTTTAATGGTTCCTGGCTGTATTTGTAGGTTCCTTTTGGGAGAACTTTAGTGAACAGAAGGGTTAGATCCATGCATTTCCTATTTTCTTCGTTTATTTAGAAGTTATCTTTATTTGTCTTTTCCAGAACGGAACACTGAATTGACTAAAATGCTGAAGCATTTTGATATAGCAGGAAAACGAAATGGTAACCAAAATGGAATTGACAATATGGTTCAAATGAACTTGACCGGCCAATCGTAACCTACAAATTACATTTGGATGGTAGAAAAGAACATTGGCAATGATTAGCATTGCTGGAAATAAAAGTCCACCTGTTATATAGTTGTCCAGTCATGGTGGCGCCCACTTTATTAATGGTTCTTCATATAGGATGACACGTGCCCTATCTTTGTGCAGCACACGAGATATAAATATGTGCAATGCGAACAGGTTAGAAAACCCTACTTTATCATGCTATCATTTTGTAGAATTAAGTACACTTCTCTTGTGGGGCTTTTATGCGTTCTTGATTTGCACGGCAGAAGACCATGTTTAGCAAGTGTTCATTGCGCTTGTATTCCAAGGTATTATATGATTTCCTTTATTTCAATATGCTCTCTCTCTCTCTATCTCTCTCTCTCTCTCTTTCTTCCTTCGTTTCTTTGCTCGTTATTTGTGTGAAATGAATTATTTCAACTTTTAATAAGTTTAAAGATAATTGAACTCCATAGTGTAGTCATGTATCCTCAATTCCAATGGGGTGAGTGAGACGCGGCAAGTCTCATGAATGCTCAATATTACAGTGTACTGAAGCATGTGTTCAAGAAGATAGATGAGGTAAGCTGACTTTACACATGTATAGTTTATAAATTGGATGCTATTTTTCTCCATGTCCCTTCAGGTTATCTGTTCAGCTGGTGATAGTTGCCATACCTGTGCTGCGCATCTAATATGCTTGTGTTGTGTGGTAACAACATTTGATCATTTCTGTCTATTTTTCTTCTGCACATCAGTGTATTTAGTGGGACAGATCTAGTCACTGTTTTTATTAGTTTTCTAAACCTGGTCTGACAAGTTGGCATAGGTATTGTTTGCATTCCTGCAGGTCTTCCTCGTTATCCTTCACCATATGCGAGTATGGGTCGCCCTGCCTTCCCACCGCGTCCACCAACGGCAATGGGTGTGATTCCGCCACTGTCACGGCCTCCTGTTCCAGGGATCCGTGGAGTTCCTCCAATGGTTGCCCCTGTGATGAGGCCAGTTGTTCCTATTGTTGCACCAACAGAGAAGCCCCAGACCACAGTTTATGTTGGCAAGATAGCTGCAACTGTGGAAAATGAATTTCTGCTCTCTCTCCTTCAGGTAGGTTGCTGCTATTTGTTTTATCATTGAGTTACTTAACCTTCTTCTTATAACATGTTTGTGTATTTCTACCCGGCATTATATTCCCGAAATCTTTACTCTTCATGCAGCTATGTGGGCCAGTCAAGAGTTGGAAGCGTGCACAAGATCCCTCTGATGGATCTCCAAGAGGCTTTGGCTTTTGTGAATTTGAATCTGCTGAAGGGGTGCTTCGTGCGTTGCGCCTGCTGAGTAAATTTAGTGTTGATGGACAAGAGCTGGTGGTATGTTTGATTTTTATTTACCTTTTTAATTTTTTTAATTTTAATTTTTTAAAGGACTTTGGTGACTGCTTTATAGATTAGGTATTCAAGGTTCCATTGTTGTGCATGCCTTCGAGGCATAGCATCAAGGTATTCAATAACAGTAACGGTGGTCATAACAGCCCTATAACAGTTGATTTTTTTTAATGGTAGCCGTAATGGGCCCTGTATCGACCCATTATGGGCCAGTATCGGCACTGTATTGTCCCATTATGCCCACCCCCCCCCCCTTTTTTTTTTTTTTTTTCCCTTCAAATTGGGCATTACGGCCCCATATAATCGTTTTTAAATACCATGCACAACATCCACCTGACATCTTCTTCCCCATTTTTGGTGATGACTTTGCAATATGTAGAAGTTGGTCTCAAATTAGCATGCCTGTCAACTCTGCTATGTATGCTTTCCACTAAAATTATACACTGAATATGTTTGAATTTCTGTCACTATAATATTTATCTATTGGAATTTGTGCCTTACTCAAATTTTTAGCCACTCATCCACTAGCATGCTCCCATGGATTCCAACTTCTGTAGAATCTTTTCTATGCAGGCAATTGGGCAACTCCTACTGTGTTTGCTAGTAATTATTATATTTTAGATAAGATATTTCATGCGAGGGAATGAACTAACCAACATTTTTTTTTTATGGATAATTAAGAATGAACTCTCTGGGCAATCCTTTCTATTCAGCTGAAACTGTAAAAGTATTCTCTCTCTCTCTCTCTCTCTCTCTCTCTCTCTCTCTCTCTCTTTTATTTTTTATTTTTAAATATGAATCTATTTCTGTTCATTTTTCGTACTGTGATTCAGTTTAAAATTACAGCGCTCTTGTGATTTTCTTGCTGTTCCTTTCATATTCCATCTTCTCTTAATTATGTATACCACATCTATCTTTCATCTGCTAAATTTATCTGATACTTTTAACAGCTAAATGTAAATCAAGCAACAAGGGAATACCTAGAGCGTTATGTTGAAAAGAAAACTGAAAGAGAAAAGAAACTTAAAGAAGGTGATACTGATGGTATTGAAAAAGATGATGAGAGTGCACCAGGTGTCAAGAAGCATGAACCTCAAAAGCCCTCTTTACAGGACTCAAAAAAGGATGATCATTCGGCCGATAAAGAAAATCATGATGCTGCCCAGAAATTTGGTATTGTGACGGATGAAGATCGCGAGGCCGACAGAGAGGCTTCGGAGAAGCTAACAAGTATGATGGAAGAGAGGTTGAAGACAAAACCCCTGCCTCCTCCCCCATCTGTCCAAAATGATAGTTCTATGAAATCAAACTCTGAAGTGCCTGCTAAATCAAGGGATGGGGATTCTGATGTGGATATCATGAAAAGTGGTGAGTGTTACTAAAATACGATAGATTCCTTTATTGAATGCTTTTTGAATAAATGTGTCGTCTTTCAAAAAAGGAAGAAGAAGAAGATCTTGAATGCTTTCTTAGGTTTGTTTTTGTTGTTTTCATTATTGTTAATAGTCATCTTTCAAAAAAAGAAAAAGAAAAAAGAAGATCTTGAATGCTTTCTTAGGCTTGTTTTTGTTGTTTTCATTATTGGTAATATTATTAATTACTGACATTTCCAACCCAATTACTTTGGTCATGATCATGCATGCATGTATCTGTGAGTGGTTCAATCAATCTTTTAGAAACCAGATCAAATGGTCAGTCCATCTAGGTTTGACTGGAAGTAGAGGTGTCTACCATTTTGTTGGAGTCCATCATGAAAACCAACCGGAGGTGAAATGATACAGACTGGTACAACTGGCAATTGAGCAAGCTCGGACTAGAGTCCCTCCCCCCACTGAATTAGGCTACATGATTTGTAGGACATGGTGATGATGTTATCGTTCAACCTCCTTTATACTGCACTGTTGATGCAAGTGGACATTCCCATGTGTGGACCCCACTTTATCGTATGTGATGATCCCATGTGGTCACATGTGCGAGCTCTACATGGGATCCTCGTGAGGCATATGCTAGTGTTACTAGTTGTTAAGTTTATACCCTTTAAATTAAGGGAAAAGAGTCTAAAACACCCTCAAGGATTGTTGGAGAATTACTTCTTGAGTGAGGGTGTTTTAGTCAATTGCATTTGCATGTAGCAGTGGGGTTTTCTTTGTTTCTCAAGCCTGTATAACAGTATAAGGCCTTATTGGATGTGTAAACGCTTATTATAATGTGATGATAAATGCTATTTCTGAGATAACTTTATTTAGTATTTGATGCTTGTATTGGCATGTGTTGCCTTTGAGCTAAGCATGTGTTGGTAGATCTCTCCCATGTTATCCCTTCTCTTCTAGATAATTTATCTTCAAGCTTCTTAAAATCTGTATTTTTAGCGATCTTGATTCAAAACAGTGTCAGGGGTCTGGCCTGTAGAACCGGATCCCCAAAATCTCTATTCAAGACAACCCAGTGTTCCTGGTTTCACCGTCTGCACACTTCAACAGTTCTCCCACTCTGGTATTATGCTTACTAAATCATTGGTTCTAATAATCTCTAATATGCAGTTACCTAATTATCCTTTGTGAGGGTGGTTATCATCATTTTTTGGGTGGAGATGTCTTTTATCATTGTTATTTTTGTTGATATATTTTTTGGATCCATCCTTAGTAATAGTTGTTTTTGCAGATGCGGCTGAAGATAAAAATGATGATGAGACAACAAGCGAACACAAGCCAACAGCTGAGCACGATAGGCCTGAAACAAGCTCATCGGACAAGGGTAGGAGGTATGATAGGAGGAGCAGAGAGAGGGACAGGGAGCGGGATTTGAAAAGGGAGAAGGAACGGGAACTAGAGAGATATGAGAGAGAACGGGAGAGAGAAAGAGTGAGGAGGGAGAGAGAGCGAGAGATGAAAATCCGAGAGGCTGAGCGTTTGTATAAGGAGCGCGTTAAGGAGTGGGAATCCAGGGAAAGAGAAAAAGAGCACCAGAGGATGTATGAGAAGGAGAAGGAGAAGGAAAAGGAACGTGAACGCCGGAGGGAGATCATGGATCAAGAAGATGAGAGTGATGATGAAGATACAAGGAAACGAAGGCGCAGGAGTAGTAGCACATATGAGGAGAAGAGGAGAAAAAGGCAACGGGAAAAGGAAGATGACTTGGATGATCGATTAAGAGAGGAAGAGGAATTTGCAGAGGCTAAGAGGCGGGCAGTTGAAGAGCAGAAGCAGAGAGAGGAAGTGGTTGGCCAGGCAACTAATGGGAGTGAGAAATCTGTGATGCCAGAAGAAGGAATTAGTGATGAAGAGAGAGAAAATGCTTTAGATGTGACTTGTGAGAGGGATTCTGGTCATGCTAACCATTCTCGTAAGCTTCTTACTTTTCTTTTGGCTTGAATAACTTCATCTCACTGGGGGCCTTTAAAAAAGAGAAAATATCTTATTGGGGCATGGATAAAAATGTCTCTATTATTGTAGATGTGGCATTTGTGTATGATGATTGGGACTGTTGACTGTGTTAGCCATCTGATTTGTAGTGTGGAAAAGGGACAGTTAACTAGAAAAGAGCAGTTGTCCACATTTGAAGGTTAATTGTAACAATCGGATGGCCATAGTTGTCTAATCACCGCAAGTTTGGCCTATAGTTCATCAACATCGTGGTCCACCAGATCAACAGGTCCAGTTCCAATCATCAGACATGTTTGCCCCTGTGCAGTGGGGTGGCACCGTCCAGTCACCTCCATGAAATTGCATGTCTAGTAATATTTTTCCATCTCTAACTTGTAATTGTGTTGGACATCATATTACAGGTGATGCGGTTCAAAGAAATGGCACTGGGGATGAATTAACTTCGGGATCATCAGTTGCTGATTTGGATATGAGGCAGAATAGCGGTGCTCCTGCTCGAAAGTTGGGTTTTGGCCTAACAGGCTCAGGAAAACGAACGGCCGTCCCTTCTGTTTTCCATGAAGAAGATGATGAGGATGCACAGAAGGAGAAGAAGATGAGACCACTAGTGCCTATCGATTATTCCACGGAGGAAATAAAGGCGGTCCAACCCTCTGTTTCTGGGACACCCCCGAATTTGGTGGCAGCGGCGGAATTTGCTAAGCGAATCTCCAATGTTAACACCAAAGAAGAGAGGGGTGAATCAGAGAGGGAAAGAAGTAAGCGATCTAATGACAGATCGAGCCAGAGAGAGCGAGATCGAAATGATGATGAGAGCAGCCGTGCTAGAGATGAGAACAAAGAGAAAGTGCATGATAAGACCCTTGAACGGGACAGGGATCGGGAACATGGTCCAGATAAGGTGAAGTCACTGGAAAACAAGAAGCTTTTGGACGCAAAGCAATTAATCGACATGATCCCGAAAACTAAGGAAGAGTTATTTTCATACGATATCAACTGGGCTGTTTATGACAAGGTGACTTTCTTGGCTTTTTACTTCATGCACTCTGTTATGCGAAGCATGAATTGTTGAGATGTGAGTTTGTCTAACTGGATTGATTACATGTGAGCCTAACCTGCCAATGTCATGTTTCGGCTGGATGTTAAACTGACGTGTTGGACAGTAGGCAGTACAATATGTTTTATTGGCGTTGGTGCTAAATCAACAATATATACGCTATAAGCATGTGGTTTAAAAATGGATTAAGGAACAACAAAAGTCTGGCCATTCCAAAACATAGGTGGGCCACGCCACGTGAAGTGAGAGGTTTTGGGCATGATTTGACAATTTTTCCTATGGTGTGGCCTGCCTGAGTCTTGGATCAGCCTGATTTTTTGGGCTTTACAGTGAACATGATTACATGAGGGGTTTACATGATGGACATGATAGATGTGATGCACACCACCTGAGCCCCACAATAGCCCAATACCACTACAAGTTGTGGTGATACAAGTATCATGAGAGAGCACCCCATGTGTATATGTATATATATGGTTTCATTCTTTTTAATTGTTCTATGTATGATGTCGATGTTGACTACATTTACAAAATTTACCTGCCATATGGACTTTCACAGCATGAGCTACATGAGAGAATGAGACCGTGGATATCAAAGAAGATTACGGAGTTTCTGGGTGAGGAAGAAGCTACTTTGGTGGACTACATTGTTTCCAGTACAAAGGAGCACGTGCGGGCAACTCAAATGCTGGAACTGCTCCAATCCATCTTGGATGATGAAGCGGAAATGTTTGTCCTCAAGATGTGGAGGATGCTTATCTTTGAAATTAAGAAAGTAGAGACAGGTCTCTCTTTAAAGCCTAGGGCCTGACAACCTGGTATCATTTCTTCTTTCCTTTTCCCCTTCCTGACTTTCTGTGCCATTTTCTTTGATGAATGTATTTCACTAATGTTAACTTCTCTGCTGTAGTAGCAAAAAACAGACTGGAAAGAGCTTTCTCTTTCTCCAAGAAGTATCAAATTTTTAGTTTACTTTTGTGCGTTAGTCACCTTCTAGCAATCATGTACCAGCTTTATGTCTGATTACTTCGAAGCTTCCCAAACATTTTATTTTTCTAACATTTATTTCTCTCAAAAAATGTTCCCAAACATTTCATTTTTGTATCAGTTGTTGCTGTTTGTCCACCTACCCCATTCTTATAAATGCAATTAGCGCCTTTTTTTTCCCTCCTAAAACTTCCTTAATTGCATTTATGTGATGGAAACTGGAAAGCATGCTTTATTGCCTCAATCTTATGCAGATGTCATGTTGCCCGCCAAAATTAGGATTAGACTTAATCCCGATTGCCTAGGATCGATACAAACTGTTTTTAACATTGCAGCATCATTGGTTGATATGTTTCAGACTCTTAATCTATCATACATTGAGGCCCATTATTCCAAAAAGAAGAATTTTATGGTCCCCATCCTTTCAATCTATCAGTGTTAACAGGTGATCCCGAAAAAGCACTATGCTGCTGCATCAGTCCTATTTTTTCAATCTGAAGCCTAAAAATTGGCGGTTAAAAGAGAGATAACAACAATCTTCAATCAATTGAAAAAAGGTCCTTGACTGTTTGATGGGATATATTCCAATTTGGAGTTGTTTTGGATCATGGTCCATCCACAGCTGGTGTCAGCAGACCTGGATCACTGAACTATGTGCCGCAGTTTCAACCAACTGAAAACCCAAGTATTGTGCGCTT
Source organism: Magnolia changhungtana (assembly GCA_030180095.1). Taxonomy (NCBI): domain Eukaryota; kingdom Viridiplantae; phylum Streptophyta; class Magnoliopsida; order Magnoliales; family Magnoliaceae; genus Magnolia; species Magnolia changhungtana. The sequence continues at coordinate 461,891 of JASAUF010000229.1, forward strand.
ATCGATGCTCATCTAGTCACCAGCATGGCACATAGGCGCGAGATCCAATCCATCCATCAGGTTGATCCGACCTTATACATGCTTTCCTAAAAGTAAATCTGGTGCACCCAGCATGTGGGCCCTAATATCGGAAACAGGTGGATGGATGAGAAAACTAAGGACAATTTTCATAGCCATACATTGTTTTGCAAACTGTGGCCCAACTGACCAGTGTGGATCAAGCTGATTCTTGGGCTAGGGCACTGATATATTGGTGCCTTTCTGATGCATGGAATGGATCTCAGACCTATCATGCCATGCTGGCACGTTTGGTCGTGTACACAAGCTTTACATCACATGCATGTGCACTTAGCAAAGCTCTTCATATCATATTCCCCTTCAGTATAAAATACTGCTTTTATCTTTTCCATACCCTTTCTGAATCTGAGCATGTCATAGCTTTTAATTTGAAGGATTGAGTTTGTTTTAGGCCCTGTTTGGTGGACACCTAAAAATGAGTTCATCTCATTGAGTCATGAACAGAAATTATGTTTTAGAGATCTTGATCTTTGATACAAAATTACTGTTAGCGAAAATGAGAAAAAATCTTTTTTGGGCATCTATCAAACAGGGTATCAAACAGGGCCTTGGTTTTTCTTCATCAATCATTTGGAACCGTGAGATTCTGAATATCCACATACGTGGCGGTGTCAGGTTAAAAGTTTGAATTGAAACTTGAAAAGTTGAAATCCTGTCCTTTTGCATATTTCTTTCCCTCCAAACAGTTTGAATAGAAACTTGAAAGTAGAAATCCTGTCCTTTTGCATATTTCTTTCCCTGCAATTTTTCCATTTTGTCATTTTTTTTTCTTTTTCGATTGAATGGTTGAAAGACGGAACTATACGAAGTGTGCGTATGTTGCCCAGTGCTTATAGCTGTTTTTGGCCCCTGTAGCAATATTGAAGTTGGCTCGAGACAGTATCGGGACCAAAAAGAGATTTCTCTAGGGCTGCGAGACAAAATCTAACCGCTCATCCCAACCGATCTGCACTGTTTGCCACCAAGGTGGAGATGAAGCTGGATACCTGCTTGTCCATGGATATAACAGAAACCGATCTGCATTGGCCCCATGCGTTAATTGGGGCTGACTCTTTGTTATCAGCCTTGCTATGAGATGGCCACTCTGCATTATGTCATTGTCTTCTTGTTTTGGGCCTTTGTCAAAAGATGTGTGGACTTGGTCTAGCAGAATCAAAAGATGTGGGGACTTGGTCTAGCAGAATCAAAAGATGTGGGGACTAATAAGTGTTCATGAATCAAGGGTTAGGAGGTTCAACTGATACTGTAACACCTTTATGTTGTGACAGTTCATTTCAGAATGTAGCCTTTTTAATTTTAGCTAATCGCACTTTCTTACTGCCTGTGTATCAAGCGTCATGCTCCATTGGAGTATTTAATAACTCCATCTTGACGACTGACGGGACCCTTTTGGCCGGATTTGGGCTAGAGTACAAGGCATTAGGGCCAGGTTCGGGCTTAAAATTACAGCCCGTTTTGCAATCGGGCCGTATTTGGACTCAGCCGTCCGAAAGCCTGAAAGCCCGAACCCCCCATCACTCTTCATCTCTCCCTTGTTTTTTAAATTTCCGCCCGTCTTCTCTCAGGAATCCGAAAATTAAAAGTCTGCCGGACGCGGATTTCCTGCAGGAAGTTCCTGCCCAAGGATTCTCTGTGGGGCCTGAGAAAGGTTTTTCAAGCTCATTTTAACGACATGCGACAAAAAATAAGGTGTATGCGAAACTTAAATAGGCCACATGAAAGGATTGGCTGGTGTACCACACACCAGTTATATAGCTGGTGTATTTACGTCAGCAAGATCTGTGGGTCTCATCATGAGGTATGTGTTATATTCAAACCGTCCATCCATTTTGGAGCTCGTCGTAGGGCTTGAGATGAAAAATAAGACAGATCTAATGATCAATTGGACCACACTGAAAAAAGCAGTGGGGGATTGAAGGTCTATCATTGAAACCCTTAGGGGGTTCACAGAAGTTTTGGATCAATATGAAATTTGTTTTTACTCTTCATCCACTTCTTTGTGACTTTGTGACCTTATGAACAGATTGGATGGGCCCTAAGAAATTTTTAACGGTGAAAATTATTATCTCCGCTGCTATTCATGGTGTGGTCCAGTTGATCTTTGGATATGATTCATTTTTTGGATAATACTCTAAAATGATCTCGAAAAATGGATGAATGGTGTGGAAATAATAAATACATCATCGTGGGGCCCATGTAACTTTGATCTCCTTTAAACCGTTCCTACAACTTGGATCTCGAGGAGCGTTAGCGCTCGTCTTCGCCCGACACGTACCTACACCAGCTATATAGCTGATGTACGGTAGCTGGGTGTGGTACCCCGGCCAATCTGCTTCAGGCTGGCGGTCGGTGCTATGTGGACCTATGTGGACCCAACCACGATGTAGCTGTTTCATCCATGCTGTCCATTTATTTTATGGCCCCACCATCTATTTTTATAGATCATTTTATGTTACGAGAACGAAAATAAGGTATATCCCATGTGAACTACATTACGTGAAATAGTGTTGAATGAACGTTGGCCAGTAAAAACTCTTCGGGGCATAAAAGTTCTGCATCAAGCTGTTTTTTTCCTTCATCTGGTTTTGTACAGATTGGATGTCAAATCTTAAGAGGATTTTAAATAGTGATAGATATCCAATCACTACTGTTTTCCTGTGGTGTGGTCTACCTGAGACATATATACCTCTCATTTTTGGGATCAAGCCTCAAAATGATCCGAAAAAGTGGATGGAAGAATATATATATATATATATATATATATATATATATATATATATATATATATTATATCATGGTGGGGCCCACAGAGCAAGGACCACCAGCCACCGGGCAGGTGGCAGGGGGAGTAGCCAATACGTTTTGCCTGGCATGATCAAAAATAGAGCTGGCCCAACACGGATTTGTGAAAAATCTACGTGGGTCCCAACTGTCATGTTTGTGAAAAATCTATCCCGTCCATCAGCTTTGCCAAATCATTCTACGGCAACGGAGCTCCGAAGCTGCATGGCCCCACTATGATGTTCATTTTCCTCGAGCTTTGCCAACTCACTTTATGACAAGGGACAAAAATAGAGTGGTCCACACGGGAGGAAAAAGTGGGGAAAAAAATGCCTACCGTTGAAATCTTCCAGAGGTACAACCTTGGTGTTTATTTTCCATCCAAACCGTTCATAAGGTCATTTCTACTTACATGAACTGAAAACACATTAACTTAGCGTGATACAAAACTCCTGTGTGACCCTATAAGTGTTTCAACGGTGGTTGTTCAATTGCCACTTGTTCTTCTCGTGTGGCCCACTTGAGTTTTGGTTACTCTTAGTTTTCAGTTCTCTATCCTAAGACGATCTTTCAAAACGGATGGACGGGGTGGATTTTTCACAAACATTACGGTGGGCCCCACGGGCCAGGCTAGTAGTTCCAAGCCCGGCCCAAACCGGGTCAGGCTCGTCGGGTCCGGCAAGGTACCCGCCCATTGCGACCCTTACTAACCCTACTCGCCTCAGTCTCGCTTCTTCTTTCTTCCTCTTCGGCGGGAAGAATTCCTCTCCCAATACCTATTTTGCCCCCCTGTAGATCAGATATCTACTTCTCTGCCACTACATACGATAACACAGAGAGAGAGAGAGAGAGAGAGAGAGAGATGCTTCCTTTCATGCCTTCTTTCCCTTCTCTTCCCAATCAAATCCAAGCCCATGGAAGCAACGATTCAAACCAACAACAGGTGATTTTTTCTTGGTTTTTTATTTTTATTTTTCTGTGTTTCATATATATATATATATATATATATATATATATATATATATATATATATATATATTTGCAATTATGAAAAGGTGCCATACTACAAGTTCTTGTTTGCCACAACAAAACTAAGTTCTGGAAACTCATCTACTGTGCATTCGGCATGTTTGCATGCCAATCGAGACTATCCACCATGTGGTCCTGCTGTGGATGGAGCGTATAGCTTGAAAATCACACTGATCAGATGATCCTGTCCATATGATTGTGGGTTTTCAAATGGACGGGTAAGATGAAAGTGGCCTGTTGGTCTGAATTGCTCGGGCGGAGTCAAATGGTTAGCGCATTCCGAACATTGTGATTTTCAGCATGTGTTTATGCTGATCCAGACCGTCCATCTTGTTTGTTTTAGTGTGGATCGAGCGTATCCTCGAATTCACATTGATCAGGTGGTTCTGACCATCCAATTGGAGACCTTCAAACAGATGGTTAAGAACGAAATGATTTGTTGGTCCAAACCCGACGGGCATATTTAGATGATTAGGACACTGAATGGGTGTGATTTTTGTATGTGCAATGGCATTCAAGACTGCCCATCTTATGGGTCCCATCATGGTGGCAATCAAATGGATGGTAAAAGAAGAAAATGGTCTGCGTGTCCAGATTTAATGGGCTACTTCAGGGGCCTGTTTGGACGCACTTCCTCAAAAGATGGTTTCCAAAAGAGGGAGTTTCTAGCCAGCTTTTTCAGTTAACTTGGCAAAAACCAATCGGATTTTTTGCTTTGTCGAGCAGGAGTTGAGATGGGCACTTTCAAAGTGCATCCAATTGCATAACATCAACAGCTGTTTTTATCAAAATGACATTTAGACCTCAAACACCCCTTTGGAGGGTGCGACCAAACGACCCCAGATGGTTTGGAAGTCAAAATGGTATGATTTCTAAGTGCTCCACCCACCATGAGTCCCATGATCTATAAGGTCTGCATTTCTGTGCATGTATGCCACATTTGTGATGTGGAAGTTGCCACAACTTAGATGTGGCAAACACTCATTGTAGTTTGCGACCCCCCCCCCCCAAAAAAAAAAAAAAAAAAATGTACTTTTTTTTTTTAGTAATGCAATGTTCCTGTAATAAAAACAGGTGAATTCGAGCAATCCAAGCAGCAATCTCACCCATCCATTTTCATGCTCGTCGTGTACCCACCAAATTCCTCCCCAGTTACATGCTCTCAACAGTCAATTCCTGAACCCGGCGATGATGCCGTTCAATAATGGAAATACCCATTTGAGTAACTTGCATGGAAATGGCATAGTGATTCCAAATGGGCCACCTTCAATACCTTCGCACCGTTTCCCAAATGCTGCTGCTAATAATCACCACATGGTGCAAAATGGTTATGTGGGCATGCCTCAAAATTCAAATCAAGTTGCACCATCACCACTACATGGGCAATTTTGTAATTTGCCACAAAATCTAAACCAAATGGCGTTCATGCAACCAAACGGGCAATTCTTACCACAAAACCATCTACAGAATATGAACCAAATCATGCTTGCAGGGTGTTTGCATGCACAAAATTTGAATAAAAATATGCCATTGCAACCACTCGGGCAGTGTTGTGCTCATAATCTGCCTCAAAGTCTGAGCCACCTTATGGGTTTGCCAAACGCGCAGTTCTGTTCGAACCAAATGCAGAATTTCAATCAAGTTCTGCCTGCACATTGTTTGCAACACCCCATGAGTCACACTCATGTCTCTCCTTTTAACATCCATCCAAGCTCTCAACCTCCACATGTACCGGGTTCTCAAAATCCTAATTTCTCTATGAATCCTCAATTGGCCGCGGCGAATTCTAATGTGAATCCCAATAATGCGGTCTTATCTAATGAAGCCACAAAATTCAATAACCAAGATCCACATATCTTTAGCCCATCTATTGTGGGTCAGAATGCCATCCAAGGACCCTCTGTTGCCACTCAGCACTTACAAGGGAGCCTATTTCCATCACTTGCCCAAGGTCCAGCGCAAATTCTTCAGCCTCAAAAGAACATGCAACCTGGTGGATTCAATCAGTCACAGGTAACTCTCATTAGCCTTTTTGGCATTATCATGAGTTTGTTAGACTTATTATTTCTTTGAATCATTAGACTTTTTTTTTTTTTTCATCACCAGGTGAATAGAGTCACTGTGTCGGTAGTATAATGATATCAATTCATATTCCTCACATCTGGCGTTGATGTACATCTATCTAGACTATCCAAAAATGTGGGTCCCATTGTGGAAGGAGCATATATCTAAAATCACATCCAATTAATGTCTATCAAATGGATGGTTCAAAGTAATTAGTGAGTGCTCCAAATTTGAAGGCAAAATCATATTGTTAATATTTTCCTTTTGGTGAAATCATATTGTTAATATTTTCCTTTTGGTGCAATTATCAGTTATGCTTCATCAACAGTTGGGTTACAATTTGGACAGCCTGGGTTGCCATATTGATGTGCATGGTTGAAAAGTCACCACCCTGTTCTAAATTGGAGCTTTGCTTAGCACACCTGCGGATGCAATGAAGCTCATGTACATGCCACACATGTGCTAGCATGCATGATAGGTCGAGATCTAATCCATCCATCTGACGGCACCACCATATTGATGCCCTAGGCCAAGAATCAGGTCGATTCACTGGTCAGGTGGGCCACAGTTTGCAAACTAGATGTACGGCTCTGAAAAACTGGACTGAACTTTGCTAACCGATCCACCGGTTTCCAATGTGGGGCCATGTGCTAATTGATCTAAAATTTGTTTTTGGGAAATTGTGAGCGAGTTCAGACCAACTTGATGGATGGTTTAGATCTCACACACATGTGCCATGCTGGCACATGTGTGGTGTGTACACATGCTTTATTGCACACGCGTGTGCGCTGGCACATGTGTGGTGTGTACACATGCTTTATTGCACACGCGTGTGCGCTTAACAATCGTGCACAACTAATAGTAACACAACTTTCATCTTTGGCTAATTTTTGTATTTAATACCAAAAGATACTTCGTGCTTAGCAGGCTTGTATGGCACTTCATCCTCTAGACATCGACTGTTCCCAAATTCCTGTCAATTGTGATAAGCTGTCATGTGGGGCTTGACTATGTCGCCACATGAGTTGTGTTAGTAATCATTTATCTATGCATTCCCTACAATTTTGCGTAGCGAACTACTCAAGTATGTGCTTTGTGTTTGTGGGCCCTTCGAGCTTAGCAGTTTGCAAGGCAACTTCCCCTCTATGACCCTACATTGCTTGCTTGCCCTTTATGGGGTGCATGTAGTAGTAGGGGTTCAATATTGGGTGGGAACATGTAGTAGTAGGGGTTCAATATTGGGTGGGAACATGTAGTAGTAGGGGTTCAATATTGGGTGGGAACATGTAGTAGTAGGGATTCAATATTGGGTGGGAGCATGTTGGAATGTGAGCCTCTGTCATGGCCAGTTCCAAGGGACCGGGTAAAAGAGGAAGGTTAACATCTGGCAGGAAGCTGGTCGTAAAACTTTTGCTAATCTTCCATCTATAAGCCAGCCCCAAATTGCTGCTAGAGAGGCTCACATGGTGACGTTGATGAATATGAAGAGATTATCTTGTATGTGTTTGTTCAACATGATGTTGCATTGAAACAAAGTGGCAAATGTTTGGAGGCCTTTTGCTTCTCAGCTATAAATTCAAATTCATCTTGTTAGTGGGGCATAACCACTAGCTCCATGATGGAGTTTTGTTTTGTGAGAACTACTCCAATGCTCTCATAGCATTATAAGTTATAGTGCTCTTAGTTGCATTGATTTGCTTGGACCGTCCAATCGATCAATCTGAACTATCCATCAAGTCCATAACACATTTCATGGCTATCATGCAACAATAGCACTGATCAGATGATCCAATCCATCCATGATTTGGCCTTTTTTCAAAAACCATCCCTTTTCCAATCCATAGATGGGATGGCTACGATTGCCTAATGAATGCAATTCTTTAGAGTTATAAGCAATCCACGATGGCCCTAACAAATTGATGGATTAAATTGTTAATTGGACCTATTTTTGCATGGTCTTGACCATCCATATTAAAGGTTGTTGATCAATTGTTACTATTTGTCAATTCGGCATGATATTTGCGCCCATGAAATGTGCTCTGGACTTGATGTTGTTCAATGGATTGGACTGTGTCCTAATGCAACTAGGAGCACTATTACTTGTATTGATCTGAGAGCACTGGAGCCTTTTTTTTTTTTTTTTTTTTGTGGGAAGGGCTACCTTCATGTTGGAATTAATTGTGCATTATCAGAACACGCTCTCTAATATTCAAAATAATAATAAAATAAATAAATAAATAAAAATCAGAACATGCTCTCTAGCATTTATATTTACAAAAAGACTGTTGCAAACTGCTTCTTGGCAAGATTGAGTAGCTTTAGTTAGTTTTCTGTTTACAAAGATTATGATGTTGTCCATCCCTTTGGTATAACGTAAATATAATGTTTCTCCTGTTTTGAGTAGGTTTTACTTTTCAGTTATGTGTTTACAATATGTTGTTTGTCTCTCTGGTGTAATAGAGGTATGTTTTTTTCCTCCTATTTGAGTGAATGAAATGCTTGAAATTTTCTCCAGGCAAGAAAATAGAACTTGCAATGATATGCTCACACAAGCATTGGTGCTTGTAGTATATATGGCTAAGGGCACCTTCTACAATCTTTAGGTCTTTTGTATATCTTGAGGAGTCAATTTATCTAGCTCTAGCAAGCCTCCTGCCTTTTTAGGTATGTCTTCATCGTTCTGTAGTTTACAACCGAAGCAAACAACTCTTTGCGAATCATCAAATGTGTTTTGACTATTTTCTTTTATCATCTTAGATTGCACACTCACAATTTTCGTAGATGTCTCTTAACCGACATAGATTAACTTCGAAATTTGCAGACCTCTCTCTCTCTCATATAAACTTCAACTCTCTGGCTTGTTTGGCTTTCTATTTCAGGGGAATGGCATTCAAGGTGGAAATAATAATGTCTCAAATATCAACCAAGGAAGTCCTACGACGAAGGACTTCAATAGAAATCTTCATGGATCTGGGAGGTATGCCTCTCTATAGGACTTATTTCATGGGTATGCATCTATGAATATTTCTTCATGTTGAATTCGATTTCATTCAGATTCCAGAAATCTCAGTTTCACAACGTGTCAAATGCAAAGGGAAAGTTCACAAACACTGCCGGCAACTGGGGAAAAGGTCATGTATCTGAGCATTGTAACTTGCTACAAAAAAACAATATCATTTTAGTATTATTTCTCAACAAAATTTATAATTTTGCTTTTGTTGTAGCTTATGTGGAAATATATCCCGAAGGAAGTCTGTAGAATTCATATATGCACACCCAAAACATGGGGGCACACTCTTGTGGTACCATGGCTCCAATCAAAAGCAGGGCCCAATGACGTGTTCACTGAATCAAACCCGTCCATCAGATGAGTCATCTGAAAAAAACCCCAGCCCCCAAAAATTAGCCCAATCCAAAACTCAGGTGGGCCATAAGCACATGGACCATATTGAGAGGGAACACCCATTCTTGATTAGAGTGAGGGGCATAACATGTTGTATATGTGGAATCCATTCCATTCAGACCCTTCATCCACTCCAGATGAAGGGTCAGGCCAAAAATTAGGCTGTTCCATGGCTCAGGTGTGCCCCTGTGAAATTCAAGGGTGGGCGTTCCTTACCAGCTTGTCTCTGTTGCTGTGGTCCACTTCAGTTCTGCATTGGGCTTACTATTGGGCATTCTGGTTTTGTTTTTTTTTTTTTTTTGTTTTTGTTTTTTGTTTTTTTGTTTTTTTTTTTTTTTTTGTTTTTAATAAATTTGAATTGATGTATCTGATGGATGGGTTGGATGATGTGAATACATCACGTGGGTCCCACATCTTTCCTGTCCTGCAGAAGTGCACCCCTGAAACATGAGGAGAATATGCTTATCCATCACTGTTGCTGTGGTAAACTTCAGTATGGGGTTAATATTCGAGTGTAATGCTCAGCACAAAGTATATACTGAATATGTAATAATGGTGCATGGCATGCAGTCTATGGCATAGAACATGGCGATTTGCCAAGTCCACGCATGTGTTTAACGCAACCCATCTACATGCCACTACTGCATGGGTGCAAAGTGCGAGATCCAATCTATCAGTCAGGTGGGTCCGACCTTGCTGATGATCTGGCTCCAAAATCAGGCTGGTCAAGTCATCGCTTGGTCACACTTTTAGAGATGTGAGGATGGCTTAGAAAAACTTGGCCGGGATTTTCTATAGCTACCCATTTGTTTCATAAACTGTAGACCACCTCATAAGTGCACTGGCCTTATATTTCAGGCTAGGGCATCTAAACAGTGGGAACCAGCTGATGGACAGCTTGGATCTCATACCCATGTCCCATGTGGGCACACGTTGTGGCATGTAGAATCTATATTTGGTTGCCTTCTACATGCATGCCTTATACACAGGTGGTCTTAGCAAAGCTTGATGACATATCTTGTATGTTGGTTGGTGTGCTTTAAATGGTGTGTTTTTTTTTTTTTTTTTTTTGCGAAATGCTCCAGTGCTCTCAAAGCACTATAAGTTATAGTGCTCTTAGTAGCATTGGGACACTTAGTCCAACCCATGATCCAGATTGCTTTTTAGGTCGAAGGAAATTTCATAGGCTACCATGCAAAGGTCACATCAATCTCATAAATATTAACAATTTGAGCAATGGTCTTTAATTTGGATAGTCAAGATTGTTTACACAAAAATGGGTCCCATCAACAAATGGTCCGTGTGTTTGTTAGGGCCCATTATGGACTGCTTATTATTAATTAAAGTGGTTTGCTTAGAAAGTTGTTGATGTGATAATGATTTGATTTGATTTAGATATATGGATTTGCTTTTGATAAATGATAACTAATATCTTTTAGGCATATATATGTATATTTGTTTTTTTGTTTTTTTTTTTTTTTTTTTTGTTTTGTTTTGTTTTGTTTGTTTGTTTGTTTGTTTTTTTTTTTTGCTCTTGTTAAATGATAATTAATAACCTAACATTGTTATGCTTGAAAAAATAAATAATCTTTTAGGGATTTTTATATATTTTTTGGTTTTTTTTTTCCTTATTAGTTATCATATTTTTCTTATTATTTATCATGTAGCTTACACTATGCGCTACAGAGCATTGAACACTATGCAATACACTTCCGCCATGTAAAACATTGGAGATTATATTCCATATTCAACAAGATCCATGATTTAATTAATAGCTCAAACCTTTTTCTTTTTTTTTTTGGGTTCTTCCCATGTAGGTTGAGGGTGATTGAGACTGCCAGTGTCGTAGCTAAATATGGTATTGGAAGGTCTTCCCAGTATTGGGAATGCTTTCCCTTTTCTTCCATGTGCCTTTTTCTTTCTTGACCTTTAGTAAGAATTCTTATTAATAAAAAATAGTCTTGGGGTTTTTAATTTGTCTCCAAAGATGTCCTTCAATCTAAAAATGATTCCCATGGATCTCTCCGTGAGTGCATGCATTAATAGATAATGTATTCCATAGAGTACTTAAAGAAAATTGGGGTTCAATGACAATCCTACCCTAGCGTACCTTTCAAAGAAGAAGAAGAAGAAGAACAAAGAAAGAAAGAAAGAAAGAAAAAAGAAAAAAGATCCTATCCCAGCATATTGGGTTCCTTGCCCAGTAGTGTACTGCAGATAGGGTTGCAACTTGGGTTCAGGTCAACCCGAACCCGATTGACCCAAACTGAGTTTGGGTTGGGTCAGGTTGTCAAGGTCCTCGGGTTGGGTTTGGGTTGGAAAACACCAATCCAATTTGAATTCGGGTTGGGTTTTGGTTGAGCAAATTCGAGTCAGAAATAATCACATGTATATTTCTGCTGGGCTGGGTTGGGTTGGATTGAGTATAAATGACTTTGGGTTTTGGCACCTTGCTTTGGAGTTCGGGCCAGGTCGGGTTGCGAGTTGGGCCCTTTGAGAATGAGTTGGGCTTGAGTTGCTCCCTCAACCTGACCCAACCCGTGTCCACACTGGTTTCTATGACACTCTTGGCAATATTTTCCCAAATCAACGGAACTTGGATCAGCCTCGAGAAAGTTTTGTTCCTTCCTCACAGTTAAAATCTTGCTGTAACATGTATTAGAATTTATTATTATTATTATTATTATTATTATTATTATTATTATTATTATAGTCAAGGTTAGCTAAGCCCGCATGTGTGTACAAGGGATGCCATCTACACACCAAGGGATGTATCAGTGTGGCAAATTGGTGCGTACCATACCCTTAGTAATCTGGTAGATTGAACTGGCGATGGGCTGGGCAGCTTCTAGGCGTGATCATCATGGCTTTGGCTTGCGCCTGATTTTTTGGGCCTACACATGAGTTTCTGGCCCATTGAATTAATCGTCTGGGCGGTCTGACGGCTTTTTTCTGTCAATGACATGCCCTTGCCCCGGTCTAGGCCCATTTAGTACTGTTATGGGTTGGGCCCGAATGGCAAACAGGGATGGCCCTACTGCGGCTCCTCCAGACCTGGCCTATTGCCACCCTGCACTGATGGGGGAGCCAGATGATCTCATCGACTGGAGATTATATACGTTTTCATTTGTGTGATGCTTGTCACGAGCTCATGCTACAATGCCGGCAACTTGCTTTCTAGGGCACTATAGATATTATTTGTGTTTGTTGAGACTTAGTGACAACCTTGTATATTCATTGGTTTGCACATTCTGTTGTGTAAACAGGGAACTGCAACAGGGGAGCTGGAAAACCTCATCCTGCAAACTCGAACAAAAAGGCCGTGCCGGAATTTAAGAGGTAGTTTGTCTGCTTGGTTAGCTTGCATTGCTATCATATAAAGCACAATCATTATCTTCTCGAATTTATATGGTTTTTTCCATGTAGATCGCTCCCTTTGACCTATACGGAAGAAGAAATTCGACAATGGCGTGAAGAGCGCAAAAAGAATTTCCCATCAAAATCAAACATGAAGAAGGTTTTTCAGTCTTCATCTCTTTATTCTTTTATTCTTTCGATGTTAGCTTGAATACATCCCTATGTATTACAATAAAGTATATTGGGACTTCAGCCTTTGAATCTGGGTCATCTTCCAATCATCCAAACTGTTTATATGACAAGTCTCACTTTGTATGGTGAAAATTTAACAAATAAAAGCTCTCGATTGGATTGTTTCAACCTGCTTTGAACATGAACCGTCAGCATAACCTTTGTATAATCAGTGGGTTGAAATATTCAATCGAAGAGTTGTTTTTTTTGGGCATCGCCCATTCAAGGGGAGCCCTATCAAATAGACGGCTTACATCATTGAAAAGGCCCAAATCTTACCGTAGTACATTGGGATGTATTGGAGCAAACCTCCTTTGCCCCCAATTCATTATTTCATGTAAACATAGTCAGCATTTTGATAAAAGCCTTCTCCTTTCATAGAAATTGGCTGGAAGAGATGAAAATGCTGATGCCAACAACACGGATGCCAAAATTCGGCGCCAGGTATTATGGTCTCCATATTTTCTGCTACTTTCTATCCCGAGGAATTATAGGGCGCTGAGTCTAAGTAAAACTTACACTGAGAATTTTGGGTTCCATGTGTGTGGGGCCAATGGTTCTGTGATCCATACCCTCTGATTTGGTGGGCACCATCAGAGATGGGGGATGCCGAAAAGTCTCCTAGATGGAAGATCCTAATCCTTTTAATCTTGGCCACAAATAGATGGTTGAAAAAGATGCAGCAACAGTTCACATTCAATGGAAAATAGGCCAAAGGTTGACGGGTTGGGATCTATTATTTGACAGCCTAGATCACAGAACCATGGGCCCCGCATGGATAGAATCTCGCACTTAGCAAGCTACAATTCATCACTGGTCTCACCTCATGACATACTTTCAACTTTAATTGGATTTCACCTGCAGCAACTGAAGGACATCCTAGCCAAACAGGCGGAGTTGGGCGTCGAAGTTGCGGAAATCCCACCAAACTATCTCTCAGAAACTGAAAACCAAGGTGGTAAAAGAGACAACATGAAAATGGGGCGTAATAGAAAGGGTAGATTCCAAAACAAGTATGATAAAAGAGGAGATCACGGTCGAGAGAACGGGTGGGCCAAGAAACAAAAGTTGGAACAGGACAAGCAATCTCTACTGTCTGTCCCAAGCAAGAGGAGTCCGACCCTTCTAGAGAAGCTGCTGAGCGCGGATATAAAGAGAGATAAGAGCCATCTGTTGCAAGTTTTCAGGTTCATGATGTTGAATTCTTTCTTTGAGGGTGGGCCCAAAAAGCCGTTGGAGTTCCCTTTGATTACGGTGAAAGACGTGGGCCTCAAGGACGAGATTGGCAAAGGAAAGGTTTCTTTGCGTGGGGGTGATGATGCCGTTTCAGCCGTTGATAATGTTGTGGCCGAGGAAACTGAACGTCAACCACAAGATCTTAGTGTGGTCGATGATGATGATGATGCGGATGGCGATGATGATGATGATGATAGTAAAGTAGAGGTGATGGTTTATGGGTATGTTGGCGGAAAGGGTTGTGCTGCGGAGGGGATTGAGAAACCAGAGGCAGAAGAGGGAGAAATCACAGACTAGAAATTGAAATGGTTGCAAGGAATTGCATTCCACCAGTGCTTTCCATGCACCGAGTGCATGTGTTCAATCGTTTGTGGTGTTTGGAACTGTTGATCTGATGGGCTACAGTGTGGTCGGCCATAGGCTGGAGATTGTAAGATTGTGGTCTGATTGGACGACCCTGACCACCTAATGTGAATTTTGTCTGTCGAATATGGACTGTCGCTTGTTTCTATCGAATAGCCTGTTTCCATGTCAGCAAATATAACCCAATCAGATTGATTCTCGAGTTATCGGCCAACCACATGGCGGCCTGCCAAATCAATGGTCCTGATCACCATAGATGAGTATTATGCATATAATATAGAGCCTTTCTTGTATTTCCTTTGTTAAGTCTAGGATTGACAAATTCAGGTATTGGGCCTGTTTGGGTGCCACATAAAATTGAGTTCCATCTCATTTTGCTGTTATGTATTGATATCATACTTGTTTTAAAGAAATAAAAATAACCTTGATGCTAAACCATAACTAGGATTAATTAAAATGAGATATATCCATTTTTAAGTGGCCACCCAATCAGCCCTTTGCCCTCAGACTCTTATGCTAACATGCCGGTCCGCTGGATTTCCGGGCCAGGCATCAGGGGGAGAACTGAGCATGATTTATAGGCCTACCAGCCCCACCTGAGTGTGGTTTATCTGCTGTTGGCTGGTGTCAGACTGTGAGCCCCCTCCCTGTGGGGCCGGCGGAGATGCCCTCACTTCCTCAGCTTTCTCTCTCTGGGGTTAATGGCGACAAAACACTGTCAGACTAAATCCATGGAACAACTCCTACATCAAACATCCCAGAATATTATGAGCCCTGAATTCTGATCAGTCGTGCATTTGGACGGTTATAAATAGGGGTACCAATTCGATGGGGGCCATGCTAGTCTGGGTTGAGGTTAGCCTGAGGCCACTGGTTTAATCTCAGTCTGAAATTTAGGTACAGGCCAGATTAAACGGTCCTATATCCAGGCTCCAGATTGGCTTTGTATTGAAACCAAACGTGTATATTTTCTCAAGCCCAAAAATCAGATGGCCGAAAGGGTGAATTCAACCCCAGTCGCTGGCAGCCCTAGCCTAGCCCATCAAGCCATAGTCTATAAAATGACTAGAAACATCAATTTCTTGAAATGTTTGGGAATCTTCTCTCACCAATGAGATGGCCCAGTGAGTGGTCGGTCTGGACGGATCAACAAGTGTGTGGCCCACCATCTATGTGATACACAACATTAGTGTTCAGTAGAAAAAAAAGGCAGATCTAAGATTTGAGTTGGACACGTCACTCAAAAGCATGTGTAAGAAAAGTTGTGTAGGGCCCATTATGAAATTCACTCCATACATCTGTTGCACGAGCTCAAACAAAATGAGGCAGATCTAAGGACTCACATGTGGTAGGACAACAAACCCATTGTTATTCTTTCAGTAGTCTAAAAGAACTGAGCCCCTTGGTATCTACCAGTCATGGTGTGGCAATAAATTGCTACAAAACTGCCCAAACAGATAGACCGTTTGGTCCACAGATGCTGATGTGGGGTCCGTTGGTTCTGAAATTCAAACCATCAGCGCATGGAATCATGGACCACCTCATGATGAATTCATTCCCATTTCTTCTTCTTCCAAAAAGGTCTGGCAATAGACTGGGCATGAGCTTTGAAAAGTTCCCCAGCCCAACTCGTTCCAGTCTCTCCATCCAGAAAGGTTATGGAGAGACTTGAACTGATATTACAAACCTAATTAAATGCTATTCATCAGATAAACAGGTAAAATCCTCAAATGTGCAGATTCAATGCATATTAAGATTCATGCAAGTTCGATGGTGGGCTCCATCTACACAAAATCTGAACCATCCAACGTTACTGCTTGCTAGAATCATGGTTTTTAACCATGAATACGGTTTTCAGTTCTGACAAACGGGCCCTGCCATTTAGCAATCCAGAGCGTGTCTGTCACGTCCAACTAGATGGACCATGCATAAAAAATCCCATAGACCAGGAACCTAACTTACAGATGATTAACAGTGCCCAATCAACTCAAAGACGTCCCAGTATTTTATTGGCTGGGATCTTCCGACCTGGGAGAAATTAGCACGTGACTGTCCATGGCAGCGGGCCAGGCCTAAAAGAAGCATGATCAATATTTTTTAATAGCCATGGCCTGATCGGTTCAAAATCGAAAGCCCAAACCAGCCAACCCCAAGCCTGACCTACTTTCAACCCTAAAAGCAACAGAAAACGGATTGGATTACCATGGGCCACACTTATCGAGAATGAAAACGCGAGCATGTACCCATCGGAGGATTTTATCCCTCTATATTGACTGATGGGAGATGACAAAGTAGAGCCCAAAGACCCAGGTCATGATATAGCCATACATTCGGCAGGTTAGCTTCCCCAACCTAGTACGGCCATCATTAAAAATATGCATCCATGAGGTGATCCCAGCCATCTATTCGGTGGGCTTCGTTAGGCATTCAGTGTGGGAAAGTGAATACATAACATGATAACTCTTCCAGCTCTACCTCATCATTTCCCTTTATCATAACAATTTCTAACCATAAAATCAATGCATGCATACAGGAGAAAAACTAATCTTAGAAAAGAACATCAATCATGTGTAAATGAAAAACCCAGTAGTGTTACAGAGAGCCTGATGCAATAACCCCACCCTTTTGTAACTAATTCCTACAAAACTTTCAATGTACAACATCGAATACACGAAAATTTACAACAACAGCTGATTGAGATCGATAAATGCACAAACAACAATCAGTGGAGAAAAACAGCACCACCCATCAAAATCGAACCTCAGGAGAGAGTCTATATACAGTATCAGGTTTTGAATATGGGGTGCAGTACCTCTTGGTGCCGAGCTGGCAATGATGCCCACAAGGAAGCAAAAGCAGTCGGTGGTATTGCTCGCTTTAACTTCTGTAACAGATCTGGGATCTCTGCCAATGTCTCTTCGTATGCAAGGTCACCTTCCGCAGTTAGTATCTGTTCCACAGAGAAAAAATAAAGGGAAAGGACAGAGATGGCAAGTAATGAGACAAACTCGTGAGTGGTGAACAGGAGTGTGAATGGGCCGGGGTTTGAATGGCCTGGAGTACAACCGGGTCTTGCAATTTTGTAATCAGCCTTCTATGCCAAGCCCAAGCTACCCACCAGGGTTCCATCTGGCCCTAGACTTTGAATCTAGACCTGGTACTGTGACACAGGCCTAGTTGCAGGTCAAGCCGTTGCCAGTCAGAGACACAGACCCATATCGCTCGTTGCCAGCCACACAGGTGAAAGCACAGAAAGGAAACAAACCTCAGCAAACACTGAAAGTATCTTGGGTAAGTTCTGATTGTTTCGTCCCAGCAACAAAGCATCCGACCTGGAGAGTTGACACTTGCTTGAGCTCGCACAGCAGTGCATGTATGAGAGAGAGAGAGAGAGAGAGAGAGAGAGAGAGAGAGAGAGATGATTATGTGACTCTCTGCACTCTCACTCAAAATCTCATTTCTCCCTTTTGCTTCCTCGCGCGCGCGTGAGTGTGCGCGCGTGAGAGAGAGAGAGAGAGAGAGAGAGAGAGAGGATTCAAATCCAACCGGTTGGACCGTAACTTATGGTCCACCCAACAAATAATTGCTGATCTTTCATGTGTATATGCACGTCCAGCTTGTGGAATAGGTTTGCCCAATTATTGGGATTATTTTTGGCAAAAATCAGCCACATCCTCTTTCCAAGTGGGCCACACTTGTATTTTGTTATTTATCAATGCTTAGAAGCTATTTTCTATAGTATGTCCTACCTAATGAGTGGATGAGGCTGATTTTTCCACTAGGTAGTCCTCATTGGTGCAACCTGGTTATCAACTCAATGGGATCTCGATACCCAAATTATAAAGAAATTAAAAAGTCGAATATTCACAAGAAAAATGGAGTAGAGAGAGAGAGAACTTTTATTGGTTTCAACCTTTTCTCTTACCAAAGTAGAAGAAAAACCACACTTGGAAAATATTCAAATCTACCTACTCCTACACTACTACCCCCTTTTATAGATCCTAAGAGCCTGTTTGATTTTCTGGCTCAACTGTAATTACCTTGTAAATGAGTAATCATTATTTACCAAGGTAATTACTGCATCTTTCCCAATGCTGACTTGACCGGTTACTTTTTAACACTTAAATCAAGAAATTTGCAAAATAAATATGGGGCCCACTGTAATGTGTGTGGCATATCCACACCATCCATTCATTATCCCAACTGAATTTAAGGCATGAACCCCAAAATTAGGCAGATCCAAAGCTAAGTGGACCACACCACACGAAATTGTGAGAATCAAATGCCTACCATTAAAAACTTCTTGGGGCCCTTGGACGTTTTAGATCAAGCTTATATTTATGTTTTTCACTTATCCATGTCTATGCGACCCTATGAACGGGTTAGATGGTGAATAAACCTCAATGTGGGCCCAGTAAAAGAATCGACTTTCATCGGTGGACAAATTAAGTCCATTGTTTCCTTTCATGTGGGCCAATTGAGCATTGGATCTTTCTTATTTTTCGGCTCATGCCCTAAAATATTTTAATAAAACAGATGGACGGCACGGATATATCATATACATCATGGTGGGGCCCACGGATTTAAGTCAAACATTTTTGGTCCGGTTTTCTAGGTGGAATTACTCACTCGTCTTCAAACAAGTGAAAAAGTAATAATTACTTATTTACCAAGAATTTACCAGTATCATGGAAAATCAAACAGGCCCCAAAGAAATCCTAAATTGAAATCTCTACAACAAAGAGAATCAATTACAATTTATTACAAACTACTCTAATATTTCTTCATGTAGCAAAAGTCTAATGAAAAACAAACATGGAAAGCAATCAAATCTCTAAATCTAGTCTATATTTTCAATAAAATCCCCCCATATCTCTCAAAAATAATAAATTATAATATCCAAATTTGTAAATAATCAACCCGAAAATCAACACATGTTGGGCCTATGTCTTGTTGGGCCATATGGTGAGCCTAGGTGGGTTGGGCCCTACAATAGGCCTATGTGGGCTGTGGGCCTGCATCACTCATAGTAGGAAAAATGTATTGGAAGGGTTGGATTTTGAGCATACTTGATAGGTTGGAAGTTATTTTTTGGGTGGACCTCAAGTTATGGTCCAACCGGTTGGACTAGTGTGTGTGTGTGTACAAAGACATGGAAAATTGTACTAGGAGATTGACCTTAGGGGAGGTTCCCATGAGGTCGAGCTTTGTGGGCCCCACCATGATGTGTGATGGACATCTACGCCGTGCATTTGGTAGGTCCCCTTTAGGTTATGGGATATGCGAAAAATCAGCCATATCCAAAACTCAAGTGGACCACACCATCTAAAACCATGGGAAATCATGCATAAAACATCTAAAAGCTCTTGGTGGGGCCCACAAAGCTCAACCTCATGGGAAGCTCAAAGTACCTCCCCCCTTCCCACACACACACACACACACACTAGTATGTACAACTGGTTCACCTAATTAGAGGGTAATTCCCATCGTGGTGTTAATATGAAATCCACCCTGACCATTTGGTGTGTCACTCACCCCATGTTAGGCCTAGGGTCAAAAATCAAACACATTTGTGGTTTAGGTGGACCACACGATTGGAAACAGTGTACTAGGAAAAGCTCACCCTCCAAACTCTTCCCCTTTGTGGGGGGTGACAGGTTACTTTAACCAGTTTTGCAATTGGTCGCCTGGCTCGTAGTCCTTGTAACCTTCTTTCATCATCCTACTGCTTGTCAAAAGATTACTAAGAGGGTAATCATTGGGCTTACCACCATCGGATCTTACTCCACCTTCAGGTTTATTTGACGACCATAATCCTCGATTTCCGACGGCACAAAGCCCAATCCCACAAGACGAGGTTAGCCATTTAAGGCAGTCTCATCCCCTACTTCACCAAAGGAAGCAAGTATCCAAAGTTTAAGGACATTAGGGTTTGGTCCCAACTCTTCCCCTTGATGTGGCCCACTTGAATCACATATGAGAAGGTTTTTTGGGCCTCACGCCTAGCTTTTGGTGTGGCAACTAATGATTGGAGTGGATTTTACATATTCATCATGGTGGACACCATAAAAATCAAGAGTGGACGTTTCTCTACCAATTGTTTCCATTAGTGTGTTCTACTGGAATCATAGAACATCCTGATTTTCTAGCTCTAGGTTGAGCATAGGATTATACATCCTAATGGATCTCACATACACATCATGGCAGGCCTCGTAAAAAATCATAGGTGGGTGTCCGTCTCGCACCAGTTCCAAGAAAACAATGATATATTTCGAAAGGACTTGGGTTATAGTATTATCTATATGTGGCAAAGCTTTGTGAGCCCCACCATGATGTATATGTTTTATCTACATTGTCCATCCATTTTTCCAGATCATTTTAGGGCATGAGCCCAAAAATGAGGCAGATCCAAAGCTTAATTGGTCCACACCATAGGAAACAGTGGGGGTTGAACGCCTACCATTGAAAACTTCTTGGGGGCCACAAAAGTTTTGGATCAAGCTGATATTTGTGTTCCCTTCATCTAGGTCTGTGTGACCTTATGAATAGGTTGGATGGCAAATAAACATCATGGTGGGCCCTAAGAAGGTTTCAATGGTGAGCATTATTGTTCCATAACTTCTTGTGATGTGGTCCACTTGAGCTTTGGATCTCCCTCATTTTTTGGGCATTAGCCATATGGCAAAATAGATGAACGGAGTGGATTAAACACATACATCATGGTGGGGCCTACAGTACTTTGCCACGTATACACAATACCGAGGTCGGTGCTTCGTTGCTATACAATTTGAGTCCATTCCAAAAGAGTTCTACATCCAATTGGTTAGACCACAAGCTACCGTCTACCCATGCGATATCTTCCAAAGTATTAAGTGAGTGTAACATCCAGACCTTCTCGTAGGTTGGCCCCACAATGAGGATCGCATAGTACAATAGTCAGTCCTATCTGCAAATTAAGTCAGCCACACCATATAAAACATCGTCTAGACATTGGGTAAATAGAGGAACATAAGTGTGGTCCACTTAATGATTGGATTTTGTATAAGTATTTTTCCAAAACATGATGCTCATGATGAGGCCAACCTACTACACGGGTTGGATGTCATGTACACAAGGTTAGAAGTTATTATAGAAAGTGAAAAGTGGTGTATTTATAGTAATGAGTTTAGCAGTGTGTTTATGTTCTTTTTGGGTGTATGCATATACGTAGTGTTATGTTCTCCTGAGTATGTATATTTCCTCTCACACTTCTCCTTCACTTCTCCTCTCCTTTTCTTCCTTTCACGCTCTAAATACACCTGAATTAAATGTTATCTGCTGGTTGGACATCAACCTATAATCCAACCCATTGGACGGAGAATTTCTTGCTTTAAAAAAGGACTTTTACAAGACACTACCCTTGATTTTTTTATAGGGCCCACCGTGATGTGTATGTGAGGTCCACTCCGACCATTAGATGTGTAATCCTATGTTATACCTTGAGCCAAAAAATTAAGCTGACCTGTAATTCAAGTGGCCCACACCAAGGGAAACAATTGGGAGAAATCATCCACTCTTGATTTTTATAGGGCGCACAATGATGATTATATGCAATCTACTCCAACCGTTAGATGTCATACTGAAACTTAGGACTAGAGCCCAAAATCAGGCCCATCCATGATTCAGGTGGGCCACACCAAAGGGAAATAGTTTGGATGGTGAGTTTTGTCCCATACACTGTTTCCAATCATATGGTCCACCTAAACCACAGATGGGGCTGATAAATTAGGTTAACTAGTTAAAAGTACAACTAGTTTCTCTCTCTCACTCGCGCGCACACATTCTCTGGAAGTACCTTGCCACCATTCGGAAGAATAGTCCATGTAGAACTTTGGCTTCCTTGAGATCATTTCTTATGGGGAGACAGCTAAGCCAAGCTGGAAGGACCTGCAAGCCATAGAAAAACCAAATGTTTCATTCTCTTTCTCAATACTATGCTGGGCTGTCTCACTAGTTGCGAGTTATGATGCCATGCATTTCAATCTAGAATCCTAAATGATAGATCACAAGCTTAACCAAGCAGTGGACATGTTGAGGATTCCTATGGTAGATTATAGGCATGCACCCACCACCAACTGTACAAACAGTAGTATTTATGTACCGTCATGCCCCTCATTGTCGATGGGGCCTACGAAAAAATGCTAATTAGATGGTCCAAGCAGTGGCCATTGAATGCACTGTTAGAAAGTGGTGGCAACTATCCACACATGGAAAACATGCATTTCTATCTGTACCATCCAAAACATGGGCCCCATGATGGATGGAGCAAAGCTTGGGAAGCAATCCGACTATGACCATCTGAATTTGCTTCAAATGAATTTGGAGCGCTAACTGAATGCACTGTTAGAAAGTGGTGGCAACTATCCACACATGTAAAACATGCATTTCTATCTGTACCATCCAAAACATGGGCCCCATGATGAATGGAGCAAAGCTTGGGAAGCGATCCGACTATGACCATCTGAATTTGCTTCAAATGAATTTGGAGCGCTAACCATTTTCTTTGTTTAACTGTCCAATGGATGGATGCTAATTCGACAGTTAGGATTGCCTGATAAACACAATTTATGAGTTACGTGCCAACCACATTATGGTATATAGATGCAGCCTTGGAGTGGACCGCACGATCCACCCAATCAAAGGTTTGGGCTCCACATGAGCGGTCTATCAATTAGCAGACCCCACAAATGGTGCGACCGAATCACAATTCCATGGGGTTTAGCCTTAGAGTCCTTATTATAGAAATTATTTTTTTTAATTAGTTTTTTTTTTCCTGAAGTGCTCCAAAACTTTTAAGAAAGATATATATATATATATATATATATATTTTAAGATATATAATATATATATATATATATATAGTGCAAACAAGACCCCATCAATATATCCTCATCAATGTCCCTGATAACCTTGGAGGCCCTCACCATTCAAGGGCTGATCTTATTGCTACGAGGAAAAAGAAATCTTGATGTCATGACTTATCCCAAAAGATCCAGCAGTTCCTCTTGAGCTAGACAGCCAAAAGCAAGGCAAGAAGAGCAATTCTCTACAGCAAGGCCCTCTTTTCCCACCACCATTCTTGCCATGCCACACTTTCAACTGGTCTATCATAGAACCCAGAATGACCTACTGAACCTCGAAGAGACTGAACAGCTGAGAACAAGAGAATGGATGAAGAAGCAACCCATAGATTCCTCTTGCTTTTGACACATAAGACAGACATCCCTTGTAGCATTTTTGTCACTTATTTTGCAGGTCACATGTTAAACGAGCCAAGATCATGCAATCATGACATGAATTGATTTGTAGCTGACTTTGGCAAGGGCTGTATAGTTGTGACAGGATTTAGGGTTATTTCAGTTATTATTAATATTTTTCTGAAAATAGATGGTTGCGATTAGAATTAGTGAATGATTAAAGATTAAACTATGGTAAATCTTCAAAACAAAACAGTTGCTTTTGCTTCAACAAAATATGTATACATGTAAAGATTCTTTGTCATTATTTCTTTTATTTTGGAACTTGAATGGGTTTAATTTGGGAGTGATGATCCTTTCTTAGTGGTGCAACTCAACTAGAGGTGTTAGAATACAAAACCTCCCTTCTAATATCTCAAGTTTATACTTCTTTGTTACTTGACACACTGGCTTGCACAATTTCGGTCTTCGAATTGCTTTCTTACTTATAAGCTAGTGATTCTTCCGCTGTACTCTAATTAGTTAGGCAAACATTTGTAAAACCAATGTTTTAAATATCAACAATATCGGCCGATATATCCCACGATATATCTTGTATCCCACCTGTGTGTTACGGAACCACAGGTAGTGTCGATACATCCCACATGTTCAATCCGGTGAGCATTTTTAATTTCCGATCATTTTTTTTTTTGGTTGAAATAATGTCAAATCAGTGTCAAATGGTTACAAATTCATTGGTTCTTCATGTTCTCCATTTTTTTTTTCCAAAAATTTCCTTCAATTAGCTGTCAATTAAGACTAATTTCGAAGTAATTAGGAGTATTTGATGAAATGATCATCACAAACACTCTAATTTCGAAATTTGAGTGTAGGTGGTCCGATTTGGGGAAATTTTGAAAATTGCTTGCAATGTTGCACTTTAAACATGAAATCAAGCATGTATGAGGGTTGATCTACTAAGTCCTTGTCAATTTTCAGAAAATAAAAATAATTTTTTAATTACAAAAATACTTTCTTTTCAAAATTTCCCTTCAACTAGTTGTCAATTGAGACTAATTTCGAATTATTTAAGAGTGTTTGATGAAATGATCATTACATACACTCTAAATGTTATGCATTCAATTTGAATATAGTTGCATCCTTATTCACGTTTGGAATGAAAAATAATGGAGTTGGAACTTTAATTTCAATATCCATTGGTTCTTCATTTTTATTTTTATTTTTTTAAAAAAATTTCCTTCAACTAGCTGTCAATTAAGACTAATTTCAAAGTATTTAGGAGTGTTTGATGAAATAATCATCACATACACTCTAAATATTATGCATTTAATTTGAATATAGTTGCATACTTCACACACACACACACGCGCGCGCGTGCGCACGCAGGCATGCTCACTTGCGCACCCTTGGACACGTGTCATGGGCGTCTAATCCGAATAGTCCGTTCGATGCAGCATCCCATGAAACCTCAGTGGACCAATTTTTGCCCTGATCTAAAACTCTGGTGGGCCATAGCAAAGAGAGATGCAAATCAACGGAGGAAACTGTCTTCTTTTTTCATGGCCCACCATAGTTTGGATCAAAGTAAAAGTTGGGCTCTAGGGGTTTGATGGGGTGCTGCATCACGTGGACCGTTCAGATGTTGTTCTGTGCGAACTAGTGAGTAGCTGAGCTTTCGGCTATATATATGAGGAATGCTCACCTACGCACCTTTTTACGTGAGCACCTATGAGCAACTTTGCACACGTGTCATGGGCACGGAATTTGAATGGTCCACGTGATGCGGCACCTACGGCTGAAAGTTGGGCGGGTTGAACCCGATCTTGACATTGGGTTGGGCTTCGGCAAGATGTATCAAGTCCGATCTCAAGCTTGGGCTATACAAACACCAACCCAATAAATCTTGGGTTGGGCTCGGGTTGAGGGCTTGGGTTGCCTGACCCAACCCGAACCCGGTCAATATATAAGTTACTTATAAATTATAATTGAGTGTGGATAGTATGTGTTGAAGACATAGGAAATTCCGATGTTATCGAGTCTCATTGGTCCACATCATTTCCGATGACTCAAGCTAATAAGAAATGTTGGATTTCTCTCCCAAGTAGGTTGTGTGCTACACAACACAATTTTTAAATGAGTAGTTGTCATATATTTTAGCTTGTTTGTTTAGAATAAATGAAGTTCTTTACGATAAATAACTACATATATAATTAATAAAATTATAAATATAAAAAATAAGACATGTATTAAAATATAATAAACTAATGCAATCATTAAAATATTAGCATATATCCACCCGACCAACTCGGTCGACCCGACCAACCCGGCCGACCTGACCGAACCCGCTTGGGTTGAGAATTCCCAACCTGAGGTTGGGTTGGGTTGGGTTAGGGTTGAGGTACAAGAACCTTGGGTTGGGTTAGGGTTGAGGTACAAGAACCTTGGGTTGGGCTAGGGTTGAGCACCAACCCGCCCGACTTTCAGCCCTAGCGGCACCCCCTTAAAACCTCACAAGCCCAACTTTCAACCCGATACAAAACTCTGGTGGGCCATGGCAAAAGGAAACAATTTACTCCCTTGATTTGCATTTCTCTTTTCTATGGCCCACAAGAGTTTTGGATCAGGCTAGAAATTGGGCCCATAGAGTTTCAAGGGGTGAGCATCACGTGGACCATTCAGATTCCGTGCCCATGACACGTGTGCAAAGGTGCTCACGTAAGAAGGTGTGCAGGTGAGCATTGCTACACACACACCCTATACAAAGGAAACCTATTATGTGCACTTCTTTTTTGAGATGTTATGATTGAAAAGTGTGTATTAAGGTCTTTTTTCATGGCCCACCATAGTTTGGATCAAAGTAAAAGTTGGGCTCTAGGGGTTTGATGGGGTGCTGCATCACGTGGATCGTTCGGATGTTGGAAACATCTCACGTGTGATGAGTTCACAAAAAGTTCGCATGAGTTTCATGTGAACTAGTGCACAGCTGAGCTTTCAGATATATATATATATATATATATATATATATATATATATATATATATATATATATATATATATATATAAGGAATGCTCACCTGCGCACCTTTACACACGTGTCATGGGCACGGAATCTGAATGGTCCACGTGATGCGGCACCCCCTTAAAACCTCACAAGCCCAACTTTTAGCTCGATACAAAACTCTGGTGGGCCATGGCAAAAGGAAACAATTTCCTCCCTTGATTTGCATTTCTCTTTTCTATGGCCCACTAAAGTTTTGGATCAGGTTAGAAATTGGGCCCATAGAGTTTCAAGGGGTGCCACATCACGTGGACCGTTCAAATTACGTGCCCATGACATGTGTGCAAAGGTGCTCACAGGTGCTCACGTAAGAAGGTGCGTAGGTGAGCATTCCTACACACACACCCTATACAAAGGAAACCTATTACATGCACTTCTTTTTTGAGATGTTATGATTGAAAAGTGTGTATTAAGGTCTTTTTTAACAATCCCTGAAGTTTCATTGAAAAATTCAACCATTTTCCCAATGTTTTCCCATGTTTCCCAAAAAATGCAATAAATTATCCGATACAAATGATATATCCCGTGCGATAACCGATATGTATCTGTATCCCAAGGATGCGATATGTAACGCAATAGCGATATTTCGAACACCAGTTGATACACACCTCCATAATTTATTTGCAAATGTGAAAAATGAAAAGAAAGAAGCATATGTATAAAAAAGATGGGGTGTATATATCATCATCAATTTCTTTGGAGAGATGCAACATCATAACCTTGTCTTAGTTACTTGGGTTGGCTTCAAGTACCCTAGTTTGCCAACTATTGTTATCTACAACCCTATCCTCTAGAAGTGAACAAGCCTTCAAAATCCTCCGCACCACCTCAATATTTGTCCTTTTAGGTCTTCCTCTTATCCAGTGTTCGGAGTATCAGTATCATTACATCTATTGCTGATCAAGGAGACGAAAACAAGTATCGATCTTGCTTATACCCGGTAATGTATCGTTGGCTGAGGGAAACATTGGGGAAACATGTGGTAAACCATGGAATTTTTTAGTGAAACCGAGAAGATGCTAAAATACACATATTTATATATTTAAGAATAAAAAATTTGCAAAAAAAAAGGTACATAATAAATTTCCATTTAATAAGGGATAAATCATGTGCTATCATTAAAAAAAATCAGTGGAATAGTAACCAAAATGAATTCGTTTCATACCCATAATATCATTAGGAAGTAAGAACACAACAATCACTCTATTGGGTGATGCTGGGTTCCATACCAGAATTTTTTGCAGCATGGCATGATAGAAGTGTGGCAAAGATGGGAAGGTGGTGTGGCATTTGGTGGCCATGGCAGCCTTATGGGCTATATGGGGTGAGAGGAAAAATCATTATT
This sequence comes from Magnolia changhungtana, assembly GCA_030180095.1. NCBI lineage: Eukaryota > Viridiplantae > Streptophyta > Magnoliopsida > Magnoliales > Magnoliaceae > Magnolia > Magnolia changhungtana. The sequence continues at coordinate 490,072 of JASAUF010000229.1, forward strand.
TTGAGAATGGATCGAGGTCTATAGGCGCGGTAGTTCGGAAGATCGCTTCCTGGGCGGTCAAATGGGCCTTTGGATTTAAGGATTTGGATGTTTGTGTCCTTATTGCCCTTCTGGGTTTGTAATTGTTTTGTTTTCTTTTTGTATTCTTTTTCACCTTCGTTTTGAGGTGGTTTCTTAATAAAAGTTGTTAGCTTTCGAAAATAAAATAAAATAGAAACACTAATTGCTAAGTTATTTTTAAATATTAAAAAGAAAAAGAAAAAGAGTCATACATTCATCCATCCATCCATCCATGCACACACACACATATTTATATTTATATCTATCCATACGTGCATGCGTACATTCATCCATCCATCAATGCACACATCCACACACACATATATCATACATCCACCCATACATGCATACATAATTATGAAATAAATTAATTATTTTTAAAAGTAGACTTTTTTTTCCATAATTTTCAAAAATCCAAAAAATATTTTTTTTATTAAAAATTGCAATTTCATAAAACAGTATCATTGTTTTTTTATAACTAAAATAGTTTTTTTTTTTTTTTTTTTTTTGCATTTTTAAAATTTTAAATAATTATTATTTTTTCAAAAATGGAAGAGTGGTTGAAATCCACCCTCCAACCAAATCCCAAAAAAAAAAAAAAATCTAAAGGAGTTTGAATTTCCTTTCTTTCTTTCTTTCTTTCTTTTTTGAATTTTTTTTTTCTAACTTTCCTGGTATTTACGCATGTTTTCTCCCTTCTCAATTTTTCTCCCAAGATTAGGGATTTGATTCACAAAAACTGGAGATATGTGGTCGAAATCCAATCCCCAACCAGATCCTCAAGAAATTTTCTAAAACAAAAATCGTTTTTTTTTTTTTCACAGTATTTACACACATTTTTCCCCGATTTCCCCCAAGATTAGGGATTTGATTCACAAAAACTAGAGAGAAGTAGTTGAAATCCACTCCCCAACCAAATCATCAAAGAATAAATAAATAAATATAGATATTTTTTTACTGTTTCTGATTTTCAATATACTTATGCACATTTTCCCACAAAAATGAGAGATTTTATCCACAAAGAATGAAGCCAATTTACACGCATTTTCAACTAATGCATCCCTTCACCCCAATGATTGCGGTGTTCTACAAATTCTCATTTTGGCAAGTCCTAGCCCCAGACTTTGGGCATACATCTACCCATCTCATTCCCCTTGCATCGCAGAAGTCTCTCCCCCCATTCAAAATCACCTGAGAAACAGGGTTGTGTGGGCTGAGGAATGAGATCCACTGTTTAAGATGAACATGTTTGTTAGCCATTTCAATAGAGTGGTCAGCAGCAGGTTTCACATGTGCAAAACACTATTTTTCACATAAGAAATTTAGAAAATAGTTATAAGTTACATACATTTGAGTTATTTTACACTCTTGATTTTAGGTCCGTATCATTTTGGTAATGTGCTTCTGATTTTCTATTCTTTTTGGTGATTAAACGGTTCTTTGAAAAATGAAAGCATGCAATGTCAGATAAAAACAGATGAAATGGATCTTAGTATCTCACCTGAGTAGCATTGATGCAGTCTCTTCGGTATTCGCAAATCTTACCAAGGGCGGATATGGCATTATCAGTTGCCATCTGATTATCGAATTTTGAAGTTGATCGGTGTTTGATGATGTAATATAGCCTTCTCAATGCTTCTGTATAGAAAATACTAGTACTTGTTAGTCCCATTTGAAAAGATATCTTGTAGCAAAAAAACAAAAGCAAGGGGCCAAGTTAACTTTCTCCATTATCACCTTCAATGAAAGGCTTCGACTTTGCATCTCCATGCTCAGCACATACGCCAATTCCATAGACTGCCGCCTGTAATTAAGACTTTGAACATGTCATAAAAGGAATCTTATACATGCTTCTCATATGGAAGGGGCCCTACAAACCTATGAGTGCATGTATGTGTCTATGCATGTTGCATACATGCAACTAATTGTGAGTACAGGTGCAACTTGTGTGGGTTGGGTTGGGTTGAGGGCCAAATCGAGCCCGACCGGACCTCAAGAGGATCCAACCCACAACCCCACCCAACACAAATTCCAACCTGAGGTGCCCAACCCAAACCCAACTTGGATTCCTCTATGCTCGAGCCAACCTGACCAAATACATGGGATGATTTCCAACCAGACCTGAATTTGCTCAACCCAAACCCAACCCAATTTCCAACCGGATTGATGTTTTCCAACCCAAACCTGACCTGAACTCGGGTTCGGGTCCACTGGGTTCAGGTTGCCCAAATCCAAGTTGCAGCCCTTATGTGCATTCAGTTATTGCAAAAATGCATTGGTGGCCATGTGTGTGCAAACATGCAAACACGTGCATGGATCAATGGGGATTGTTCACTTCAATAGAAGGAAAAAGTTCAATTAGGTGCATTGTTTTGAATATCGGTACTGGTGGGCATATATCTGCCCTGCCAAAAACCTAAAGGATGCAACGTCGTGTATCAGTGACCGTATCGGACAATTATTTTTTAAGCCAAAAAAATTACGGGAATATATCAGAAAAAGGGGAGAAATGAGATATCCAAGAATCTAACATTCTTTTGGGTTTTGAACATGTATTCAATGGTGCATTGGATCTTCTTTGGTAAGAATAGTGTGTCAGGTTGACCTGTTGTAAGCTAAGATGTTGAGTTTTTGAGCTACAAATTTTTTATGTATGTCATAAATTGATATGATATATTACTAATATATAATTACCGATCAATAATTCGACTATCAACTTCATCAATTCACAACGTATAAAGTAAGAGAACATAGATATTCAGAAAAAACTAGATGATAATTAAAATACACATATAAATTAACATCCAGCAAATAGATGATATATTTATGTTTAGGAAACATAGATGTACCTAGATCTAACATTCTCTTAAACTAATTTTGGAAGAAAAAAAATGTTTACCAAACATGGTCCAAAATTATCCAAGAATACACCCATAATTGAAATCCAGCCCATAGATGGTAGATCTATGTTCAGAAAACATAGATCTACCTAGATTCGCTATTCCCTAAAAAAATAATTTAAAAATCAGAAAATGTCCCAAAAAAATGGCCAAGGACCCAAAAGTACACTCATAATTAACATCCAACAATGGATGGTAGATCCATGTTAAGAAAACATAGATTTACCAAGATCTATCATTCACCTAAACTTATCTTGAAAAAATAAAATAAAGCCCCCAAAATGGCTGAAAAATACAAAAAAAAAAAAAGAGAGAGAATGTTTTAAACACAACAACTTATTTAAGCAATGCATTTGTAGATCTATCATAGTTACATTGTATTCATGCATCACTGAAAATTTATTTTTTTTAAAAAATAAAATTAAAGACAAAAATTGCAGAAATTTTTGAAAAAACAATGAATATCGAAAAATAAAAATCTTCTGCAAATATCCCTAAATCAAACACGAAGTGAGCATGATTTGATTGATTTGGGGTTAGCATGCTGGTTTGAGATTATTTCAACAAGATTAAACAAATATATATATATATATATATATATATATATATATATATATATATATTACACCTTTTATTTCCCAAATCAGCAACCACACTGGGCATTTGATTCTTCAATTCAAGCCCAAATCCCTTGTTTTGATCTTCGAGACAAGCATAGAAGTGGTCAGAAATTTGGCTGAGAAGAATCCCTAAGCAAGAAAATTTTTAAAGGAGAAGGAAAAGAGAGGAAAAAGTGAAAAACTTGACTGAAAACGTGGCACCTGTGTGTATCAGTCATGATACACTGTCCAAGTATCAATGCCAATACGACCTGTATTGGCTGAAAGGGCCAATATAGGACTCTCTTTTTAACACAGGCCGATACAGACCCGCATTGTGTTTCGTATTGCACCGATACTGATACAATACGGCCATATCAGATGATACAATACATTTATTACGAACATTGATCAAGTGATTCCTCTAACTAAAATGCACGATAGTTGTATTGGTAATCCAAAGCTTTACCTCACGAACATCTGCATCAGCATCCATAGAAGCTTCAAGAAGAAATGGTAAGAATGTGCCATGATATCTAGCAAATGAGAAGAAAACTTAATCAGGAGACAAAACAGTTCAGCAGAGCAATGAACTTAGAAACATATTGATTAGAGGACGGAGCAAAATACCTTATAGCACTGGCTCCACAATTCTCTGCAACATCGTTAAAAATGCAAATTGCTATGTATTTTTCCTCTAATGTCCAGTCATTCACCTACCCTCAAAAAGGTATTACAACATAGAGCAAAAACCATAATTAAAAAACCTAAGAATTTATCCTACCCTCGGAAAGGTGAAGATTGGTTGGATTATTGCTCCATCTGAAGGAGAGGAGCTATTCAAAGTTTCAAACTTACCAGCATTCGGGCAATAAAGGGTACTAATTCATTAAAATATGGAGCAAAAGCCGATTTCTGAAGCTTTGCGAGAGTTCCAAAGCATTTACCAACCTGAGGGAGGAGACAATCAGATGTTACCAAAATGGTAAAAGAATTCAAGAAGATTTTCTTCTCATGTGTAAAACTTCATAAATAATTTTAGGAACAACAAATGTTAAAGTAAACAAACAAGAAGTGTAAGTTACAATATGTAACTGACCTGCTCGAAAACTGCAGTTTCCTCAGCATCCTCCTCCTTCAGTAGCTCAAATTCCTCTTCGTCAAAGACCTCCAAAGCTCTTTGTTCAAGCATTTCCCTTCTTCTGCTTATGCTAGCAATAATCACATGTTTCAACACATCAACCACATCTTGAACCTGATCTGCTTCAAGGATGGTCCATGATATCTGCAAGTAGTTTGCAACTAAGATTTGTGAATGCAATAATCAAGTGCATAACTTCAAACATTACACCACTAACCACTCCCAGGGAAAGATCCTCAGTGACCTGATTAGTGGTTTGAACATAACATCTGGCATTATTAATTGATTATTTACAAAAACTGAAGTAAGAAGAACCATGACAAGATAATCACTTACCAACCTTTTCACAGATGAGAACAGGGACAAAAAGATGTCTATTCACGAATTAGTGTAGCAGGTACTCATATTCCATGAAGTATAAGATACCTACAGTTAGACGAGTGCTAAGTTTTGACTCCTCTATTTGCATTTTGCATGAAAACCAGAAAATATAGTAATGCATTCGTTTAACTCTTGCACAAGCAGTGGTTTGGTTCATTCTTCATATACCTTTAACCCAAATATGCAACCTATATACAAAATTCAGGTAAAGTTACTCTACCGAACAATCTGATTGGCGTGGTTCTGCAGAGAGGTGCAGACAGGTTACAATACTGGGAAGCCTGTCAGTACGGTACCTCATCCTTCTCTGCTCAGGATTGACCTGGCGCTGCTTCCTCGTCTTCATTTCCCCTAGCATGCCTACTCATCTAATTTTTTTTAAGAAAAGAAGACAAACCACCTAACAAACCCTTGTGCATTGTTAGAATAGATTAGGGTAACCTTCCTAGATTAGGATATTTCCTTTTATGTTAAAAAAAACCCTCATGCGTTGTTAGAATAGATTAGAGTAACCTTCCTAGATTAGGATATTTCCTAGATGTGCATCTGTTAAGATCTCTACATCTCTCTCTCCTCTTCTATATATTCCTATTATTATCACTGAAATAAACAAGATACAGTTTTCACTATGTAGTCTCTTGTGGTTTAACATGGTATCAAAGCTAGGTTAAAACCCTCTCTCTCCCCCCCCTCTCTCTCTCTCTCTCTCTCTCTCTGCGGCCATACTCTCTCTCTCGAGGGCACCTTGCCATCGCACACCATCCAGCCACCGGAGCCCATGATTTTCTGTTGTTGCTGGATCTGAGCGACCGCAACATTCCCTATTCACTACCATTCTTAGATCCGGCGACCATTCTCAACCGAAATAGATCCTCAACCTTTCTCCAATGGATCCAGCAACCCCAGATCCAGCACCGAGCCCTATTCTCAAATCCACCATCTCTGCCAGTAAATTCCAGCAGGCGTCACACTTGTCGCCCCCAAACACAAGCATGTTCTCACCTCAAATCTAGCAGCATCTTTGTCATCGATCTTGGCATCTGACGAATCATGGCTACATCGCGCTCCGTTTCCGTCCATCATCTTCTTCATCATCAATAGAAGGATTGACATCACCATCACGCTCCATTTTCATCGACAATTGCCATCATCATGGTCGACTCTCTACTCGCCGTCATCTGTTGGTACCAACACCCAGATCATCACTGTCGCGTTCTGTGGCCATTGCAACAACCTACCATTAGATATGGTCATCGCTTTTGCGTCCATCGCCTCTGTCGTAGTCCACTGCCATGGTACTATCAAACCCATCATGCCTTCCCCATCTGCGCCGCCATCCACCATCATCATGACCACAAGCCGCCACCATATTCTTCTCTAACAACCACAATAGAGATCACCAGCACCACCTTTGCCGATCCACATCACCATCCGGATCAGACATTGACACTGCCACACGAAGCACATTGTTGTCACCATTGTCTGTTGTTGCCAATTGAATTCAAAGCTTGAGACTGTCGCCAAACCTACTTCGTCCCAAGAACAGATTTTGCATCTTCACCTGTTGCTGCCAGAAACATCGCTATTCATATATCGGTTGTCATAACTGACTCTAAAGAGATCTAGGCAACTAGATCTACAACAACCCTCTTTTGCAACCTATTGTCGCTGCTAGATTTGGTGCTCCATCCTCCTCTATGTTGGAAAAACCCATAACCCATGAACTTGTCTCATCTTCTTAGCCTAATGGGTCTCCATAAATCTCAACTCTTCTGTACACGTTCGACAATGTATCTTCCCCATATTGGGCCTTTTGACAAGATGTATTTTTCGTTTGTGCCAGGCGTATGGACTCAAGGTGTCCCGTATCGGTATCGGTTGGCGTAACGGTGTCCTCCGAAACCGATACGGATACGGGGGTGTAACGGCGATACGGGGGCGTAACGGCCCGTAACGGCGCATTTTTTTTTTTTTTGCCAAAAAAATATGAAAAAATATGGATTAAATCCGGAATATTCTAAGCATTCCAAATATGCATTCATTTATAAATTGGAACATGTTTATGGTGGTGTAACGGTCCACTCTTTGGTGAGAAGTTTTATCGGACTGTCTGATTAATTTTTTAACTAGGTAACTTGAATTTGACTACAAAATTCATATATTTAATTTTCTAAATATGTAATTTATATACTTAACAACTTGATATCATTTCTCCCAATAGTTCTTTAAAAAAATAAAATTAAATTCAGGTAGATGACGTTGTCAATTTGGGGCCGACTTGGAGGACCAATCTATGTTCCAAATCAGCCTCAAATTCATGCCATTTATTGTCATTATCCCTCTTATAAATTGGTGGACATTTATTGGATAGTGAATCATAAAAAAATAAATCAAAAGGCCCTATTTGATTTTGGCATCGTGAATTAGCAATTGAGTACCATAATTTAATTTCTAAATTTTAAGTTAATATATGTTTTTTGTACAATTTTTTAAGGCTTGAATTAGGCAGGACTCGGATTGTGAAGTGCAGCACACATGTCAAAGTTTTTTGGGCCCCATCTGTGATGAATTAGTTATATCCACACCATCAATCCATTTTGCCAAATAATTTTAGGGCATGAGCCCAAAAATGAGGCACATCCAAAGCTTAGGTGAACTGCACCATAAGAAACAATAATAATTAAACGTTCACCATTAAAATTTTACTGGGGGCTAGAAAAGTTTTAGATCAACTGACATGTGTGTTTTCCTTTCATCCATGTCAGTGTGACCCAATTAATAGGTTAGATTGAAAATAAACACTAGTGGACCTTAAGAAATTTTTAATGGTGAGCATTCTTTAACCACTATTTCCTACGGTGTGGTCCACCTGAGATTTGGATATTACTAATTTTTTAGATCGTTGCCTAAAATGACGTGGCAAAATGGATGGATGACATGGATAAAATATATACATCATGGTGGGGCCCACTTGAGTTTGATCGGATTGGATGGAAAATAAACGTTACCCCTGCTAATTGTTTAACCGTAAAAATCATTATCCACCGTTATTTTTGGTGTGGTCCAGATGATCTCGGGATATAATTCATTTTTGGGTGGTGCTCTAAAATGATCTCTCGAAAATAGATGAACGGTGTAGATGTAATAAATACATCAACGTGGAGCGCATATAACTTTGATATTTTTTGAACGTTCAGGCAACTCCAATACTCGAGGAGTGTTGCATCTTAGCGTGACACATACCTATATAACATTACCGTCGCAAAATAAAAAAAAAAAAAAAAAAAAAAAGAGAGAGGAAACCGAAAAGAAAAAAAGAGGAAAGAAGAGAAGAAAAAAGAGGGAAAGAGGGAAAGAAGAAAGAGAGAGAGAGAGAGGAAGAAGAAGAAGAAGAAGAAGATAAGTCATATGCATGACCAACACAACAAGTTGTGACAATGAACAAGAATGCCTTGAAATGCAATGACGACGAGAAGAAGAAGAAGAAGAAAGAAAGAGAAGAAGAAGAAAATAAAGAAAAAAGGTTAGTTTTTTTTTTCGCTTTTTTGTTTTTTGTTTTTTGTTTTTTTTTTTTTTTTCATGTACTGTACTGTCTAGGTCTTGCGCCGTTATGGCCCATAACGGCCCGTAACTAGATTCGGCCTGCACTTCGTAACGGCCGTTTCGACCCAGATCGCGTAACGGGTCCCACTGTTACAGCATACGTACCGTTATACGATACGAACCGATTTGGGATACCCTGTATGGACTAGACTTGTCATTGTGTCCAGTATTTTGGACTAGACCTTTTTCTGTTGGAACATCTAGGGCCTGTTTGTTTTTTCAAAGAAATGGTAAATACACGGTAAATGGTAATTCCTCCTATTTCACGTGTTTGAAAATTCATAGGAATTGGTGTCTTTGAAATTGGTTCAAAAGAGGTAACTTTAATTTTTGAACCGCATGATAATGCATATGATATATCCATTCCGTCCATCTGTTTTACTACAATATTCTGAAGCATGAGATGAAAAATGAAGTAGATCCAATACTCAAGTGGCCCATAAAAGAAACAAGTGGCCCCACAAAGTTTTTAACTAAGTATTCAATTTCCTTTTTCTTATGACGTGGTCCACTTGAGTTTTGGATATGCCTCAGTTTTTTACTCATGCTATAAATTCAACTGGAATAATGGATGAATGGTGTGGATAAGCAAAATGCATCACAGTGGGACCCACGGATATTTTGCAATATTCTTGGGTTTTGTGTCAAAAAGTAAACAGTCAAATCAAGTATGATATAAATGCACAGGGAAATAATTATTATTTTTTTACACGGTATTTACCATTTCACCCGAAATCAAACATGCCCCTAGAGTCACTAAGAGAGCGATGATTGAACTCCCAGCCACTAGAAGTGTGTATCCAGTGGAAGAGCAACAGTTAAAATCCCGGCCACCAAAAGTGCCACTAGATTGTTCCCCAATCATTGGAAGTGCCAATGGTTCACATGCCAAAAGTCATCAAAAGTGCCCGCGCACCTCATGCTACTCGTTTCCTCGCCATGTTACCGCAAAAAAAATTCTTTTGCTTTTGAATAAATGCTTACTATACCTTTTAGACTCAAGTTACTCCTTTCAGAGCAACTTGAGTTTGAAGGAGATGTTAGAGTAGATTACGGTAATCTTCCTAGATTAGGATAGTTCCTTTTATGTTAAGATGTGTATTTATTAAGATATCTGTAGATGTCTCCCCTCTTCTATATATTCCTGTTACTCTTAATGAAATAAACAAGATACAATTTTCATAATGTAGTCTCTTCTGGTTTAACATGTGCCAATCTTTACTCACTCTCATCTCCTCTCCCTCAATCCACACAATGCATTTTACATTTTGTGTTGTGTCAACAAAACACGTCTGACATCCCAGCCCACACCCTCCAAAGAGGCTGTAAGGTCAATATATAGGTTGACAAGGCTGTACAATTGGATCAGTGGGCCCTTGAGTCCAACCAACCATCACTCATAGCCATATGATTGGATCTACAGGTCCCACAGTCTAATCTTACCTTTGAATTGGTACCGATCTGTCACCAAAACACTTGAACCAGTCCAGATCATCAATCAGCTCAATATTTACACTTGATGTGTGGATCATGCTATTGGCCATCAATAAGGACCATTCGATCTCAATCAAATAATTAAGTGGCCTGGATGCATTACCTCTCCAACTTGACAATGTCAAGCATGTTTAAAACTGGAGCGAAGTACTTCAACAAATCTGCATGTTTAAAACTAGAGCAAAAGCACAGAGTAAGCTTCAAATCCTTTAGTCTACCTTCCACTGCAAGATTTCTGTGACATAGCAACCCATTCACATCTATTTATGTCCTTCCATTCTGCTTTTGGATTTTAATCTACCGAAGGTTTATGGATTACTTAAAAACATATTTCCATCATTTATAAAAGGGGAAAGGATCATACAATGCTGATCTGATGTCAGCATAATAGCAATTTTTTCTAATCACAGAATGTGACCTTTGGCAATATTAGATTTGATTGTTGAATTTACCTGGATGCTTTCATCTAGAGCAGCCAACATCTTGGTCAAAACGCCCACCAAGTGCTCCTAAGGCAGCGCATTCAGAATGTCAGAAAACCAAAGACCATTTTGGAAGTAACATGATATCAATAGTCCAAAAAATCTTTGCAATACAAAGCATTATAGGATTAACCCTACCTAGAACTAGCTATTTTTACATACCTTGTGTAATGCTTTAACAAGGGATGCAATGATATAATCTGAAAGTTCCTTAACAAAAGATGCATCGCGTCCTTGGGCGAGGCCTTTACCAACTGCTGATTTTCCCACATGCAGTAGCTGGGGCATAGCTAATGAATGATGTAAAACTATCAGCAATTATATCATCTATAACATGTCTGCATTGCATCAAGTTTTCAAACATTATACCAAGGTTCTTTTATCAGATCCTAAAACACCTGTTAGAAAGAGAGATTTCGCAAGTTCGATCCAAAGGATTATTTTTTTTTTTTGGTCAGCATAAATCTAGTCCATGGCTGAACCCCAAATATTAACACACATACAATGTGGGACATCTGTGTGCATGACAGCATGGGCTCACTAAACTGAATATAATGCAAGCTTGGCACTGGAAAAACAAAGCTCAAATAGCAATGATCCTGACAATCATTAAGGGTTGCATCAAGCATAAAATGAATAACGACGCTTTTAAAAGAAATTATATTGTGCTTAACCTCAGATCATTCAGTATCCTTGAGCATCTAGCCCAGAATTAGTGATCCAGAGTCCAGACTGTCCCCCCTTGCAGATGGACCATACCCCAAGATCCCCCAAAGAATACAAGAACGGAAAGCCAAAAAGCAACCCACAAATACAACACACCCACAAATACATGAGCCCCACGAGAACAAAAAACCAAAAACCTACCCACAAATTAGAAATGCTTCCCACAATTACATCAGCCCCACTCGCGAATGAAACCCCAAACCCTCCCTACAATCCAATCAACGCTATGGCTAACATTACGGAAGCACCTACCATTCCTCTCTTCCCAAATCGCCCAAAGACTTGCCAACACACAGAGCTGACACAAATCCTTCCTTGCCTTCCCAACGTCCACACTGCGCCAGCCATAAGCAGCTCACCTATAGAACTCGGCATAACCCGAAAGATTTTGAATCTGGATAGGGCAGCAAGCCACACCTTGGAGGCAAACGGGCAATGGATGAAGAGGCGAATCAGGAATTGTACTTTTTATCTGAGTTGAATCAGAAATTGTCTCATATTTCTTTTCTTAACAATGTATTCGCATGCCACCAATCAAAGGGCTAGGATTGTGCCACCAGGGGTACCTGGTCTGCTTACTGAGGGATCCATTCTCTCAATGCCTTCATCTCCCAATCATGGGACCACTCAAGCATACTGTATGTGTCTGCAAGTCAAGGATCATACAAGTATATAATTCCTCCATGCCTATATCTAGTATAGAGAGTGCATTTCAGGATCCTACCAGACCATGTCAAACATTGGACACAGCACTCAAGCCCGTCTTTGCTGTCTGTTCAATACGGCTATCAGGGCTATCAACGGACCATGCATGTTTAATTTGGGCCTGGATGTTGAACTAGCTAGGTTGGCCTATTTAAAATTTTGATTTTGCTTGGCTTGGTGATGGCCCATCAATAGCCCTACTGTTGAATTTATAATAGAAATTTCTGGATTACATATATCGACATCTACACTAAACGAAATTAGATTAAAATAAACCTTTTTATTCCTAAAGATTGTTTAGATTGTAAATATAACAGCAGATAGAATTAATAGCATGCATGTGGTACCTGAAACAGCGGCCATCCGAACTTCATGGAATGAGAAGTTTAGAAGCGGTACCAAAATAGGAAGGACCTGCAATGGCACAACTAGCATCAAGTACTACAAAATATACAATTGATCATACATTTATCTTCTTGTTAAGGAGATTCATACTGCACCTGATCCAACCAGGGATAAAACCCCTCCTTTAACTCATCCACAATGCAGGAAAGCACGTTGCAGGCAGTAGTCTTATCTTCTAACATGTTTATATTTACACCTATTCTCTTGTTCCCTATGGTAATTGTTGTCCTGCTATTTCTGCAATACAAGCAGTTACCGATATGAAATGATGACAGAAACAAGAAACACAATGGGTTGCATATGTGTGAATATTGAACATCTATATAAGCTCTGGCAACTATAGCCCATAGGATTAATATATAAGCATGGTTTTGAATATTGATTACAATACAACCATATCGTCCATATTGTAACCATAGAGAGGGAGGGAGGAAAGGAGATCAGCTCCCATATGGGGTCAATACAGGTCATGAATTATCAACCCAAGATATCAAAATCGTCAATTTTCGGTCTTGGTCAGCAATCGTAGCTAAGTTTGATTCCTGACACAACCCTCCTTTATCCAGCTTAGAACCCACCATGAGAATCTGAAACTCCCACAGGTGGAGTTATGATTTGTTAGCTGGTGCCCATTAAATTTGGTTTGCTATTTCATGTTTTCTAGTTTGAATGATAACAAACATCAGAAATTAAGTTTTGCTACCTCAAGTGCAAGCAATAGAGGTTGCAGTCCTAGATGTTTGTTTCCACCTAATTATTGGAAATCCTAACACACACAGCGTAACAATAGTCAACCATATTGAAGCTGAAGTGCTGCTGTAATATTGGATGACCATCAGACAATTGGGTCAAGTAGTTAAAATTCAATGTGCCAAATTAACATGGAATATGGAAAGAGCTAAAACATCAATCTCATGTAAATATGGAAGTAAGGAAGCAGACATGGTTGTGCCATCCATGTATGAACCATAGAGCATCAAGAATAATTGTACCATGTCTCTTGAGAAGACCAAGTCTGGCTTTCTTTTCTCTCTTTTTTCTTTTTTTTTTTTTCTTTTTTTTTTTTTTTTTTTTTTGGGGGGGGGGGGTGGTTGTATAATAATGAGGAAAATTATTAGATCATGACCTGAGGATATGTAAGGCTGTTGATGGACCGAACTGCTATCTGTGTATGAGCCATAGAACATAAACATTAATTGTACCACATCTTTTGAGAAGACTAAGTAGAGATGACCAACTCTTTTCCTCCTCTCTCTCTCTCTCTCTCTCTCTCTCTCTCTCTCTCTCTCTCTCTCTCTCTCTCTCTCTCTTTTTTTTTTTCTTTTTTTGCATATATAAGTATTGAGGAAAATTATTAGATCCATGACCTGAGGATGTGTAAGTCTTTTAATGGGCTGCGTTGCTATCTGTGTATGAGCAATAGAAGAGACACTAATTATACCATATCTCATGAGAAGACTAGTTAAGAGTAAGATTACCAACTCCTTTTTTTTTTCTTTTTCTTTTTCTTTTTTTGGTATATAAATAATGATGTGGGACGCTTTCATGTGGATAAATGGTGAAGTGAGATCAATCAACAAATTAAATTAAATAATCAAAATCACAAATCACAAATCACACCAGAATCATCAAATATCTCAAAAATCGAACATGAAACTTGAATAGTCTAGGCCGCAATTAACAAACTACGCCATGCATGATCATTGAATACTAGAAATTATGATCTAATGGATGTAAGAACACCCAAATAGCATAGGAATAAGTCTATTTCAAAAGAGAATGACTATTACTACCGAGGGTTTGCTAGATTAGAATGTAGGAGGGTTTGAGGAATTTGGGAGAAAAGATAAAATTAGGGTTTAGACAATTTAATTGGCGAAGGGATTTTGAAGCATGGGTATTACTTAAGAGGAGTTAGGGATTTAAGTGGTTGGAAGTTTGGGGTTTTAGGTTAATTAGAGAATTTGGGATTCTAGGGTTTGAGGATTTTGGAATTAGAGTTTTAGTGATGGGGACATCTCACATGGAGTCCCTTCACTACGCACGTACGAGAGGAGGAGGACCCTACCATCGATCTACCTTGGCAACAACATGAATTGAAGACCCACAACTTGTGGGATGAGTATTTAGAGTCTAGAGTGGACCTGATTATGGCCCATCATGTCATGATCGTGGCCCACCACCTTGAAACTTTGTAGGATTTTGGATTTTACTATTTTTAATGTTTTAGTTTTTGATGGTTGGCTCAGATTGATTAGCGGTTGTTTGGTTTTTATTATTTTTATGTGGACCTTTTTATACGCACTTGGCGCAGGGGCACTTTAGTCATTATATCCTCTTAAGGTTTCTTTATAAACTCAAGGGGAAGGGAGCATTATCGTTATGTGGCAGGAAATAAGCAAATAAAAATGTTGTTTCTCTCTTCTCTTTGTGTGTGGGGAGACGTGAGCCATAAGAGGGTGAGAAGCCCCCCCTGTTCATCAAGGGAAGACTATCGAGGTGCAAAGCCTCATCCCAACCCATTCTCATCATCATCATCTTGTTCCCCTTCATTCATGTTGCTTGTTCAGCCCAACAAAACAGTCCAACAACAATAGTGCATCTTCCAGATCCAGCCCGCCGCTGCAGGACCGCAACCTTTGGCGTAGCACTACGACTTCACCGCACATCAAATCGAGGCAAAACTCAGAGGATCAAGACTCCTCCCCTGGCCAACCAGACTAGAGGTGGCTCCCACCCCATACATGCGAGCCTACTCGCCCTCGTGTGGCACATGTGCGGGTCCCACATGCGGGACCTTTCTTCCTAGATTGATTCATCCCTCTAGTAGGCCTTCCTCCCTACTCCAAAACCCCTTTTGGATCACCCGATTTGGATACCCGGTTTGAAAGATACGAATTTTTTTCTATTTTTCTTGATTTTCCCTATTTTCTACAAAATTCCCCAAATCAGATTCAAACCCCAAATTGACCAGATTAGTTCTCAATTCTCAGTCTAATAAATCATCCTAATCTGGAACCCCAACCTTAGATTACCTAATCCTCACTTTTCCCTAATTTTAGAGCCCTAATTTTGCCTTAATTTGCAATTAGAGGATCCCATTGATGATGAAACAATCCTAAACAAGCTTGAGGGTTTCCACATTCCTTAGAACTCATTAGATTGATTATTTTGAATCAGAATCAGCCATAACTTGTGTGTAGGCTTAGATCTTTACGGATTCCCCTATTTGGAATGGTTTGACTTTATTGTGGGATGTGGAGATTTATTATTGTTAATTAATTTGATGATCTTAGAGGGGTAATGATTGCAGTCAAGGAAATGGTCATGAGCATGCACCTACGTACCCACCCCATAAGGGCCATCGCAGCCAGTATGATCCTGATATGCACCTTCTCAAAGGGGTCAAGGTCGATGCCCCCACATTTGACGGCCAGTTAGACCCTAAAGCTTTTCTAGACTGGCTGGTGGACATGGACCACTACTTTGAGTGGTACGACATGACGGATGCCCGCCGAGTCCGTTTTGCTAAAATGAAGCTCGTGGGTCAAGCTAAAAGATTTTGGGCCATGGTGGAGCGTAAAAATGAAAGGTCGAGGGCACCCTCAATAGTCCATTGGGTAGAGATGAAAGAAGTTTTGAAAGAGAAGTATCTCTCATTCTCTTATCGTTTGAAGTTGGTGGAAGATTGGCAGTCCCTTCGACAAGGTGCCATGAGTGTGACCGAATACATTGAGAAGTTCGAAGAGTATTTGACCTGGTGTAAGGTAGAGGAGGAGCCCGTGCTCACTCTTACTCGATTCAAGACAGGCCTCCGTTCTGATATTAGGAGAGAACTGCTCGCTAAGGACATTGACACCCTTGAACAGATGTATCAAGTGGTGTTGGAAGTCGAGCAGTATCTCAAGGCGCCTATGGGAAGGCAGGTTAAATCTCCAGCGCTAAGGTCAATCACACAGGGACTAAGCCTGGCACTGGAAATCAATTCAAGCCTTCCAGTAGTTCGCAGTCGAGATTCAAGGATGATAAAGGGAAATGAGTTGTTGGGTAGCTCGCGTAGAAGTGATGTGACTAGGTGCTTTAGGTGTCAGGGATTTGGGCATTTTGCCCACCAGTGTGGCACGAAAGTGGGCACCAACGTGTTCTTTATTGATGGGCAAGTAGAAGTTTTGGTCCCTGAGAGTGGGGATGGGGAAGAAGTATAGAGAATGCTAGTGTATTGTATTGTGTATTGTGTGTGGTTAGTAGGCTCTTTTAATGTAAGTGCATGTGCACCCTCTCCTTTCTCCTGCAGTGCACTATATGCTTTATCATAATAAAACACTATGTGTTAGGGCAAGCAAGCCTAACACATCATTTTCTCCCAAACTCTCCTCCTTCTTCTTCTCCTCTCTCAATATTCTTATCTCCTCTTCACATTATCCTCATTAAATCTTTTTTTACTTGGTATCAGAGCAAATTCAGGCATTCCGCATTCACCAGGTTGAGAGGCGACACGTCACCTTGCTAACGTAAGCAGCCGTACGGCTGACATCAACATTGTACGGACTAATGGACTCCGTTTGAGCTGAAAGTTTAGGGGTTTGATAGATCTCGATTTTAGAAGATTTGTCATGATTTTTTCAGAATTTATTGGACCTCATTTCATAAGTTTTTGGGCGAAATAGAGAAATTCGAAAATCGGTCCCAGATTTCGTTTTTCTTCGATCTACCTCAAATCGGTAAGCTTTTCTTTGATTTCTTTGCTCAAGATGGACCGAAATCTTCCTCCCAAGCTACCCATGGTGGAATTTTTACTTAAGATCACTGTTTGAGAGGTTTTGAACCTCAAACGGACGTGCGGCTGGGCCGTTTTCACTCGGTCAGGCCCTTTCTGACTGTGTTTCATGGTTTTTTGGATGATTGATATTTGTTTGAGGTCTATCTCTTGTTATCTTGAAGGATTGAGTGAGATAGAGTTGTTTGAATCAGTCTTTCTTGGCATAGGGGGTCTCTTGGCGTAGGTTTATTTCTCTTGGACTCTACTATGGCTGACAAAGGACCCTCATCTCTTGGCATAGGGTCTCTTGAGTCCATTCCCTTGCAGATTACTTCCATTAAGTTGAATGGTGACAACTATCTTCAATGGGCACAATCTGTAAAAGTTTTTTTAGGAGCCCGTGACAAGTTGTCGTATATTTTGGATGATCCCCCAAACTCTACAGATGCTACCTACAAGTCTTGGACAAAGGAGAATTATCAAGTTATTGCATGGTTGTTGAATAACATGGATTCCTCGATTAGCCACTCAGTGATGTTTTTATCCTCGGCTAAAGGCATCTGGGATTCGCTTCATGATATGTTCTCGGAATCTCAGAATTTTTCACGGGTATTCCAGCCTATTCAAGAAATTGGTCGATTTCAACAAAACTCCAGATCCTTAAAAGACTACTATTCGACGCTTTGGGGTATGTGGGATGAGTTGGATATGTATCAGCCTCTTCCTTCCAAATGTAAAGTGGATCATGACCATGCTCATAAGCAACGGGATGATACTCGTATCATGCAGTTCCTCGCTGGGTTGAGTTCTGATTATGTTCACGTTCGCGATCAGGTTATTATGCAGGATCCTCTTCCCCCATTGACGAGTCTATACCATGTGTCAGCGTGCTATGGCCTCTACTCTTCCTTCTCATTCATTTCTGCCACCCGAGCGTTCGGCACATCTTGCTGGTAATCAGTCCTCCCTTTTTCTTTGGGTACCATCCTTGAGCTCAGAGCGCATCTCTGGTTTTGCTGGTCGTGGTAGCCGTAGCCTTCATGGTCGTGGTGGACGTGGACGTGGTCGTGATGGTTCCCGCATTTGTTCACATTGCGGTGGAACTAATCACACGATTGATTATTACTGGCAACTACATGGTCATCCTACGTATGCCACTACTTCTGTTGCTTCCACTGTTTCTTCTGAGACACAGTCTTCCATCCCGACAGCTGAGCAGGCTCCTTCAGGGGAGTCTCTTATCATTTCTCGGGTAGCATATAATGCCCTTATGCGGCTTCACATTCAGGATATTCCTGAGCATTCTCGCACAACTTCAGCCCAGTCAGGTACTGCCCTTCTTGCGTCATCCTCTCCTACCTCCTGGGTCATCGACTCTGGAGCTTCCTCCCATATGACTGGTAAGTTGCAATTATTTTCTTCTTATTCTCCTTCTTCTCCCACTTAGT
The DNA here is from genome assembly GCA_030180095.1 of Magnolia changhungtana. Taxonomy (NCBI): domain Eukaryota; kingdom Viridiplantae; phylum Streptophyta; class Magnoliopsida; order Magnoliales; family Magnoliaceae; genus Magnolia; species Magnolia changhungtana. The sequence continues at coordinate 508,775 of JASAUF010000229.1, forward strand.
ATGTCACAGTCGCCGATGGAACTCAATCTCCCATCTCTGGGATTGGTTCCATTCCTCTCTCTTCTTCGTTGTCTTTGTCCACCGCATTGCATGTGCCTCGTTTTCCATTAAACTTATTGTCTGTCAGCTCTCTTACTAAATCCCTCAATTGTTCCATCACCTTCTTTCCTTCTTATTATTTGTTCCAGGACCTACAGACGAAGAGGGTGATTGGTGGGGGGCATGAGCGAGGAAGCGTTTATCTTCTCGATAATACACCTGTTGCCGCTTCTAGTACTCTCTCTAGATCGAGAATCCATGACTCGGTGGCATTGCCGCTTAGGCCACCCATCCATTGCTAGATTGAGACTTTTGTTTCCCTCTTTATCTGTCACTAAACCATTATGCTGTGATATCTGTGAATTGTCTAAACATCATCGTGCTACGTTTCCTCCTGGCTCTTCTGGGAGGAAATCTCAACCCTTTTTTCTGGTCCACTCGGATGTCTGGGGACCAACCTCGGTTACATCGACTTTTAGATTTAAATATTTTGTTACCTTTATTGATGATTATTCCCACATGACTTGGATTTACCTTTTGAAATCTAAAAGTGAAGTGTTTGATGCGTTTAAAGTGTTTTATCATGAAGTGTGCACTCAATTTCATTGTTCCATCAAATCTCTCCATTCTGATAATGGGGGAGAATACACGTCTACTGCCTTTCTATCCTTCTTGCAGGAACGTGGTATTTTGTCTAGGACGTCATGTGCTCGCACTCCTCAACAAAATGGTATTGCAGAATGAAAGAATCGTCATCTTCTTGAAGTTGCTTGCACGCTTCTGCTTGGTATGCACCTACCCAAACATTTTTGAGGTGATGCACTTTTAACTGCTACTTCTCTTATTAATCGTATACCCTCTCGTATTCTGTCTTACAAATCTTCATTTACTATATTGTATCCTCATGAAAATCCATTTCCTCTACCACCTAAAGTTTTTGGTTGTACATGCTTTGTTCAAATTTTGGATGAGAGTAATGATAAACTTAGCCCCAGGGCGGTTAAATGTGTCTTTATAAGGTATACTCGGAGTCAGAAAGGGTATAAATGCTTTGAGCCATTGACTCGCAAGAAATACGTCTCTGCTAATGTCACCTTCTTTGAGGATCTTTCCTTTTTCTCCTCTCTAGGCTATTCCCTTTGTGATTCTCTTGCGAGTTAGGGGGAGTATGACTCTTATCCTCTTTCCACTCCTGATCATGGGAAAACTACTCCTCTCCCCTCTATTCAGCATCCTATTGGTGACATGGGTGAGCCTAAGCCTCTGCGGGTGTATCATCGTCGAGATAAATCTTCACAAGCTCAACCATCCACCCTTCCGCTCACTTTGGATGTTGGTTCAGGTGACTCTCCTAACTCGAGTTTAGATCTTCCCATTGCCTTGCGCAAAGGGTCACGATCTTGTACTCAACACCCCATTAGTAATTTCGTTTCATATGATCATATTTCACCGTCTCTTCAGTCGTTTGTAACTTCTCTGTCATCACAGACTATTCCTAGATCTCTCTCACATGCTCTTCAGAGTCCTGATTGGACAAAGGCGATGATGGAAGAAATGTCTGTCCTTGAGAAGAATCATACTTAGGATCTTGTGCCACTTCCTATAGGCCATAAACCTGTTGGATGCCGATGGGTTTATACAATCAAATTTCTTCCAGATGGCTCAATTGATTGCTATAAAGCCCGTCTTGTTGTTAAATGTTACACACAGACTCATGGTGTGGATTACTTAGAGACATTCTCTTCGGTGGCTAAGCTTAATTCCATTCGCGTTGTGCTCTCCTTGGCCGTTAATTTATCATGGCCCTTGTTTCAGGTTGATGTTAAGAATGCATTTCTCCATGGGGATCTTACAGAGGAAGTTTACATGCATCAACCTCCTGAATTCGTTGCTTCTCACAACCCTGCACTTGTATGTCGATTGAAGAAGGCTCTTTATGGGCTCAAACAATCTTCACGTGCATGGTTCGAAAATTTTAGTCAGGCTCTCTTGGAGTTTGGCTTTGTTCGTAGTCATGTCAATCATTCTCTCTTTATATGTCTTCGATCGACGGACATCATGGTTCTCATTGTCTATGTGGATGATATAATTTTGTCTGGTAGTGATTCTGCTGGAATGAGGGAGGTCAAAGATTTTTTGAAGACCAAGTTTAAGATCAAGGATCTTGGTCCTCTTCACTACTTCCTCGAAATTGAAGTTGCTCGCTCATCATCCAAATTGATCTTGTCACAACGAAAATATGCGCTTGATCTTCTCATGGAGACCGGAATGTTAGGGTGCAAGCCTGCTACCACTCCCATTGATACTTCACAAGTTTCGACCAAATGATGGTGCTCTCCTTACTGATCCCGAGATGTATCGACAACTTGTAGGCCAGCTTATTTACCTGACTATTTCTCGCCCAGATCTCTCATTTGCGGTGGGGGTTGTTAGCCAATTCATGCGAGCTCCCCGTACTTCTCATCTCACGGCTATCTACTGTATACTGTGGTATTTAAAATCAGCCCCGGGTCTTGGCCTCCGCTTTCAGTTGCATGGTCATCTTCATCTTTCTAGCTATTCCGATGCTGACTGTGCAGGTAGTACTTTTGATCGCCGCTCTACATCCGGCTTTTGTACCTTCCTAGGTGGCAATCTTATAACCTGGAAGAGCAAAAAGCAGCTAGTTGTTGCCCGGTCCTCGGCTGAAGCAGAATATCGTGCTATGGCTCATGCAATGTGTGAACTCGTGTGGCTTCGCAATCTTCTTGAAGAACTTGGCTATCCTCCTTGGGATCCTATTCCTCTTCACTGTGACAATCAAGCGGCCATCCATATTGCTCGTAACCTAGTTTTCCACGAGCGAACCAAGCATATTGAGGTCGATTGTCACTTCATTCGGGAGAAAGTCGCTTCTAAGGAAATCGTCACTCCTTTTGTTCGATCTAGGGATCAACTTGCTGATGTTCTTACAAAGTCCTTGAGTCGAGATGCTCTTCATCGTGTTCGTGACAAGTTGGGCATGATCAACATCTATGCTCCAACTTGAGGGGGAGTATAGATAATGCTAGTGTATTGTATTGTGTATTGTGTGTGGTTAGTGGATTCTTTTAATGTAAGTGCATGTGCACCCTCTCCTTTCTCCTGCAGCGTACTATATGCTTTATCATAATAAAACACTATGTGTTAAGGCAAGCAAGCTTAACACATCATTTTCTCTCAAACTCTCCTTCTTCTTCTTCTCCTCTCTCAATATTCTCATCTCTTCACATTATCCTCATTAAATCTCTTTCTACTAGAAGAATATGTGTCAGAGGAGAGTGCTAGCGATGAAGAAGATGGAGCGCATGAGGCCGCAATGCTTGCAATTGTCCGTTGTGCCTTCGTGCAAGCAAAAGGTACCGACGACTAGCGTCGCAACACAATTTTCTACACCTAAGCAAAATGTGAGGAGAAAAGTTGCAAGGTGATTGTGGATAGTGGTAGTTGCGCTAACGTGGTCTCAACTGGCACCATGAGCCGCTTGAGCTTAAAAGTTGAAGCCCATCCTCAACCTTATAGAGTCTATTGGGTTGATGAGACCTCCATTCCTATATCTCAGCGTTGTCTTGTTCCTATCCAATTTGGATCAAATACAGACAAGCTGTGGTGTGATGTGGTTTTCATGGATGTCGGCCACATCATCTTGGGTAGGCCATGGTTGTATGACATGGATGTTACCATATTCGGTCACTCGAATGTGTGCACATTCATGTTTGAGGGAAAGAAAATCAAGCTGAATCCTTTACCACCCAAGAACACTACTGGAAAGGAATCCACCACAAAGAGTGGTGCGAGCGGTTCAGGGGAACCTAAGTCCAAGTCCAAATCTCAGTCCAAGCCTCTTTATATTCTGAATGCCAAAGAATTTGAGAAAGAGACTGAGTCATACTCGATGGTGTATGCCCTAGTAGCCAGGGAGACGACACCAGAGGTTGGTATAGAGTTGCCTGCTGAGGCCATCCCGATAGTGGACAAATTTCATCATATTTTTCTCGATGACCTACCGGAAGAGCTTCCTCCTATGAGGGACATACAGCATGCCATTGATTTAATCTCTGGGATGACATTACCAAAACTTCCCCATAACCGAATGAACCCAAAGGAGCATGCGGAGTTGAAGAGACAAGTTGATGAACTCCTGGGTGAGGGATTCATTCAATAAAGTATGAGCCCATGTGTTGTAATCGCCCTTCTTACACCAAAGAAGGATGGTACGTGGAGGATGTGTGTTGATAGTAGGGTCATCAATAAAATTACGATCAAGTATCGGTTTCCCATACTGCGTCTTGATGACATGTTAGATATGATGGCCAACGCTACTATCTTTTCAAAGCTTGACTTTAAAAGTGGTTATCACCAAATCCGTATACGCCCTAGTGATGAGTGGAAGACGGCTTTCAAGACAAAGAATGGGTTATACGAGTGGCTAGTCACACCTTATGGGTTAACTAATGCCCCGAGTACTTTCATGCGTGTGATGACTCAAGTGTTGAGACCCTTTATTGGGAAGTTCTTGGTCGTTTATTTCGACGACATCTTGATTTATAGCATGACCAAGGAACTACACCTCAACTATTTGAGGCAAGTCTGTGGGATCTTGAGGGCTGAGAAGTTATATGCTAACTTTAAGAAGTGTGCATTCTTGTCTAGTAGTGTTGCCTTCTCAGGGTTCATAGTATCATCTGAGGGAATGTCGACGGATCCCGATAAGGTTAAGGTCATTGTCAATTGGTCTGAACTGCGTAATATCCATGAGGTGCGCAACTTTAATGGCTTAGCCACTTTCTATAAGTGGTTCATTCGAGGCTTCAGTTCCATCATGGCTCCCATTACGGATTGCATAAAAAAATGAGAGTTTCAATGGACGAAGGCTGCCTCAAAGGCCTTCAAAGAGATTAAGGTCAAAACGACTGAAGCTCCAGTCATGCGACTTCTCGATTTCTTGAAAATTTTTGAGGTCGCATGCGATGCGTCAGGAGTTGGCATAGGAGGAGTGCTTAGTCAGGAAGGGCACCTTGTCGCCTTTTTTAGTGAGAAACTAAATGAGGCGAAACAGAAATACTCCACCTATGACAAAGAATTCTATGCGGTTGTGCAGTCGTTGCGCCATTGGCGTCATTATCTACTACCGCAGGAATTCGTATTGTTCTCAGATCATGAGGCCCTGCATTATTTGAATTCTCAGAAGAAACTAAATCTTAGGCATGCCATGTGGGATCAGTTCCTTTAAGAGTATACTTTTTTGCTTAAGCACAAGGCTGGTGTAGAGAACAAGCCCGCTGACGCGTTGAGTTTTCGAGTTGCATTGCTCAATTCCATGAGTGTTGAGGTTACTGGGCTTGAGTGTATCAGAGATGAATATCTTGAATGCCCAAACTTTGGAGTTGTATTTGCATCGTTGTTAGAGACTCGGTCAAGAACTACTAGTGAGTACTTGTTATTAGACGGATATTTGTTTAAGGGTGACCGATTATGCATACCTCGCGCTTCTCTTCGTGATTTTATTATCTGGGAGTTACATGCAGGAGGGGTGGCCGGTCACTTTGGTCGAGACAGGACCATTGCCCTTGTGGAGGACAGATTTTATTGGCCAAGTCTCAAGCAAGATGTGGCTAACATTATAGTGCAAGGTCGTCCTTGTCAACTGGCAAAGCAAAGGAAGCAGCATACGGGTTTATACACACATTTGCCAGTTCCGCCTGTCCCTTGGCAGGACATCAGTATGGACTTCGTGCTTGGGCTTCCCAAGACGATTTGAAAGCAAGATTCCATATTTGTGGTGGTGGACCGTTTCTCCAAAATGACCCACTTTATTCATTGTTCTAAGACCTCTGACGCCTCTCATATCGCTAAATTGTTCTTCAGCGAGGTCATTAAACTGCATGGGTTACTGAAAACTATAGTGCCTGACCGTGATGTTCGATTCATGAGTTATTTTTGGAAGACACTGGCATAAAATGGGCACTAGGCTCCAATTTTCATCTGCCTACCACCCCCAGACCGATGGTCAAACTGAGGTGGTCAATAGGAGCCTAGGCAATTTGCTCGAGTGCTTAGTGAGGGAGTTTACCAAGACGTGAGATACTGTCTTACCCACTGCTGAATTTGCATACAATAATTCCGTCAACAGGTCTATAGCTTTTAGTCCATTAGAAGCTGTTACTGGTTATAGACCGAGGACACCTATTGATTTGGTCCATATGTCCTTGTCCCATAGGCCATCAGAGTTTGCAGAGTCTTTTGCATAGCATATTCATTCACTGCCCCAAGAAATCAGGCGACGGATCAATCTTAATAATGAACAGTATAAACTTTCTGCAGACAAACATAAGAGGTTCAAAGAATTCAAAATAGGAGATTCTGTGATGGTCCGTATCAGGCCAAAGCAGTATCCCCAGGGAACCGTTCGAAAATTGCACGCACGTAGCGCTGGACCATTCAAAATTATCAAATGAAATGGCCCCAATGCGTATGTGGTAGATCTTCCACCTTCAATGGGGATTAGTTCCACATTCAATGTGGAGGATCTAGTCGCATTTAAGGGTATCCTTGATCCTATGTCCAGCATTGCACCTGACCATCCCAGAGCACCAGATCATTCACTTGACCCTTGGCCTCTTCCCGACCCCTTATCCTAGCCTCTACCCCCTATACCCACCATTCCTACTACCAGAGACGAGATAGAGGATATCTTAGACCATGAGATAGTCTCGACACGGGACGGTGGGTCCCAGAAGTTCCTCGTTAAGTAGAAGTCAAGGCCGGCTTCAGACTACTCGTGGCTTAGTGAGGAGGAACTTCAGTGGCTTGATCCTGATATTCTAGAGCGGTACAAGAGCTTTATTTCGTCAGTGGCGAAATCTTTGCAATCAGGGAGGGTTGATGGGGACATCTCACATGGAGTACATTTACTACACACGTACGAGAGGAGGACCCTACCGTCGATCTACCTTGGCGACAGCATGGATTGAAGACCCACAACTTGTGGGAGTATTGAGAGTCTTAGAGTCTAGAGTGAACCCAATTATGGCCCATCATGTCATAATTGTCGCTCACCACCATGAAACTTCGTAGGATTTTGGATTTTACTATTTTTCATGTTTTAGTTTTTTATGGTCGGCTCGGATTGATTAGTAATTGTTTGGTTTTTATTATTTTTATGTGGACCTTTTTATGCGCACTTGGCGCATGGGCACTTTAGTCATTCTCTGCTCTTAGGGTTTCTTTATAAACTCAAGGGGAGGGAGCATTATGGTGATGCAGCAAGAAATAAGCAAAGAAAAAGAGTGTTTTCTCCTCTGTGTGTGGGGAGACGTGAGCCATGAGAGTGTGAGAAGCCCTCCCTTGTTCATCAAGGAAAGACTACCGAGGAGCGAAGCCTCATCCCAACCCATTCCCATCATCATCATCTCATTCCCCTTCATTCGCGTTGCTTGTTCGGCCCAACAAAACAATCTAACAGCAATAGTGCATCTTCCAGATCTAACCCGCCGCTGCAGGACCGCAACCTTCGGTGTAGCACTACGATTACACCGCACATCGGATCAAGGCGAAACTCGGAGGATCAAGACTTCTTCCCTGGCCGACCAGACTGGAGGTGGCTCCCACCCCATACATGCGAGCCTACTCGCTTTCGTACAGCACATGTGCGGGTCCCACATGCGGGACCTTTCTTCCTGGATTGATTCATCTCTCTAGTAGGCCTTCCTCCCCACTCCAAGACCCATTTTGGATCACCCGATTTAGATACCCGATTTGAAAGATACAAATTTTTTTATATTTTTCTTGATTTTCTCTATTTTCTGCAAAATTCCCCAAATCAGATTCAAACCCCAAATTGACCAGATTAGTTCTCAATTCTCAGTCTAATAAATCATCCTAATCTGGAACCCTAACCCTAGATTACCTAATCCTCACTTTTCCCCAATTTTAGAGCCCTAATTTTGCCTTAATTTGCGATTAGAGGATCCCATTGATGATGAAACAATCCTACACAAGCTTGAGGGTTTCCACATTCCTTGGAACTCATTAGATTGATTATTTTGAATCAGAATCAGCCCTAACTTGTGTGTAAGCTTGGATCTTTACGGATACCCCTATTTGGAATGGTTTAACTTTATTGTAGGATGTGGAGATTTATTATTGTTAATTAATTTGATGATCTTAGCCTAAGTTTCTTGCATATCACAGTTAATTTTCATGTCCTACATTTAGTAATTGGAAAAAATAGGAAATTGGGGATCTAGGGTTTAGGGTAGGCTTAGGGATGAGGAATCAAGAGGTTTTGATGGGGGAAATAAGAGCAAATCAAGGCATTGTTCGTACAGTCAGCCTAGAGGCTCACATGTGTGACCGTACGGTCATATGTGTGGGTCGTTGGCTAGGGTTTTGGGATCCCCAATGGTTGGGTTCGGTTGGGGTTGAATTTGGATAATGAAAAGTTAAAGAAAACAATGATTGGGATGGTTTGGATGGGAATGGAAAAGGAAAGATGAAGTTTTTTAGAATACATCTTTTGGATAGAAAGAAAGAGAGAAAGAAGATGATAGATGGGAAGCTTCGCATCTCCGTTGAATGGGGAATGGAATCACACCACACCCAAACTCCAAATCACATGAAAAAAAGAAAACACAAAGTTCTTATTTTTTTAAAAAAAATGGCATTAGCCCCCCAAGAATGGGGAATGGAATCACACCTCTTCTCTTTTATAGTCTTAGAAAGAGACTTTTACAAAAAACCTCTTAGGAAAGAATTCTCATAAAAAAATTCTATCTCAAGTAAAACATAAAATAGTCTAAAAATAATAAAATAAATGACAAAAACTACTCAAAACAAATAAATCTAAACTATTCGTGGCGAATGGGGTGGTCCACAATCAAGAGTGGTCCAAAGGCCCATCGTACGGGATCCAACGGTCCGATCAATGCAGCACTCAATCCAATGGTCCAAACTCCTCAAGAATGCAACTCACATGCATACTCCTAATGTAGGGTCTTCAAAGATGCATCAAATGCATGTGGAGTCTTCAAAACAGGCCACTCGGCCCACTCAGGCTCACATAGTAGTCATCCATCGAAAGGAAAACTGATGATGATCTCTTCCTCTGCTAGACCCTGAATGGGGCTCTAATGTACTCATCAAAAAATGAGGAAAGTTATTGGATCCATGACTTGAGGATATGTAATGTTGTCAATGGGCCATGGCTGCTATCTATGTATGAGCCAAAAAGAAACACTAATTGCACCATCTCTTTAGAAGACTAAGTAGATACTACCAACTCTTTTTCTTTTTTCATTTTTTCCTTTTTCCTTTTTTTTTAAAAAAAAAATCGTAAAAGGAAAATGATTAGATCCAAGACCTAAGCATGTTCAATTGGAAAGCCTATCACCAGCTGTATCTCCCACCCCTATCTCGTGAAGGCCCGGACCTGAGGATATGTTAGGCTGTCGATGTGCTGCACTCACACACAAAAATTTCGTATATGAAATTTAGACCCAACGTGGATAGGCCCCTCAGTTGACATAACATGCTGCAAAATCTCCAGATTGGAAGATTCCAGCAATCCAAACTTTGCAGTTCCATTAATTACAGACAGTTGTATTATCTTCTTAGCCATCTATTTGCAGGCCACCAGTTGAAGGGTTTGGATTTTTCTGTGCCATTGGCAAAATTGTTGGTTCATATTCGATTGATGGTAGGGCCCATCAGTTCAACTGTTTAGATCAACCTCACATGTGCAGACTCGAGACAAAGGACACTGTGAATTCTCAGGTCAAGGATCATATAATTCTTCAAGTAATAAACTTATCGGAGATGAGCTGCAGTACTATGACATAGGCTTTGGTAGTATCCCAGCATCTCGTGCTCAACTTATACAACAGGAGTTAGCAAGCAGTATAGAATCCCTTCATGCAAATAAATCTTCAGCTCTTAATGAAGCTTGAAGGCTTAAAGACTTGACCAGTTTGTCCAAGTCAGGGACATTGGACATTTTGTGGACAGTAGCAGTTGCAAAGATGAAATAAATGGAAAGTCAAGTTTCGTTATCAAGAAAATTGTGTAGGGTTTGTCTACAAAGTTATAAATAGAATGGTTTTTAGATCATTCTTGAATTCGTGGAGATTATACCACAGATTTGAGTTCAAGATATACCGGTTGTGCATAGCCGATCCTGATTATGATGACGATATACTGGCCATGCATATTTTAAGTGTTAAAACAACAACAACAACAACAACAACAACAACAACAACAGAACAAAGAGCCATTTTGAAGTGCAAAAAGAGAAAAACAATCTTCACCTTTATTTAATAGTTTCAGTATCTGACAAAGATACATAACATCAGTTCAGAAAATAAAGGAGAAACAAAAGTTGTTTACTGCTTGGTTTATTCCATTATCCAGTAAACCAAAAGTAGAACTATATTTCTCAGGCATCTTTTAAACATGTCAGCTATTATAAAGCTGAAGTGTGGAATTCATGTTTGTGCTGAGGATTTATCTCATGCCTCCCCTTTCAAATAAAAAGTATTAGAAAAACTGTTGAAAACCTCGGTTCCTAATTCTTCTCACTAACATAAGCCATGCCATATTATCCTTATTCAGGAACCTGGACTTGCATACCTGTCATGATCAGGAGGAGTGACTTGTTCGAATAGAGCATTTGCATCAGTCACCGTGACTCCAGGATTGAGTTGAACCATTTGCAAGAGAGGTGGCATTACAACACCAATGTAAGGCAGAAAATCCTTTCCCAGGCATTTGCAAATGCGGGCCCACGCCTGCTAAATTAACAATGTAAAACCAAAGAATTTATCCACTAGAAATTAAAACCACAATGAAAATTTTAAAGTTCGACAGGATCAGAACCTGAAGTATATAACAAGCAGTTGGATCATCACCGTTGTTGCTTAGAACACTTGTTTGAAGACCCTTAAACACATCACTAACCTGGACTTAAATAAATTAATTACTCGTAAGCTAAAGGCAGTTAAGGGCGCACGTGCAGAACAAAGAACAGATTAACAGTATCCCAAAAATTCAATGCATGCCATTGGCACATATCATCTTCTCCATGGTGGAAAATATGATGAAAATGTAGTCAAATGGACACTTCCAATGCAATTGTTAGGCTAAATGTAGCCTCAAAATAACGCAAAGAGAGAAGAGAGAGAGAGAGAGAGAGAGAGAGTATAACTTGCATAAGGAGGAAATATGCTTCACAAGGAATCACAGAACTTCATGCACCAAGTAAAATACAATTCATAGAAGATGCGATATGTCTATACTCATTAGCGAATAATTAAGGGCACAGCACATTTGGATACATGGATTCCATTTTGATGCCGTGGATAACATAATGATTAGCCAATTGATAATTTTCATGGTTACTGTAGAAAATAGGATTCGAGAAATGGGGTACATATTTGGATAGAAAGGGGAACCATTAAATTCATTAGACAATTGTCAACTTGTTTCTTGTGCCAGAGAATTCTAACCCTGGATAAGAGTTATTGTGTAGAATTCATGTATCCAAACAGCCCAATTGAGTTGTCAATGGAAAACCATTTCCATTTCCCACATGGATTCCATGTATCCAAACACCCCCTAAGTTCTTAAATCTTCTAAACTTCTTCTCCTATCTGAAAGCTTAATTGGCTAAATTGTTATCCTTGAGAATAGACTTGACCATTGTGTTTCGTAGCTTTGGTTGCTGATTTTCTTCTCACAGATGTTGTATATTTAAAAGAAAATAGCATTCCTGTTAACAATAAAATGTTCAACAATTCAACAGTTAACATCAAAGCCAAATGCTTAAGCTGCTACTTGTAGGGAGTGAACCTGTTTGGTTGTTTCTTCCAAATTCATCATTTTAGGCATTAGAAGGCCTTAGGGAAAGTCCACTTTAAGAGACAAAGGTCAAGTAGGAGGTCAAAACCTAGATTGAAATTCAGGTCTTCAGATGTTAAATCAACTTTAGGTCCCCAAGCAGCCATCAAAAGAAGTAGCATAAAACATTAAAAATTGTCCATGCTACCGGTGACCCAATCGCCACCACCATGGGACAAGGTCCAAGGGGGGAACCAAGGTGGTGGTGATCGAGTAGTCATCACCATCGTGGCAGTTACTAGCTGGCATGATGCAGGCCCTCAGCCCACTTAAGCCCATCCAAGCCCACTATAGGCCCAACCCACTTAAGCCCATCTAGGCCCACTCAGTGTTCAAAATATCGATACTATCGGCCGATATTATCTTGGAGACATGATCGCACCTGACCGCACGCGGAGACGATACACTCACGATAACCCCGAAAGATACCAAAAACCCAAAATCCGGATATCGGCACGATATATTCGTCCGGAGTCGATATCGAAAACACGATGTTTTTGACGATATCTTGAATTTCCTCTCCATTATTGTCGATATCGACGTCATCATCCAAAAATCGAGAAAAAAAAAATAGAAGGTGGATTTACATGTACTGTGAATCTCCGAAGAGATCGCCATGATCGAATCTTCCATTTGGTGTTCCGCCACGCGTCATTCTAGGTTGAACGAAAACAAAATATCCATTTTGAAGAGAAATCCGAGACATCGGCGATCGAAGACATCGGCGATGAGATTTGGGAGAATTTTAGGGTTATAAGCCTAAAAACCCTCTGCTTGAGAAAAAAAGGTCGTTAAGCCTTTTATTCGGAGCCATCCGGATTAGAAAACCATAGGAAAATAGAGAGAGAAAAGTTTAGTAGTGAGATCGCGGACGGAGGATTTCTGCAAAGCCTTTCGCTATACGTGAAGCCTAGCTTCTTTTAAGGATCAGGTGGGGCCCACTACAATGTATGTGAGAAATCCATTCCATCCATTCGTTTTGAGATCTCATTTTAGGGTGTGCGACAAAAAATGAGGTGGATAAAAAGCTCAAGTGGGTCACACGAAAGAGAAAATTAGGGAAAGAAGTTTCTACCGTTGAAATCTTCCCAGGCTCCACCTTGATGTTTATATGTTATCTAAACCGTTTATAAGGTCATTGTCAATGGGATGAAGTGAAAAAACCAAAAATATAGACCGATACAATAATTTTTTGGGCATAAGAATGATTCAATTTGGTACTAGATATACGATAATTATAAAATGTTTCCTCTCGTGTGTCCCACTTTATTTCTATACACACCTAATTTTTTATCTCAAGTCCTTAAATGATCTCGAAAAACGGATGGATATGAGAATGGATTTCTCACATACATGTAGTGGGCCCCACTGATCCTTCTTAAAGAACTTCGCAAAGGCTTTGTGCAGAAATCCGTGTCCCGAGATCGCTACTGAAGTGACGTCACCAAGTTTTTGGGTCCCAACATGATGAATATGTTATATCCACACAGTCCATCCATTTGGAGATATCATCTTAGGACATGCGTCAAACAACGAGGCATGTGTGATAAAAATGAGGTTGTTTAATGGACCCCACTACTTGTAAAATATGTGGAGAAAGTGACATCCACTGTTGAAACCTTCCTAAGGTCCACCGTGATGTTTATTTGAGATCCAACCCGTTAATAAGTTAAAAAAGACATTATAAAAGGGAAAAATATATATATTAGCTTAATCAAAAACTTTTGTGGCCCTCAAAAGTTTTTTGTGATTCATTCTCTGAGATTTTCTGTGGTGGGGTCCACTGGAGCTTTGAATCTTGGCCATTCTTAGGCTAATGGTATAAAATGTTCTCTCCAAATGGATGGACGGTGTGGATACAAAACATACATCACGGTGGGGCCCACGGAACTCGTGACGCAGCCATGGTCGTCAATTGATGGCGTGTCTCGCTACTCAACCTGTCGGTAGCTAATCTGCGCCCTTTTTAATCGAAATCACGGGGTGTTAGACGTCACCAAGTGGGAGACACGTGGGTCCCATCATTGGCGTGTGTTATATCGCACCATTCGTCCATTTGGCGAGCTCTTCAGTAGCATGAGCTTGAGTGAAAAATAAGATAGATCCAAAGATCAACGGGACCACACTCCAAACAAGCAGTGGTAGATTGAACGTCTACCATTGAAACCGTTTTGGGGTCACGGAAGTTTTGGATCAATATGATATTTATTTTTCCTCTTCATCCAGGTTTATGTGACCTAATTAACAGATTGGATGGAAAATAAACATTATGGTGGGCCCTACAAATGTATTAATGGTGAGAATCAGCTCATCCTCATTGCTATTTGTGGTGTGGTCCACTTGGGCTTTGGATATGACTCATTTTTGGGTTCATGATCTAAAATTATCTCTCCAAATGCATGAACGGTGTAGATATAATAAATACATTATTGTGGGGCCATATAACTTTGAAATGTTCCTGCCAAAGCCTTCCGCATTAAATTCTGCGCTTGAAACCTTAGTGGGGCCTACCATGATGTTTGTAAGAGAATCCACTCGTTCATCCATTTTATGAGATCATTTTAGGACATGGAATAAAAAATGAGTAGCATCTAATACTCAAGTGTGCCAAAAAAACTATTATTAGCTTGATCCAAAACTTTTGTGGCCCACTAACGGTCAATCACCATTGTTTCCTATGGTATGGTCTACCTAATTATTGGATCTGTTTTATTTTTTAGATAATGTCCTAAATGATAAGGAAAAATGGATGGACTCGGGTTGATATATTTTGAATATAGTTATCTTAGTTCAATTGACAAAGTATGATAACTTAAGACCCTATACAAAGAAAATCTATTATGTACACTTCATTTTTTTGAAACTTTATGACTTAAAAGTGTGTATTAAGGGTCTTCCTTTTTAACAATCCATCAAAAAAGTTTTATTAAAAAATTCAACCATTTTCCATGTTTCCCCATGTTTCCCAAAAAGTGCGATAAACTATGCGATACAAACGATATATCCCGTGCGATAACCGATGTGTATCTGTATCCCAAGGGTGCGATACATTGTGCGATACCGATATTTCGAACACTGGGCCCACTATAGAGCCCAACAAGATGTTGGCCCATAGCCCACCAAAGAGCCAACATTTGCTGATTTTTGGGCCGATTATTTACATATTTTGGGGCCAAATCAATTATTGTAATTTACTATTTTTGGTAGGATATGGGAGGCTGATTTGAATATGTGATTCATATGATTGAAGATATGAGTTGGGGATTTAAATATTTTAATTAAAGAACATTAGATTAGTTTGAAATAAATTGTGAAATCAATCTCTTAGTTGGGGAGGATTTTAATTAAAGAATCATTTAGCATTTATAAAAGGAGGTGGTGGTGTAGGAGTTGGGGATTTAAATATTTTTCTAAGTGTGAATTTTCTTAGAATTTTTGTGAAAGAAAAAGTTTGATATCTTTTAAGTTCTCTCCCTCTCTACTTTATTGTTCTTGTGGGTGTACCTTTTTAATTTCTATTGCAATTAGGTATCGAGATCTCATGGACTCGATAATCGGGTTGCACCATTTTGGTATTAGAGCAGGTTGTCTTTGAGGATTTTTCGACTCTACGTCATCCTCTAATGGCTTCAAAGGGGGTGAGACAGCAAGAGCTTGTGCAAGTAACCCAATTGATTCGCACATTCAATGTTTTAACTATCGACGATATCGGCCGATATATCCCACGATATATATTGTATCCCACTTGTGCGATACGAAACACATAAGTAATGTCAATATATCCCACATGTTCAATCTGATGAGCATTTTCAAAATTCGATCCCTTTTTTTGTTGAAATTATGTAAAATTAATGTTGCATAGTTAATAATATATTAGTTCTTCATGTTTTGCATGAAAAATCATGGAG
Source organism: Magnolia changhungtana (assembly GCA_030180095.1). Classification (NCBI taxonomy): domain Eukaryota; kingdom Viridiplantae; phylum Streptophyta; class Magnoliopsida; order Magnoliales; family Magnoliaceae; genus Magnolia; species Magnolia changhungtana. The sequence continues at coordinate 524,632 of JASAUF010000229.1, forward strand.
TTCGAGCTTTGATTTCGATACCATTGGTTCTTCATGTTCTCCATGTTTTTTTTTTTCAAAATTTTCCTTCAACCAGTTGTCAATTGAGACTAATTTCGAAGCATTTACGAGTATTTGATGAAATGATCATCGCATACACTCTAATTTCAAAATTTCAGTGTAGGTGGTCCGATTTGGGAAATTTTGAAAAAAAAAAAAATCAAAATCAAAATTTTCCCATTGTCTCTCAAATTGCTTGCAATGTTGCATTCCAAACTTGAAATCAAGCATTTATGAGGGTTGATCTACTAATTTGTTAACTCCTTGTCAACTTTCGGAAAATAAAAATAATTTTTTAATTAAAAATTAATAAAATATTTTTTTTTTTGAAATTCCCCTTCAAACGGCTGCTAATTGAGATTAATTTTGAAGTATTTAGGAGTGTTTGATGAAGTGATCATCACATACACTCTAAATGTTATGCATTCAATTTGAATATAGTTACATTAGCTCAGTCAGACAACACATAGCTTAGGACCCTATACAAAGGAAACCTATTATGTGCATTTCTTTTTTGAGATGTTATGATTTAAAAGTGTGTATTAAAGTCTTTTTTAACAATCCCTGAAGCTTTCATTGAAAAATTCAACCATTTTCCCAATGTTTCTCTATGTTTCCCAAAATGTGCAATAAATTACCCGATACAAACGATATATCCTGTTCAATAACCGATACGTATTTGTATCCCACGGATGCAATACATAACGCGATACCGATATTTCAAACATTACGCACACTCGCAGAGCAAGTAAATCAACTACTGCATACAGCAGGCAATCTCACTAATCAAGTGGGAGAGCTCTAGCATCAAGGGAATCCGGAGATTGAAGTTGAAACATATGAACACGTAAGATGAGGTCCCCACCACAGTCCTAACCAACAATGGGCGGCCTCAGTTTATAAAAAACACCAATGATTGAATCCTTTGATTGTTGGAACATGACAGAGAGCTCAAAACTAAGGTAGAAATTCTAAAATTCCATGGCCCGTTGCATGTTGATGACTTCATCAATTGGCTAAGCAAGGTGGAAAAGGTGTTCAAGTACAAGAAAGTCGTTGCTAATTGGAAGGTAAAGTTAGTAGCTGTGAAGTTTTCCAATCACGCGTTAGCTAGTGGGACGATCTTCAAGCCGAACGAATCCATCAAGGTAATGAGAAAATAAATTCATGGAAAAGATGAAAAGAAGTTGAAAGGGAAGTTCCTACCCGCGACTAACACCCATGACCTCTATCAAAGATGTCACAATCTAAATCAAGGGAAAAAGTCGGTAAATGAATACACCAAGTTCTATACCTTAACATCGCAAGCAGGGTTTCGTAAATATGAAGACCATGGATATTGTTAAAGGTTATGGCTATGGGCCTATAGCTCCCTTGGATTTGGTTATGGGCCTATGGCCCACTTATTTCTTGGTCTTTTTAGTCCTTGGATATGCTGGTCATTCTATTTAATGTAGCAGGGACAGTTTTGTCATTTTTGCTTTTTTAATACTTAAATATAAAAGATAAGAAGGGTAGGGACGTGTAACCCTAACCCTAAGCCTCTCTCTCTCTCTCTCTCTCTCTCTCTCTCTCTCTCTCTCTCTCATCTCGACACAATCTACATGGTATCAGAGCTAGGTTAGAAGTGGTTTGGGCCCCATGATCCTCTCCATTCCAACCCAAGTTGCCAAATCTAGCTTTGGGGATCTTCCAAAAATGTATGGGGACTGATTAGGCCTTAATAGAAAACACATTGTTGTTCTTTTTGTGCAGAAAACGTGATGTTTTCTGCGTCATTCTTCAAGCAAAAGGAAATGCTCACAACAAGGAGCATAGATGCCTCGCCAGATAATGAAGGCTTACTAATTCTTTTATAGGGTAACGTTTAAAGTTGTTCGTTTATGTTGGTTGCATTTTGTAAATGCAATTTTATATTGAAGATTCTTACCCTTAAACTCGTGCGCAATGTGGAAATGTTTAAAGTTAGTCTCGACCAGAAATCTCTGTGTTATGTGATTTTGAACGTGTAGTTGTGTGTGGATCTTCCTATACAATCATCGTTCTCTTGTAGCCTTGAAGTTAATTGTGGAATGTCGAAAGAGCCCAAAAGTATGGTTGGTAGTTCCTCACCTTTTGGGGAAATGAAGGAATCTCCTTCAACGCGTCAATAACCTCTATAAAGTTGAATGGGAAGAATTATCTTCTATGGGCCAAGTATGTTGAAGTATTCCTCTTAGCTCGCAAAAAAGATCAATTCCTCACCAATTCTAAACCAGAGGAATCTGACCCTAAATACAAACAATGAATGTGTGAGGATGCACAGACTCGATCATGGTTGTGGAATAGTATGAGCTCTAACCTAGTGTTCATGCATAGTTTTTTTACTGCATATATATATATATATATATATATATTTGGGGGGGGGTTTTCTAGAGTTTCTCTGAAAATTTCCACTATTTTTGTGAATTTTTCCAATGTTTCCCTCACACCATGATATATTACACGATATATGTGATGCTTGCTGATGTCTCCCACGATACTTCCAAATCCCAAGGGTGGGATGCATAGTACAATAACGATACTCCAAACACTAGCCAAAACCTGCAAAAGTGTCCAATTTAATTATGACACTTTTATAGGATTCTTGCCATCAAGAGTTGGCATAGGCTTCCAATTAATCATGTAAGTGGCAGTAAGAATTGCTTCATTCTAGTAAATTGTAGGAACAGCCTCTCTCGACATGACAGATCTAGTGACTTCCAAAAGATGATCCATTTTGTTGGGCTATATAAGGACATAACATTTGAGATTATAAATAGTGTTCTACAAAGTAACTCTGCATGTGGTTCTCACACGCATCGTGTATGTCTTTATCGAATGGAGTCTGTACCATCTTGTGAAACATTTCTACACTGGATTGAACCTCAGCTCTACTTCTCATAAGATATAAAAAAAAAAAAAAGTAAAGCACAAGTGACCGTCAATAAAAGAGATAAAATATATGTAGTTAAGTGTTGAAACAACTACAACAGGTCCCCATACATCAGAATGAATAAGAGAAAAACATCTAGAACTCTTATTGTCACGATGAAAAATCGTCCTACAATGTTTGGACAATTGACATTGATACACAAAACTCAAAACTTCTATCAAACTTTTTAGACAATTGACAGTGATAAATCACCTAGACAAGTATGCCGCAAGTATATTAATTCCTTGTTGACGTCCGTTAAAAGCATTCAACAAAATATTTATCAAAAGTTGCATGCACGAAATATATACTTAAAATAAATAAATAAATAACTTTTTTTTTAAAGACAACTCAAAATTTATTAAGAAAGGCTAAAGCAGCCTAAGCAAGAGGCACTATGATGAGAGATTGGCATCCTAATTACAGAGAACTAACCTCCCAATATTCTACTATATGAGCATGACTACACAAAAGAAAAGCTTTTGGAACCCACGCCTAGTTAACAACACCTCCAGCTTTTCAGAAGGTGACTATGGACCTATCAGCTTTATTGCAAATGATATAACAGTATAGAATTGCAATTTCTACTGCTAAGTAGAAAAACTTTGAAAACATGTAAGACACGCACACAAAGGTAAACATCCAAGTATATTTGCTCATTGCAATTATTGCTAGGCATGTTGAGTCAACCATTACCAGCCAAAGGAATTTAGAAACATGAAGGGGCAGTTGAGTTCTAGGTTCAAAAAATAAAATAAAAATCAAAGGTAAAAAGGGGATAGCTATCACATGGGTTCCATAGCGCCCCAAAAGAACAAAATAAAATGGTAGATCAATACAGGCATTACCTCCTTGACATCATGGCTGAACTTATCCTTGCCAACAGCCAAACCTATGACACTAATGCACTCCAGAGACTTTGCACGAAGCATTCTATCTTCACTATCCGTTGTATTACAGAGGATATGCTTCAAATAAGGTATCACAACATCATAGTAAACTTGGAAAAGGGACTGCAAATGGAAACATAAATCACTTATTCGTGTCTCTTATGCAAATTAATGTCTCAAAATTACACCTACAGTTAACAAAGTTAAACCTGAGCTGAATAGGCAACAGCAGCAAGAGCCGTCAGAGCAACTTCCTGCTGCATGAGTTTCCCATTCTGGCACAAAAAGCAAAGTCAGCTCTGCTAGCAATAAATCATGATTTTCCATTGGACCTGACTTCTATGTCTGTCACAAACATGACTACATCCAGCATCCAAAAACCACACCCTGTCACACATTAGGTGGGCCTCACCATGGAAGGTCCACAGACAAAAATACACTTTTCAGGTTCTCCTAACCTTTCAATCAATAGTTTACACATTAGCACTAGGGGACTAGAAGGTAAAAGGTATAAACATTTCACATTCAATGGATATCCTAATCTGTCCAGAGAGTTATGATCATCCAGCGACTCGGTCAGTGTGGATCTTGAGCTATGTCCAATGTAGGAGATACCTGATGAAAGGTCTGGATACTGTACAAGCATGAACATGTATGGCTTTTGGGACTCAGACACAGAACTCTGATCAAAGATGCAGATCTCTTACCTTTGTTAATTAAAGGAAATGATCCAAACCTGGAGTAGGAGAAGTAGTTTCTCCGTAAGCCCACCTAACCAGGGCTTTAAAACTTCAGCAGTGCAACCACGGCAGAAATTGGCAATTGCTGCTGCAGCATGAGCCTTGATCAATGCAACAAATCAAACACCCTCAGACATGGATTTCTTAGTCATACAACCATAATCCTATGAAAGGTACAAGCATGTCTTACTTGAACACGAGCGTTTTGAAAGTCTCCCAGTGCATCATTGAGAGCTGGGGCAATTTTCTGGTGAAAATGCTCCACTGGTTCAGAACTAAAGTCAATACAAAGCTGACTAATCGTGCTGATAGCTGCCCAACGTACTCGTATATGAGGATCACTGAATGAAACTAAAACCATATCTACAACAGAGTCGAGACTTTTTATCATAACCTGCATAAATTGGAGAAAATATGAGAAAATAGCTTTTAGTTATTAACTTAGCCAAAGAAAGATAAATCAGCATAACCATAATTTGAATATGTATGGGTATGCCTTATGGTTGCATAAAACGTGAAGCAAAGCAGCAACAGATTCGGGTGCGAGAGCAGGGAAGCATCCGTTTCAAAATGCTAGAAATTATAAACAGCTAGGAAGCAGGAATGGGAGCAGGACTATGAAGCACATTCCAAAGCAGGAACAACACCTGGTTAAAAGGATGGTGACTGTTGGAATCCAACTGAGGCATTAAGTGTCTAATTCTGGGAACCCCAAAAGACAGGATTCGTAGATTCAGCCTCATATCTTAATCAGCTTTAGAAAGTAAATATTTTATATAATATTTGGGTTCTAATTGCTTCTATTATGAGAGCTAGAGTAGGCCATTAACCAATTTTTTTCATAAAAAGCATTCCAAATGAAAGGATTGAATCATCAGCATCATCTAAGCCTTATCCCAATTAATTGGGGTCAGCTAATTGAAAGGATGTAATGGTAAATGTAAATATACTCTGTAATGATTACATTATTTAAACCAAAAAAGAAGTAAAAAGTGTCTTGCAGGAATCCATGGAGTGCTGTAGTCTGAATGTGTCCTACACAGGTACCATGCCTGTTTAGAAAAATCAGTTGGACATAGGTTCATCACCTTCTGACAGCCTTCAGCGATCTGTGACAGTGTGATGAGGGCAGCATGCCGCTTCCTCCAGTCAAGGTCATTCAGATAAGAAGGAACTACCTCAGAAGCAATTGGAAGTATTATTTTACCACCCAAAGAATAAGAAAGGCGATCTAAGCCTTCCTTTCCTGTTTCAAAATTAGTGGACAAACCAGCATTCAAATCCTTCATGTCAGCGGCATACCATAAAGGAGTATCTTCAACATCTACTAAAAGGTTCACTAGGAAAACAAACAATCTTGCAACCAACTGAGGAAGTTTTCTCATCACTCCTGTGGCATAGCCCCGAGTCTCTGCAAGAGTCAAGAAAAACTCCAATGCCAGATGCCGAGTTCCATCTTCTAGCCCTTGAGCTTCAACTATTTCAATCATAAAACCCAAAACTTCATGTAACTGTCCACGGAGAAAGCCTGGTGCTATTCCTGCAACTTCAATAAGTACTTCCAGTTCTTCTTGTGCAACAACCTCAAAATGAGCCTTAAGTGCAGAAGTCAGTGCCTGCATAATTGGCATAAGCAAGTCCTGAAACATATCTCTCCGTTTTGGTGAGCCGGAAAACTGTATAAAACTTGCAACAGCATGGAGTGCAGCTAAGTGAACTTGGCCCGGCATGGATAATGAAAGGCTTTGACGAAAGAATTCATGAATCGTATCAAGGTGTGGATGCATCTCTGAAGTTGCAATGGGCATGTATTGACCCAATACGAGGAGTGCCTTTTCTTTCAAGCATAAATTCTCAGATCCACCACACTGGAATAGGAAAGGAAGCAACTCAGGCCATCCATCCTCATAAATGACAGTAGAAGCCAATTCTGCTACTGTATCACATAATAGTTTCCAGACAGATCTGACTTCCTCGGATACCAAGCAAGAGAGCAACTGTTGCTTGACTTTACCTCGGGAGACATTATCCAGTTGCAGCCAGAGACCCATGTTCTTGCGAAGAAGTACAGCTGCCATTGATCTTGATCCAGGTTCAGACCCATGTTGCAGAATATGGGCAAGTTTCATTAATAAGATTCCAGGATATTTCAGCTTGCAGGCATTCAGGAGATGCTCGGCTTGAGCCCGAGACTCATTATGGGCACTCAAAAGACTATTTATGACATATTCGAAAGGCGCTGCATCACTACCAAGAAGGATTTGAATCTGGGAATCCATGTGATCGATATCTTATCCACCTTCACAAAGTTTTTAAAAGAAAGTATTAGCAAAAGAATGAAAAAATGAAATGAAATGATAATTAGAAAATAACCAGCAACATGGCAATAATAAAGCACAAAGGCTTCTTCAATCTTCTGGTATTATCCTAATCCTCTCTTTAATAAATCTTTACAGTATCTCAAAAAACATTGTAATAATAAACCACAATGGTTCCTCGTAAGTGCTAAATATTTGCAGAAGTTATAACTAATTGTTAAAGCACGACTTGTTTGCAACCCACTACAGTGCCCCAAGCAACCACAGCAGTGGACCATACACTCGACAAGCCCGAGTGTGCATGCAAGGCATGATAACTAGAGTGCATCTCCTAGCACTTGAACTCAAACTATTCAAAAACCAATCTTACCAAAAAGATGTGAGAGAGAGAGAGAGAGAGAGAGAGAGAGCGGCCACACGAGTAAGAAGAGATAACAATAAAAACAAAACAAATATTCAAACCATTCATGTAGGTCTTCTCCATTATTATAATGTGTTCCTTGCATGTAAACACATATAGGAGTCCCCTCTCTAAAAGAATACCTACTCAACCTACTAACTACAGTCACATCTTCATTTCATCTCTATTGATTACTTTATGTTTTCTTGCAAAAAAAATAAAAAATTTCCCTAGCAATTAATATAAGATAAGACTCCTATTTTTATCAGAACTCATCAACTGCCAACCCCTCCAGTGCATGAGTTGAGAGTCATGATGACTCTAATTGCCGGGTCAAAGACATTCATTACATACCTTTCTAATTCTTCTTCTCGTAATCTCAACTCTTTATGCTTTGAATTACGTTACCCTCGTACAGGTTGGGTGTGACACCAGCATGTCCAGTTTCAGAATCTATACAAATTGAAGTACCAAAACCATTTCAAAATACATAGTTAAAACGGATAATAGATATTAGGAATCATAAATTTGCTAGAGGTTTCTAACTTCCATGCTACTTGTGGGCCTGAAATTTATTCATAGAGGGTGGTTGTTTAATTAATTGAAGTACTTCATGAGTTCCTCCAAATTCTTGGAATGGTCCTCCTATATTCTTCCCAGCTTATGCAAGACTCAAATATGATGCATTGATCACCCGAGTGATCTTCAAAAGTTGGCCCACCTTTTGGAACCCTCAGATGTTGTACCCATGCAACAAATGGACCGTATGCCCAAGGTATAGGAGTGCTATATAACTCTTAAGACTACGAATGATCAAATAGACCTAAAGGGATAACAAAGTAAGTAACCATACAACATGCCACGTGTAAGACATCTGAACCACCCAAAAGGTGGGCTGAAGCACAAAGATAATATATTTCGAAAATCAGACAGATCCACTCATCAGGTGGACCACACCAATCATCAGTAACTACTAACTATCATGTATACACAACTTTTGCCATCCACCGCCACTTACAATCATGCACAAATTACTGTACCTCTCATATGTGTGGACCGCCTGATAAGTGGACAGCCTGATGTTTACGCCAATTAAATCTTGAAAAGTGGGCCCACTTTTTGGAAGCATCAGATGTTACACACATGTGACACATGAGCCATAGGCACAAGGTATACAATAACTTCCCCATCCATTGAGGTGTTTTTAACCACTCCTCTACAAACCCAACAGGTGAGCTTGGGTACACTTAGTTGAGAACAATTGCAATAATCCAATTCAAGATACAAGAAACAACCAAACCACGAGTTGTGCTGCTGTTTTGATTGCACTGATTACCAAACCACTAACTGCAATTCCATGCATTTCAAGTTGGACCCAAAGCAGGCCATGAATTCAATTAGTGAATCGCTCGATTGAGAACAATCACAATAATCCAATTCAAAAGAACTGGGAGTTGGTGCCGCCATTTCAATCCACACTGATGACTGAACAATCCAACTGCAATTCCATGAATTTCAAGTTGATCCCAAAGCGGGCCATGAATTCAATTCAACTGTGGATCACTCACTACCAAATGTGTGTGATTGTTTCGGCTATACTGAATAGAGTTATTGTGATTTGATATGACTGAGCATCCAAACACAGTGCATTCGAATTAGGCGGGAAGCCCCAGTCAAAGAAACTACTACATAGAAACGAATTCTTCAAAAGAATTCTTCAAAACGGAAAAGCTGGATTTCAATCAAAGAAAAAGAAAAGGCAAAGGAAAGAGAATTACTGGAAGTTCGAATGCTGAGAAATCAGCAGCAGCAGCAGCAGAAGCTGTAGGTTGGAGATGGTTTTTCTAGGGTTTTGAGGGGATTTCTTTTCTTTTCTTTCTTTGGCTTTTGTTTTCAGAAATTGAAATGAGATTTTGAAGAGAAGGGAAAAAGGGCGCAGAAATACAGAGAAAAGAGGACGAAGTTTCCAACGGAGGAATTATATATGATCCTGATGCATCTGCTTCTGTTGAAGTGAAGCTCTTTTTTCGGTGATCCAGACCGTTGATATGATTGGACCCACTACGGATGAATTACTACACGAAATTTCCACAGATGTGCTATTTTCTCCAACACATATGTAGCTTTATTTTGGACCGTTTAATTAGAAGCTACTGACCAAGGTAAGAATTCTCTGATCTAGTAGATTTCTTAAGAATCACCCATCAACTGTAGGTCCCTTCAGATCAACCGTCAGGATCACACAACCATGGGCCCTACATGTATAAATTAGTGCATCAGGACAGTACTCGCTTTCCTATGCACCGGCTCGTCTTCCTCTTTCTATTGTCCGCGGCCCGAGGATATTCATGGAGTCCTCGGGAGCTGTCCGTACAGGTGGGCCCATGTCTCGCTGTTTCTGTGGGCCGCAACACGGATGGATGGCACAAACGCATCATCCGGTGGCTGGCGCAGGGACTGTTGAGAAGAAGTGTACGGCCAGTGTTCGAGATGAAGGGGTTGGATTTCTTGGATATTCTATTCAGTGGAATTTTCAGGAATGGTCAGTAAATGGTGTGGCCCACCAGACTGACGGTTTGGATCTTTAAATCGTGGGCCCACGGCAGATTATGACATGATTTCTCTGTCCTTACTTATAAGAGGTAGCCACGTGGCGGTAGCGTAAATAAAAGAATTTGGATTTCGTGCTCGGACAACCGTTTCCCGCGGAAACGGATTGGCTACTCCCCCTGACAACACCAGCTAATGGCTGGTGGTCGGTGCTCTGTGGACCCCACCATGGTGTATGTGTTTCATCCATACCGTCCATCTATTTTTACAGATCATTTTACAATGTCAGACCAAAAACGAGATATATATCAATCTCAGGTGGACCACATTACAGGAAACAGTGTTGAATGAGTGTCGACCATTAAAAACATTTGAGCCCATCAAAGTTTTGGATCAAGATGATTTTTGTTTTTTCCCTTAATCTGGGCCTTTATGACCTAATCAACATATTGGATGTTAAATAAACAGTACATTGGGCCTTAGGAGGATTTTAAAGGTAGATATCCAATTACTATTGTTTTCATGTGGTGTGGACCAATGAGATTTATATCCCTCTAATTTTTTTCTACAAAACTAAAATGATCTTTAAAAATGGATGAACGGAATGGATGAAATACATACATCATGGTAGGGCCCACAGAGTACCGACCACCAGCCACGGGGCCGGAGGCAGGGGTAGCAGCCAATCCGTTTCCGTTTCCCGCCATCTGAACCGGCAGGATCCAAGATATCATGCATGTTGTATGGTAAAAAATCCCTGGTACTCTGAGGCCTACTAAGTTTTATATGTGAAATCCTCTCCGTCCATCAGGTCCAAACTTTCTCTTTGGGATCTAGAGGCTAAAATCAGCGATATTTGAAACTTATTTGGGCCACACCACAGCGAACAATGGAGATGGCATGCTAACCATAGGTTTGCGTGTGAGGAATATAGTGTATATCTTTCATCAAACCCGTTCATCAGGTATGAATGAACAGGATTAATGGAATATTCAAAAATCATCCTGATACAAAACAAGTAAAAGCCACACCGTATGAACTTAAAGGTTTTAGGTGCAATTTTACAGTTCTGCCCTTGTTTTGGTCCACGTAAGATTTTCATTGGGCTGAAATTTCATGTACGGTTAGATTACCGTTTATCACCTGATGAATGGAGTGGATTCCACGTGTGTATCATGGTGGGCCCAATAATCTTTGGGTGTCGTATGCTAGGATGTTGCCTACTCGGACGCGGATTGCATCATACCCCGTCCATCTCTAGCCATGTACGCGTTCTGAGGTCCATTACACCGTGATGTATTTATTTGTCCATGTTGTTTATTCTCCAGCATGTGTACAAAAATGAGGAAGATCTGATGTTAAAAGGAGGAAGATCTAATGCTTAAGTGAACACTGCCAATAATAATCTTAAGGTGCATTAAAAGCACAAGCATTAAATGTAATAGTCATGTGTGGTGTGGTCGAAATAAATGTTGAATTTAGTTTAATTTTGTACTCATACCGTAAAATAATATGAGATACTGGATACGGTGGGCCTTCCCACATAACTACATATATATATATATATATATATATATATATATATATATATATATATATATATATATATATATATATTACACCGTACACACACCCAACCACTCACGCTAGCGGAATTTCACCACCTATGGGTACTCGAACCCTCAATTGGGTGTTGAAACTCTTGACAGTCTACCACCTGAGCAAGAGTAAGGACCAATGACTACCTGTACATGGCTAGAGAGCAAGTTAGGATGTAATCCGCATGGCTGCCACTAGCCAGGGGCTGTTGTACAGTGCTCTGCATCAATGACCATGATGAATGTGTTTTATTCACTTGTACATGTATTTTTTTATTATTATTTTAAAGTATAAACTCCAACATGAGGTATGTCCAAGTTTGGTGAGGACCACACCGTATGAAAATAGCATTGATTGAATGCCGACCAATTAAAAACTCTCTAAGGACTGTTATAATAGTTACTTGCCATCTACCCTGTTAATTGACTTGGTGGGAAAACATAAATATCAAATTCATTCCAAACTTTTGTAGCTACTTAAAGTTTTAATGGTGGGCATTCAATCACACTATTCATTTGGGTCTACCTCACAAAAAGAGGATGGATGGTGTCAATAAAACATATACATTATGGTAATGCCCACGAAACGCCGTACAATAGCTACCGTTTATCACCTGATGGATGGAGTGGATTCCATGTGTGTATCATGGTGGGCCCAATAATCGTTGGGTGTCGTGTGCTAGGATGTAGCCTACTCCGACGCGGATTGCATCATACCCTGCCCATCTCTAGGCACAGAGGAGTTCTGTGGCTAAAGTACACCATGATCTATTTATTTATCCATGTTGTATATTCTTTAGCATGTGTTGTTAGAAATTATACAAATTAATATTTTTTTTGTATAATGTGGATATCAAAAAATAAAATTGGCTTGAAAAGGACAGACTGAAGCACGTCTAAGACGCTGTCCTTAAAGCGTTATTTGTTCCTACTCAAAAAAATTAAGTATGCTGATAGGTTATAGGCAAACCACTTATAGGATACGACGAGCCTGGTGTGGGTTTGCGTTCAACGAACATGAAGGCCCACTAATGGAACTTTGTTACACACTGTCTGGCAGAAAAACAGAAAAGAAAAATCCCAGAAAAAAAAAAAGAGAAAGAAGTATTGTGATTTGGACCACTGCACTGGTCAGTTCTTCAGCCACTGGTTCAGTTGAACCGTTATAGACCACACCACTGGTCTAACCTTCAAGCAAATGTTTAAAATTGTTGACTTGCTGGAATTACTAGAGTATAGGAGATAAGTGGCTGCTCAGTTCGTATTGGTTTGCTGGAGTGGGTTGAGAGATGGTTTGGAATCTCATTCAGACCCTATTTATATAGGCTGTGGTGGCTGGGGGGTTATGGTCCAGGGAAATAACTCCCATTAAGCCATTTCTAGCTATTGGAAAACTAGCCGTTTTCTAACTGTTATGCATGAGCCATAACCACTGCTGCATATGACTATTGTAAGACAGCAGCTAGCCGTTTTTTAGCTGTTGGGCTAGCCATGCAACAGTTATAGCTGGTCTCTGCACTAATGGCACAGCTGTTGTACTTCTGCTGCAACAGCTCTTTTCAGCATCTCTATATATACTAGAGGACTCTCATTCAATCCTCTAGTCTTCCCTTCAGCCAGTCATCTGACTAGCGCAAAGTGAGAAGTACAAAGTGCAAAGTGCAAAGTGCATAACTAGCGCCTCTACAGCCACACTACCTCACATGCCCACGCCCTCGCATCGGGCCCATAACCGAGACTGAGACCGAGCCTATGCCCGTGCTCGTGTCCGAGCGCGAGCGCATGCACGCGGGTGTTCCAATGCTATGCACTGAAACACGCGAGTCCCATGGTCCATTGACTATGTGAGCAAATAATAAGGTACTCCACTATTTTCATATAAACCACAAAAAATTCTCTTCCCTTTCCCATGTGGGACTATTCTAAAAAACCCACAAAAGTTTTTTTACAAAAACTTTTTGATATATTTTATATATTTTTTATTTAAAATATATTTTATAAAATCACTTTATTTTATAACAATCCCCCGCTGATATTTTAAAATATATTTTTATCGATTAAACATTTCTAACAGAATAATCAACTTATATGTATAAAGAAAGATATCTTTCGATTTTAATATTCCCTTAGTGTAAGTATCTCAAAATTCTATTGAAATGACTGGTAGTTGTAGCGTTGAACCAGTTATTCTTATACCAATCTTGCTCAGCACTATTAATGGCCATGTGTTTATCCTATTTCGTGAATGATCCCAGGAGAAAACTCTTAACTCTCATAAGAGACAGCACCATCTATACGTTCATATAGGTGAAATCCTTTCAGTGTCTTCGTTATTATAAAACACATGTCCTTTAGATTAGATTTCATTAAGACTTCTAAAACTCAACCCTCTTTCGTAATGCTCAACACTTATTTATTATGGATGAGGTTTTATATTTTTGTGCTGAAAAACTTTTCATATATCAGTGACTTGTTTTTACCCATTAAACTCGAAATTAGAGATTTTCTGACTTTAGGTTGGGTTACCATCATTGGTGGAACTTTTGTTGAAGAGTTTCAACCCCATCCCCCTAGATGTAGCCTTTACTACCTCTCTTGGTAGAGGTTTAGTGAAAGGGTCCGTCAGGTTATTGTTTGATTTCACATAGAAAATAACAATGATTCTGTCTCGAATCAATTGTCTAACATAATCATGTCGAAGACTGATATATCTAGACTTACCATTATATGTACCGTTATAAACTCTAGCTAACGAAGCTTCACTATCACAATGTAGTGACACAGCCGATATAAGCTTTACACTGAAAAAAATTTCTAATAAGAGATCTCTTAGCCACTCAGCCTCTTTACCTGTTGCGACCAAGACTATGAATTCAGACTCCATAGTCGAGTGCGTTATGCAAGTCTGCTGCACCTCCTAGGGTAAATACCCACCCTGTAATAGACTTCTTGTCCCTTGCACTCAATATCCAGCTCGCATCGGTATATCCTTCCAATACTGCAGAAAACTCAGAATAAAATAGTCCTAAGTTTTTGGTTGCTTTTAAGTAACCAAGGATTCTAATAATTGCATTCCAGTGTTCAGTACTAGGGTTACTAGTAAACCTACTAAGTTTACTCGCAGCATATGTGATATCAGGTCTAGTGCATTGCATGACATACATAAGACTCCCTATGGTACTTGCATATTCCAACTGTGCAATTGCTCTTCCGATATTCTCTTTTAGCTTAATACTTGGATCAAATGAAGTTTTTGTTTCTTTTATATTTAGATGGTTAAACTTGTTTAGTGTTTTCTCAATATAATGAGATTGACACAAAGCATAACCCCCACAATGTTTTTTAACTTTGATACCTATGATGGTATCAACTTGTCCAAGAATTTTCATTTTGAATACGAAATATAAAAAACTATTTATTTTAATCATACCCTCCATTTTATTACTTATTATTAACATATCATCAACATACAAATAAATAATAATCATGCATCTACCATCTACTTTAAAATATATGCATTTATCAGCTACATTATGCATAAAAACATGAGATAGTATTTTGGAATCAAACTTCTCATGTCATTGTTTTGGTGCTTGTTTTAATCCATACAGATATTTGATAAATCTACATACTTTGTTTTCATTTCATAGGAGAACGAATTCATCAGGTTGTTCCAAGTATACTCCTCGTTGAAGTCATCATTCAGGAATGCGATCCTTACATTCATTTAGTGGATGTGAAGATGATGTATAAAAGCTAGCGCAAATAATATCCTAATGGATGTTATCGTAACTACTGGATAGTATGTGTCAAAATAATGTATCCCTTGTTTTTGTTTAAAACTCTTAGTTACTAGTTGAGCTTTAAAGGTTTGGATTGTCTCATCAATGTGATATTTCTTTCTAAATACTCACTTACAACCTATAGGTCTAGAACCTGGAGGTAAGTTTACTAGTTCCCATGTTTGATTTGACATTATGGATTTCATTTCATCGTTTATAACTTCTTTATAGAAAGCTGAGTCTCTAGAGGATACAGGCTCTTTATATATTTTAGGATCATCTTCTATAGTCATTACTATAGGTATTTTTCTTATAACATTTTTTCTATCTCCTTCTACAAGATGGAAAAAGATGCGCTGAGAGTTTATATGTCATCTCCTGGACTTTTTTCTATTATTGTCCTTTGACTCTTATGAGGTTCAACAACAGTTCTCACTATCCGTGGAGTTGTGTTATTTGGTTCTCTATCAGGAGTTTGGACCTCATTATCCTTTTACTCCAAGGATAGTGAGTTCTCAAAAACTCAGCATCTCTTGATTCTATTGTTATTTTAGACTCAACATCTAAAAGTCTATAAACTTTACTATTTTGTGCATACCTTATGAAGGTGCACTTAATAGCTCTGCGTCCTAACTTAGTTCTTTCTGGATCAGGGGTTCCACAATATGCAAGACACATCCACACTTTAAGATATCTTAGGTTAAGTTTTCTACCTCTTCATGTTTCATATAGAGATATTTTATATTTTTTAGATGAAATTCTTTTTATTATATGACACGCTGCAAGCAGTGCCGCACGCCATAAACTTAGTGGCAACTTTGCTCTTATTAGCATTGAGTCAACTATCTCTATTAATATTCTATTACTTCTTTCAGTTATTCCGTCTTGTTGAGGTGTGTATAGCGCAATACACTGATGTATTAGTCCATGTTCTTCACAGAAGTTATCAAATTCATTGGAGAAGTATTCTTCTCCTCTATCACTACCGAGAATTTTTATCTTATTATTTAGTTGATTCTCTACTTCTGCTTTATACATTTTAAACATGTTCAATGCTTCATCTTTGCTCTTTAACAGATAGACATATACATATCTAGAGCAATCATCAGTAAAGGTTATGAAGTACCGTTTACCTCCATGAGTAACAATGCCGTTTAACTCATAGATATCACTGTGCACAAGATCCAATACCTGAGACGATCTTTTAACACTTGGAAAAGGTTTTTTCGTCATTTTGGATCGTATGCACATTTCACATTTATTGGTTTCATTATCTGTGTATGAAATTAAACTATTATTAACCATAAACTTAAAGGTACTATATCATATATGGGCTAATCTATCATGCCACAGACCAACAAATTCAACCATATATGCAGAAATGCTACTTTCGTTCAAAGAAAACTTGACAATTCCGTTACAAGCATATCCCCTTCCAACAAAGTTTTCATTTTTGGACATAATCAGTTCTCCTGATTCGTACACCACTCTTATCCCTGGTTTACCCAGAAGGTCTCTAGAAACTAAGTTTCACCTCATGTCTGGGACGTACAAGACATTTGTCAGAATCACTTTCTTTCCAGAGATGAATATTAGTTCGACGGTTCATTTGCCAATAACCTTCGATCAGACTTCATTACCCATTTGGACTTCTTAACCATCGGTCAATTCCTCATAGGTTTTGAAGGCTGATCTGTCGTAACACACATGTACGATAGCGGCAACATCATACCACCGACCAGGAACCTTTCCTTGGATAGTATTCACCTTAGTGATCATGGCCACAATAACGCTTTTTTCTACTGCACTTGCCTCTTTTTTAGATTAGCGATATTGACATACTTGAGTATAGTGCCCGGTTTTCCCACAGATATGGCATAGGCCTTTGAACTTTTCGTCATTCTTTTGGGTATTTTTCTTGAATTTCCCTTTATTGGGTTTCAGGGAATCATCCTAATCGGGATTCTTGTTATTAGTATTCTCTACTGCATGTACCTTGGACGAGGTATTCCCATTGTAATTCTTTTTGTCGCGATTGCGGGATTCTTCCTCAATTCTGAGATGTTTTTGGATTTGTTCCAGTGTGTAGTCCTCAGTTTTATATAGCAACTTCTTTCTATAGTTTTTCCACATCGGTAGCAATTTAGTGATTATAGCTCCAACTTGGAATGATTCAGGAAGATCAATTTTGATGGCTTTGATTTTGTTTACTATTAGCTGCAGTTCTTAGATTTGGGGAAGTAGTGGTTTATTATCTACCATGTTGAAGTCAAAATACTTGGCAATGAAGAATTTGTTGATGCCTTCTTCTTTAGCTTTGTATTTAAATTCCAGAGCGGTCTAGATTTTCTTTGCTAATGATGTCTATTGGTACAGATCGTACAGGCGGTCGGAGAGCGCATTCAGAATGTGTCATCGACATAAGAGTTCGTCTTTAGCTCGTTTGGTGCGGGCAGCTACTTGTTCAGGCATGTCTTTATCAGTTGCTTCAGGCAACGACTGAATATTAGGATCTAGGATGCAATAGATCTTCAGCGCTGTCAGAAGAAATTTCAATTTGTCTTCCATCTCGTGAAGTTGGTTCCATTGAACCGTTCAAGACGAATCAAATCCTGATTCATCAACTTGATGGATAATATACTGTCAGCTTCCATCACAAATAACGCTTTAAGATTATTGGAAATTATACAGATTAATATTTTTTTTCTGTATAATGTGGAAACCGAAAAATAAAATTGGTTTGAAAATGACAGGTTGAAGCACATCTGAGACACTGTCTTTAAAGAGTTATTTGCCCCTACTTAAAAAGATTGAGTATGCTAATAGGTTACAAGCAAACCATTTATAGGATACGACGAGTCTGGTGTGGGTCTACGTTCAGCAAACACGAAGGCCCACTAATGGAACTCTGTTACACACAGTCCGGTAGAAAAACAGAAAAGAAAAATCCCAGGAGAAAAGAGAAAGAAGTATTGTGATTTGGACCATTGCATGGGTCAGTTCTTCAGACACTGGTTCAGTTGAACCGTTTTAGACCACACCGTTGGTCTAAAAGTTGCTGACTTGCTGTAATCACTGGAGTATAGGAAATGAGTGGCTACTCAGTTTGTATTGGTGTGCTGGAGTGGGTTGAGAGATGATTTGAAATCTCATCCAGACCCTGTTTATATAAGCTGTGGTGGATGGGGGGTTATGGTCTAAGAAAATAACTCCCATTAAGCCATTTCTAGCTGTTGGAAAACTAGTCGTTTTATGGCCGTTTTCTGACTATTATGTATGAGCCATAACCACTGCTGCATGTGACTATTGTGAGACAGCAGCTAGCCGTTTTCTAGCTATTGGGCTAGCCATGCAGCAGTTACAGCTGGTCTTCCGTCTTGCTCTGGTTCTTGAAAGAGCGACCCTCTGCGACACGATGCGGATGTGCAAAGTGCGCCACTAGCGCCTCTATAGCCCCACATGCCCACGCCCTCGCACCGAGACCGAGCCCGTGCCCGTGCTCAAGCGCGAGCACGAGGACTATGTGGGCAAATAATAAGGTACTCCACTGTTTTCATATAAACCACAAAAAATTTTCTTCCCTTTCCCATGTGGGACTATTCTAAAAAACCCACAAAAGTTTTTTTACAAAAACTTTTTTAAAAAAATATTATATATATATATTTTATAAAAATCACTTTATTTTATAACATGTGTGATCACCTATTTATCCATGTTGTATATTCTATAGCATGTGTATAAAAATGAGTTAGATCTACCGCTCAAGTGAACACCCCGAATGATAATCTTGTGATGCATTAAAGGAACAAAGCATTAAATGTAATAGTCATATGTGGGGAAGCAGATTAGCTAATGAACATTCTGAGTCGCAAGACTTGCTACTGAAGTGATGTCACCAAGTTCTATAGGCACCACCATGATGTATGTTTTGTATCCACACTGTTCATCCATTTGGAGAGATCATATTAAGGCACGATTCAACGAATGAGTCAGATCCAAAGCTCTGGTGGACCCCACCACATAAAACAGTGGGGAGAGTGACTCCCACCATTAAAAAGTTCTAAGGGCCACAAAATTTTGCGATCGAACTGATATTCGTGTTTTCCCTTCTTTCATATCTGTGTTAACATATGAACAGTTTGGATCTCAAATAAACATCATGGTGGACCTTAGGAAGGTTTCAACAGTGGGCATCACCCTTCCCTCTGTTTTCTATGGTGGGTCCACTCTTGCCTTAGATCTGTCTCATTCTTTGATCATGCCCTAAAATGATCTCTCCAAATGTACGGACGGTGTGGATATGACACATACATCATGGTAGGCCCCACGGAACTTGGTGATGTCACTTTAGTAGCCTGTCTAGCTACTCAACCTGTCAGTAGCTAATCTGCACCCCATATGTGGTGTGGTCCAAATAAATGTTGAATTCAGCTTATTTTTGTGCTCATACCTTAAAATAATACGAGATAAGGGATACATCACAGTGGGCCTTCCCACATAACTGCCTGTCCATGGCTAGAGAGCAAGTTAGGATGTAATCGGCTCGCTGCCACCAGCTAGTGGCTGTTGTACAGTGCTTCGCATCCATGACCATGATGTATGTGTTTTATCAATATGTACATGTATTTTTTTGGATTATTTTAAAGTATGAACTCAAATATGAGGTATATCCAAGTTTATTGAGGACCACACCATAAGAAAATAGCATTGATTGAATGCCCACCAGTTAAAAACTTTCCAAAGACCGTTATAATAATTATTTGCCATCCACCCTATTGATTATCAATTTCATTCAAAACTTTTGTAGCTTTCGGGAAGTTTTAATAGTAAGCATTCAATCACACTATTCATTTGAGTCTACCTCACAAAAAGAGGATGGATGTAATGCCCAGGAAACACCGTACAATAGCTACTGACAGCTTCAGTAGCTGTCTTGCTACTGAAGTGACATCACCAAGTTATATGGGCCCCACTATGATGTATGTGTTGTATCCACATTGTCTATTCATTTGGTGAGATCATTTTATGGCATGAAGCAAATCTTTCTTTCATTCTTTCGTTCTTTTTTTTTTTTTTTTTTTTAAAAAAAAAAAAAAACACATGCACACACACCCCACACACTCACGCTAGTGGAATTTCACCACCTATGGATACTCCGACCCTTGACCGGGTGTTGAAACTCCCGAGAGTCTACCACCCGAGCAAGAGTAAGCGAATCTAAAGCTCAAGTAGAACTCATCACTAAACACAATGAGGACAATTATGTATGGTGGGCCTTATGAAGTTTTTAATAGTTGATGTTCAATAATCATTGTTTCTTTTGTGTCCACTTGAGATTTGGATATGCTTAATTTTTGGGTTCATGTTCTGAAATGATCTAGAAAAACTTATGAGTGGAGTGGATAGATAATAAACACCCACCAACATGTCACACTGGGAGCGGATTATGTGAGGACCCTTGACTGTGGGGCTCATAGTGATGTATGTGCCTTAAATCTACACTAATCTAACCATTTTTGAGAGCTTATTAATTTAGGGTATGATCTAAAAAATAAAGCTGACTCAAATCTTAGGTGGATCACATCACAGAAAATAGTTGTGATTGAATCCCCATCATTAAAAACTTTATGGATTCCATTGGAATGTTTATTTTCCATCTAACTATTTGATAAGGTCACAAACACATAGATGAAAAGACCACACAAATATCATCTTAATATAGAGCTTTTGTAACCCATGAGAAGTTTTTAATGGTCAATCGCCATTGTTTCTTGTACTATATATGGCCAGTTTGGGATTTGGATCTGCTTCATTTTTTGGATCATGCCCTAAAATGAGCTCTCAGTACAGATAGACAGATGGCTCTATCGTGTTCTCATTCAAAGTACTCTATTGCATTATTTCATTACGGGGTTCGGAAGCGAATTGCCTGTGGCACCTGTCACAAGGATGTCTCCGTGGCATGACATGGCCCAATCTCTGTGGGGGCCAAAAATGCCGCATATCCATACCTGAAGTAGACTACACCACAGAAAACAGTCCATTGAAATAGGTCTACTTTATTAAATGTCTCAAGTCCAACCGGTTGGACCACTTAAGGTCCACCCAATGTATAATTTACACCTATTGAAGTAGTTGTGACATCCAATCATCCTAATAGCTTGGCCCTACCATGAGGATCAACAAGCCCTATCTACTTATTAAGTGAGCCACACCATAGAAAACAATGAACAATCAGCAATAAAGAAAAAAATATGAGTGTGGTCATTGACGAGTTGATAGGGTTGATTTTTTGCTTGAAGTGTTCCTCATGTTAGGCCAATCTATTAAACGGGTTGGATGTCCTATGTACTTAATAAGTTAAAAGTTATCTGCTAGATGGACCATAATATGTGATCTAGCTAGTTGGACTTTATACCTCTTCATGTAAATGACTTTGTAACTTAGAAATTACTCCAATGTCCTCCCTTTTAGGGGTGCTTGGTTGTTGGTTTTTATATTCTTTTGTCTTCGTAATTTTTCAATATTTATGAAAAATAAGCTTGTTGCATGCTTTTTCTTTAGTTTTTGAATTCCTTGAAAATTATATTTCTTAGGGGGCATTTGGATCGTAAGCTTCTTAAGATAAACTACTTATGCAAAAAGAAGCTTATCTTAGTTTCTACTTATTAAGAAGATAATTATGTTTAGTAAACAATGTACTTATCAACTTCTTCTCTCTTTTCTCTCTCTTGATGCCTCTCTTCAATAACTTATGAAAAGTAAAAAAATTAAATTAAAAATATTCAACTAAAGT
The DNA here is from genome assembly GCA_030180095.1 of Magnolia changhungtana. Classification (NCBI taxonomy): domain Eukaryota; kingdom Viridiplantae; phylum Streptophyta; class Magnoliopsida; order Magnoliales; family Magnoliaceae; genus Magnolia; species Magnolia changhungtana. The sequence continues at coordinate 546,698 of JASAUF010000229.1, forward strand.
GATTAAGTACTTTTAAGTAAAAAATTTATAACCAATAATAAATCGAACTTACTTATTTAAGATAAGTAACTTGTTTACTGTTGCAAGTATAAAAAGTAACTTATTTAGTGGTATCCAAATGGGCCCTTAATATTTTTTTCATTAAACTTATTCAGATTTTAGCTCATTAGTGAAAAAGTAGGGATTAAAACATCATTTTATGCTTTTCCAAATCTCACACGAAAACTTGTTGTGTTCAACCAAACAATATTTAAAGGGTCGTTTGACATCATGGATTTGGGGGGATTTGAGGGTATTTTGTATCCACAGGTCGTTTGGCATAGTAGATTAGAGGGTATTTCGAGTCTAGGGGATTTCAGATCCTCACTTCTGTTAAGTTTTGCCGTCTCTCCTTTTTGTTTGGAAAACCAATTCTCTTCTTGTTCTTTTTCTCCTTTTTAAAGGTGGGAGAGCCGCATGTATCACATAACATGTGGCTCGCCAATGGTATCCCAAAATAATTAGATTATCAACTGCATCACTAGCATATGAGCAGTCTAAACATTAGCCATGTAAATCAAAAGTTAAAAAAATGTTGATTAGTCACACTATTATGATCCTTTGCTTATGGCCCACTTGGAGCTTGGAATTTCATCATTTTTCCAAAGTACATATTTCAATGGGTTTAATCAAGTCATTGTGTCAAACATCATGTACATACAATAATTTTATATATTAAAGTTAATTTAGTAATTAAACTCAAACTCTTATAAATATACTACATAATTTAAGTGTACAACTATTCTTGAATTACAAGGGATTTTGAATCCAAGGTGCCCAACACAACTAGAGAATTCCAAATATAGGGAATTTCCAATCGAAGCATTCCAAATATACCATGCAAAATGAGGCCTACTTAAAAATCGGAGAATCTGTTCTTTCATAACGAAACGACCTGCTTTTTTATTAAATTTTCTCTTCAAGGAGGTCAACTGTCTTTTTAGATATGAAATGGCATAAGTGCCTCTTAAAAATACCTTTTCCCTGTTAGAGAATGTTGAGAACCTAAACCCTAGGCAAAAGCTACATAAGGCCCATAGCAATGTATATTAAAAATCCATTATGGCCACTAGTTTTTTCGGCTCACATTAGGACACAAACCCAAAAATGAGGCAAATCCAATGCTTTAAGTGGGCCACATGATTGGAAAGGATAGTAAAGGAAATGCAATCATTGGAACCTTTGTAAGGCCCACCATGATGTTTATACTCCATCTAAACCTTTTACAGTGTTATTCCCATTGAGATGAATTGAAAACATACATATTAGCCTAATCCAACACCTCTACGACCCTTAAAGGTTTTACCTTCGGCGATGGATGATCAACCTCGCTTTTGGCCTCATGCCTTGGAATAATATAGAAAAACGGGCGGAAGGAGTGGATTTCATAAAGACATCATGGCAGACCTCAGAGCTTCCAATGGGAGCCACAGTCGCCTTAATCTACATTATAAAAGATGAGCAAGCACCTTTTTCATTTTCCTTTGTTGGAGGAAATCTTAGATGCTCATTAAAATGTAATGGATGATATGCATGCACTTAAATATTGCATGTAGTATACAAGTGATTTAAATTAAACCATTCAAAAACTATATAACAATATAAATGCATCATGAACCAAAAATCAAGCTTATTTTATTCTTTGATTGTTAAATTGGTAGACATTTATTAGACGGTTCAAAATGAAAATATCCAATGTTCTTTTCCTAAAAAACAAATGTCCATTAAAAAACAAGCGTCCAATCAAACTGCTTTACAAGTATGACTTCCACAATTAATTGGCCTGATTGAAGATAATGTTTGCAACGTGTATCATTTCCAAGTGCATGAGTATCAAGAGTCATATGCAATCAAAGTATTTATTAGAGTTGTCTTAAAAATCAATGTAGAATTTATCCATAGATAGCGTGGATGTAATATTGATGATCTTGTCCATAAATCATAATGAATATAGGGCCGTTTGGCCGGGTGGTTTGGAAGGGAGTGAATGGTATTAGGGTGGATGGCGTGGATTTCTAGGTAATGATGGTGTTGTCAGCGGATTGTCTTGAGATCCATGGGATTGCTATATACCTGGATTGGTACATCCAGTCCGTTTGGCACGCCCGGCCAATCCGGAGATTAAAGCTTCTGATCCCTTCCAATCCCACGAACTAAACACGTCGCAGGCTAATTTGAACGGATTAGGATGGATTGGATGGGATTTAAAGGTAATGATGGTGTTGTCAGTGGATTGTCTGAAGATCCATCAGATTTGGATCAGATCACCTACACTGTTTGGCACGCCCGGCCATTCCCGGGATTTACCATCCAATCCCTTCCACTACCATCTAATCCCTTCCAATCCAACCGGCCAAACGGGCCCATAGGGTTTGGATAGAGAGCTTGCATTGCCATAGGCATCCAATACCAAGTGTCAAACATACACATGATGGGGCTACTAAAACTAAATTTGAAGAATTTCGGAAGTGTACCTCATGTTAGTTGAAAGGAAGAGCATCATAGTTTTGTGTTAACATGGAGTGACATTTTTGTAATTTTCTCTTTTATGCATGAGTGTTTTAGTCTTCTGCTATAAAATATTTTTGCAATTTAGCATAAATCTCTATAAATGTATGAAATTATCATTTTTTAAGTGCTTGTTTGATGGGTTATAATTACATATAGTCAAGATAAGTAATAATTATTAACCTTTTTATTTTTGAGAGTGTATTGAACAAGGGTGCTATGTGGCAAAACTTTGCAGGTACTCTTGTCATGAGTTGCATGTTTCAGTCACATTGTGTATTAATTTTGTTGGATCATTTTAGCACATGAGTCCAAAAATGAGGTAGATCCAATGCTCAAGTGGCCCACAATGAGAATAATTACACCCATCATTGAACCCGCTATCTTTTATGGCATGGTCCATTTGTTCTTTGGATCTGTCCTTTTTTTTTTTTGGTTGTTGATGCTGAAATCTAGTCAATCATACATCACCTCCTGCTGCCAAAGTATCCGCAATTTCTAAAGAACAAAATAAGACACTGGGGGCGCTGGTCAAGGTTGGGGGCCCTCCAATGCCTAAGGTAGTTTCGCAGGAGTAAAAGAATCGAGATATTTTTTATATGTACCTTTACTCATAATAGCAGGTGTATTTATAGGGTTTTAAGGGCGATTACGTATATGTAACGACTCGAAAATTTTCGTACAATGGCTCGAGTACCACCTCGACCAGAAATCACTTAGGATTAAATCCTTTAGAAATTTGACAAAGTTAATTAAGTGCTAAACTAGATTAGCCATGAAATCCATTTGAATAGCTTTAAATACGATCTGCAAGACCCAAAACTTGTAGAATCATTGATGCTAGGTTACCCAAAAATCTAGGATCAAACTCATTACCCGACTGCTCTCGGGAGCAGATTGAAACTCCGTATCAGATCTGGACCGCACATTGGGAGTCTGAATAATACGAAGTTAAGGACTTAGGACCGCCTCGCTGGGCTTGACAACCATCTCGAAAATCAAATCCAGACAGTGTCCTACGGCTGTTCACTTGAGTCCGGAGAGAGGAGTGTGAAAACACTTGGTTTTCTTTACAAAATAAATATCTCAAATAGTGATCTGAGACTTGTTACTTGCGGACATTTTGTAAGCAACCAGACCGTCAGAATCTGACCCAAATACACCCTCGGATCAGGAAAAATTTCATAAACAATTCCATGTACTTGGAGTTTCAGATCGAGATCCGCTGACCACTGAACTGAAACTGGTCCGCCACGCGTGATCTGGAAACCCTACTGGAATGAAAAATTAATGGTATCTAGATCCAAGGTTGGTGAGCTTAAGTCCGACCGCACGCAGAAAAGGGGCCGCCAGAAATCCTCCGTTGAGGTGAAACTAGCTCACTTTGGTTATAACCTAAGTATACCTTGACCATAAGTCTATTTTAGTGTGTTTTTAGGCTATATAAGGACCTTAGAACCCTCTCTCTCACAGCCATATGACTATGAGAGAAACCCTAGAGAGAGAAGAGAGAAAAGAGAGAAAGAGTGAGAGAAGTGGGAGAAACTCCCTACTACTATCCCCTGCCGCTGCACAAGCTGCACCACCCCATTCTCATCGCTTTTCCAGTGATTCCGACTTCATTTCTAGGTAAGAAACCCTAACCCTAATATGTTTTGGAGTTGTGAAGGTTGTAAGTTATGAAATAACTAACCTATTTCATTCTATAGGTTACCAAACTGTCGAATACGAAAGCTTAGCAAACCTATCGTATTCGTGACGATTTTACGGTAAAATGTGAGGACTTTAGGTGTATAGGTTACAGTTTTCAACGCTTTCAATGTCAGATAATGATAGATTCATGATCTGCATGCAATTGCACATGAACAAAGTGTTGTCTGTTTTCCATTTCGATTAAAGATGTAGAATATAGAATTTTACATATTCTAGGTATTTGTAGAAAGTACCGTATACATATAAATTTTAGAAATGTGTTTGCCATGATTATTTGTTGTATGAATATTTTATATATGGATAAAATACTTAGTTGGTGAAAGGACTCGCCTTAATACATGTTTTACTAATGTACACTATGTATGTTGAAATAGTGTATTTTAAGTGTTTGTGAAAATGATTGTGAGAGTAAGTGTTTGGATGATGGTGTCTTAGGTAGGTGTTGAGATGGGATTCTCAACTACCTTAGAGACGTATATGATTTCCTCCATGTTGATTGTTTAACTTAACCGCTTACTTATGAAATATATGTGTTTGTATTTCTTGTTTATATGGTGCTTTATAACATGCTTTATGACATGCTTGTTAACATGCTTGAATTACTTTATTTATTATGCTTTACTCTACATGCTTTAAATAAGGATTGATTGAGTTGGGATTATGATTACAGTCCAGACAATCGGTACCGGACTTGAGATCGTGGTTGAGATTCATTTCGCCACGTAGGATGTGTTTGACGAACCCGAGTCATACTTCGGTTGGCGATAGTGGTTAGGCCACGCGAAGTGCTTATGCACTTCATGTCGTTCAGTTGATTGTGCGCTCGAGCTAGTCAAGCTCGTTAAGTAACCCGATTTGTCTAATGTATGTTCACCATATTTAGATGCTACTGCTTGAACCTATGGTACCAAACTTATCAGTGGAATCCCGTTAACCATGGTACCTCGATCCGCTAAGACTCATGAGCCGGACATGGTGGTATGGGATACCGTGGTCGAGCTGTCGGCCTACACTGGGGCCACGTGCCTCCCCGTAGTGACCAGTGAGCAACCAGACTCGTGAGCCGATTATGGTGGTATGAGACACTATATTCATGCTATCGGCCTACATTGATAAGGTGATGGGGGAGTGGTGTAACCATTGTTTGTAACAGCCCTGACAACCCTTTGTAGTGACCTCGAGCATACTCTGAATTTGCGGTGAGGCGACGAGTTTTGCTGCAGTATATAGAGTATAAACTAAGCCTGTATCAGCTTAGTGATGAACCGTTAAAGAGGTGATGGGGGAGTGGTGTAACCATTATGCGTAACAGCCCTGACAGCCTTTGCAGCGACCTAGAAACACACCATCGTATGAGATTAACTAGGACTGACGACCCTAGAATGGATCATGTTTGGAAATGATATAAGAGAGGTACCTTAGTTTCCCAATACTACTGTTTGAAATGGACTAATAACAACTCGGTAATCATGTTCATCATCGCATTGCATGTACCTGGAAGATGTGGAGCACTGAGGGATGAAAGCATGCCGCGAACGTAAGATAATGTCACACGAGGGAGGGTGTGGTGAGAGCATCCATCATGACTGCATTCATACTTGCATTAATAAGAGTAGTTAGGAGTGTTTGATTGTACTGCTTTATCATTACTGCTTGACTGAATTGATTACATGTTAACCTATGTTTTATTATTCCACTGAGTTAGCTACTTACTCCCACGTTACGGGACGGTGTTGTACACACCAACCGGACTCTGTCTTAGGTGCAGATGAGGTGATGACTTAGGAGGCTAAGCCGGACTACGACGAGGACCAGGACGAGTTCTCATTCATGCAGTACTCTTGTGGCTTTGACTAAACTGTCGGATTGATGGGATTTACAAGACTTATTTCCTTAATTATACTTTTGGCATTTTGTTCATAAAACAAATACATGTATATGGTGACTCAGATGGGTTCATACTCTGGAGATTGATGGTTTTGTTTCTTTTACATACATATATATATATATATATACAGTTTCAGTCTTCCGTTTGCCTTTATACAATTGATCTGGAGTATGAATTACTGTTTTGGTATAATCTCACTCATGTGTAATGTACTAACATAGACAACATTCAATTATCATTCATTATGTTGCATAAGTGATGCGTTGGAACTCGGGAGTTGAGTTTATGCTCAACCCCCGAATTTCAGGGCGTTATAAGTTGGTATCTGAGCATGATTTTGATTAAACTAGACCTGAGTTATGTTCCCACGACGTACGCTGACGCCTTTTTACATAGGAGGGTGCGAGAACGCTGTAGTAACAGTCTTAGGAATCCCAGTTCCGTCCAACAGCAAAGTTCGTTAAAACGAACGCCGAAATTGAGTCTGTACCCAACCCTGGTCATACGAGTGGGTCCCAAAACACTTCTAGATCGTCTATAGGCGGGTCTAGATCACAATGCACTCCATCCCAGCCATTAAAACTCGGTAAATACAAGTTTAGCTTAGAAATTTCGCGAAACTACCCGAAATGGAGCAAAATAGAGTCGTGGGCCTCCCCGCGTTAATCCAGTGGGACCCAGGACAGAAACAAGGTGCATTTGGTACCTTGGGAGGATGGTGACCACTGCCCTACCGCGGTGGCCCATTTCCTGGCCCAGCGGACCGCGGCGGAACCGCTGTCAGGCCAATTGGGTCTGGTCGGGCCGGGTCGGCCCGACCCCAGGACTTGTGTGGGACCCGTGAAATCGTGCGGGGACCCCTATTTTAATTTCGTTTAGCCCCCATCCCTCATTTCTTCCCTTCTAAGCTCTCCAACTACTGCCCACTCTCTCAACTCTTCCTCCCAATCACCCAATTTGCTATTTTCGACCACAACCCATCGATTCTCATCGTTCACAGCAACCCTACCTCCCTATCCTCTCCATTTCTCTCTCATTTCAGCCCGTACACTCCCCATTTCATCCCAAATTTGTGCATACCCCCTACCCCACTTCATCTTTTCATTCTTCTTCTTCAACCCTCATCATTTGGGCCTCTATAACCGCTGTTGAGACCCAAGCTCGTGGTGAAGCAAGGAGAGCAGCCCTTTTCTCTCTCTTATCATCACTTTCCATGGCTTTCTTCGCCATAGTTTCGGCCGTTTTCTCCGTCTCCACCATCCTTTCTCTTATGGGAAAGAGGAAGGCCGCTGCAGATGAAGCTGGGCCTAGCCGTCCAACCCGCTCGAGGAGAGACGTGGACGATGAAGCTAGCCCTAGCACGGTTCGGGAGTATAGGTCGAAGCGGGACCTAGATCCCTAACTTCCAATCAGAGATGTTTTTCCGATAGGCTTTGAATACGGTCGTTTTGCTAACCGTAAGATTGTGTTTAAAGCTCACGTGGATGAGAGAATGTTTGGACTACACCCGATGATGGACTGCTTGGTGGACATTGAATGGGGTCTTATATTTGAAGGCGAGTCTCCTGCATGTGAGAACACGGTTCGTGCCTTCTACGCCCATATCATAGACCCTTCGTTGGAGCCTCTTCAGTTCACTGTCTCTGTGAGGGGCATAAGACACACAATTACTGTGGTTGAGATGGCGCGGATCATGAACATCCCACGTGGTGAAGTGCTTACTAATGACAACTTCTCCAGGAGTACGCCAGAAAGGGATCGCCGTACGCGATACCTTTATGGTCGACGTGTTTCTTGGATGCGAGGAAACTATCTTTCGTCGTCGAAGTTGACAGATGACTTCCGTTTGCTCCACTACATTTTCACATATAATGTGTATCCACGGTCGGGTAACTGCACAAAGTGTACTCGGTTGATGGTGGACTTCCTATACAAGATTGGACATGGGGACAACTTATGCCTGCCCACGTTCGTCCTATTTCAGATAGTTCAGGTCGTTCGATTTGTCAGGAATGACCTCTCGCTCCCATTTGACCGCCTGATATGTAAGATAGCTCATGATGTCGGCTATAGGCTTAACATGGAAGACCTTGCGCCAGTCCGGGTCATAAGTGAGGCTACACTTAACAACATGAAGATCGGCCCTCGACAACGGCAAGCTCGACTCGACGAGTCTGGAGATGAGTTGGATAACGCTGGTGAGGAGAGTGTTGACCTCGAGGCAGGAAGCGAAGAAGGAGGCGGTGATGAGATACAAGAAGAGGAAGATGAGGCTCAGGATACTGAGGAGAGCTCTCCTCCTGAAGCACCAGAGTCGGACCCTGTTCAGGCTACGAGGGATGCTCGTATGGTTCGCATTGAGGAGAACCAGGCCGCCCTGCGGCAAGAGATTGGACAGGTTCGGGCTAAGCTTGGTGAGACCCGAGCTAAGCTTGAGGTGACCGAAGCCTACATGAAGAGAAGTTTTAAGAAGGTGTCTTGCATGTCGAAGACCATCCTGTGTTGTGTACATGACAAGAATGCTCCTCCTCCATCGCCTGATTCGGATGCCTAGTCATCCAAGTTGTTGTTTGTAGTTGTTTTGGCTACCGCAGTAGGCGGTTTATGTTTTCATGTTGATGGATGTATTAGTTAGTAGTATGTTTTTGTTGTAGATGAAGCCTAGTTGTATTAGCTCCCCTGCATCTTCTGTCATGATTCATGTAACTCTGTATCCATGTATTGTGACAATTTTGGTAAATAAAAAGCATGCAGCTTCTTTTGATATGATGTGTGTGGAATGCTTAAGTGATTACGTATTGTGTTGCCATGCTTTATCTCACAAGCGATGCACCTTATGTTGTATAGGGCATGCCATGGAGATCTACGAGGAGCACGACACCCCTCTTGCTCACTGACTCGATGGACCAGACTCCTTCCCGCAGGGGTGGTCCTACGGACTGAGGCTTAGGCTTAGATCAGCCTTCTACTGGTCCTACTGGTGGTTTGCCACCTTATACACCCCCGGTTCGTGAGCAGAACCGGGCATCCTCTTCGACACCGTATGAGCCGCAGGCTGCTCCACCTACTGATAGGTTTGAGTAGTTGATGTTGATGATGCATCAGCAGCAGATGCAGCAGCAGCAGCATCAGCAGCTTATGGCCACTATTTTTGAGGCCTTGTCTCAGGGTGGGAGTGCGACTCCACCTCCGACATCTACACAACCTACCGTGACTGTCGAGCCTCCTGTTCAGTTTGAGGATGTGCCTCTGCCCACACCTGTTGCGTACCCTATGGGAGACGTGGGTACTCATGGTCTACTTGAGCGATTTCAGCGCTTGAGGCCTCCGACTTTTATGGGTTCTCACAGACCCAAGGAGGCCGAGTACTGGTTAGACCGCATCTCGAAGATACTGAAGATGCTACATTGTTCTGAGGCTGAACAGGTTGAGTTGGCCGCCTTCATGTTCGAGAAGGAGGCTAGCTTATGGTGGGACAGTATACTGCGGACGGTCGCAGTGGGCTATGTGTGGACTTGGGCAGCATTTGAGTTCCGTTTCCACAAGAAATGTTACCCTCAGGCCTACCAACATGAGAGGGAGAATGAGTTTCTGCGCCTCAGACAGGGAGGCATGACAGTTACAGAGTACGAGCATCACTTCACCGAGTTAGGCCGCTTTGTCCCGACTATACTTGCTGACGAGCCGATGCGGATTCAACGCTTCACCGAGGGATTGCGACTTGACATCCAGTCGAAGATGTGCTGTATCCGCATACTATCTTATGCAGAGTTGATTCATATGTCTATTGGGGCGGAGCAGGATGTTGAGCGGCTGGCACGCTCCCGTGATGCTATGGTTACGAGACCACGACCAGATGTTCAGGGCAGGCCTTTTCTAGGCAAGAGGCCTTGTGCTGATTCGCCTCCCAGGATCGCAGCGCTAGTGGCTCCGATGAGGCACCCTATTGTGACCTGTACATACTGCGGAAAACAGGGTCATCCTGTTGGGAGCTGTTTTGCGTGGATGAGGGATATTGGGTTCTCTTCGCCGCAGATGATTGATCGCTCTCACCCATAGGCTCTATCGGCTCTACCACTTCAGACGGCACCTGCACATCCATCCTTCAGACCACCTGCACCTCGCTTCAGGCCGCCTCAATGGCCCATGGTTCCATAGCCAAACCGGCAGCAGCAGGCTCGGGTACACTCACTTGCAGCTGAGACATCCGAGGGATCGAGCGTAGCACCTATGGCCTTCGAGGTTATTGCACATGTGCAAGGTACTCCAGTCTTTCTTTTGGTGGATACCGGGTCTACTATCTCTATTGTATCATGTGCTGCAGTCAAGAGACGAGGCTTAGAGACTAGCCCTATGACTAGGTTGAGACTCCTTACTGCCACAGGGACTTTCTCAGACTCCACTACGATGTGTAGAGGTTGTTCGATAGACCTAGGGAGCAGGACAGTGACTGTCGACCTGTTGGTCGCACCGCTTCATCATTATGATGTGATTCGGCCGAGATCGATAGCGATACTCGGATCGTGACAGCACGTGGACTTGACGGCACGGTCTTTACTTTTCCAGTGCAGGTCAGTTGGTATTACCGCATCAGTAGCTACACTACCCTATTAGAGCAGGTTGATGGTCTGACGTTGGGAAATACGCCTGTGGTTCAGGATTTTGCAGGTGTGTTTGTGACAATTCATGATTTACCTCCTCGGCGCGAGATCGACTTCACCATTGATCTTACGCCTGGTGCGACACCTATCTCATTGTCGACTTATCGTATGCCTTCATGTGAGATGCAGGAGCTGAGGAAACAGATTGACGGGTTGCTAGAGAAGGGCTTTATACGACCTAGTGTGTCTTCCTGGGGAGCACCTGTGCTGTTTGTGAAGAAGAAAGATGGTTCACTACGGTTGTGTATTGATTACCGTAGGTTGAACCAGGTCACCGTGAAGAACAAGTATCATTTACCCAGGATAGATGATCTGTTTGATCAGTTGAAGGGGGCAAAGTATTTTTCAAAGATTGACTTGCAGTCAGGGTATCATCAGTTGCGCGTCAGAGATAAAGACGTGCAAAAGACAGCTTTTAGGACATGTTTTGACCATTACGAGTTCTTGGTGATGTCGTTCGGTCTTACGAACACACCGGCCATGTTCATGGACTTGATGAACAGGGTATTTCAGCCATTCTTATACCGATTCGTCATCGTATTCATTGATGACATCCTGATATACTCCACGAGTCGGGAAGAGCACGAGGTGCACCTGAGAGCGGTGTTGGATACCTTGAGGAAGAACCAGTTGTTTGCGTAGTATAAGAAGTGCGACTTCTGGCAGGAAGAAGTCAAGTTCCTGGGACATGTGGTGTCCAAGGATGGGATAGCAGTGGACCTTGCTAAGGTAGTCGCGGTTCAGGATTGGAAGCAGCCTAGCTGGGTTATCGAGGTGAGGAGTTTTCTTGGCCTGGCAGGGTACTATCAACGCTTCATTCGGGACTTCTTGAAGATTGCCAGGCCGTTGTCACAGTTGACACGTAAGGATTTGAGATTTGCCTGGAATGAGAAGGCAGAAGTAGCTTTTCAGGAGCTGAAGGACGGACTGACGTCCGCCCCTGTGCTAATATTGCCAGAGCAAGGGATGAAGTACACGATATACACGGACACGTCTCGCATTGGTTTGGGGTGTGTCCTTATGCAGAAAGACAGGGTGATTGCGTATGCCTCGAGATAATTAAGGAAGCACGAGGAGGATTACCCTACACACGACCTTGAGCTAGCAGTTGTCATCTTTGCATTGAAGCTCTAGAGACATTACCTCTACGGAGAGGAGTTCGAGCTTTTCTGCCACCACAAGAGCCTTAAGTATATATTCACGCAGCGAGACTTGAATATGCGGCAGCGCAGATGAATGAAAACCTTGAAGGACTTCAAGTTCGAGGTCTCCTACCATCCTGGCAAGGCTAACCTTGTGGCGGATGCGCTGAGCCGCAAGAAGGCGATTGCATTTGCGGCTCCGCTGATGATAGCAGAGTGGGATATGCTAGAATTCGTGCAGGACTTCGAGCAGAAACTCACTGTGGAGGAGCCATTTGAGTATGTCGTGTATGTTCGGGTGCGGCCACTCATCGATGATAGGATTATCGAGGCCCAGAAGGGCGACATGCGGTTGTCTGAGTTTTGAGAGCAAGCTAGTGACGCCGAGGACTCCAAGTGGAGAGTTTGCACAGATGGAGGCCTACGATACCGTGGCCGTTTATGTGTTCCTGATATTCCTGGCTTGCGACGGGAGCTCCTCGAGACTGCCCACAAATTGAAGCTTGCGATGCATCCTGGTAGCACAAAAATGTACCAGGACATGAGACGATCTTATTGGTGGGACGGCATGAAGACCCGCATAGCAGAGTATGTTTCTCGTTGTCTGACGTGCCAGAAGGTTAAGGCAGAACATCGTCGACCTCCTGAACTGCTTCAGCCCATGCCCATAGCTGAATGGAAGTGGGATTTCATTTCCATGGATTTCATATCGGGGCTGCCGAAGACGAGGAAGGGACATGATTCCATCTGGGTGATCGTGGATCGGTTGATCAAATCAGCCCATTTTCTCCCTATCAAAGTCACGAACTCTGCAGACGAGTTGGCTAGGCTGTACATTAGAGAGATTGTGCGTCTGCATGGAGTTCCCCTAGAGATCGTGTCGGACAGAGACGCACGGTTCACGTCTATCTTCTAGACTCGTATCCAGGAAGCGATGGGTGTGAAATTGAAGTTCAGTACTGCGTTTCACCCTCAGACCGACGGGCAGACAGAGCGGGTGAACCAGATTTTGGAGGATATGTTGCGGGCCTGTGTCTTGGACTTCAAGGACAGTTGGGATGACTGTCTTCCTTATACAGAGTTCGCGTACAACAACAACTTTCAGGCGAGTATTGGCATGGCTCCATATGAGGCCTTGTATGGTCGTCCTTGCAGAGCCCCGCATTACTGGGCTGAGGTTGGCGAGCGCGTTTGATTGGGCCGGAGTTGGTACAGGCGACCTCGGAGAAGATCAACATTATCAGGCGTCGACTTCTTACAGTGCAGAGCAGACAAGAGTTATGCCGATACGAGGCGGCGACCGCTTGAGTTCGAGGTCGGTGATCACATATTCCTCAGAGTTTCCCCTATGAAGGGAGTCCTTCGGTTTGGGAAGAAGGGGAAGCTCACACCAAGGTTCATCGGTCCATTTCAGATCCTTGATCGAGTGGGTGTTGTGGCATATCGTCTCGCTTTGTCCACATCACTTGCAGCTGTACATAACGTATTTCATGTATCTATGCTGAAAAAGTACGTTCCTGATCCTTCACACATTATTAGATGGGAGCGGGTACAGTTGAGTGAGGATGCTACATATGAGCTGTGCCCGACATGTATCCTTGACAGAAAGGAGTAGGTACTGCGTAACAAGGTAATTTCACTCGTAAAGGTACTGTGGACACATCATATAAAGGAGGAAGCTACATGGGAGACAGAAGCCGAGATCTGAAAGAACTACCCTCAGCTCTTCGAGGAGTACGAAAATGTACTAATTTCGAGGACAAAATTTTTCATTAAGGGGGTAGATTGTAACAACTCAAAAATTTTCGTACAATGGCTCGAGTACCACCTCGACCAGAAATCACTTAGGATTAAATCCTTTAGAAATTTGACAAAGTTAACTAAGTGCTAAACTAGATTAGCCATGAAATCCATTTGAATTGCTTTAAATACGATCTTCAAGACCCAAAACTTGTATAATCATTGACGCTAGGTTACCCAAAAATCTAGGATCAAACTCATTACCCGACTGCTCTTGGGAGCAGATTTAAACTCCGTATCAGATCTGGACCGCACATCGGGAGTCCGAATAATACGAAGTTAAGGACTTAGGACCGCCTCGCTGGGCTTGACAACCATCTCAGACATCAAATCCAGATAGTGTCTCACGGCTATTTGCTTGAGTCCGGAGCGAGGAGTGTGAAAGCACTTGGTTTTCTTTACAAAATAAATATCTCAAATAGTGATCTGAGACTTGTTACTTGCAGACATTTTGTAAGCAACCAGACCGTCAGAATCTGACCCAAATACACCCTTGGATCAGGAAAAATTTCATAAACAATTCCATGTACTTGGAATTTCAGATCGAGATCCACTGACCGTTGAACCGAAACTGGTCCGCCACGCGTGATCTGGAAACCCTACTGGAATGAAAACTTAATGGTATCTAGATCCAAGGTTGGTGAGCTTAAGTCCGACCGTACGCAGAAAAGGGGCCGCCATAAATCCTCCGTTGAACTGAAACTATCTCGCTTTGGTTATAACCTAAGTATACCTTGACTATAAGTCTATTTTAGTGTATTTTTAGGCTATATAAGGACCTTAGAACCCTCTCTCTCACAGCCATCCGAATTTGAGAGAAACCCTATGTAAGACCCGTATCCTAGTATCTACTGTTCCATCGACTCCCGCAATCATTCCGGTCGAATTCCGGCAATCCTCGACCTAAAGCCAACGTTGCGCACGATCCTAAGACGAGACTTGCATGCCAAAGTCGGCTTGACCCAAAACCTATACCTTGGCGACTGCGCCGTCGCCGCAGTTCCAATGCCACGACTCACGCACCGACCCGATACCCAGGCTAGAAGATGTGAGCCCACGTTCAATTCGAGGAAATGTCGCGCATTGTAATTACGAGAGAATCTCTACGAAACGTCAAATCAACCAATCAAATCAAGTCAAGTACAACAACCATCCCCAAGTATAACCACCCCTCTCCAAAGTCAACTTTTCCTTACAACAAGTACACCCATCACCCTTCACCCACCCTCTCCCATCACTTCTCTTTCATTCCCTCTCTCTCTCTCTCTCTCTCTCTCATTCTCCAAGCAAGAATCGTCCAAGCCTCCCCATGAGAAGCCATGTGTGGCCCACTTCCCACCTCATATCTCCACCATCCTAAGAACATCTCGACCGTTGAAATCATCCCCTTGGAGCTCTAGATCATGTTGGCGGAAGAAGGACGGAGAGATCTTGAGGTGGGTGCTTCTCTCTTTTACTCTCTTCCCTTCTCTCTCCTTTCCTTGCATGATGGCCCACTTGGTGAGGCATGTAAAGATCCAGACCGTTCACCCAATGGAGCTGGCCCATCTTGCTGGATCGTCCAGGGCCAGCAAGCCACCATGTTGTATTTATCCATGCTTGCATGTCCGTTTGGACAGGCTTGGGCATAGGGAAAACACTAATTTCAGCTTGTTTTAATGGTGGCCACACCTGGCCCCACTTGATGAATACGTCTCACCCATCCCATCCACCGTCCAGAACGGTGGGATTCTCATGATATGTGTTCTGTATACACCATCCACGCTGCCAGCGGCCGTGGGCCCCACCACGTAGAATACCACTGTGATGTGTTGCAAATCCTGGCCGTCTAGTCCCTCTTTCATGTATATATATTATAATATATTATTATATTATATTATATACATACACACGTGTGTATACCCTATGTGGACCCAGTTGCTGAGTGTACCCCATCCACACCCTTCATCACAGAATGCGTGGATGGAATTCACACTGACCGTCCATTTAAATGGGGCCCACCATGATATACGTACCTTGATCCCCATCGTCCGTATGATGGACGGTGGGCCTGTAGCTGCTACACACGTACAGCAAGAGCAGGGTCACCGTGATGTATGTCCAATCCTCTCCATCCGTCCATCGGACGGTGGCAGATGGGGCCTCCCCTGGTGAACGTATTTCATCCAAACTGTCCATTCATTGGACTGGTTCCTGGACCCAACTTTGCTGGGCGTATCTCATCCAAACCGTCCACCCATTGGCGAGCTCTTCTTAGCGCTTGAGACAAAAAAATAAAGCAGATTCAAATATCTGGTGAGCTCCTTCCATGATGTATGTGCTACATCTTAGTCATCCGTCCATTGGAGTACGTGGACCCCACCTTCATGTATATGCTCTCTATCCAAACCATCCATACCTATGGGGCCCACCATCAGCCGCACGTCCAGCGTCTCTGGACCCTGGGCGCTGACACCATGACACTCCCCCATACATATCATATATGATATATATTATAATATAATATAATACTTTCATATTATAAAAACGTCATGGTAGGTCTGGCATGCGAGGTACGGCCCCACCATGATGCTATGTTGTATCCTTACCGTCCATCTGCTAGGACGTGGGCCCCTGATGTATTTGTTGCATCATCACCGTCCGTCTATTTTGGCAGCGGATGGGGGCCACCTTGTTTGTATGTGATTCACACACCGTACATCTAAGGGCGTGGCCCCACCAAGAAAGCTTTGCGCCGTCGTCAGCAGGTCCTATGGGACCGCGTGATGTAGGTGTTACATCCAACCGTTCATCCATTTTGCCGTGGCCACATGATGTATGTTTTAGATTCTCACCGTCCATATGCCAGGACGGTGGAACACCACCTCACTGCATATGTTGCAATCACACCGTCAAGACATTGGACGGTGGATATCCACCATGATTCATGTGTTTCACCAACGCCGTACATCCGATTTGAGGACGGTGGGCCAACTGTACTTACGTTGGCACTGGGGTCTGATCATCCAGACCATCCATCTAATGGACCCCACCACAATATATGTGTATTATTCATGTTGTCCATCTGTTTAGAGGTGAGCCCACCCACACGTGTGACACGTGTGGGCTGGTGGGACCCACCTTGTGTATATGTTTTATCACCACACCATCCATCTGGACAGTGTGTGTGACCCACACCATGATATATGTGTTTCATCTTACCGTCCATATGAGATACACCATGATATAATTGTTATCCACGCCGTCCATCTTATACAATACGGCCCACCTTGGTACATGTATTCTATGTTCACATCGTCCATTGCTGGACGGTGCCATGTGGGGCCTACCATTGATGCATGTATTGTATATCTACGTTATCTGCCCCTTGGACGTGTGGCCAACCTTGAGGTACATGTTGTATCCAAACCGCCTAGCCATCTGGATCACCCAGACCGTCCGGATCATGGGGCCTACCATGATGTACGTGTTACATATGGTGCGGCCCGTTGTTATGTATTTGAGGCTCGTGCGATGAGGCCAATGTTATGTATTTTAGGCCCATGTGCAGGGTCCACCTATTGTGTATTCATGAGCCATATGATGTGGCCCATTGTTATGTATTTCTGACCCATGGGATGCGGCCCGCTTTGATGTGCATGAGGCCGAGGTATGAGGCCTATTGAGATGTATGTGAGGCCTTTATGTGGGTCGAATGTGATGTATATGAGGCCATTGCGATGTGAGATTCCACCATGATGTATGCAATGATGTTTATGACGGCCACTGCTTGGGAGCGATGTTGGTTGGATGTCCACATTATGGGCAATGATGGTTGAATGTCTACATTGTGACCTTCCCTTAGGCCTTGTTAGGCCCATTCTAATTATTTCTTCAATGGGTCAACCCAAATAAGTGGGCCCCATTCGCCGTAGACGGATGACTCCATGTTATCAGATTTGATATAACCACGGCCGAGTACTGATCTTTATACCATAGTTTATCGGCTGATCATCTATGAACCCCGTTTTGTTTATCTGCCGATTATTGATCGATTCCGATTGTTGTGACCGATTGCCGATTTGCGATCGAGGCTGATTATCATGATCGATTGTCAATTTCTAATTGATGTGACTGAATTGCCGATTCCGATTATCGATTGACGTGGCCGATTGACCGATTACCGATCGAAGCTGATTATCGTGATCGATTACCGATCGTGGCCGATTATCGATTGATGTGGCCGATTGCCGATTCTACTTGCCGTGGCCGATTGACCGATTACCGATCGTGGCCGATTATCGATTGACGTGGCCGATTGACCGATTACCGATCGAGGCCGATTATCGTGATCGATTACGGATCGAGGCCGATTATTATGACCGATTATCGATCGTGGCCGATTATCGATTGACGTGGCCGATTGACCGATTACCGATCGAGGCCGATTATCGTGATCGATTACCGATCGAGGCCGATTATCATGACCGATTATCGATTGACGTGGCCGATTGACCGATTACAGATCGAGGCCGATTATCGTGATCGATTACCGATCGTGGCCAATTGTTGATGCCGGTTATTGATACCGATTATGAGTATGTGATAGCATAGCATCATGATACATGCCCATACGCATCATCTGCATGTTTGTTATGAGATGTGGTTGACCATTGCATATGTCATTGAGCATGTTGATATGAGACTCCCTGATAGGCGGAGGTTATCTCACATGAGCGCACGGCATGCGCAGGATTGATGCATGACTGGATTGTATGACTCATGCATCTTGCATTATGATTACTGTACGCCCTAGCGACATCAGGGTCGTAGCCTCCACAGGCATATCGTGGATGGCCAGATGGGACACCGGAAATGTTTGGTTCTAGCATACGGGCGCCATAGATGTCCCTAGGTGAAAATTCCTAAACCTCCGTGGCGAGAGATAACTCCAACGTCGAAACCGAGTGGATATATGAGCGCACGAGGGCCGAATACCAGGAGGCCGCGTCTCCCACTGTGTCGTGGTCGGTTGGAAGGGGGTGTGACCTTACCCGCCTGAGTGAGGGGACAATGTCTAGGTTGAGTTTGACCAGCCTGAGGAATGGGTCCGCTATCGACGAGCCGGGCCCGATATTGGCAGACGGATAGTGAGGTCTCTTCCACTTACCCAGTTGTGCGCTCGGATAGGGGCGACAAGCTGGGGTAGAGTGTAATAGACCCCGGTGATGATCCCATAGATGAATAGTACTGATATGTGGACTTATTGAGCAGGAGTTGTATACTCATTCATTCATTCATTCACTATCCACTCAGGCTGGTGGTGCGCAATTATTTGTTACATGTACTTTCGCATGGCCAGGATTTCGGTTAGGCGCGCGACTAACCTGAGATCAGGAGTTTACCACATCGAGTCTGACTATCCAAATTTAGGTATGGACTGGTTTGGATAGAAGGCCCTTTGATGGACCCCATAGCCTGCGATACTACGTACTATCATCCCGACTTCACACTCCAGCATGGTCATTCCATTCGCACCACATAACGCATTACATCTACTGCATATGGCATTCCGGGTTACTATGTTTATGCGTTTATACGGTCTAGATACAACTGACGGTAATCGTGCACTCATCAGGAATTGCGTACTGCATCGCATCCTTAGCATCTGATGTTTGGCTCTTTATGACTCCTTATTTGTATAGATGTTCTATAATGCGTATTCTGATACTGATTGACTCATGGACTTGTCTGTATTTTTGCTTATTCTGTTATCGTATGATTTATGACCTTGTTAATAATGTTGTTTACTCGGATAATTCATGCTATTGTCAGTATTTCTACTTATTTTTTATATTATATGATTTATGGGCTTGTTAGTATTCCTGCTTACTCTGATTACTCTGATATTGCTTACTTGACACTTACCTTGTGCACACACTTACACCACCCTCTAAGCTTTCTATAAGCTTATGCACGATAGATGCGTGCAGGTGATGTTATGTTGCAGCATTGTTGAGCTTGGAGTGTACAGCGGTCTTCTAAAGCTTGATTTTTATATATGTATTTCTTTCCAACACTGTACTCAACTGATCATATTAGTGGATATGTGATGATGATGTTGCCTTTGTGAAATGGGTAATCTTGTGGTTATGCTTATTGTGAGTTAAATGTACAAAAAAAAATTAAAAAAAAGAAAAAAATCCTCCTTGTAGGATCCCAGGATTGGAATCTGGTGTATGGACACTAAGAGCCGAGAATGGGGTACTACGGAGGCTGTCGGCACCGGATTCGGTGATCTGGATTCCTTTGAATCCGATTTCTAGGTTTGGGGCGTGACACCCTAGAGAGAGAAGAGAAAAAAGAGAGAGAAAGAGTAAGAGAAGTGGGAGAAACTCCCTACTACTATCCCCTGCTACACAAGCTGCACCACCCCATTCTCATCACTTTTCCGGCGATTTCGACTTCATTTCTAGGTAAGAAACCCTAACCCTAATATATTTTGGAGTTGTGAAGGTTGTAGGTTATGAAATAGCTAACCTATTTCATTCTATAGGTTACTAAACTGCCGAATACGGAAGCTTAGCAAACCTATCGTATTCGTGACGATTCTACGGTAAAAGGTGAGGACTTTAGGTGTATAGGTTACGGTTTTTAACGCTTTCAATGTTACATAATGATAGATTCATGATCTGCATGTAATTGCACATGTACAAAGTGCTGTCTATTTTTCATTTCGATTAAAGACGTAGAATATGGAATTTTACATATTTTAGGTATTTGTAGAAAGTACCGTATACGTATAAATTTTGGAAATGTGTTTGCCATGATTATTTGTTGTATGAATATTTTATATATGGATAAAATACTTAGTTGGCGAATGGACTCGCCCTAATACATGTTTTGCTAATGTACACTATGTATATCGAAATAGTGTATTCTAAGTATTTGTGAAAATGCTTGTGAGAGTAAGTGTTTGGATGATGGTGTCTTAGGTAGGTGTTGAGATGGGATTCTCAACTACCTTAGAGACGTATATGATTTTCTTCAATCATCATTCATTATGTTGCATAAGTGATGCGTTGGAAATCGGGAGTTAAGTTTATGCTCGACCCCCGAATTTCAGGGCGTTACAGTATATGACAATGCCTCTTTATGATAAATGCGTATTGCAGAAGGGAATTTTTTTTTCTGAATGCATTATGGTTATCTCCCTGAGATTCACGGCGAAGATCTTGGGAAGATCTTCTTTAAATAAGATCTCCAAGTAATCGGGATTCGAGGAGGCCTAGGTAGATGGTTGAGGCCGACCTCCAGGATGGCTGGGTCGAGATCTTACAGAACAAGTTGAACTGCCAGCCATGGTTGAGAATGGTACAGATCATATTAAAGTGTTGATTGTGATCGAGGTTATTCTTCGAGATCGAGGTCGGTATCTGATGTTGACTTTCAGGGTTGGTACCCGAGGCCGATGTCGAAGTAATCCATAGTCATCGAGTCTGGCTATTCGGCTCATCTGTCTCATATATCTGGTCAATTCATTTTTACCCATAACAGTAGGGGAGGTGAATTTCTTTCAATTCCTGATTATCCGAGCTTACGATCGACTATGAAGACTTCCCTTAGTATAAGAGAAGAAAGTCTTTCTAAGAAGAAAGTCTTTCTACCAAGTGCTCGGCCTACTACTATCTGAACGACTGGGACTTTCCGCAATTGAAGGGAAGAAAAGTCCCTCCTATTAATTCTACAGTGCACAATTTACCACTGAACAATCGACTTATTGGTCCTACGATTGCTCAGACCACTCTGTCTGACCTCTTAGCCTCTCGACCTCTTCCACGCGAGGCATCATAGTGTTAGTCCACACTAACTTACTTCCCAAGCACCTGAAGAACGCTTAGAAGTAGGGGGTACTATTAAGGGTAAAAATGGACTGACTAGATGTATGAGATAGATGAGTCGAGCAGCCAGACTTGAGACTATGGATTGCTTTGACCTCGGCCTCGATCACAATCAACACTTCAACCTGGTCTGTACCATTCTTGACCACGACTGACGGTTTAGCTTGGTCCGTAAGATCTCAACCTAGCTATCCTGGAGGTAGGCCTCAGCCACCTAGACCTCCTCAGATCCTGACTACTTGGAGATCTTATTTGAAGAAGATCTTTTTGAGATCGTCATCGTGGATCTCGGGGAGATAACTATAATGCATTTGGAAGAAGATCCTTTTTGCAATACACATCCATCATAGAGAGGCATTGCCATATATGCCACCGCCCCCAAAAGCCTATAAATACATTTGCTGCCATGAGTAAAGGTACACATAATAAATATCCTGATTCTTTTAATCCTCATGTGAAACTATCTGACTTAGGCATGGGAGGGTCCCCGACCTTAACCGACGCCCCTAGTGTCTTCTTTTGTTCTTCATTAAATTGCAGATACTTTGACTCACAGAAGGTGAGGTAGGATCGACCATATTTCAGCATCAAAATTGCTCATAGCCTAAAATGATTTGAAACGATGAATAAATGGTGTATACATTTTGATGCTTTGAAAAAAGATTCTATCAAATAGATGGCAAAAACCATCATTACACTTTTACCACACATTTTCACCATTTACCTTATGTAAAATAAGCCCCATAACCTAGGCCTCATAACCTATAAAAATTTGTATGACCAAAAGACTTTTTGAAAAGTCCATTACAACGATAGGTAAATACTCTAGAAAATGTTAAAAAAGTTCCCAATAACCTAGGTAAATGGAGTTGTGTTTATACCCATTTTCACCTAACTTGGCTCAATAAGAAAATGCCACGTGGTGCCACTATACATTTAGTACACACTGGAGTCGTACTCGTACTCAAAGAGATTTTCTATTGATTTTTCTTCAACGTTACGTATTCCGCTATTAATGTGATGGCACAAACTCTTATAAATGCATTCGAAAGGGTAAATCGTCACACGCCACGTGATCATAATCAACATGCTCATTTATGAGGAAATACATTAGGCACGTCTATAAGAGTCCCGCTGAAAGAACAGATCTATCACGAATCTGGCGATAGTATCCTCGACGAGGTCGTCTCTCGTAGTCCTTCTAAAATGGTGGATATCCCTAGAGATGTTCAAAGATGTAGAAATGATTGAGAAAGTTCTGAACATTAAAAGATCAAACCCACATCTAAGTAAACCCAATTTAGGTTTGAACCTGAGTTGGGAAATGGATCTCCATCAGCTAATCCTTATTCATCCATTAATTAGGACAAAAGTGACGGGAGAGCTAAATGAGAAGGCAAGATATAATCCACCCAACAATTTGGAGATAAGAAGAGACAAAAATCTGGAGGGTTGATAAGATATGATGAACCCTGTCTACCTATCATTCCCAACATCTAAAACCAACCCCACGGTAAAAATGGTGAAAATACCAGAGGATGCCTGATCTAGACTATTTGACACCCCTTGGGGACCTCTAGCCCAATCCATTCAGCAAATCAGCACCTGAGATCTAGAGTGGTCAAGATTGATCTGGATTTAACCCAGATATGTCCACCTCATCAGATGAATTTTAACATATCTAGGCATGGTCTGTAACATCCTAGATTTTCACTGTTTTGGATTTCCAAAAAAAAATCCTTAAAATTTCTTTTTAATTAACTTATAAAATCACTTAATGACCATTAACACTCAATGTTAGTTTATACTGCGGTGGACCAGTCAGTTATAATGGGACCAAGTGCGGGCCGCCAAGCCAGATGGCCTGTTTACACTTAACAACAGCCCGTGTGGGCCGCCCAGCGACCGAGGAAGGTCAAAAAAATCTAAAAATTTAAGAAATCATAGATCTCACTGGGCTTGTGGTCCATCGCGGACTACGGACTCAGTGGATGCCTAAAAGTACCATCTGGCGCTTGCCCAATGCACCCCACCAATGCCACATTGGAATCTGGCACTTACAAATAAAACTGGGATACCAGGCGTTCCAGCCATCGAATTTCTTCCAAATTTACGGTCAAGGTTTGATGTATTTTTCTACACCCATCCACCAAATCTGGGACCCGATCATGGATCAGTGACCGTTGATCGCAAATCGGACCCGTGCGACCAAACCCCACATCTGATCATTTCTAAATTTTGCGTGGCCCTTCATCAGGCTACTGAGCACCTACCCTATAAATTTCATGGCCAGAGGACCACCAAAACCATTACAATCATCGAAATGGGCCCCCATAGGGCCACTTAAAGGTCAGAAATGCCTTCTCAGATCATATATATGTTCATTCGTTCGTCCTCAATTTTTACATGGACCTTAGTCGGTTCATAAAACACCTACACGCCGAATTTGGTGGCCATAGGGGTGTTAGGGCCACCCCAACACCAATAGGAGTCCCATAGGTCTATTTTGGAAAAACTTGGGAACATAGGGCCAAGAGGCCTAACTCTAGGGAAATAAGCCCTAACCCCTTTTCATAAACCCCTTTCACTCTCTCAACAACAACCCTCTCTCCCTCCTAACTCTCCCTTCAACTCCCAACAACCTATTCCTCTTCTTCTTAATTTCCTTCAAGTCTCCAACAATCAATCTCTCCCTCATAACCCTCACCACCTTACAACAACAAGGCTCTCCCTTTCGTGGCTTCCACCCTTCTCCAACAACCAAGGAGAGTGAAGAAAGAAGGAAGAGAAGGCAAAGAAGTGTGGTGGACCCTAAATCGAGTTGGGGCCCAAGAGAATCGACCCTTCAACACCCTATCCCTTCCTAAAAGGGAAAAACTCTCCACCGCCATCTCAAAAATCGTCCGTGAGCCATCTTGGTAAGATCTCTCACTCTTTTTCTCTTGAAATCCTTGTATTGAAGAAGAAATGGTATGGATTTCTCTCAGGCTTGAATTGTTTTAGGGATTCCGGCCGGCCAACCTCCAAAACCCTCACCTCTAGGTCGTTTCCAAGCCTCCAACGAATCCGAAGGTGCGGACTATTGTTCTTAGGTGGCCTAGCATTAATTGTAGTATGGGTTTAATGATTTTGTATGTTTGGATGATGCCTTTGGAGAGTCTAGGGAAATTTATAGGAATTGTTGGGTTGTTGAAATTGTATGGAATTGTATGTCATGTTGATTTCCTCATATAATGTTGTTCTTATCTGTCACATGATTTGATATAAATTGATGATCTCATGTTTATGTCATGTTTGGTTTTCTTCACATGATGTTGCCCTAGCATGTATGTCTTACTAATTCTTGTGCAATTTGGCTCTATAAGATGTAGGAAGTGCTTAACTTCCTCATCAACCCACACAACACACATGCACTTGAATTTTACACATTGTAGCTTTGCTTGGTATGAATTATGAGTTCTATGTTGAAAAATATGAATGTGTGATATTGCATATGATAAATGATAACCTTGTTAGTTAGCATGCCATGAATCACCATCCAAACTCTTTGGTTGGTCAGAAATACAAGGAGAACGAAGGCGGCCCCGTCGGTAGGATCGCCTTGAGGCTAAACTCACGAATTTGGGCGGGTGTGTTCGGGTGGCTGTAGTTCGACTACATGGGTCTCTTGTACCCGAGGTCACTCGTCTCACGCTCGCTTGACTCATGCGGTCTAGCCTACTATCTGACTAACCCTGTTTGTTCACCCTGTGTGCTCACCTATGTATGGAACCTGAACCACCCTGCAACCGTTGTAGTCCATTGAAAATCTACTTAAAATGGGTCCACTGTCTCGTGAGCCGGACATGGTGGAATGGGACACTGTGTCCGAGCTGTCGGCCTACGCTGGGGTACCGCGCCTCCCCGTAGTGACCGCGAGCGATCCCTTCCTTTCGGCACTCCTCATGTGCTTGGAGTCGGGGATGAGGAACCTGACGGGATCACGGATCGCGGGGACTCGGCCTCACGTGTTGATGGGGCCTTGGCTTCGCAACCAGCTTAGGGCATTGATACGTAGGGTGAATCAGAATCCCCAACCTGCTGGATGAACGGACTTAACTAAGAACTCGGTTAACATTATCACTACATTACATTAGCTAGGGTGGCGACTCGACAGTCGAGGTCGCTCTGAGGGAGTGTTGACATACGCGATCGTTAGACGAAGTCGCTTGAGGGAGAGTTGGGGCGAGAGCATGCATCATATCATCTATCATGCATATGTATTAATAAGATTAGATAGGTGTTTATGAATGACCGTTTTTCATTAAATTCATAGTATAATTGATGCCTGTGGTAACTTGAGACCAATAGTTCACACTGATTTGATCACTCACTCCCACTCTGGGACGGTGTTTTAAAACACTAACCAGACCCATTCATAGATGCAAGTGACTCAGGGCATGAGGAGCCTGGCGAGGCGAGCTTGGACGAGGAGGACGGGCTCTCCTACTTGCAGTTGATGGGCGGCTCTCCATCGGCTTGACCGGGCTGAATTTGGATTTGCTGAGCCGCGGGCTCCGCTTTAGTCTTTTGGATATAGCTTTTTTTTTTTTTTTAATTATCCTGTTGGGCAACGCCTTGGGCGACCCTTTATTATTTTTAGACCTGTATATTTGTGAGATTTCCTTCATTTCAGTAGACTGGTGCGATTGTGCTTCATGCTTCAGTAATTCCAAATTACACAGTTAATTTGATTAATCATAAAAACCATAAATGCATGATAAGTGACACTCGAGAACTCGGGAGTCGAGTTTATGCACGACCCCCGATTTTTCGGGGCGTTACATGGTCCCTGATGAACCATCGACACCCCACAATGGATCTATCACAAGAGGAAGATCTGAGAAGATAGGGAGTCCGAATTTAACTGGAGTCATTCTCAATTTAAGTCGTCAGTTTCGAAGTAATCAAAGGAATTCCTATACCCAGAACAACAGGGTAAGCACGAAAGATCCATAAGCAATAAGGAAACCCTAACGAGGGTTTCACCGCCTCGATGATCTATAAAAAGAGCAATCAAATAAGAGCTTAGGCTCTATGTCAAACATATCAATTTATCTTCTTCTTTTTATTTTTATTTTTATTTTTATTTTTATTTTTAATAGCATAGCTTAGCTTAATTTATAGCTACTGCATAACGGTTTTCGTTATGGTACCTCAGGAGTAGAGATGATTTTTCTACAACTTTGAATTGTACATCGTGATCATCTAATTAAGTTCCGATTTGGTTGATCACACCTGCCTCGATCATCTGTTCCAATAGGCATATACAGTATTTATTATTATTTTTTTGTTTATTCATTTAGTTGTCTTATAACTTGTTGATTGTAATGAGTACCATTTTCAATTATTAATGAAATTGATATCATTTTGCCTTATTTTATTTGAATGTGTATGTTTATTTATTTAAGTATTATTTTGAACTTAAAGTGTTAATGAAAAAATAAGTTCTTAAGTTCGTAAACTCATGCCTATTGTCACAAGGTAAAAAGTACTCATTCATAAGAATTAGCCTAATTTCTTTTTATTGATCACTTGAATGGAGTACAATATTAGTGTTCGAGAGTATTTTGGATATTCGATTCTACTCTCTAATCTATCCGTCTCAGAGAATGGGACACCAACAATTCAATCAACCCTTGAGTCAAGCAGACTCTGGTATCCCTACACATCCTACTCACACACACGTGTATTAAATCTAGACCCTCGATCACACGAGTGACCCAGTTTGATTGAACATGAGTGCAACAAATTGTTGTAATTTATATATGAGAAATTGTATTCATAAGCTTAAGTTACTTAGCTTGTTATTGTAAGCGAATAAAATTATTTTTCTTGATTTTTCTCAAGTATTTCTCCCTACAGTTGAGGGTCAGTTTTGATTGTTCTTCCAAAGTCTTAGGCATCTAGTTCCAGTATATCTAGCTACATACTGGGAGTTGGTGACTCTCATCAAAAGAATCCAAACAAAATGGAGTTTAAAAAGCACACCTGCCAACACCAGGAGTTGGATGACTCTCAGCAAAAGAATCCAAATAAAAGAGAGTTTAAAAGCTCCTGCCAACGGTCCATGATCAATGTACACATGGGTCCACGTGATAAGAGGACCATCCTTATTTCTGCACTAGGAACCCACCCCGGCTTAGATGGTCCCATCAGGTGTAGAGGGTGCAAAGGGCTATAACAATCCTTTACCCACGTACATATATAGGAATGCTCACCTGCACACTTTACATGAGCACCTGTGCGCACCTTTGCACATGTATTATGGGCACAAAATCTGACCGGTTCACATGATGCGGCACCCCTTGAAACCTCACTAGCCTAATTTTCAGCCTGATCCAAAACTTTAGTAGGCAATAGAAAAGAGAAATACAAATCAAAAAAGGAAAATCCTCCGTTATCCGGTCAATAGAGATTTGTCGATACCTAATCCTTTGGTCCATCACCACTCACTAAAAAATTAAAAAAAGCTTCGGATCCAAACCATTAGTAGGCTATTGACCAAATAACAGAGGATCCCAAATCAAAAGAGGAAACTGTTTCCTTTTGCCATGGCCCACCAGAGTTTTGTATCGGGCTGAAAGTTGAGATTGTGAGATTTCAAGAGGTGCCGCATAACATAAACCGTTCATATTTTGTGCCCATGACATAGGTGCAAAAGTACTCATGGGGTGTACACTGCTCATCCGATTAGCTCTCCTGAGTTCTCACGAGAACTTTTCAAGAACTCATCTCTCATGTGATTTTAAAAGGGTAATATTTTAGCATAGACCTGATGTAGTACCCACCTTTTTTCATTTGTTCGGGGGAAAAACTTAGCTTATTAAATTAGACCTCTATGCGTATGGACAAATTCATAAAGATAAAAATATTCCTACTTTTTTTAGTTGCTTTACCCTAAAAGTCAGGGGTATTTTCATCCAAAACTCTATTTTCGTACTCTAAAAACTCACTTTGGTACATAAGTTTTCAGGCGTCAAAAAAAAAAAAAAGAAGCATAGTACAGAAGAGTCTATAATGTTAATTTTTTCATATTAAAATCTGGACTATCTACATGATATGGCACTACATGAAACTTCCCAAACTAACTTTCACTCTAATGAGCCACGGCAAAAGAGAGAGACAAAGCAAGGGAGGAAACTATTTTCTTTAACTTTTGCAGATCCTTACTCTTGCTCCAGTGATAGACTCTCAGGAGTTTCAACACCTGGTCAAGGGTTCCAGTATCCATAGGTGGTGAAATGCCACTGTGGTGTGAGTATGTGGGGGTGCGTGTTTGTGTGTATGAAAAAAAAAGAAAAGAGGAAACTATTTACTTTCATGGCCCACCAGAAGTTTTTAATCATCGATTACCACTATTTCCTGTATTATGGTCCACCCGAGATTTAAATCTCCTTCATTTTTTGGTTTCCTGTATTATAATCCACCTGAGATTTGGATCTCCTTTAATTTTGGAATCATACCCTAAAACAAGCTGTCAAAACAGATAGACAGAGTGGATATAAGACACATATATCACAGTGGGCCCCACAATCAGGGATCCCACCAACCTAGGTGGATCCGGGAATCCACCGAAGCCCCACCCTTCTAGTGAGGGAATCTATAGTGTGGGACCCACCTGATGGATGACGTGGATCTCAAACAAACTTGCCACTTGAGCACATGATCTATTTTATAAACTAAATCTTCCTAAAAAAATGTTGATCCTGCTTCTAGAACATTTTTAATTCGGGATCTAGGCCAATAAGAGCTTGACACCTCATCATCAGGACCACATTGCCCATTTGACCAAAATACCCCCGGCACGTTGCCATGTCACCACCCACCACCACCTAGCTGTCTTCACTTTGGCTGACACGTGCCACATGTGATGCGCGGTGACTAAACACTCCATCTAAACTCCTTAAAAAAATGCTCAAAACCGCTTTAAAACGATTTGGAGTTTATGTAGGATTCATTGATCAATGCATCTTTTAAATAATAGACGAAAATACCCTTAAAAGTGGCACATGGCCGTAACTGAAAATTACATGCATTTGAAAAAAATATTGACACGTGTCATGCAATTAAAATAGATAGTTGAAAACACCCTTGAATTTGGATTATTGCAATTACCTCCTCATTGGTTTACATATTTATAATAAATTCTCAATAGGTTACTAGATGATGTTCTATGAGCCCCATAATTATGTGTTTTATCCAAGCCGTTCATCAATTTGGGATTATTATTTTAGGGCATGACGATAAATTACAGGTGGACCACACCATAAGAAAATAGTAGTGATTGAATGTGCACCACTAGAAACTTGCCATCCAACCTGTTGATTAGGTCACAAAAACATAGATGAAGGGAAAACACCTGTGTTAGCTTGATCCAAAACTTTTGTGGCCCCACGAGGATTTTACTGATGGACGCATTCAATCGTCACTATTTTCTGTGGTGTGATCCACATGAGAGTTAGATCTGCCTTATTTTTGGGCTCATATTCTAAAATGATCTAAAAAATGAATGGATGGTATGGATAAAACATATATATATATATATATATATATATATATATATATATATATATATATAATATATATATATATATATATTCACATAGCACCATCTAGTAGCCCATGCAATCCATGAAGGGAAAATACAAATATCAGCTTTACCCAACACTCTTGGGGCATTAAGAACTTTGTTACTGTGGTGTTCATCATTTAGTGTGGTGTGGTCCAATTGAGATTTGGATTTATTTTATTTTTGGGCTCATGAGCTAGTAAAATGGATGGACATTGTGAATAAACACACATCATGGTGGGGCCCACAAGGCAACATCACTTGCTACTCACAGTGTGAGTATACAATCCCATCAATATGATCAAATGCTCCATGGGCCCATCCCAGTGTATGTGTTTTGCCCATCTCTACCATCCATCTTGACAAATGATTTTAGAACATGAGCCAAGAAGTAGTCAGATTTAAGGCTCCAATAGGCCACCCGATAAGAAACAGCCGTGTTAACTGTAAGACTCTTATTAAGTGGGCAACACATGATCATCAGATCTGACCGTTGGATTATTCAGATTGAGCGATTCAGTGGGCCCCCACTACAGTTGTGATAATTGCAAATAGGTTTGGGGCGGGACACTTGAACCGATGTCCCTATACTCGGTTATTAAGACAGATA
Organism: Magnolia changhungtana; assembly: GCA_030180095.1. Classification (NCBI taxonomy): domain Eukaryota; kingdom Viridiplantae; phylum Streptophyta; class Magnoliopsida; order Magnoliales; family Magnoliaceae; genus Magnolia; species Magnolia changhungtana. The sequence goes on from JASAUF010000229.1 coordinate 577,550, forward strand.
TGGAAACCTACGGTGTGGAGAACCTAGAGGAAGAAGTTTGATGGGTAAGCTTCTAGTCCTCTTTCTTATAAATAGACGTCTTGGTCCCCTCACCAACACAAGCGAGAAAACCCTAGTCCCATTGAAGATTCTCCTAAAGGTGTAAGGTGCGGAAGATCGAGATTCCTGTCGGCGGAATGTCTTCCCAATTAGATATGCTTTCAGTTTATAGTTTTGAATCTCCATTGTTGATGCATAGACGATCCGTCAATTCCGCAATACAGAAAATAACATTAACAACACCCACTGACACTGTTGAAACCTTTATGGGCTCACCTTGATATTTATTTACCATCTAATTGTTCATAAGGTCACATGGACTTAAATGGTAGGAAGAAAACACAAATATGAACCCATCAAAACTGTTGCAAGCTGCTAGAAGGTTTTAAATGGTAGGTTTTCAATCTTCAAGGTATGGTTTACTTGAGTCTTAGATCTACTTGATTTTTGGGCTCATGCTTTAAAATGATCTAGCAAATGAATATAGAACATCGATAAAACATGTTGCCACCAAATGATGTTCTATGTGCCCCACAATGATGTGTGTCCTATCCATGCCGTTCATCAATTTTGGATTATTATTTTAGGACATGAGCGGTAGATTCAAATCATAGGTGGACTACACATAAAAAAAATAGTGGTGATTGAACATGCACCACTAGAAACTTGCCATCCTGGTTAGGTCACAAAGACTTAGATAAATGGAAAACACTTATATTAGCTTGATCCAAAACTTTTGTGCAGCTCACCTAAGATGGCGCGGCCCTTGCAATGGGGCCCACCTTGATGTATTATTATATATCCACACCATTCATCCATTTTGCTCTATCATTTTAGAGCATAAACCCAAAAATGAAAAAGACCCAAATCTCAGGTGAACCATGCTAAAGGAAACAGTGGTGATTGAACGCCCTACCATTAAAAGCTTCCTAAGCTTACACAATATTTATTTGCCATCCAATCACAATAAGGTCATATACACATAGATGAAGGGTTAAAAACAAATATCAGCTCGATTCAAAACTTTTGTAGCTCATAAATAATCTATCAACATTATTTCTTATAGTACAGTCCACCTGAGAATTGGATTTGTTTGGTTTTTCAGCTCATAAATTATTTGAAAAAAAAAACAGATGAAGGACATGAATATAGAATACATACATCAAGGTGGGCCATGGTAAGGGCCTCACCTAATCCACTCCGTTAAGTAAGATGATCCCTTTGGCATATTTATACCACCATGAAAATTGAAAAAAAGAAAAAAGAAAAAAAAGGAAGGCCCCATCCAACCATCAGTAACACACGACGTGCATTTGGAGGTTTTTAGGTGGCTGTAGCCCACCAAATAATTCGATTAGCCTATTTTATAGCCGTCCAATATTTATAGTGGAGCACTACCATTTATACAAAGTGAACTCCTACCAGCTAATGGTAATTTTGTCGTTTGGTTCAAAATTCTTTATTTTTATCATTTTGTTCAAAATTCTTTAGGACTCTAAAGTAGTGGGGAGGTATTTGTAATAATCCAAACATAGGGAGGTGTTTACAATAATAAGATGGTGTGTCCCACCTGATAAGCTTTTTCAGCAGCCGTTGCTTGTTTGGCCAGCTTTAGTTGAAAAGCCATTGTGCATTGGTGACTTCAAATCTAAACCGTTCAGATAGTGGGACCCACTGGAGATTAGTCATGTAACCAAAATCAGATTAATTAGCCAATCCTGACCACTTGATTAATGGGTCCCACCATTTGGACGGTTGGGACTTGAGGTATAGGGAACGTGTATGGTCGGGTGCCTCATCCGCATAGTAGCATGCATAGATCCTCACACCCACATATTGGAAAATGGAAATGCTATTCCCACGGTTTTTATACGGTTCATCCGTTCTACTTTTTCTGGAATGAGAGAGAGGGAGCCTTTCTAAATGTACGGCTGAGATGTGATATAGTCTCAATGGACAGTGTTAGATCACCTAGACATGGTCACAGTATTCGTTCCATTGGGAAAGGGATGCAGCACTAACATATGCTCCCACTTTGTCATCATCCATATCTGAAAAGCATAGTTCTCCCAATCCTACGGTCCTGCGCATCAACCTAACCACAGTTTACTGATCACACGGTTCTGCATGTGTGGTGACCGCAGATCAATGATCAGAACCGTTGATCTTGTAGGCCCCAGCATGGATGGTGGATACTCCAGAGATCTTCCGCATTGGACGATCCCAACCCTTCATTACATGTCCCACAAATAGACGGTTGGCTGAGAAAGTTCAAATATCAAAGGCCAAAAAATAACACAAAAATGGCCAAATATCAAAGGGCTAGGACACCCATTACGAAAATTTCTGGCAGGGTGGCCCATCCAAGATAGGGCTTATCAGACCAATGGCTCAGATCACTAAACCATGGACCCCATCTTGGTCATGAAAAGTAAGAAAGAAAATCCTATCCATCCATAGTCAAAAGATACTACTAATACCTTTGTAGCTAAGGAAATGAAAAGGAAAGCTTTTATGCCCACTTCTTCAGTATATTATATTTCACATGCTCAAGAAAATGGGATCACACAAAGAAGGAGAATGATCCAGTGTATAAACTAATATACACTGAAGCTTGGTATATAGCTAGCTCCATTGCCTCTTTTACTTTATACACCAAAGACAAGAGGCAGCTTCTAAACCATAGAAATTGTGGTTCATATTGTGGATGGAGGTAAGAGCATCATACTTCATCAACATAAAAAGATAGTATAATATATATGCGCGTAAAAGACGCGTCGAAAGATGAACCCTAACCCTAAGAAGTTTTTAGGCATGGAAAGATAAACCCTAATTCCAAGAAGATAACATTATTATTAGCATGCACCCAAAGCAACCTTAATATATTTTTTTTCTTTATACACACACAAGTACCATACACCATAAATATATTACTATAATATATATAAACCCTAATATTGTAGGGAAATGGTACTACGAGGTCTAGCTTTGTGAGCGACATGACTTTGGTAGGTCCTCTCTAGACTCTAGGTTGTGGGATGTAACAAAAATCAATTGTATCTAAAACTTAGGTAGGTCTTCCATTGAAATCATGTTCAAAGCATTTAAAAGCACTTAGTAGGGCTCACTTGAGATTTGAAATGGCCTAAAATTTGGTTTGACCTCTCTTCCAAGTGAGACACACAATGGAAGGGTTGAATGTCTAAACCACATCTCACTATGCTTTATATACAATTAGGAAGGTTTCAATGGGCGAGCATTAACTCTCGGTTATTGTTTGTGGTGACGTCCACTTAAGTCATGGATCGACCTAGTTTTTACCATGGAAGGGTGAATCCCATTAATGGGATGGATGCCACCCACACTTCATCGTGGGGTCTGGGCAGCTTGCCATGAGGTCAACCTCATAGTAACTTTTGGGCAAAATCTCAACTACTTATAATGTGCACTCTATCATTTATTATTATTTTTACACACATGCGCACACACACCACACACACTCATGCCATAGTGGAATTTCACCACCTATGGGTACTCAAACCCTTGAGTGGGTGTTGAAACTCCTAAGAGTATACCACCCGAGAACTCTACCATGAGTAAATGATTTATTATCCATTGGTGGGCCATTAATGGCATTTGATATGAATCTCCAAAGCATATAACTTTTTTGTGTTTGCATAGGAGTTAAATTTCCTTCCTCTCTACAGTATCAGGGGTAGAAGCATCATTTTACATGGTCAATGGTCAATTTAAGCTAGAGTTGATGGAAGTTAATCTCATGGTGTTTTATTATTCTATAACAATGTAAAAATACAGAACATTTATTATGTGTATAATAAAAATTTAAGAGAAAAATATAAATAATTTTTTCTTCCCTTCTTTTTAGTTTTTATTTTTAGACTAATGCATTTTATTTTATTTTTACACACACATACACTCACACTGTGGGTACTCGAACCCTTGACCCAGTGTTGAAACTCCAGAGAGTCTACCACCCGGGTAAGAGTAAGGACCCGGTGTTAGACTACTGCATTGCCTTTTGGTGTTGAAACTATTACAAGTCTACCACTGCAGCTTTCAAGCTTATTCGCAAGTTGAACATGTATGATATACATGATTATGCTCGAAGGGGAGTGTTAGAGTACACAACATGTGTATATGCAGAGCACCAGACTGATGTTGTACAAAGTCTTACTTGTTCTTGATGAACACCGTTTGATTAGTGGATCTGCCCATTTACCTAAATCATCCAATAATACACAAATAGTTATTGTTTCAATGTATATATATACTTCACACATAGGAATGTTCTTCTATTAGCAATAACTCCACTGCAATTTTAGTTATTCTATTAGCAAAAATACCACTGCAATTTTAGATATTAAGTTAGCAATCCATGTGCTTACTAGAATGTGGGTGTTTACATGTGCTTATATAGATAATAGTCTACTAAATGAACGGTCAAGATCAGGAGCCCATGTGATTACTAGCATGTGGGTGTGGACATATATGCTTAATATACATAATAGCCTATTAAATGAACGGTCAAGATCGGCAACCCATGTGCTTACCAACATGTGGGTGTGGACATATCCTTCTATACATAATAGCCACTAAATGAACGGTCAAGATTGGGAACCCATGTGATTACTAGCATGTGGGTGTGGACATACTCTTATATACACAATAGCCTGCTAAATGAACGATCAAGATTGGGAACCCATGTGATTAATAGCATGTGGGTGTGGATATATGCTTATATACACAACAACCTACTAAATGAACGGTCAAGATTGCCTGTTTACAAATATGAGCTCCTAGCCCATCTCTTCCAGAACAAAGAAAATGGGTGGTTAGAAAAAGAAGGCTAACTTACGAATGGATTGGATCATCTTTTGCATTGTGGCCATTGAGACCTAATGGACAGTCCTAATCCATTGATTGGACGGTCCAAGTGCTACGGTGCTCTCAGCTGCATCATTTCTCCGGATCCACAATAAATCTTAATCTACAACGTGTGGCCCACCGTGGTGTATGTGCGTGACATCTGATCCGTCCATCATATGTACCTCCACATGATCTCTTTGTGCCCAAAAACCGGGCCAATCCAAAGCTTAGGTGAGGCAATAAACAGTTGGGATTCTACGGACGCTCACCATTTAAAAACCTTCCAAATTGTGTATGGGGCCCACCTTATTTTTATATCCATCCTATCCATTCAAAATATGGGTCCCACTAGAATGAACGGATGCCACAAAAATCAGGCAATTCCGAAACTCAAGTGGGCTATAACAAGTGGTTTTAGACATGACTTTACATGTGTGGTCCAAATGAATCTTAGACCAGCCTGAGTTTTTGGACACTGTGAGAAGATGTGGGGAAAGACATGATAGACGGATCGGATTTCATTCCAAAATTATGTTGGGCCCCATACAGCGCGTTGTAGCTAAAGCTCGACCTACAAAGCTGTAGTGGATCCTGCCGGCTGCCTCTTTTAATTAAAAAGAAAAACCAGAACATGCTTAGAAACATAGGATTATCACTAACAACTAAGTGAAGGGCTGCTTCCTAGATTCCATGACAAGAGATAAACAAAGCAATTTGCGCGAGTAGAGATTAAAGAGGCCATCTACTGCACACGTGCCAAACATGGCACACATGTGCAAGATCCGGTCCACTCATCAAATGGGTCCCACTGAGAACATTCCCTGTCCCAGAAATCAGGTTTCTCCAATCATCAAGTGTGCTGCATATGAACTTATTATGTTTCTGTGTTCATTTCCATCATACATGTGTGGCCCACCTGATGATGAGATCAGCCTGATTTTTTGGAAAGTTCATGTTCACGAGTGGGCCGATCTGATCAGTGGCCCCGATCTTGCACATACATGCCATATTGGCATATGTGCTGCAAATCACCTGTCCAATCTCACAGTCGCACTTCTCTTCCATGAATTAAGTGGGCCACTGATTTTAGGAGGTGAAGGGGAAATGTTAATATGCTTTAAAAATGATTCTCTCTCTTTTGTTTTGTTGTGAGAGAGCAGACCCATTTATTATTTAATGTACCATACAACGCGAGAGTTTCCACCGCAAAGTTCGTCTTTTATGTTTGCACATGTAGGGCATATTTTTTAGTGATCCAAACCGTTGATTTGATGGACCCAAGAATGGATAGGACATACGTTAAATATCTCATGTGGAAAATTTTCAACCGATCAACTGGTAGAAAGTAAAATAAACGGTCAATAAAGAAGCACAACAATTTAATAGGATTTTCCGATCCGAGAGGCTTTTGGCTTGTGGCCCACCATTTAAACGATTTAGATCATTGAATCATAGACCCACTTGCATAATAGCTTCTTTAATCTATTTGTTTATTTTTTGTATTCATATATATATTTTCTTATCCAATGTCATTGGTCGACAACTGGCCTACACATGGAAAAGGCCAGCACAAATATCTCGCCAGATCCAAGGCCAAAATGATAAATGGGAAGGATTGAAATATTCCTTTAGATTTTAAGAAAAAAGTCAGATGGTCCTCGGACCACCAAAGTGAAATCGTAGTCCATCAGGTTGGCCATGTGGATCAATATGGAAGGCCCCACCATGGTTAAGACGATCTCAACCGTTCGAATTCATGGTGGGACCCACCTATTGAGCACTCTCTGATCGTCTGTCTGAGCCAGAGGACTATTCATTTTAGTAGTCCGCGGACCACGAGATGCGGGCCCCATTTTTTTATATGAGCTGTGAGTAGTTGACTCATTTAAATTTTGAAATGGTATTTATTTTTGGAGAGAAAAACTTTGATACTCTGGCAAAGTGGGATGGATGATACGCGGGCACTTAGAAATTACTCAAAACTTGCTACGTGGCATCTCGCTATACCAGAGTATACAATTTCCCAACGCCTGCGTATCAAGCATCTTGCTATATCAGAGTATCAAATATCTCTCCCCCTTTTTTTCTTTTTTCTTTTTATCTCGTTTTTACTTTGTTTTTTGTTTTTTAAATGCTTTTCAGCTTCTTTTATTTCTTTTTCTTCCACTATAAAAGAAAGCTTTGATTCTTTGGGGCCCATCCATGGGGCCTTCCTATGTGTAAACTATATATTTGTAGAGGCTGAAATGGCAAGAATAGGCCTGACATGTTCTAGAATTGCCTAATAGCCCATCTCATGTGGAATAGTGGCCGTTTATTTTCAAAAGATTCATTATAGTTGAGATTTTCTTAGCCTACACACTTTTACAAGGCATCTCATTTTCTTGATGCCACATGTGCTAATGTCTCACATGTGCGTGAGATCCAAGCTATCCATTAGGTGGGTCCTATTATTTGGATGGTCCAGTAAAAAAAAAAATCAGACAAATTCATTGGTAAAGGCGTAATTTACAATAGCAATGGATGTATAAAAATTATAAGTAGGTTTTTATCCCTTAATTACCACTTCCTAAAGCATAAAACATAATAAAATGACTCACCACACCTTGAATAGAGTAATGATGCCCAAATGACTTTTTGAGCCAAACTCTCAATTTATATTGTATGTTTCAATGTACTTTCATAAACCTCGTCTTATCGTTTGTTTAGTGTAAGGCATTAAAAAGTTAATACAATGATTATTTGTTTTATCAATTTTCATCATAAATAATAATAAAATGACAATTGTTGATACAGTTTCCCAGTGGACACTTCTTAGACCCTTGGGTGCCTGCATATGAAACAAACAAGGAAAAGCCTGGCTTATGCAGGGGACCCTCCAATGCAAATTTCAGAAATTTTTGTAGAAATGATCTTAAAATAAAAGGGTCATCAGTCTATAAAAGTTTTTGGGTTGTATTTTAGTATATACCTTTCATCATTTAAGGGCTTCCCTATTTTTAAGAGAGAGAATATCACATAGTCGAAAGATTTTATTTATTAGATGGAAGTTCACTCCATTGGAGATCCTTTCTATTTAGGACTCCTCATATCTTGGAGATCTCCTCGAGATCTTCGACGTCCAAGATCTCTAGGATTCCGACCCTATCTCTAGAGATCTCTGTAGAAATCCTCGAGTCGGATAGGATGGGACGTCAGTCGAAAGCCGATAGACCCATTCGACCCATAGAGACGGACAACACCGAGCTATTGAGTGGACAAGTCGAGCTATCGTAGGCTCGGCATCGTTACGACGATAATACTGACTAAGCAGGCTTGTGATGTCATTGTAATCATTGACTCCAGTAGTTCTTAGCTTCCTTTACCGAGCTTGACAACCTCATTAGGATGTTCTCTGGGGAAGCTCATCAGAGGTCGTGCCGAACTATCCTATGGTCAGCCCTTTTCTAACGGTAGTTATCTCTCGAGTAGCTTGACTAATTAATTTGTGCTGGTTGTTGGTTCAACCTCCCTTTACGGGTCATCTCATTTTTCCTATAACATAAAATGACAATAATTATGTTTCCGCACTGTTTGAAATAAAAAGGATTCGTAAGTGAATTGTGGCTTAATTGCTTCGGTAAAACTTGTTGGCTCGGATGCAAATTATGCAAGGATAATTAGTGGATTCCAACATAACGTGTGCTTCCAATCCACAACGTCCACCTATTTTAGCGGATCATTTTAAGGCATGAGGTAAATATGAAGCTGAAGTGGGCCACACCACTTGAAACAGTAGTGATAATATTAATCATTGAAAATTGAATCTTTATTAAGACCCACAACGGTGTTTATTTGTCATTCAGCCCGCTTATAAGATCACACATATATGGGTAAAGTTAAAACAAAAAATTCAGCTTCATCCAAATTTTCTATAAGCCTTAAAAAGTTTTCAACAGGTGACGTAAATTCTCATTATTTTCTATGTTGTACCCTATTTCAAACATGATACAACTTTAAATTTGGACTCATGCCATAAAATGAGCTGCTAAAACAGATGGATATATATATATATATATCCATCTATTATATATTTATAATGAGTCCAAATCTAAAAATGTTTGAAATAGACCACAACATAGAAAATAGTGAGATGGTGGGTCCCATAAAAATTTCCACAATTTTCTCAATTTTAACAACAACAACTTTTCATATAAGTACCTGCCAACGTCAACATTGAAAATGTTGTTGGAATTACTTGGGTAAATAATTATTACTTGTTTGTAAGTATTTACCAAAGTATATTAAAAACAAGCACCCCTTTAATGAACTAATTTTATCAAGTGAATTGAAAAGGTAGGAGTGAAAATTATTTTTGCTGAAGATCTCTTTTACGAAAGCGAATCCAATTGGGCCAAAGAAAAGGTTGATAGATGATGTTTAACTTGGTGTAGTGACCCAATAACACATGTATTAAGAATTCCAGCATGTATATTAATAATTCCTAGTATGTATATTGTATTTTTTCCTTATTTGCCATATTCAATTTATTTATTTTTTAAATTTAATTTATGGACCACACTACATGAAACAATCATGATTGAATTCTTATCATTAACAAGTCCACAGAATCCCTTGGAATATTTATTTTCATCCAACCTGTTAATAATAATAATAAAAAAACATCCACATCTATGGGCCCCACTATGATGTATATATTTTTACCATACAACTTATTCATAATGTCTAAGAATTCCATTGGAGTCCATTGGAATGTTTTTTTTTACCATACAACCTATTCATAATGTCTAAGAATTCCATAAAGCTTTTATAGCTAACTAGAAGTTTTTAATGGTCAATTACTATTGCTTTTATGCGCTATTAATGGCTATCCTAGATTTGAATGTGCTTCATTTTTTTAATCGTTTCCTAAAATGATTTTTCAATGCACATGGACGGAACGCATGGGAAACGGATTGGCCACTCCCGTGACACCAGCCCGGTTGGCTGATGGCCGGTGCTCTATGGGCCCCACTATGATGTATATATTTCATGCATTCGTGTTCATTCATTTTTAAAGATCATTTTATGGCTTGATCCCAAAATTGAGAGGGATATAAATCTCAGGTGGACCACACCACGTGAAAAAAAAATAGTGATTGGATATCCACCATTAAAATCCTCCCGAGGCCCATTGTACTGTTTATTTGACATCCAATTTGTTGATTAGGTCATACAGACCCATATTAAGGGAAAAAAAACAAAGATAAGCTTGATCCAAAACCTTTATAGCCCTGACAAGTTTTTAATAGTCGATATTCATTCAGCACTGTTTCCTGTGGTCCACTTGAAAATGGGATATACCTCATTTTTTGTCTCATGCACTGCATGAGTGAAACACATGAATCATGGTGGGGCCCACAGAACACGGACAACCAGCCATTGGCTGGTGGCAGGGGGAGTAGCCAATCCGTTTCCGCATGTATGTAGCCACGTATATCAAGGTGGGGCCTACGCAAGGGTCCCACGCACGTCGCCCCCGCACGCGGTGCACACGTGAAATCGAATTGATATCCGCGTAGACTGTTCAGCGACGCAGAAGCAGATTGCATACTGAGTAACTCAGTGCTCAGCGTACTTAGTAAAGTCTGTGGGGTCCACCGTGATTTATGTATTTTATGGAATTCGTCCGTACATTTTATAAGGTAATTTTAGATCTTAAAAACAAAAATGAAATATATACAAACCTTTAATTGATCCCACCACAGAAAAAAGTGTAAATTGAGTGTCTACCATTGAAAAAATCTTGGGGTCATGTATGTTTTAGATCAAGCTTATATTTGTTTTTTACCTTCATCCATGTTTGTTTCATCTTATAAACAGGTTTGATGACAAATAAACATCCTGTGGAGCCTAGAAAGGTTTTAACAGTGGAAATCATTATTTCCACTATTTCTTATGGTATGGTCGACTTGATGTTTGGATAAGCTTGAATTTTGGGATCAACCGCCAAAATGATCCGGAAAAAATGTATGATCGGTGTAGATAATCTAAATACATTCAAAGTGGCCCCACGGAGTTTACTCTGTACAATAAGAGAGTACTGAGTAACTCGGTACGCAATCTTCGAGGGAGGGCCAGCGAAAAAACTGATTACCCTAGAAGATACTGTCTACTTTGCTACTTATTTCATAATGTATCAGGGAATGGATTGGCTACTCCCCCTGACACCAGCCCCGTGGCTGATGGTTGGTACTATGTGGGCCCCACCATGATGTATGTGTTTCATCCTTTCTATTCATCCATTTTTACGGACCATTTTATTGCTTGATACCAAAAACAAGAGGTATATAAATCTCAGGTGGACCACACCACATGAAAACAATATTGATTGGACATCCATCATTAAAATCATCCTAAGGCCCACTGTACTGTTTATTTGACATCCAATAAGTTGATTAGGTCATACAGCCCCAGATGAAGGGAAAAACAAAAATTAGCTTGATCCAAAACTTTTATGGCTCCAAAATGTTTTTTAATCGTCGACGCTCATTCAACACTATTTCTTGTAATGTGGTCCACTTAAGATTAGCATATAATTCATTTCCATTCTCATAACATAAAATAATCTATTAAAATAGATGAATGGAATGAATGAAACACATACATCATGGTGGGTCCCACAGAGCACCGACCATCAGCCATTGGCTGATGTCAGGGGGAGTAGCCAATCCACTTTAGTAGGCAAAAGACTACTGTAGTGATGCGGAAAAACGTCATTGGTTAGATACCAATGGTACGTTCCCTTGGTATAAATGTTACTCCAGTAAATCCGTTAACTGATCTTTCTTGGTTTCCACCCTACACCCATTCGGCCACGAAATCAGATCGTTGTACTGAGAAAATTCAGTAGGGCATACTGAATTTATGTGATTTATATACACTTTTCCATCGGTTTTTCCATCTAATTTTAGGAGTTGAATCCAATATTGATGCTGATAAAAATCTCAAGTGGACTATACCACAGGAACCGTGGAAATATTAATTTCCCCTGTTGAAACCTTTTCGGGCCACCTCGTGATGTTTATTTTTCATCCAAACTGTTTAAAGGATCAGAAAACATAGATGAATGTAAAAACAAATATAATCTTGAACCAAAACTTCCGTGGCCCTTAAAAATATTTCAACTGTATAAATTTAAATCATGTTGTTTACATTGGTGTGTTCAATTTCAGCCTTTTATATGCTTAGGTTGATATAAGGCCTTAAAATTAGTTTATAAAATGGATGGACATACATGATAAAAAATGCAAATCACGATAGAGCCACGGAGTTTACTCGTAACGCAATCCGCTTCGATACCGGTGAACTCCACGAACGTATTTTTTTACGCGGATTACCTGCTAAGGGAATCAGGTGGGCTCATTGTGATGTTTTTGAGAAATCCTCTCCTTCCATCCGTTTTTTGAGTTCATTTCAGGACATGATGTCAAAAATAATCCGTATCCAAAGATTAAGTGGGTCATACTAAAGGAAAATGTGGTTAGGAAAATTCCTACCGTTAAAATCTACCTGAGTTCGACACTGATGTTTACAAGCCATCCATACCGTTAATAACTTCATTCCTACTGGGATGAACTGAAATAAAAAATAGTAGCATGACTCAAAACTTCTGTGGCCCACAAATATTTAAACTGTGGACGTTCAATTATAACGTTTTTGGTTCACTTTAGCTCTTGAAACGGTTAATTTTTGGCTTCATGTACTGAATTGGACTAAAAAAACGGATGAACGGGTAGGATTTCTCACTAACATCACAGTGGCCCCACCTAGCTCTCAGCCGCATCCTTCTTTTCTTAAGATAAACAATTACTGTGCGTGGCCGAGTGCGTTCACGGCCTAAACGAAAATACATCCGCTAACGGATCAGCGGATTGGTATTCACCAATGCCATTTTGCCACGTCAAACGGCTACTGAAACGCTCCCATGTATCAGACAACACATCCCCATATTCGGGAAATTATACAATTTCCAAGGGTGTTTTGGTCAATTAAAAATTTCCCTTGAAAATGCAAAGGGCATTTTCGTCATTTCGAACCCTTCCCCATCTATAAATAAACCCCACCGTTCCTTCTTCCAAAATTTAGTCCCCACTTGCAAAAAAACCACCCACGCCGGAAAATAGCTCCCCATCGCCGTTGTGTCAGATCCCGACCAAGCAGCCTCTCTCACAACCTCTTCCCTTCTTTCAGCTACCTACCTACGAAATCCAATCTCTTACTCTCTCTTCCTCTCCCTCTCTTCTCTCTCTACGCGTCCCACCATCTGACACGCCTGCCGGAAAACCGCCCGGAAATCGGTTTCCTCTCTTCGTGATGGGAGTTTCCATCTCGCCGTTGCAGACCCCAACTCGATTGCTGTGGAGCACGAGTTTCTTCCGCCACAAGATCATGATCTTCTAATTAGTGTAGAAGAGGGGCGATCTATCAAAAAGGAGGGGGTTCTTTTGTCCCGATCTGACACACCGGGATGGATTCCAGCGGGTTTTTGTTCGACGGTTCCTGCCATGGAAACATGCTGTTCGTAGGGAACGGAGATCGGGTTTTCCGAGGTGATATTCTCTTTCCCATTTTACCCTTATCTTACGCTCTTTTTTACGTGAATACCCACAGCAGACGGCCGTTGTCTTTAAGCTGCTATAGCTGCAACTTTCATCTTTTCAGTCGTCGTTTTCACGAGCCGTTATAGCGCCAAACGGATTCGTTAATTTCGTTACAACGGCTGATGATTTTCGTACGTATGGCGTAGTTTTACGGTAATCTGGACCGTCCAAATAGCTGAGTCCACTCCGGATGGAGCATAACAGGAAATTTTCTTTGAATTTGGACAATTCACTATTCTACTTTTAACAATCCATTTGATGGACATTAATTGGACGGTTATGATTGCTTGATTTTATAGATATGGACCATCCACCTGGTGGCCCGCAATTTGGATGGTTTGGATAAGTACATCAATGCCATATTTGAGTAGAATGAACGGTCTCCATTTTACTAACGGTTGCAAACAATCGTAGGCTTGTGGTCCATAAATCAACCGGATGATCTGATCCATCTTGAATTATGCTATGTTTTTGGCCGTCCGTTTTCCTGGCCGTGGATGTGACGGCTTGGATTGCCGGAGGAAAGTGATTCTTCAGAAACATGAAGGATTTATAAGCTTCTAATCGGATGGTTGGGATCATCCAATGAGTGTGATCTTTGCATCCTGAGACATGAAATATATGCTGGACCTAATGGACGTTCCGGATTTATTAATGGACCGTATATCTATTATGGGCGCAATCTCTTAACGGTATTTTCAACTGTTATAACGGCAGTTGGAGTACCACTTTCTTTCTAACTCGCTGTTATAACGGCCGTTTGATAACCACGTTGGCCTGTATTGTATGGGTCTTTGCAAATGTATATGAGCTTTCAGTTTGGGCTAGTGGGGCCCATGATCCGGTAATCAGGACCATTGGTTGTTTTGTCCCACCTTGGATCGAGGGACCATGCTCGAAAATCTTCCAGATCGAATTGGGATTTGGGATTCTTTTTACTGGACTGTGGACCATTGTTTCATTTCTTATCTCAACCGTCTATCAGTGGGGTATAAATAGAAAGGGTTATGTTGATCTATGGCTGAGATTTTTTGGGAAGTGTCCATCCACGGTCGGATGCACCATATAACTGGTCCAGATTTCATACCATGGCTTCTGCCATTTGCATACACCCAAACTGATTTTTATTTATTTATTTATATTTTTTTTTTGTGTGAGTGAGATTTCACACGTGTAGAACATCCGAGCCGTTTAAAAAGGTGGTCTATACGATGGAGTGAAAATAAACTCAATCAATTCATTAGGTGGGCCCCACATGTACATTCAGTCAGACTATCAGTTCACACCGTCTAAATATTCATGCAAGTTTTTACACCGTCCGTTCTCAACTTGCGTGTTTTTTTAAATCGAAAACACTGATGTTTTACCAGATTGAGTGATATGCAACGTGGGCCCCACTTGATGAACGGGTCGGATGTCCTATACGCGTACAAGTCTAGCACTTCTACCCGCGCGTAGATGTGTGGGAATTGCTAACTGCATGATGTAATTGACATTCAGACCCAACTTCTTGATACATGCAGGCCCTAGAACTGTGCTTCTGAGCATGGAAGAAGCATTGAAAAAGCGTCCCTTCTTCACATCGCGCGAAGAAATCGAAGAAGAGTATTACGAGGATGATCACCATCTGCCAGAAAAGAAACGCCGCCTCACACCCGAGCAGGTGAGATGGAGAATCACAACCGTTCATTCGGTGTGCCCATATGCAGAGATGGATGTATGATCTGAACCATTCATCTTCTGTGGATGGGCCACTGTCGAACACACGCACCGAAAGGATGATGATAGTCATGCGTATTTATAGTTGAATTTGAACCACTGGATTGAAAACTCAACGGTCCATCAAGTGGGCACTCAATCTGGACCGTCCAAATCGTTGGCTTGATAGTGGGTTGGGCATGTACCAGTATATTTCATCTATCTGTTAATTATAACCAATCGGATAACCCTGGCATCCTATCCGTTTGATCTCTGCACTGTGCCCCCACCTCGCTGTGGGTCCCACAGAGATGTCCGTATCAAATCCATCCGTCCATCTGTTTTGAAAGACCACAATCGTACAGGATTCTAAAAATCAGGCAGTTCCAAAACTCAGGTGGGCCGCACCAACGAAACAGTGGGAACAGAAACTTCCACTGTTGAAACCTTGCTGGAGCTAACCATGATGTTTATGTTCCATCCAAACCGTTCATAGCTTTATTGCCACTCAGATAAACGGTAGGATATCATCCTGATACAACTTCTGTCACCCCAAGCGTTCAATCCCCACTTTCGCGTGATATGGCCCACCTGAATTTTGGATCTGCCTGATTTTTAGATTCCTTTCCTATTGTGGTCTTTAAAAACAGATGGACGGAGTGGATTTGTCAAGGGCATTTCTGTGGGCCCCACACAGCCCTGGACACAGGAATCTCTGTGCCCGGGGTCACAGGCAATCCGCTTCCTTCTGTTCCAGGATCGTCACAGCAGGGCCCGCGTGATTTAATGGCCTGATCTCGTCCACGTGTTCTTCGTTGGCATGTGTGCTGTGAGGAACGCTTTCAGTCCCACGCGCGCGAATCCTGTTCATCGATCCATTGAGGAATCTATACTCTGGCAGTATACGACGCTCGATACACGGGCACCCAGAAATTGAACATGTGTCACACATTAGCTCATATTAAACTGACTAAATCGTGCAACCAGATGAGGATAAGCCACCTTCCCAAAATCAGATTGTCTGAACAATCATAACATTTGATTCGTGGCCCCTCGTTCGTTGAAACAGGACCGTTGGATTATTTATCTCTCAACCGTCCAATAAATGTCCACCAATCCGACAGTCAGATAATCCAATAAACATAGTTTATAGTTCATCATACATCTAAAATGAAACCCACTATTTGGACAGCTTAATTTGAATAGCCTACATGCCCGTACACAATTTCTAGGCGCTTGCGTATCATCCATCACACCCGTCAGAGTATCTAATTTTCCTTTTGAAGATACTCAAGCTGAGCATGAAGCTTGATACACAGGCACGTAATAATCCTACACGTGGAATATATTAGCTTAGATGACACCGACTAGATTCTGCATCCCACTATCCCCAAATCATAATCCCAAGATCCTAATCTCTGATTCGTGGGCACTTTTTTGTAGAAATAGAACCGTTTGTTGTTCTTGATTCCCAACCGTCCAATAAATGCCGACCAATCGGATAATAATATCATAAAAAAATCTTAGTTTTTTGTTAATAATACATCTACACTGGCCATCATAATCTGGACGGTTCAATTCGACTACTTATGTGCCACGTGTCCAATTTCTAAGTGCCTGCGTATCATTCATCATAGGATTCATTCCAAGCCAGAGCATCAAATCTTTTTCTGTATTCCTTTTTGGGTAAAAAATACGCGATTTTACTTTTTCTTTTTCGAATATCGGCACGAGAATATATATAATTCAAGATTTTTTTTTTTCTTAGAAAAAAAAAGAAAAGAAAAATGCTTTTTTCCTTTCCCAAAGATACCCTTATCTTTGTTGAGAATGACCAACATATCCCAACCTTTTAATGTTCCGGTGCTTTTAGGTGCACTTGCTTGAAAGGAGCTTCGAGGCAGAGAACAAGCTGGAGCCAGAGCGCAAGACCCAGCTAGCTAAGAAGCTTGGGCTCCAACCCAGGCAGGTCGCCGTTTGGTTCCAGAACAGGCGGGCCCGGTGGAAGAACAAGCAGCTTGAGAGGGACTACGATGTCCTCCGATCGTCCTACGACACCCTCATTGCCGACTACGACAATGTCAAGAAAGAGAATGAACGGCTCAGATCGGAGGTAACACTGTCCGTTCATCTGATCTCTGGCGTAGATTTGTAGGAAATGTTTGATGGGTATTCATTTCATGGGTGAGGGCAATTCAGTCCGAATAATTGCGCTGGGCGTGGATTTGAGTTTTGAGGCCCAGCAATGGCGCCACAGCTTGTGATGTAGGATCATTCGTCCTGCTAACATGCAACTGGTACAACGAAAAATCAAATGGTGGGCCCCTTCATGATTGAGTAGATCCATTCATTCACTGAGTGGGCCCCCATCATGATTGAGTAGATCCATTCATTCACTGGGTGGGCCACACCTCTATGTTGAGTCAGATTGTTGATTGTCCATTGATTTTGGAGAGGTGGCCCATTGGATTTAGATGAATGGACTGATTTTTGTTCCAAATCATTTTAGCAGTATGGATGACCTGTGCAAGTAGCATGTTAGACTGAAAGATGGCGGAGCTGTCGTCGAGCGGGGCTAGTTTTTTCGGGCCAGATTTTGAGCTGGGCCTATTAAACTTTTGATCTTGCATGGTCCAGTTCTAGTCTATTTACAGCATACTTTAAAGCCCAAAAACCTGACTTGACTCGATGCTCGTTGGGTTGGGTTGACTCGATGACTCGACCGGATTCAACTCGATATTGGTTAGGAGTGCTGGTTCATCTCCTGAAGGTTGTGGTTCGATTCGCTTGCCACCCCTTAATTTTGTTAAAAACTGGCCTTAACAAAGTGAGTGACTCAATTCGAGCCACCACGAATCTCGTCGGTGCGAATGGAGTTATCGAGTCGGCTAGATGAGTCTTTCTGAGTCATGGTTGAGTCACCTTCAGAACCGATTTTCCTAATGACTCGGCTCAAAATCTTGTCGAGTTGACTCGGACAAGCTTCTGGTTGAGTCTGCCAGTTTTAGAACTTTGATTTACAGCCACAGGCAACAGTTGTGGTGCAGTTGTAAGGCGATCCAAATCATTCAAATTACTCGTTTATTGAAGTATAACTGAAAAATTACACTTATGAGATGATATGGACCATCTGATTTGCCAATGGAGACTGCTCATTATTTTGCTTTTGGGCTGTCTTTGATAGCTATTAATTGGGTGGTTAGGATTTCTTGATCAATGTGATTTCAGAGATTTGGTCCATCCACAATGTGCCCCAACAGCTTGAACGGTCTGGATTGCTATGCGTGAGTGTCACATTTGAAGAGGATGAGTCACCACCATTTTTGAAAATGGTCACTAGAGTCTAGTGCTTAGTCATTTACAAGTTATTATATAATTTACATTGTTTAATTACCATGTGTATATATTTGTCTTAAAAACACTCATTCCATACAAGTAGTTCTTCTAAATTAAAGAAGACAAATATAATAAATAGAAAAAATATAAAAATTAAAAGAATTGCATTTTATCAATTATAGCATGTTCTATAATTTTCAAAATAAAATATGTTCAATTAAAAATTAGCATCAACAACTTTCTAAGCAAACCACTTTAATTAATAATGTCTAATTGAAACCACAAGTCACAATTATGAAAAGAAATAAAAATCTCATAGGTTAAAAGTATCAAGTACAATTCAAGTGTCACATTCCTCAACATTAGAAACAAAGAAAACATGACAAAAATAGTAAAAAAAATACATTGTAGCTTACGCTACAGACGCTACACGTTACGTAATTGTAATGTATGCTATGACCCCATTACGCTATTGGGTGCTATATGGGATGGAGTTGCAGCAGTGTCTGGTATATATCGGATGTTTAATTAAAAAAAGAAAGCTATCAGTAGTGTCGAAAACTATCCAAATTGTGGGCCCCAGTTTAATAATGTACTGTGATCGAGAAATTATGCTTATTTGATTGTTTGACCATACGATTGGTAGACCTTAAAGAGGGATAAATATGAAAAATTGAATAGTTCAATTTCAACAAACAAGTGAGTCAGTGCATACCAATCAGCGGTTAGGATTATTCAACCAATCTGATTTTAGAGCTGTGACTTTGGCAATAGTGAGTTCCACAATTTGGTCAGTTGAATTTGAGGTAGTGAATGTTCAATTTCTGAGTGCCTGCGCATGATGCGCTAGACTCTGCCAGAGTATCAAATAAACTCTCCTTTCTTGAATGGGCCATAGGTTTTGCTGCATTTTAGTTATTTGTTCATGAACGGACTTTGCATGGCATCTCGTGTGCAGGTGGTCTCTTTAACTGAGAAACTGCAGGCCAATGAGGCGCCGTCGGTGGGCCCGAAAGCCGACCCTCCGCCGGAGAATGTGGCCGCTTCCGACGCACATGTCAGTGTGAAGGTGGAAGACCGCCTGAGCTCGGGCAGCGTCGGGAGCGCTGTTGTCGATGAGGATGGCCCGCAGCTGCTTGTCGAAAGCGTCGATTCCTACTTCCCTGAAGACTATGGCGTGGGGACGGCAATCGATGGGGTCCAGTCTGAAGAAGAAGAAGACGGAAGTGACGACAACGGGATGTATTTCCCAGACGTCTTCGCGGCTGCCGATCAACCGAACCAGGCAGCCGTGGCCAGCGAGTCATTGGGCTGGTGGGTCTGGTCTTGAATCTCCTCCTTGCCTGATACAAGTTTCAACCGTTGCTTAGAAGAAAAAAGACTCTTCCCCCATGCAATGTGTAATAAAAGAACCTTTTGTTATCTGTGTTTATCTGGGCTTTGTTTTGAATAGCCCACTTTTTAAGTGAGCCTAAAATTCCAGCATGGATTGAGACTTTCCAGTAATTGGGCCTTTGATTTCAGGCCTAAGAACAGCGGTTTGTAGGGTTGGCAACAGATTGGGTTTGGGTCAGTTCCAAGCTGAACCTGACTCGATCTCTTTAATTGTCATCGGGTGTTTCTGGCTCGGAAACTTGGATAGACTCATCCGATGCTGAGTCGTTTCAGGACTCCGGCGAGTCAGGCGCGTTCCGTGGTTCTAAGCACAGACAAGTCAGCTATCCATGACCCATGCTCAACCCGACTTGACCCTAACCCAACTCGAAGCTCAATAACGGAATATGGGTCTAAAAGTATGACTAGAGCGGCCCACAGGAAGGGTTGGGTTGGGTCTTGTGGCTACTTTTTCGGATGGGCCATCTGGATCCATTTCTTTAAACGGTAGCCTGAGCCCAAACTCCTGGTCATTTAATAGGCCTGGTTGGGTTAGCTGACTCTACCGTTTGCTGTTTCTAATTTG
Organism: Magnolia changhungtana; assembly: GCA_030180095.1. NCBI lineage: Eukaryota > Viridiplantae > Streptophyta > Magnoliopsida > Magnoliales > Magnoliaceae > Magnolia > Magnolia changhungtana. Next base: position 598,112 of record JASAUF010000229.1, read on the forward strand.
AAGTCATAGACAGGCGTGTTCTTTTGCTAGTACTGGCCATGATAGAAACATTTTGCCAAATTCATGGGCCTGTATTACAGGTCTAAGCATGGCCTACATCTAGCCAGGAGCACGCAACGTTGACGTGGGCATGATTTTGGCCTTACTCTTCATCGATACACACCATTTTACTAACTCAGCTCCCAAACTCCCAAATCAGGCTCATGCCCATTGACCTTTACAACTGCACGATAGATGGACTGATATCTGGCGGGGGATCTCCATGGTTTATATAACTACAGTGGAAGGGATTTTGATTTAAAAAGGCCCACTTTGATGTGGACCCCAGCGAAATACTAGCGGACATCCTTATTTTGATGAACTTCTCCCATGGAAGCTGTCTGGGCAAGAAAAAGGAGAAAAAAATGGGTTCGAATCCTTACCTCAGTGGTAGACTGTTAAGGAGTTTCAACACAAGGTCTTGGGTTCGATACCAATAGGTGGTGAAATCCCACTACGGCGTGCAAAAAAATAAAAAAAGAACACATCAACACCCGGTGAAATCAGGCCGAAGTAGCAAGTTCTGTTATTTTAATACAGGCGCTTTGCCTGGTTAAATTTCTTTCCAGTGGTGGTAGAACTCCGGGGCCCAGCTGGGGAAAACCAAACTATAGTTCTAACTCATCAACTCACTTCAAAATTGGCTGATGAAATGAGCAGACTGACTGAGCAACATTTCCAACTGTGACTAATGGTTCCAATCAAGGTTTGAAGTATAGTCCATAAACCCATGAACCATACAGGTTTATCGGTTCTGTATCAAACCCGAAACAGCCAAATCATGGCAGCATATGATGGCATCGCATCAGCAGTGGAAGAATAATACATTGTTTAAACATCCATTTCAAACCTTGGTTCCAATCCTCATGTGAGAGAGCCATTCAACAGCTGGGGGGAAGCTGAATTGCATACTGGGTAAACCGTGGGGCCCACCATGATGTATGTGCATTATCCAATCAGTCCATCTGTTTTTCCAGATCATATTAGGGAATGAGGGCAAAATTGAAACATATATCCAAAGTTCGAGTGGGCTACAACACTACGTGAATTGTAGACATTGAAAACTTCTTGGGATCCACAAAAGTTTCCAATGAAGCTGATATTTGTTTTCTTCTTCTTCTTCATCCATATCATTGTGTCCTTATGAACAGGTTGGATGACAAATAAACATCACCGTGGGCCCTAGAAAGGTTTCAACAGTGGATGTCATTATCCACGCTGTTTCCTGTGGTGTGGTCCACGGGAGATTTTGTACATGCTTCAATTTTGGGCCCATGCCCCTAAATGACATGGAAAAACAGGAGTTGATAAGACACGGTGGGCCCCACAGAGTTTCCACAGTACGCTTAAGCATACTGAGTTACTCGGTACGCAATCCGCTTCCCGGATAGGGTACACTGAACATGCCATTGACCATACTCTCATTTTTGGCATACGGCATATTTACATAGCCCACAACCTGATGAATGGCCTGGTTCTTTGACGCATGCTGTCCACCCAGATCCCACATGCCCAACTGCACACACAATGAGAGAGAGGGAGAGACCACCCATAAAGAATGATATATTTTGACTACACCTGCTCGGTTTCAGCTTCTTTTACACAGTTTCTCGTATGGTGATGATGATGATCATGATGGCGATGAAAATGACCCAGCTCTGAGATTCCTCTTCTGAATGATGAAGACCTTGGCAAAAACTCCACTGGTACCCATTCTCATTCAAAATACACCCAAATTCCTTTCTTCCTCTCTAAATGTACACCTACATACCTCCTTTCACCCAGCATCCTTCCGTTAGCATGTCAGTGCACTCTCTCTATATATATACATGGAGGCGGCCCTGGCAGCA